>JANRGV010000062.1:93848017-93898517 GCA_024734035.1 Alethe castanea
CTGATATAGCATCCAAAGTTTAGTCAACTTTATATGAGTTGAACTATTGAGAAACATATTTTATGTATACTTCTTGAGCCACACATTTTTTAAATAAAATATGTTCATAACTAAAAATTTAATTTAACAACAAAAAAGTCAAAGTGTATCTGTACATATAAATGAATTTTTAGTTAATGCAAAGCTAAAAGTTCAGTAAAATGATGAATAAATTCTTATTTAATTTCTATTAATACTATGGGTTATGGGACTTTAAAAGAGGTCAAAAATCATTCTAATGTAAGCAGTACATGTCTTTCATGTCTGTTGAAATACCTTCTTGGGGGGCTTGCTGCTTAACTGTCCCATGGGCTTAGGGTGAACAGCCTGTAGTTCCTGGAGTCCTCCACAATGCCCTTTTTGAAGTATAGATGTAGCTGAAGACTCTGGTTCAGGCTGTTACATATTAATGCAATTAGTCAAAGTTGTAGCACTGTAATTTTAATTATTTTCATGTAAGGAAGTAACACAATGGGTGGTATAACTTGCCGACTGATTAGATGATCAAAAGAGAAGTGTTTTAGGTCCTACTTCTTCAGTTTATAGCTCCTTTCATAGAGAAATATGTACCACCATATGTTCAATTTAAGTTTTGGTATAGAAGTAGTAGATTTTATTCAAATCCATTCAAAACATAAAACAAGGAATACATTGGGAATTTTGTACATGAGTTCTCCCACCAGTTGTGGTTTTTTTTTTTTTTTTTGGTACAATAATAGTAAGTGCAGATAGGTCAACAGGGCCCTTTACTCCTCTTTCATTTAAAGATGAGTATTTTTGAAAATACATCCAGTATTCACTTCTAAGATAACAGGTAGCAGGTTGATAATTCAAAGTATGGAGGGTTTTAAAGTTACCAGCTTGAAACAAGTTTGTGTTGTCTGTTCTAAGAAGGGCTGGATTCCGTATTTCTTGGCCACAGTATTTGTATTAGACACATCCCTAACTGTAGCAAGGTTTATACAAACAGAAATCCATGGTAATTCTTTTTCAGATGCAGTTCATACTGATTTCACTAATTAAGGAAATCAATAGCAGTATAGGGTATTTTGCTGATTTAAATTAGTTGCGCTAAAACTACTTTCAGTATTAAAAAATAACTAAAAGTCACACTTTTATGTGATTTTTCAGACTGGCAAAAATATCTCATTTAAACCCCAGCAAAAAGTGTAATTTGTTTTGAATGCCCTTTCAGATTTAATACAGGTTATCTTTCTAATTGTTGATAATTATTTAAGTAAGTAGGGTAGGTATTTGGATGCAACAGATATTGAAAAAATAGCTAAGTGATCAGTGAAGCTCATGAAAGATCTGATTACACTGACATTTCCCTTGACTTTTTTTGTATTTTGAAAGTTTGAGTTAGCTCTGATGTTATTTAAATAGTCTAACTTTACAGCCACTTCAGTGCTGCAGAGAAAAATCATATTGAATAAAATAAATGGTATTATTAATTTTTTCTTTTTTCTTCTTGCTACATGACTGAAATGTACTGCATGTCTACTTTCATTGCCACTTCTTTATGGATAGTGTAAGTCAGTTTAATAAGAAGAATGTACATCTGCTATGGTACAATGTAGCTACGAAGTATGCTGGATGCAAAAGAAATTATTTTAGTATTTTCTAAGAGGCTTTGTTGTGAAGAGAAATCAGCAGAAGCCTAGGATACCAAGACTAGATTAATAATTCTAAATTTATATTAAGGAATCTGACAACTTTCTAAAAGAATGAAGTATTAATCTTACTCAGAATATGGACTTTATCTAAGAAGTTGTTAATGAGATCAGACTCAGACACAGTGTTGCTTTTCCCAAGGTTAATGTCTTTTATATGGAATCTATTTTCTTTTTCAAATACAAAAATCACTAGTGAAGGGTTTAATGTTGTCCAGAAAATTTATTTTTTACATGGTGCATCTAATATTTTTGTAGCAGAAGCTGTATTTCTGTTGTGAACACCTTAGTAAAAGACATAAGGAGATAAACCTCATGGGATTGATTCAATCTGGCAAACTTCCATGTTTCTCCTTTGTGTATAGAAGGAGCTGGGCCAAGTAGCTTAGTCTAACTTTCAAAAGTCCCACTTTAGGGAGCAGTGTTGCTACTTCATTTCTAAAGGGTGAAATCAGGAAAGAATTTGAGCATGGAGCTCAAATGGAGTCATTAGTTCTTTCATAGCTGTGTCTTACACACATTTGCTATATAATGTAGAACAGCTCCATGTTTTCATTTTAATATATGGGTTATGATAGCTACATACAGAATCACTTTTTATTTTGGAGAGCTCCAGCAGATTATATGAATTACCTTTCATAGCACTAAATGTGGCAGAATTTAATGCTTTTTATTTAATAATTTGTGAGATCGGCATGCCCTTTACTTGTTGAAAGATTTATTTTACAGTGGTTAAAAACCATTTTGAATCTATAGATTCTAAGGCTATTGTGTTTTTATCTCCGGGATGTGGCTTAATCTTCTTGACATTTCCATTGGGTATGATCCAGTTCTATCACTCTAACCAGTACTAGTGATATTTAAGACCCTTGTTTAACAGTGCAAAACTTGTGCTTGACTCTGTGGTGCTGGAGTAGAAATAAATATATTTGAAGTGAATTTCTGAACCATAGCCTGATTTATATAGGTTTCCAAATACCTGCAGCCACATCACATCACATCACATTTATATCAGTCTTCTAATATTTTGCATATATTATTTGTAATTCATACAGTAGCAGTGGATGCCCCTAGCTCCTTTCTTATATGTGCAAATTTATAATAAATTTTGATCTTTTATTGGTAAAAATGCTTATGAAGCAGTGAAATGAAGTAGAAAAATAATGATTGATATGGAAAATGTTATTAATTGTATTGCATTTCTGTAAATATAATGAAAATTTCCAATGAAAATACCTCTTGTTATTTGAAATGCTTAATTCAATCTCAAGTTTATTTACATCATGTGTAAATACACAGATTCTGTACACAGGTGATTTGTGAAGACAAACCTGTAAAAAGAAACATATTTTTGTTTTATTTTAAAACTGTTCTGTAACTTTTGATGATAGATAAGTCTAGACTGATGTTATGTAACATATTTTTACACTGGAAGCTATAACTTGTAGCATTTAATGACTTTTATAACATTTATACATTTATTTATAAAGTCAAAAGCTTAAAATTTCCTTCACGAGTAAAAATATTATTTTATTTCTTTTGGGAGATAACTTGCTAATTTTTTTAATTTAGCTAATCCCTTCTGTGTTTTTTCCAATATTGTATTTCCAACATAGCCTGGTTTTGAGTAGCCTTACAGAAACTAATAGATGTGTACATATGTGCATATATTTACAGGATGAGGATACAAATTTCTAAAGAATTGTTTGGGACTTTGTTTTTCTGTGAGACTGTCACATGGGATGTAAGAATAGTAATTCATATTTTTATTACAGTATTTTAATTTTTCTATTTTAGGATTTCAGTGTTGCAGATTGAGGCACAATTTGCAATAAAATACATATTTATACTACAAGGGGCTGTCTTCTACATAATCTATTAAAATAGTGCTTTGTAAAGAAACAAGCAATAAATTATCCATCTGTCTTGCACAATTCAAAATGGAAACCCCTAATGGGTGGTTATATGATTTTTATTCTTTATTGGCACATGTATACATGCCTCAATTTAAGCTTTGGTGGATTTGGAAAAAAGGGATTTAATTATTTATTGGCTGTTGGATATCGTATTTTTACTTTACATATTGGTGATGATTAATTCTTTTTGTAATTTTCTGATGAATTATTTCTGTTTCTGCCTAATCAGCAGGCACACTGTGAAATATAATTGCACTTGAAGGAAAATTACAGTCTCATGAGATGAATAAGTTTGATGATTAAATTACGTAGAATAAAGACCCAGCCAAGATGACATACTCATCCTTTGTGGTGCTTTGATGACCTTTATAAAAACAGAGAGTATTTTTAGAAAAAATTCAATATATTTCAAGTCAGACTATATTAAATGAAATTTGGAAAATCTTAAATAAGATATAGTCTTGCAGTAAATACAAAAATTTCACCTTTTAAAATTAAAAAATATCGGTCCTTGTCTAGGTTTAACATAATGTAAATTGCTGAGGTTGGAAAAAGCTCTTAAAATTGATCAAAACCCATATTTACTACTAAAGTTAATTACTGGACTTGATCACAAATAGGTTTGCAGACTGCTATTCATATCAGCAGGAGGCAGACTTGGTTGGAAGGGACCTTAAAGAGTCCCAGCTGCCCCCTCACCACAGGCAGGGGTACTGTAATATTTACAAAATCCCCATATTTTTAAGACAAGTAAGACTCTTCTTTATAAGTAATAGATTTTTGAATATAAGTAGAGCAAACAGCTGTCTGGGTATATATTATGAAATACCATTATTAAAAGACGTAAAATTAAGTTTTGCTGGATTTTGTGGAGCTCATTTTGAAAGGTAAACTTCAGCTTTCACGAGAATGACACCTTAAATTGATTTTGCAGGTTTTCCAATGAATTTGATCTAATTCTGAGTTACAGCTACTATTTGACAACTTGCATTATAGATTGAGTGCAAAATCATGCAGGTTGAGCCACAAATCACAAAAAAAAGAAAAAAAAGAGTAGAAAATTAGCCTTTGGCATGTACGCCTGACATTTCATAAGAAATTTCTCAGAAAGTGCTTACAGTATAGGTTGTAACCAAGACTGAAGAGCATGGTAACAAATCCCTCTGGTCCAAGTAGTCATTTTTACCTCAGTGCAGTGATTGCTAGAATCTTGGTTGAAGAATTTCAGAGGAAAACTTGTCTTTCTAAAATAAATAATCTATTAGAACAACTCCCTGTAATTTTCAGAATGGAATTTGGAGTTGAGGCTTTCTATGACTGGTGGTCTTTGATGCTGAGTCTCAGAAGAGGTTTTGTATAATATTTATGAGGAATGCTGGGGGATGTGAAAGAAAAAAAGCCCTCAATAGATGGACAGAATTAATATGCTGAGTGCAGTGCAGCTTTCCTGAGAAGAATGATTCAGTAGTCATATTTTAATACAGAATCAAATGGGGATAGCCAGAGGTTTAGCCAATGTAAGTCCCTGAAGGAGTAGGACGTTGTCAGGAGATGCCACATGGAACATGAAATGTAGATGCCTTGTTGTGAATATACACACTGCTTGGGTTAGTGCTCCAGAATGAAATAATTAGAACTTCTGACACAGAGTGCCAAAAAGCAATGGTATGTAGGGTTAGAAAAATATACTTTGTACTTTATACAATGAATACACAAAAACACCTTTGAAAAAACCTTGACCATAGTGAAAAACATGAGCTGTTGAAAGCAGAATAAGTCTTAAAAGAAAAGGCAGCAGAAAGACATAAAGAGCTTTCAGTGTGTGTGCAGAACATGAATACAACTGAAGCCATACCTCTTCAAAGAACTTAGAAGAAGAGCCATAATTTTGCAGGAATTGCATCTGTTTCTATTTACTCCTATGAATATCCAGATATATGAAATCCAAATCTAGTGCTTGCTTGGGGTTATCAGTATTTGAAAGCTCTCTTTTGGTGTTCATGGGAATGAAATAGCATCTCCCTCATGCAGAAATTCTAGTGGTAAATGGGCTTGTTTTGTCAGTGAGAAGGCAGAAATATTTGCAACAGGGATTATGATTTTGGTAGGCAAGTGGAGAGTGAGCACCCTGGTGACAGCTGGGCTGGGATTACACTCATCTAGTACTAAACTTCTCCATCTAAAGCAGTAGAAATACAGTGATGGTCAATAAAGCTAAACCATTTGGTCTGTGAGCACCTAACTCTTCATGTATATAAAGGCTGCATGGTGCCACAACAGCAAAGAGTGATAATATTATTTAATATATATAAAATATAAGATTTACCATCTTATTGGTAGCTGATTAAGCCATTTATCAAGGTATTGCAATTAAGATACCATTGCATGGGAAGACAGTAAAATAGACTCATGCCAGTAAGATTGATAACGGCTAAATATTTTGTAAGGCAAGGTATTAAGTTCTTTTTTTGAAGCATATACTTTCATGATAAAAAAAATAGTGCTTTTTAATAGCTAAAAATGTTCTTCTTTTCATAAATTCTAGCAGTTTCTACAGACAAGATTATTCATTAACTTGGTGGTGGCATTTATTTTCCTCAGTTTTTAAAGTTTGCTGTTTTTTCTTATGGATTTCTAATTAAGAATGGCTCTGTTCTGGCCCTTGTTGCTATGATTGATCAGCTGTCAGAAAGATGAAAGAAGAATATTTCTAAGAATAGAATTAGACTGACTTGTCTGTGTGATGTCCTGAATCTTGTTAATCTTGTTAATTAAGGGCATTTTAGATTTTATCTCATTAGACTTCTCAAATCTGTATTTTTGTCCACAGTGTGTCGAAGTCTAACTTTAGCATTAACTGTGAAGTGAATCGCTGTCAAACTCATTACATTGTCTGGATTCTTCTTGTAAGATAAGTTTTGTTTAAGACCAGAAATCTCAGCCCCATCATTAATTCAAAGATCAATAGGTAATTACTTTGCATTTTGCATTCAGTATCAGAGGAAATTATGCCTTGAGGATGTACTCAAGTAGGGAAAGACAGTGACCTTGACTGTAGTGGGAATTTCTAATTCCCAGAAGTACCAGCTTTCTGTATTTCAGTGTTGTAACTACAAGGCCTTTCTTTAGAGGTAACTATTAGCAAAAATCCTGGCTTTGTATTTCAGGAATATGAGTGCTTCTGAGGGCCCTTCCTGCTATGCTTCTTAATGTTTATAGTTTTAAATTTTAATCTTTGGACTGCAATTAAGGCAATGGCTTTAATGTAGCCTCATCTTTCCCCATTATATTAATTGTATTTGAAATGCTGGTCTGTGGTTATTATTGAAGCTAGGAATGGGTTAGAACTGAACCAGAAGTTTCACTTTGAAAGTTCAGTGCATTGTAGAGGCTAGGAATGAAGGAGATGTGTCCAGTTGATTGAAAGCATTAATAGGAAACTGTCGGTCCTCAGGGGCTGGAGATATTTTGAAACAGAAACTTGACAGAAAAGATTAGAGGTAATTGTCTTCTTTATTCTCACAAAACTCAGCCAGAAAGTTTCTCATTTAATAGCTTGCCAATGACACAAAACGTATTGGACAGCAATTTCATTTGAACTTGGAGACCTATTAACAAAAGGTAGGGATAGAAAGCTGGAACATTTTTCATATTACAAGTGATAAATGGATGTATTCCTCAGAGCCTCAAGAAGGTCACATTTTAATAAGATTAAATTAGTGAAGGGAGACAATAAGCATGTAAGTCACCAATTGCCTTGTTAAAGAGAACCTATTGGTATACAGAAAAAAAGGGAAACCAGAGCTATTTTCATTTTTTACTCAATTCAATAAATGGTCAAATAATCTCAAGAATGGTAGAACTAGTAAAGTGTAACAAAACAGAGGTCTTGCTCAGTGATGTGTACTTTGTTTTAACTCAGTTCAAATATGGCCTACTTTGTGACTGATAACCCTGTCAGTTTGAGATTAGGGACAGATATATCATTGCACAGTTAACACCAAGATGTCTTGCTCAGATATAGACAAAACAAACAGAATAGATTAGGGCTGACCAAAATGTTGCTGAAGAAAAAAAAAAGACAAAACCTCAACAACTGCCAGACCTATCAGAGTCCTGAACAATTTTTTTGTTATTCTGGAAAAACATAAAGTGAGACAGTAGCTGATTTACTGCCAATTTTTAGTTGAATCTCTAAGAAAAGACTTTTTTCCTGACCTGCCCTCCACTGAATGTATACAGGAGTATCAATCCTTCTGCCTCACTCTTATCTATAAGGGTAAATTCAGATTTCTGGGTCATCAATCCCAAGTATCTTTCAAAGAACATGATATATTAGGCACTGAAATTTGATAGAGAAGATCAGTGCTGAAATATCACAAATACACAGCTTTCTGTCATGAAAAAGGCAGTAACAAGAAAGTACTGCTTAGTATAAGACTGTTTGGCTAAATTACTTTAACACCTGGTCTACCATTCCTCACTCCTTTGCACAAACAAAAAACCCCTTTGCTTAAAGCTCTTTTGCATCATTCTCTTAGCAAGAATGCAGAAGAGAATTTTCTGTGTTTGATTCTGTTGCTTGCTACTTTGGCTAATGTAGATACATCTTCACTGAACTTTTTGGGCTCCATCATTACTATGAGTAGTTGTATGTTTAGGTTTCATCCCATTTGCTTTTGAAAGATGTGTATGATTTCAGGAAGGGAGAACTCTATATTTTATATTAATTGTGTTGACATTTATAATTTATGTTAATCTGCCCTCAAAAGTAATGACCTTCTAGGTAATCTACACGACTGTTTGCTTTCCCTTTAATTATGGGAACTTTTAGAAATCAATCAGTTCTGAAAACTAAGAGCTCTTCCAGCTTAAAAGAAGCATAAGCTTTTTTATTAGACAGCTCTTCACATGTTCAGTTTTATTTTGGGGGATGAAATTAATGGGGATTTTTAACCAGGATGCCAAGACAGATGCTATGTGGTGAACTGTTACAGAAAAGTAGTGTCAGATTATACCTGTCTTGTAATATTTTAATGTTCTTGCCTTGTAAAGTTTACTATCCTATTAAATCTGTAGGTTAGTCTTTGTTAGGAGGCTTTTGTAATATTTCCTAAATAGATGGCTGGTGGAAAAATTTGTCATATAAAACAATACAACTCAGAAATTCATGGTTATAATTTAGTTTGTAGGGGCAGAGAATCATGAGACATATTTCTTATTTCTAAATTCAAATTAATAGACATATCTTCCTAAATTATGTTTTTCAATTTCAAAAGCAAAATCAATATACTTAAAATTATATGAAATATATTTTATCCCTTGCATAGTGGCTCAGACTTTTACTCTTCCATTTTAAACATCCTGTCAGTAAATCATGCTGGGAAGATAGAGAGTGATTTGCATTAAACAATAATGATGGAAATATATACACCAGGAAAATGCAATTATCTACACAAAAAACCCCAAACCAATTTCATAATGATTATGATTGTTTGCCCCATTTTCTATGGAAACAAAGAGTATGGGATTGTACTGTCTCCATATCTGTCCCTTTGCTTCCTTACTCAATGGCTAATTTCAAGCAAATGGGATGTATGGTTCAGAGACAATAAATTCCTACAAATTTTGGTGGACAGAGAGGAAAGCTCTCTGTGAGACTCTAATACTGACTGAAAGAATGCAGCAGGATCTTGGATTTATTTGACATCATAGAGAAATATTGCAAAGCCCATACTGGGAAAGCTTCAGCTGGACTTTATTCTTTCATTATGTGTTGACACAATCATGCCCTCATTAAACTCTGTTTCTGACACAGATTCTTTGTTATATAATAAGTTCATGCCTTGGATTTTGTGTACTTCCACTGAAAAGCCAGTTAATTACGAGGCAGAGCTCATTGCAGACCAGGGCTTTGGAGGTTTGGTGCTTGCAGGAAATGTTTTTCTCTCTTGCAATGCCTTAGTATAAAACAGTAAGGCCTCACTGTGGTAGTTATTTTGTGGGTAGACCTTCAACCTGCAATGAAGGTCCAGCCTTTGTAGGCTCTTGTTGACACTCTTTGTGGTTATCCTCTTTTAGTACTCCCATGAAGGTGATCACAGAGCTGGAACACCCCTTATATGAGGAAAAGCTGAGAGCAGGGGTTATTCAACCTGGACAAGAGGAGGATCTGGGGAGACTTTATAGCACCATTCCAGTACCTAAAGGAGACCTATAAGAAAAAAGGGAACAGAGTTTTTTTGCAGGGTCTCTTGTGATAGGACAAGGGGTAACAGTTTAAACTGAAGGATGGTCTATTTAGATTAGATGTAAGGAAGAGGTTTTTTACACGAGGGTGATGAGGCACTGGCACAGAGATGTGGTTTCCCATCACTGGAGACATTCCAGATGAGATTGGACAGGGCTCTGAGGCAACAGATTTGGTTGAAGATGTCCCTGCCAATTGCAGGCACCTTGGACTAGATGGCCTTTAAAGGCTCTTTCCAACCCAAGCTATTCTAGGATTCTGTGGTTTTTGCTTTTGTCCTCATTAGGGTATTTCATGCCAAGATATAGGGGCTTCTAGCTCTAATCCTGGACTTGCCATGCACTGCAGTAGTCTGTTAGGAGCAATAATTGAACCAGAGCTTTTGAACTGTGCTGAACAAGCCTTGGTGGTTTCAGTAAAAGTAGTCACCACAGCCAATAGCACAGTCACAAGGCTTTCAGCTGAATCCTAGGTCTCTGAAGAATTATTGGGCATTAACTACCTTCTATATGCCCTAATTTGTTTACTAATTCAAGGGGCCATCCTAACCTCCTTCCTCTTGTGATATATGCTTATGCTGCATTTATGTATTTGATATTGTTTAAACAATAAAGACTTTATATGTACCACCAGAAGCACTAGGATCCTGGGCACTGATCATACAAGATGTTACATCAAACAAACTGTTGTTATCCTTTGTTGGGTAAAGAATAGAGCTCATTTCAGCTGTATAGTCAAAAAACGAAAGACATTGCCATCATAATTTTAATTGCGGTTTCATTTACATTTTGGGACTGCCTGGAAGCTTCCATCAGTGTCAGTGTGCCATTATGCTGTGTGAAAAACAAAGCAAAGTTCTTATCCAGAGAGCTAATGATTTGTGAAACTGCAGAATACCATGCCAATTTTATGTGTGCTTATATCTTAATTAATATTACCTAACCCCTCATGTTTCTTTTCCACTTAGAGGTTGTATCATCCATTGCTATTTTAGCCGGGTGCAGAACATTGACATGATACATTTGCCATTATTGAGATAAAGAATGAAATTATTGGAAGCACTGTTGCAATCAATAATTTTATTTTGTCAAAACTTGACAGGCAATGCTCCTTTTCTTCTTTTTCTCTCTGATGACTGGATGTGATGACTAAAGCTATTATAATCCATAGGTAAACAGAGGGGAGGAAATTATAAAAATAGTGTATTTGTGACTGGAGAGCTTAAAAAGAGTAGCCATAAACAAAGTCATTATTTCACTTGACAAGAAATGCATATGTCGTTCTGTTAGGAAAGATACTTTTATTGCTCTCACTGAAGTAATAAATCATGGCAAAAAACTGTTATGAAAATACAGCTCTGCACAGCAGAAAAAGAAAATCATTGCTATGTCTGATGACTGAAGAGAGAAAAGTATGTTGGCATCATCCAGAATTCTTCTTAGAGGAGAGAAGAGGAAGAGGAAGAACTGGAAGAAGTGGGAGCTCAGCCCATGTCTAAGGTATGTCCCTGGGGTTCCTGGCTTACCTTGCTCAGCCTGTACTCTTTTCTCATCTCTGGCTCAGCCAGCAGTTCACTCTTGAGTAGCTCCAAGTAGTAGTTGTTGAAGATGTTGCTCTGGCAGAGTGTCTCAGCTTCTGCCTCCTGTTAATTCATTGTCTATTGACAGGAAGGAAAAGGGAAGAAGAGGGAAAAAAGGAATATGAAAGGGCAGCATATAAAACCAGAGAATGTTGAAAATACTGCAGGGTAATTTCTTGTGTGTGAGATCTGTGGTGTCCCAGTGTGAGAAATTACATAGTGAGAATTACATACGTGTCATTATGAAAATACACCATGGGATCAATATAAATAAGAATATTGAATCCAAAGTAAAGCATAGACATGAGACATAAAAATATTTAATAATTTTGTAAATTGTCACATTCTTTTGTTTTTATTATTATTTTCACTATAATCATGAATTGTATCCATTTTTATGTATAAAGAAACTGTGAGCTTGTTTGGACATAAGCAAGCTTGTCCCTGCCGTTACCTGCCTGCTAGGAGCGTAACCTGAGAACACATTTGAGCCTTGTCCAAACCTTGTGGAGGCTTGTAGCCACTGCTGCTAGAGTGATAGCAAACATGTTCAGGCTTGCTTGAACTTGTACCCCAGCACAGGGGCATGTCACAGCCCACCAAGAAACTGCCTATAAAAGGGGCAGTGACCCAGAGTAAGACGGACGTGTTGGCAGAGCGCAGACTCCCCATGTCCTCAGAGCTGCTTGCCTGTTCCTTATCAACAAACTAATAAATTGCCTTATTGATTGACCTACTCGATTGTGGTGAGTAATTTATAACATCAGTGATCTGCCTTGCACATTCCAGAAGTGGTCAGGGAATAAGTCAATACTGCCAGTGCAGAAAGCTGAAGAACAAAAATACTTCAGCTAGGCCCAGTGGAAAATTGAATCACTGCTACCATTGATCAAGTGATATATGTGCCCCTCTCTGGCCATATCAGTACCAGTAGCTTCAAAAGTGTAAGGGAATGCAGTTGGGCATTGAGTTTCATCAGCTGGCAGGGAGTCACTGACCAGGGCTTCAGATGATGCCAACCAGGACCTTCTCCTGCATGTAGTGTGGGAATTGGCACAGATGCAGAAGTGCTCACATTTGGCAGTGTGCATTGAAGGAGAAATACAAATTGTAACTGCTCAGCAATGGTCATTTGTGACCCAGGGATTTTCTGGCTTTAGAAGTTGTAAATTCAGTGATGATATCTGGGTCAGACCATGATTGTCCCAGACCAAAGCATGATCCCAGATGTGCTTAATTTTCAAGTGTATGTATAATTTGTGTGTCCAGCTTTGTAACTCTAATTCTTATCTATTAACCTCAAAAAGGAGCAGTTTTATACTTACAGCTCTGGAGGCTTATGACTTCTGGAGACCTCTAGGTGTGTTCTAAATTATTAATCAAACTAAAAGTCTTTTAAAATATCAAGTAAGAGATCCTAACATCTGTGATTCAGACCTGTGGGCTGGCAAAGACTTCTTGCCCCATAAGCTCACATTTCTTCTACTGAACTTTTAACCAGGAAAGCGTTTCTGTTAATGCCTCCACTCTGAATTCCCAAGTCATCTTGTGGCTGTCATCATGCTAATGAACAAAGATCATGTCTATCTTTTTCTCGTCCTCACTGACTAGAGGTGGCCACAGTGTCTCTGTGCAAATAAAAATGCATGCTAAGGCTTAGTTTTCTGTTTGTCTCTGGTATTCATATACAAGTATTTTTAAGGCCAGTATATTTTCCTTAAGCAAATCTTAATTCTATAGAGCTAAGCAAAGTAGGACTAGCAAAAAGAGAAGAAATATGTGTGAATAGTTAGCAGAATAATTAGTATCTAGTACGTCTGTGCTGTAGGGTATCTTTCAGTGAAAAGATCTAGCTTCAGCTGTGGCTGCTGCTCCCTTTCTGTTGTGACATTCAAATTTCCACAGTCATACTTATCCAGTGGATTGTGTAGCTACATGTGAGCTAACACAATGTCCATCTGACACTTAGATTGCCAAAGTCACAGCTACTTAGGAGAACGCTGCCCTTTGACTCTCTGCCTTCTTGTAAGACACAATAATGGTAAAGTGGTCACTTACATATGAGTCTTTCAGGTGTGAATTGACAGTTCAAAGTTCGAGGTTGGCGTTTCTGACTGATCAATCAAGATCTGGCCTGAACCTGCTGAGGTTGTGCCTCTGACAACAGCAAAAAGAAAACACACCTTTTCTGGCTGGCAAGTGGACCATGAAGAGGGAGTTTCTATGTTTCTGTTCCTTGCTAACTGACCAGTGTAGTTGGCTGGAGGCATGATGGAATAAATTCTCAAATAAAGAGGAAGATGGGAAGGTATTCTCTGTGCAGGTGATTATAGTCTGTACTTGGATGGTTCCTGTGGGTGCTGCTCACCCTTGAAAGTACTCTCCCAAGTGTTTTTTCCCACTTTTTAAAAGAAGTTGCTGTTGCTATTGTTGTGGTTGAGGACTCAGCAGCATGTGCCTCCCAGAACTGCAGTCCCCAGATGGCATCCTTTCATTTCTGCTCTGAACTGGCTGTTACAAGCTTTTGTTAATGATCTGTTTCATTTAGCTGTGGAGCTAGGTAGTGAGTGAAAGAGTGAGTTTTGACTTCAAACTGAAGTTAAACCTGTCAGCCACCATAGGTTGACATTCTCAGTTTGTTCCCTGGCCTCTGCTTGGACTGAAGCAGCATTCTATTTTCTGTCCATCAGGAAAGATCCGCAAATTACATTTAGTTCCTACCATCACAGAAATCTATAGGAAGCCAGCATCAGAAAATGTTTACTTAGAGAGAAACACAAAGTAAAAACTTTTAAAATTTTTCTTTTAAACTGATACTTAAAAATGAAATATCAATTTGCATCCTATCTTGATAAAACTTAATCTTTTTCAGATCTTTCATTCAAAGAACTTGGGTGATATTAATTGTAAAGCTCCTGATTTTTGCGTTAATTTAAATAAACCTCTATAAATTCTTTAGATTTTTAAAAATTGCTTCTAAATAATTTGAAGAATGATTATTAAATACTAGTATGGAGTAGAATTTTTCTTATGGCAGAAAACTATTTCTTCACAAACAGTAATTATACCCAAATAATTTTGTGGTGATCTGAATGACCGCTGATTAATCCATCTGGTGTAAACGGAGCATTTTCCACAACATCAGTATCATATACAATCATGGTCTGATTTGAAGGCATTATTTTCAGGCATTTTTAGAAGTAGCACACAGTCAAATTATGAAGGTAATTAGGTACCCCTTTTGCTTAGTCACAGTCATTTTGTATAAACATCAAATCTCAAACTCCCATAACTATGGCTTCTTACATTTTTTTCAATTAGTAGTTTTCCTTTTTTATCTCAAATCTCCAAAGTTTTGCACTGAGATGCATTAATAATATGTGAAAAGAAACAATCTATTTTTTGCACATCAATGTATACAATATTTATGTTATACAGTGATAATCTCCCTCCTTCTGTGTGTGAAATAACATTTCTCAGGCATGGTGCTAAGGGTATAAATCAAAACAGAGTCAGTATAAAAAGTGTGCTTTTCATCCTCAAATACATAAAATATGCATATTAAATTAAAAAGCTTTGGAATTCATGAATTACTGTAGCCTGGAGTTAGTAATAATTTATATCTTATGAAATTACTTTGGTAGTTATTCATGGAAGTAACTCAACAGTAAAGCATCATGCTACTGTACCGTTGCAATACATCCCAGATTACTTAAAAAGGAAAAGCTTTTTTTCACTTGATGTAAATCAGTCCTGATGTCTTGATTCTCCCCCAGTAAAGATCAAACCAGTCAGTGTCTAGGATGCATTTGGAATACAATATCTAAAAACAAAAGCTAAATATGTAGGGGAAGCTTGGTGTGCATGATGGGCTCTTTGATTCCTTACAAATATAAGGATTCAAATCAGTCACTACTTTTTACACTGGTTTACCACTGTGCTATTTCCTCCTTTCAGCTTCTGAAGACGTACTGCCTGTTTTATCCAGGGAGAAAAATTCAGTCAGGACTGTGAAAGTGAAGGTGCTATGGAATATTTTATTTTCTCTCCAATAATTTAACTACAGAAATCATTAAGAAATTTGCACGGTTGAAACAGGTTTACAGGGAATCTTGGCTGGGCCTGTAGAAGAGAGGGTAAATATGATTCTGCAGTCACAGCTTGGGAAGGTCTGCAGTTAAATCAATGGCAATCACTCTCATAGGGTTATTGTAATGGCACAGGGGTAATCTTGGAGGCTGCTGTAGAAGTACTGCACTGAGCACTGTTCGCTTACAGAGAGATACATTAAATCCTGGTGAGCCTGAAATACCTGGAAAATGAGAAAACATTTGTGAAATTGTGAAGGGAGTATGTACTTTTCTAGAGGACATTTTAAATTAATAGTAATTTTCTGATGCCTTTTGGGGAACTGTTTATGTTAATGCCTGTGAAATTGTCAACATTAAGATTTTACTTTTCTTGTAAAAGTAACAACCTAGGGTAGCCTCCCAGTATCTAAAAGGAGACTGCAAGAGTTCTGGAGAGGGACTTCTCACAGGAGTATATAGGTATAGGACAAGGTGGAATGGCTTTCAAAGGAGAGTAGGTTTAGATTAGATATTAGGAAGAAATTCTTTACTGTGAGGGTGGTGAGGCACTGGGGCAGGATGTTCAGAAAAGCTGTGGGTGCCTCATCTGACGTTATTAAAGACCAGACTGGATGGACCTGTGAGCAACCTGGTCTAGTGGAAGGTGTTCTGGACAATGGCAGGGTAGAGTAGAACTAGGTGGTTCCTTCCAGCTCAAGCCATTCTATGATTCTATGAATTTGGAGTCAAAAGACAAAAATTCAGTGAAAGACATACAG
This sequence comes from Alethe castanea, assembly GCA_024734035.1. NCBI lineage: Eukaryota > Metazoa > Chordata > Aves > Passeriformes > Muscicapidae > Alethe > Alethe castanea. Next base: position 93,864,324 of record JANRGV010000062.1, read on the forward strand.
TCCTTATCAGGTGATATCACACAATGCTACATTCTTAGGTACCCCAGTAAAATAAGGGGCAGAAATGCTATAACTGTGGTGAGACAATGAACAAGTTAGACCTTAGGTAATTTAAACAATTCTCTGCAAGTCTCAATTTTAATTTTAAACTTTAGACTTTCAATAGCTGGCTTATCATTTTATGCCTTTCATTTTTCTGCCTGATATTAAGAGGGAGTATCCACACCAAAGAGTCTGATTTTTTGTTCATTCTTCAGAAGCTACAGTGAAGCTGCTTTACATCATAACGTGTCATCTCATATTTTTGACTGGAGTTATTGCATTAGTTTCTGGGTTTTAGATGTATGTCAGAACTGTAGTAAGAGTATAGAAAGTAAGGTATAGAAGCGTTATAGTAAAAGAGTAAGGATGGTATTGTAGTACTTTTAAAAATAATTCAAAAATTGTACTTTTCAAAATAACAATTTATTTGTCATTTGCCTTTATGGAAAGAAGTACATTGAACATGTTAGCTTGAGGTTAGTTTGTAGAAACCTGTCTTTCATCCTGCCTACTTTGCCATCTGAAGGGCCAATCCTTCTGGATGAATTTCAAGGTACAGAAAATCCCACTGACGGGAGTGTGTCCCTTTGGCTAGGCTGGCTTCATTCCACCACCCCCATTTGGCCAATTCACTCTCTAGATGTAGAATTATAGAACATTTTAGGTTCCTTCCCTACCCTTCAGTAGCTGGGATAAAATACAATGGATTGATTCATTTTACAAATCTTTGCCTTTTTGGGAGACAGGAGACAAATTGTTTCTTTGAGTGAGGGATGGACCAGAGGGCCTTCTGAACTTCCTTATAACCCAAATAATTGCATAACTTTCTGCTTTGTGAAACGGATTTCAAGAAATAGTGTGGTTTTAACCTGTGGCTATGGTCAGTTCTCATGGTCATGTCAGCAAGCTAACTTCATCTCTGCTGTTATCAATGCTCATGGCTGATACAGTCCTCTCATGGGCTGTGCAACATTGTAGGCTGGAATCATTTACTGAAAGATGGAATTTCTAATGTTAATAAGCACTTATGAATTGCCACAGCCAGACCCTATGCACAGAAAGACATGACTGAGTCATTACCATATCCAAATGTTCAGCAACCATTTGAAATTTTGGTATAGAATGATTCGGTGGTCTAGAAAATGAACTAAAATACAAATAATCTCACAAGTTAGACTGTTTTTAAATGGCTTGGAAGCTGGTTTGTGAAGTTGTTTATATGACATATGGATAATATGTATTATGGCCTTTATGCAGTTTTTGAAAACTTACCACATTCTTTTGGAGCACCTTATCTCACAGATGATGTCTTGATCTGAATATGGCAATAGGAATTGTGCCTAGCTGACAATCTTTGGTTTCTAAAAAGAGTGCCACAGAAAAAAAATGGGTTTGTTTTTTGATACATTCTATGAGTTTTTACCTAAATTGATCAAATTTCTTCAAAACTGTTCTTAAAAATTGAACACGGTATTAATTTTGAATTGGTCTTTTAGAATTAACAAATACAATTTTTCTTACTTTCAAAATTATTTTGTTTGATTTCTTAAAACTCAATTTGTTTAAGGATGAAAACGATGCAGAATTTGCAATGACAATTATTTTTCAAGGATTGATATTATTCCAACCTTTTTTCTGTGAAAATATTTTGCTTTAAAAATTTCATAAACAGAAGAATTATGTGGCTTAATGAAGGTTAAGGGAGTTTAATTTTTATTTCCTTATTACTGATATAAGTTGTTACAGATGTCTTTCATCTATCTGAATCCATTATTCTGACTTGGTAAAATGCTCCAAAATGTTCTAGACATGTATCTGAGCCTAACCTGAAAAAAATATCCCTGACATAGGACTGATGTATGAAAAACACCCAAATACAACAAAAATATCTTTGATGCTTGACATTTCCAAATCTTTTTAGATTCTGGAAAAAGACCTGAGACCCCTTTTCCCATTGTGAATGGCATTCAGCACCTTGCAACACTGAGATCAGGATTTCCACACTGTTTGACTTAATATTCCATGCCAGGATATTCTACTAGTTCTGATCTGAACCTCAAATTAAATAAATAAATAACCAGAGAAGAACAAATCCATGAAGAAATGCTCAGAAGAGGATAAGGAACAATTATTCCCATTAGTAAATGAAAGCTGAAGAAGAATTGTTTAAGAGCTACAGAGGAAATACGTAGGATAAATATTAAGTAAGACATTGATATAAATTAAATCTAACAAGCAATTTAATGAGGATGGAGGACATGGGCAAGGTTAGGAATGTTCTTTTTGGAATGGTTAGTTTAATTATCATCGATAGTATGGAGGAAATAAACATATTAGTGTTCAACCAAAGGTTTATTTTATTCCAAATTATTTTAGAAATTTTCTTGGGCTTATACCAAGTGCGTTTAAACCTCTCTCTCAAGATCAAAATAAAGTTAGAGATGAGCAATCTTTTCACTTCTCAAGAAGCTTTTAGGAGAAGGAAAGTTATGACCCAGAGGCTGTGTGTGCTTTTTCACCAAGATTTAACCTGGATGAACAGCATGAGTCTCCAAAGAGCAGCAGTCTGCCTGCTAGTCCTCAAAACAATTATAAATAATGTATGAATGACATTCCATTTGATCTTTTCCATGCTCTGTGACTATACATTACCCTTACAAATTTCATATACTATCATAGATCCAGACCTGCATTTTGTGTGGCTTTTGATAGATAGCCACTCCTATTTTCTTCCAGTAGTGTACTGAATGTGTTTCTTACCCAACTTCCATCACAGACTTTGTTGCATGTGCAACTGCCCCTGTGTAACCAGGGAACTGACTAATGGTGTCTAAAAATAACTGGGTTACTGGTTCCATTAATTTACAATACATACCTTAGAAACCATCCTGTCTGTTAGAAAGCAGGAGACAAATGAAAAGTCTAAGCAGAACTTATCTTTATGCATATTTGTTTAATGAGGAAATACCAGTCCTTGCTGGAGCTCAGGCTTAGTTAGATTATGCAATGGAATGACAGATTGGGCCATTCTGCTTTTTTTTTGGTTTGGTTTTTTTTTTGGTTTTTTTTTTGTTTTTTTTTTCCCATAGCCGCATAGTTTGAAGAATATGAAGAAAAATATATGGGACAACATCTGTCTGAATCAGAGCCTCAAAAATGCATTTTTCATGCAGATTATGTTCAGGATTCTACTGTGTCCCACTGTGTGAATTTATTCATATCTCACTGCCATTCATTACACTACAGTTTGCAAATGTGTAATGTGCTACCTTTCCTTTTGCTGAGCAAGGGAACAAGGAGAGGATTAGCTGAAGGAATGTAGGCAAAAGTATTCCAGTGATTCCTATCCAAAGCCTCAGTTTTCACTCTTGGCAAAGTTGGTTCCTAACTTCCATAATTATGAAGCAAGTCTTCAAAATGATAGCTGAGCATGACTATGAGATCACACATTTGGCTTTGTGTATGCATCCAAGGGCATGGTAAGTACTATTTTGGATAATGAAGATGGCTCTAAATCAGTCCATGTTGCTCACAAAAACCTAAGGTGAATAATTTAGCCTTTGAGGAGAGAGGTGTTGTCTGAAGCATGTGAAATTTTTTTGTCAGTATGAAGAAAAATAAGGATTTTGTATGAAACCTGTGAATCTGAGCACATACTGTGCTTGATGTTGCAAGGAATATTTTGGGAATAAGCTCCTGATAGTTATTAAAGACATGTGACTTATCGAAGTGAGTTCTGCAGCTTATTTTCCGTGGATATCCACGAATTATGCTTGCCCACATATGTATATATATGACCACAGCAGGTAATAGGCAAAAAACTTATCATAACAATGTCTTGTGAATTAGAAAATTTCTTTTTCTTCGCTGATCCCATATCCAAATCCAGCTACATTACCAGTGCTGATCCATTTTGACACCTTACAGAAACAACTTTAGGTGTGTATAGAAGTGGATAATTTTATTTGGATGATCTCTTAGAAATAGGCCACCTAATGTATTTTTCAGTGGGAGGTCTTGTAAACTGCGTCTTTGTCACTTACTAATTTTCTTACAATGTTATAATAATAAAAATAATAATTATTTAGTACACAGCACATTTCATTTCCAAAGTGCTTTTGCAGTACTAATTAATCCTCACTGTGAGGTTTAATGGTGCATACCAGAGAATTATATCCTGGCTTAATGCCAATTGCCAATCAACTGACAAGATTCTAATTTCAGAAGATCTCCTAAGAGGAAAAAGGCATAATTTAAATTAGCCTGGACAGAAGTGGCAGTTTTTATGGAGAGAATTCATAGGCCTTCAGAGTGCTGTGAATGCTGAGATGCTTGGTTTGAGGGTGAAATTACAAAATTCCAAAGAGACAACAACTTCAATTTTAAAAACAATTATATAAGAACAGCTAAAGCTACTTAGAAAAAAAAAATTAAATATATATGTTTAGAAGAGTTTCTTGATTATTTAGGGATCATTAAAACCCAGATCCATCATTAGCTGAAAATCATATAATCACAGAATATTAGGTTGGGGTTGACCTCAAGGATCTTCTGGTCCAGCCTTTCCTGGTAAAAGCAATCCAGACAAGAAGGCCCAGGACCCTGTCCAGGTGAATATTGAGAGTGTCTTGTGTTGAGTACCCACCACTTTCCTGGGAAAAGCATTCCAGTGGATGATTTTTCTCATTGTGAGAAATTTTCTTGTGTTCAAATGGAATGTCCCCAGGATTGTACTCATTACCCCTTATCTTTAACATGTGATCCCTCATGAAAAAGGAAGTGTCTGTTTTCTTTGTAGCTACTCTTTTAAAACTGGATTATTCGCTGTATGTCACTTGTAGGAGAACATAAATGCAAGGACTAAATTATGTGGTCCAAACCACAGTTGTAGCAGGGCAATTTGTTCCACATATTTCTTTTCTGACAAAACTAACATAAATATTTTCTACCCTCTGCTAGTGCCTGCATGACAGACTGGTTCATTATAATAACCTAGGTCTGTAAAAATACCACCACAAATTATCTTTCCTTACCCCCCTCAATATTTAACACTATGAAAGAAATAAAAAAAATTAAATTTTGCTGTTGTCCTACTAAAATAACAGTAGCTGAGAGTGAATAATGAGGATGGTGAGGATGTTGTGAATAACCTTCCTGCTTGAGAAAAGAACATGGACGCATATTCTAAGTTTATAGACTGGAGATATGATACTCTTGTGCCCAACCAGTCTCTTGGTGTCCCTTTGGGGCACTTTGTACCTTCAGTGAGCAGTCCTGCTGGAACAGAAGGTAGTTTCACTGACTTCAGAGTCACATGCCAAAAAGAGAAACCCTGTCCTGGGTCACACACCTTTACCCACTGCCAGGGAATGATAGGCCCTTTAAGGACTCACATTAACAATTTACAGAGTAACACTCTTCATTAATAAAATTATGACAGGTTAAGGTTTGGTTTACCAGTGATAGTTTCTGACTGCAAAAATATATTCAAAGCAGTATACTAATTCAAAGCACCATACAGACAAGCTCCATTCCCCAATGAAAACTAGCTTGGGATAATCATCCAGCACATGGAGAACACAGTTCTTACTAAATGAGGTTTCTATTATGGAGAAAGGTTCAGCTGTTCCCAGAAGTTTTGATGGAAGCTTCTGCCAACTTTTGCCCATTCTTAACTTATATTTGTTGAGCTTGAGTGGCTTTACTCCTACATCTAATTCCTTGTACCCTGGGTGCAGATATCTCAATATAGCACATGAGATAACCTTGGGATGGAGATGCGTGTCAGTCCAAGGAGAGAGATTTTGTCATGGTTGCTTTTTCAACAGCAGGATATCTTCCTTTATCTCCTGTGGATTTCAGCTGCTGAGTGGCTTATCAGCTGGAAAGTACCACTGAGTTCCCTCTTCTGAAGGATTCTGACAGAGGATGGCTGGGATGTCTCCACTGTGCTCCAACCTCCATTTATGTGGCATTTTAGATTGTATTGTGTGGGGGAGTTTGGATATACCAACAGTGTTCCATCCACGGAGTATCAACTGTATTTTTCCCTCTAAGTTCTGAACCATTATCTTTTTGCTCCCAATCATGTTCCGATGCATGTCAAAACCTTTCTTTTTGTGTCACATTCTGACAAAGGAGGATTTTTGGACTGTGTTTGGCTCTTGCAGGAAGCATAAGAATGTTGTACGGAGAAAGCTGAGCAGATGCCTGCCCTCTAAGTGATTTTTTCCCTACACTATTTCATTTTATTCAGCTCATTTTGGTGCAGAAAGAAATCAGACTTTGCAAGTTGTGAGAGTGGTGGTTCTCTAGGCAGTCCTAATATTTTATATTGAGTAATACCTGCAGAAATCTTCCTCAAGAGGTTGAAAAAACTTGTTTAATTTCCACTGACATTTTTACAAGTGTTTACATAATGTCCAGTGGTTTCATTTGTTTAATGCAGCCAAGAAGCTGAGAGGCAATTTTTCTAGCATGATGTAATCAGGACTGCCACTGCTTTTTTCCTTGGGGAAAAAGAAATCCTACCAAATGTATGTACCATATTAGAGACTTCAGAAACATGAATTACTTGACAGATTGTTAGTCTGTAGCCTGTAAACACATTGAGAGTATTTTTAAAGACATATTAGCTACCTGATAGAATGTAATAACTCCAAAGGGTTTTACTTCAATGTGCTGTGTAGATACAGCCAGGGTCCTTAAAATACAACAGAAAATAATACATCCTTTAGCCAAAGGGAAAGCAGCACTTGCCTCAGAGATGATGCAGTTTGTTTTATTCATCCTTGTAAATCAATATTTGTCTTCTTTAGAGCTGCAACCAGGAATGTGTCAGCAGCAAAATTTTCACTGTGACAGTTTAAAACATCTCTTTGGTAGCAGAGGCAGGATTTATTTGAGTTAATGGTGTAATGGTATTCTTCCCTGTGAGGGTGGTGAGGCTCTGGAACAGGTCTCCTGAGAAGTGGATGTCTCATCCTGGGAGTGTTCAAGGCCAGGTTGAATGCGGTCCTGGGCAATCTGGTCTAGTGGAAGGTGTCCCTATCCATGGCAGGTGTGTTGGTACTAGATGATTTTTAAGCTCCCTTCCAACACAAACCATTCTGCTACTCTATTATCTGTAACTCAGCTGTCTTCATTAGAGCTGGTTGTCAACATTCCCCTTATAGTCTACTGAAGAAAAGATGTGGTTCTTCTAGCCTTGTGTCTGTGATAGATTAAGATGTGTCATGTCCTAGAATGTCTCTCTGCTGATGGTAACCAGGATTACTGTTACAAATAGCTCCAAAACTATACATAAATGTTGCATTATGGTTAAGTGCACACTAGGCAACCTCATGTCTCATGCATCCTTTCCAGTGCCTTCAGAATGTAACTGGAATAGCAAATTCATGTGTAAAGCCACATGAATGGGAGGCAGAATTGTCGATTGCCTAGAGACAAAATCTTGCCTTGAAAGAATTGGTGTAATATTAATGTTTGTTAAATTATGCTTTAATTGGAATTGGATTTTAATCTTCACAGAATGTGCTGAGTTGTAAGGGACCCACAAGGATCATTGATGCCCAAATCATGGCTCTCCGCAGCTGCATCTCCAAGAGTCACACTGTGGGCTCAGGAGCATTGAAACACTCTGAGCTCTGCCAGGCTGGTGTTGTGACCACTGCCCTGGGGAGCCTGTTCCAGTGCCCAACCACTCTCTGGGTGAAGAACCTTTTTCCAAAATCCAACCATCCTCGTTCTTATGGAGGATTATCTTGAACGCAAGAGTGAAGAGGTGCTGTTGCTTACTGCTTGAAGCTGGAAATTTGCTGATGAGAGTCTTCAATTATAGGTTTAAAAATCAACAGAGGTGGGTTAACTGAAAATTTTTGACTAATTGGGGATGGAATGGAACTCATACATTTATCAGGAAACAATTTTAGACTCCTAATTAGACTTTCAAACTTGATGCAGTATCATCTTTAATTATAACCCTCTTTATAATGGCTTGTTATTCATTTATGTACATAGAATTGCTTCCTTATTGCCTGATTGAGAAACTTCAGTTGGCAATTATTCTCAATTATTTGATATGTGACTCAAGTTTGAATCAATTGACCAAATATAGATAAATAGTGACATTTAATATGCATGGTCTCCAGCTTTCAAAATGCTATCCTATCTGGCCTCCAACTGTTGTCCCAGGAAGACATGTGTCATATCTGTTAGATCCATGTGGATATCTTAAAAATAATGAGCTGTTTCAAATGGCACTAGATGCCTATTTTTGGCACCCAAATGGGGACCTTACAATATACAGGGATACTTTAAGATAAATGCAGTTACAACTACAAATATTTTAATTAAGGGTTATTTTTTCTGCCGAGGCTTGCATGTTGTACTTTGTAATAAAAGAGCCATACAAAATAAAAAGCTACATGATGTTGTAATTGGTATTCTTTCTTGAACATGATCTTCTTAATACTATTTCCTTTTATATTCAAAGCAAACTTCCAACACATTTCCTCTCCATATCTACTTCACATTTACTCTATATTTTCTACACTGTAATAGTCTGATTTTTTTATTAACACCAAGTTATGACAAGTTAATACTGTTTATTTTAAAAATGTTTTTCTGTGGTGCCTCCTTTGATAATATCCTTTCAACTGATTATATTCAATTCTATTTGAAAAGAGGAAAGAAAAAATTAAATACAGAAACAGTCGAGTGTAATGGTGCTCACTACATTGCAGTTAGCAAGTGCTGCTTTTAAATACTTTGAGAATTCAGACCATGCTTCATGAAGTCAGAGCTTGCTTCAATCAGAATCCTCAGTTCCTCAGCACTCTGGGTTGTTAAGGTCACTGCACAAAGCACTTAGAAGGACTGCAACTTGCTGATAGTGGGAATATGATTCTCTGCTAAATTTTCTGAGAGAAGACACCTGAATGCTTTTGATGAAATATGGAAAAGTTACATCTAAGCTTGGGATTGAAATTTAAAAGGATTTTAGAAGGCATTTTCATACCATTTTCTTTTCCTTCCAGTGCTTTAATGTCTTGGGGTTTAAAATTGGTCTTTTAACTAGGATAAAAAAAAGACTGTTATCCAGGGAACATGGAAAAAATTACCTGCAAAAGTTGATAAAAGAACACTAGAAAAATGGAAACATAGCATCAGTCTGTTCTCCTGGTGATGAGAACATGCAAAATAATCTGTTTTGGAAATCACATGATACCTGCAATGGGGCTGTTATGCATACATAGTTACAACAAACTTTTTGACATATTTGTAGATTGTTTGGAGAAATTATTTCAGAGTTTAGGTAGAGTATTTTTGTTAAGCTCTAGCTTTCAGGCTTAAATTTTTATAAGTAGATTTTGAGATATCTGAGAATCATGTATCTATCCATCTCTTTGTTATTTCTCTTTGTGTTTGCCATCTGCTTTTTTAGTGGAAAATCTCATACCTTCACATAAAATCTGCATTTTAAAAATGAAGAAAACAATGAATGCTTAATTTTAACCCACACTGATGTTTGCTTAATCTTATCAAAATGCTTCAGAAAGAGTAACATGAGTCAAAGATGAGTTTGTCAGTTTTGAGAAAGTTTTCCCACTTTAGAGGTAAGGAAGCTGAACTGATAAAAATGGAAAACAAAAGAAGTGTCTCAGGCAGTTCAAAATTGTATTGCAGACTTCTCTTTTCGCATTTATTAAACATATAAAAATGTTTATTGCTTTGATAGTTGCAAACAAAATTGTTTTGTTTTCTGCTTCCTCTTTTTTATGTATAACCTGAAGATGCTTTGATGATACATAATGAATTTAACCCAAATGATATATTTATTTTTCATTTCAGTCCTCAGCAGTAAACACTTTGGATCAGAAGTTGCCTTGAAATTCTTTAGTTGCACAATACCTGGTATAATGACCAATAATAAGATTTGTAGGTACATCACAGTACAAATAAAAAGGAAGAATCTCTTAACTCAAAATTGAAATAGCTGTTAACACAGGAGAATTTCCTGCCCACACTGTGTTTATACTCATACCAACAAATACTATTATATGAGCCAGCCTTTCTACAAGGAGGGAATAGATCTTTCGCATTACTTTGCCAACTGAATAACTAACAACCTCCAAAAAAGTGTATGGATGTAGTACTAGCCTGGATGACTCTTCTTCTGAATCATGGTGGGGACTGTAACACAGCCAGTCTTACTCTATTTAGTTCAGATACAGTCTGTAGATATAAGATTTCATTCACATTTGAAATTATTTAAGCTTGACAAAAAGTGGAAAGAGTTTTGTATGCCATATAAGTTTTTGGGGTTTTTCTTTCAAGCATTTCTTCTCTGAGGACACAGGCAGTGGATACAGGTATTGACATAACCAGTCTCAATCTTCTTTGTATAATCTATCATCTATTTATTCATGGTTTTAATTTATAGTGGCTTGAAATGATGGGCTAGAGTGTAAAGGAAACTTTTAAATGCATCATGAAATATATAGCAAGTACAAATACTTGAGTTTCATTTCAAACCCTACATGGAATTTTATAGAGTGAATTGTATGAGGCTTTTTATTGGAGCTGCATTGATAAACAATTTCATAGAATTCTGTAGTTGTACCTACACTGATCATGGAGCTGCATGTGTTCTTCCAAGACAGTAGAAGTGCCACTGTCTCGTAGAATTTTACTTTGAGCTTACACACAGCTCAGCTTTAAATACAGCTACCAAACTGTATTGCCTAATTTATACTTTATCCGTATTTTTGTAAGCCAGCAGGAGCGTTTGGTAAGATCCAATTTGCACTGACTAAACAGGAATTTTAGGAATGTAGGAACTGCTATGCTGTGCCAAACCTGAGATCTGGTGTCCTATTTCAGCAGTGTCTGGTGCCAGAGAGTTCAGCTGAAAGTGCCAGGATTCTCTAAAGAGTGGTTCATGGGGAAATGTCTTCCCCCAGTCTGAGTAAGGTGCATATGCACTGTTTGAGGTAGTAGCCCTTGGAATAATACTATTTCAGCTGAAACAATCCCTTTACCCTTGTTTTACATTTTGATGTCATCGATTTCTCTTCAGTGTTGTATGATGAGAAATGAGCCCCAGAGAGTGGTCATTATTAGGTGCCCCTCCACATTCCTTAACCTTTATCAGATCCTCTCTAAAAACTTTTGTTTGTAGTTTGTATTGCATGAGTTTCAGCTGTGCCAAGCAGATTTTAGAATAGTCTTACCTGTTGTGACGGAATTTAACCTTTAGCTTCAACATAGATCTGTGAAATAATTTACTGTTTTATAAGACTGATTTCTTGGAATATCCCCAACTTCTACAAAGATTGCTGTTAAATTCTGCTGTATCCAATGGAATTAGATGGCCAGAACTGAGACCATTTTCCCAGATGATGACGGATAATCACTTCATATAGCAGCATTAAAATATTTAATTTCCTTCTCTGTTTATGAGGGATTGTAAAAAGCTCCTTCAGTGAATTCTGCTGTGTGTTAGTGTGATTGCTAAACATGTGAAACATTGTAAAAGCCTTTTCCTATGTTACATAAAGCACAGTTTTATAAGAATCTAGGCATTTTCTGTGTGACGTTTCATATTGTGATGCAGATTCCATCAAAAGATAAAACTAGACTGCAATCAAATCTATGCAGTTTCCAGTCTGGAGTAGATTTAAAATTGTGAAGACTGTTCTCAGGCAAGAATGCTTACACTGTTGTAATTTCATGAGAATTTATATACCGTAATGCTATGCCTCAATATGATGTTATTTCATGACATAATTTGTCTATCATTCCTGAACGTTTTGAAAAATCCTTCATTCTAGCTGTCTCAGTCTGACAGCCTGGCAAACTTGGCTCTCAAAAGATGCAATTTGTCAAAGAGGACTTCAGCTTCCATGGGCAAGTTCTGAAACCTCACCAAACAGAGCAGCAGGGTAGCAGAAAAACTAAGCAGGGATAAAGCAGTATTTTTTCTAAGAAAAACTAGCAAGACAGGAAGAATTCTTACTCTTAGCCCTGGGAGTGGTGCTCTGTAGTAAGCTGTGTAACCAAGTCCTATGAAAACAAAAATATTAAAATGACTGGGTAAGCCGTGCTATTTCCAGGTCCTTTGGATGTGCACACGTAATTAATTTCATTTACCTTCTTCTGCTGGATCCAGGTTTAAATTTCCAGGTGTCCACACGTTTTCCCAGAATAGATGCCAAATTCACATCCACGCTTTTGAGCCCAATATGGAACTTTCTCAGAGGTCTGAATGGAGAAGTAAAACTAGGTGTTTCTACAAAACGATGGTTTAAAAGTAAATATTTTTTTTTGTTTTGTTTTTGTTTTTGGCAATGACTGGGAGCTGTTCAGTGACGTCAGCAGGTGGTTTTGGGGACCCCCGTGGGTGTCCTGCGTGGCCACTCGGGGCCGCTATGCCTCCACAGAGATGCTCCAGGAGATGGGCAGAGTGCCAGCAAAGGCTTCCAGCTCCTGCCAAAAAGCCTGAACATGCTCACTTATCCCCCTTCAGAAACAGCAACACTCTCTCTCTCTCTTTTTTTTTTTTTTTTTTTTTTTTTTTTTTTTTTTTTTTTTTTTTTTTTAATTTATTTAAATTTTGGTTTTGGCCTCTGGCTGAGCAGCCCCATCACAATTTAAATCTGAAATAGGAATACTTTATTTCTGTGAACTGTAAAGCATCCTAGAATGAATAGGCATTGCTGCTGTTTTGCTTGTTATAATGCAAAAATCAAATTTGGTATCCTCTTTAAAAATGTTTGTTTACTTGAAACATTTTAATCTGAAAAGGAAAAGAAGATACTCTTTATAGCAAAAAGTGTGAAAGATCTTGATTTTTCAAATTTGAGGTGCCAGTCAAAGGTAAACTTATATTGTTTATAACAGTCCAGTGCAGAACTAGTTTTAAGCTCACTGAAGAAATTTATTCTGACAAGACAAACATCTTAAAAACTTCTCCCAGTTGGTTCTGAACGTTCTGTGGTAAATGAGGAAAACATTATTACAGTGGAAAGTTCAAGGTGAGAAAAAACACTCCTCCTTGCATGATTTCCCAAAAGGTTAAGTTTGCTTCTTCTTACTGTTCAGTTAATGACACAAATGCGCATCACCTGGCAAAACAAACACATCAACCCTAACAGAGCCACTCCACAGTTCTCAGTATGTATTTTTTGTTGGCATCACAGGATTGTGCTGCTGCCTGCAGTCACACTGTGGTGCAGAGCAGGAGAGGGAGGGCAGAGAGTAAAGGCAGGGGAGCTTCACCAGAAGAGAGCAGAGTCCATCTGCATCAGCCCCACAACCCGTGTGCTCTGAGCTGAGGAGACAAGAGGGACTGGGCTCCAGGCATGAAATGTAAGGACTATGGAGCCAAGGTTAAACTATTTTGCACATGATTTGTGTGGGTTCCTATTCGGGTGTCAGCAGCCACCATGTACAGTAGGTGCCCTGTCAATAATTATGACATCCTTTGCCCTGTTCAGCCCAGTCCAACAAATGAGCACTGGAAAACACTGTTCACAAATCAGCACAATGGGGCCCAGAAATACCAATAAGTCATCAGGAACAGCCTAAGGAAACATGGATAAGATTATGAAACCTAGGAATACCAATGTGGAGGTGGATAGAGTACAGGTAACAGCTTCCTGAGTGTAACAAAAGACAGTTGGAAGTGGGTCTCTGAAGAATCAAGCTTTTTACATTAGAGTCAAGGTTTTGTATTAATTATGTATTCCCAGAATGTTCAGCAGAGTACATTACTGATCAGTTTGTAAATGCTTTAAAACAGATATTTGGAGGTGAAGGCCCCAAAAATTTAAAATCACACATAAAGTTACAAACAAATGTCAAAATCTCACAGAAGCATTGCAATCAACATTAACCACAGGAAGAGGAAAATGCTTCAAAACAAAAGATTCTAAATCTCCTGATAAGCTATTAAAGTATAACAAGAGCATTTACCCCTTCCATTTGTTTATGGCTGTGGAAGGGAGACCTCTCACTCCCCTTCACTCCATGTTTACTTTCATGTGGGAGATTTTCATGCCGTTTAGAAATATCAATTTACTTTTGAAAGTTTTCTTGCTATTTTATATTAAAGGAACAATAGCTGTATGTATTTTTTCCATTTTAAAATTTGAGATTGCACTTTTTTTTAGTTTTCTTCCGGAAATACTGATCTATCATGAGTATATTACTTTAAATTTCATGAAGGCATGTGTATGTGTTAATTCTCTCTTCAATATCAGAAACCCAATTATATATTTTTAAACTAACAGGTGTTAAGGAATTTCATACCCTAAATTTTGTAAGCTCATTCAGCTCTGGATTTTTCTAGAAAACTATTTTCTCTTCAAATACTTCATCCATTATACTTACAAGACCCAGCCTTTCATTGTATCACTATTTAGTGTACAAACCAAGCATAGAGTTACAGAACCATAGAATGGCTGAGATGGAAACAAACCTCTGGAGGTCAGTTTATACAGCCCCAGCTCAATCAGAGCCAAGGATCCCCAAGGATAGAGACTTCCCAACTTCCCTGGTCAGCCTGTGGCAGTAGTTCAGACTGAGGCTCCTCCATTACTGTTTGTGCCTGTTGCTTCTCATCCTGGCACTGGGCACCACTGGAAAGAGCCTGGCTCTTTGCACCTTCCTTTTAGGTGTGTGTGCATATATATGTGTATATATATACACACACACACATAATATATACATGTTTTATATATATGTGTATATATATATATATGAGTTATATATATAATATACTATATGTATATATATGAGGGTTCTGCATACAATCATAAACTTGTTGAAAGGTGTTGATGTGTGTGAGTATGAGACCTAGTCTTTGCTAGCTAGGTGATTAGAGGATTTGTAAGATTGCTACTTCTAGGATAACTGGCTTTTTAAGAGGCTTGTGTGAGATTTTTGTTGGCATGTTTTGCATTAATGAAAAAATGTGAATCAAATTTATTCTCAAGTTACTTGGGAAGAGGAGGAAATTACTAAATCTGGGGTTATTGTGTGGTTTACAAGAAGTAATGCACATCCTGGTGTTTTAGTCTAAGAGTTCTGCTTCAAGGTCACAGACAGTATCAAATTCAGAAGTGAAATAGATGATGGTGTAGGAGATATAGAGATGATTCAACAGGCGTGTGGATGTGGCACTTGGGAATGCAGTTCAGTGGTGAACACAGTGCTGCTGGGTATAATGGCTGGACTCAAGGATCTTATACATCTTTTCCAACCTTAGTGATCCAGCACAGAAAAGTTTGATGTCTTGCATTGCTGCTCTGCTTTTCACTTA
The DNA here is from genome assembly GCA_024734035.1 of Alethe castanea. Classification (NCBI taxonomy): domain Eukaryota; kingdom Metazoa; phylum Chordata; class Aves; order Passeriformes; family Muscicapidae; genus Alethe; species Alethe castanea. The sequence goes on from JANRGV010000062.1 coordinate 93,879,691, forward strand.
TTGTTCTGTGTGCTATAACCTCTGCTTCAGTCTGGAAACTGTGCTATCCTCTACCTCCCCTTCAGGCTGAAAGCATTTTTTTGCTGGTGCATGTAGGTTTTGCTTATAGCATCATTTGTCTCATCCTTGTGCACTGGTTTCACAGTGCGCTGCCATCCTTTCTTTCCCTCTGTACTTTTCCAGTGGTGTAAACACACACCAAAAATGCCTAAGTGGCTGGATGTCTGCAGTCAGAAAGCTCACTCTCACAATGAACATCAGAGATATACCTGTACTCCTTTTATTTTCTTGTATATTCATAACTTGTTCTTTCCATGTGCTGTACTGAGTGTTATCCTAGAGTATTCACATACCTATTTGGTAAGTATTTGCAAAGGAAATCTTACTTGCCTTCAAGTCACCAAAATAAGTGTTAAATTTATGTCCCATGCCTCAGATCCTAGCTGCAGTCTTCTTTTAGAAAAGAAGCCTCCAGTCCTTCAGTACTCTCTTGCTTCCTGATACTGCATTGTACTATTTAGTAACATCTCAACAACATCTTTGGAAAGACTGATTAATAAAGAAATGAAGTTGTTTCCTTTTCAGTGGAAAAATCATATGCCTGTATGCCTATAAATCAGCCTGTGCTTAACAGTTGTGCTTGAAATGTAAGCTGTATTGTAAAGGTATGATATGTATGATATGATATTGTAAAGGTATGTAATGATATGTCAAACTATTCCAGTAGTAGCTGTGCATTTCGCTGGATGTTGCAGCAGGAATTAGGAAGGGATAATGACTGCATAAAGGATGCCCTGAAATGTGGGCCTTGGGAATCCAGCATGTTCTGTGCCTTCAGGGCCTCTCTTTTTAAGTCAGGCAACCACTGGAAGGGAAGGATGGGGAATAATTTGAGCAAAGCAACTGCTGCTTCATTAGTTCTCATATTACTAGTGCTGTATAGCAGCCTGCACGATTATGAGTGCAAATCAACCAAACCTGTCACCAGCGGAATTAGTGATGGAGGCTGGTCAGTAGTTTGCAACATCAGTTTGTGACCTTCCTGGGGTTAGGGGCACTGGCCTGACTGCTGCTGAAGGAAGAGAAAAGCTTGTGATGCCTTTCAAGTGCTCCTTAACTTGTCAGATGCAAGGGACTGTCTATTCCTTACTGCTGCTGCCAGTTCTGAGTCGTGTAACAGCCGCAGTACCTGCCACCCCTTGTGCGCAGTGCTGCTACCTGAGCCTGGCTGGCTCTTATGGTCTGTCTCTCTCACATCATCTGAGTGGAAATGAAAAGTGAAAATGTGCACTTTGAGATAGAGTTTGTTAATTTCTTAGTCTGTTTTTTAGTAGGCCAAATCCTGGGAAATCAGTGGATTCTGTTGTGGAAGGACTGGCATTTGGGGCTTCCAATGAGAATTGCTGCATCATATTTAAAGTGATACTAGGCACACTACAAATTGTCACTGACATTAGTACAGATGACCTGGTGAGTTATGGGGTTCTCTGCAAAACTTAGGCTTTCTCTGGATTAGTCCCAGGAGTAGTTTTTCCCAATCAAGTCTTGAGCAAAACCTGAATTACAAATTCTGAACCAAAAACGCATGAGTATATCTGCTTCTCTTCACTACAGTCATTCAAGCTTAGAAATTCAAGTGGTTTCAGAGTATGGTCTTACAAAGTCTAGCTCAGGGCAGTCAGTACTTTCTAGCGCTTGTCCCTTCTTGTGTTTTCTTGTGGCTTTTTTTTTTTTTAATAACAAATGACACTCGAAAGTACCTCATGGTATGATCACCATAATCGGAAGGAATTTCCCCATGAAATACGATCTTAACTACTGGAATACCACATACAGGATCTTGATAGTTCATAAAAGAGCAAAGTAACAGAAGTGTTAGAGCTAATGCAATGATGTAATACCAATGTACACACTTTCTGTTCCTGTCCACAGTGATTTAGTATTTTACTGCTGTAACACAAGTCTCAGCTAGTATTAAAAGTAAGCTTTAAGTACCAATACTTACTTGTCCATTAGTCAAGTCTAATTGTCATCATACACTGTTTTCTATTATTTAGTCTGTCAAAACTATTCTTGTTAGATGATCACTGACAGAAGAGCAGGAAATATAAATCTGGAATACTGCCAAGAAAAGCAAAACTATCAAGGATAAAGAGAATAAAGAGATTTTGCCTTTTAAAAATGGCTTTTGGTTTTGTTTTATTTTCTTTAATATTAATTTTTATTACTGATTGTTTTGGTATAAGTGCAAGGTGTTGAAAAAATCTATTTTTTGTCCTCAGGAGAAAGGATACTTCTGTCTTAGAACCAACATGATCATCCTGACTTGTCTGACCTGTGTTTACTCAAGCATATGAAGGAATTACTATGTACTAATCAAAAGCATTAAAGACAGGACACAACTTTAAATTAATTAAAGCATGATTCTATGGAGGAGTCTAAACTCTTGTGTCTTGGATTTTCTATTTTAATGTCATTTCAGTTTCTGTTTTAGTTGCACCTTTTTCTGGTGTTGATTGATCCACCATGACAAATATCTGAAGCTACAAATATGAGAAACCGAGTTTTTTTACAGCAGATGCCTAGAAGGCAAGGCCAGTTTTAGGCATAAGGCTTAAACCTCACTGCAATAATACAGTGCACTGACATGGCTGGGTAAATGTGGGCTGTTGAATCCTGCTCTTCATTACTTTGTCTGCCTTGTTGAAGCACAGCCTGAGGAAGGTCTCTACTGCAATGGCTGTGCCACACTGTTGGTGAAGGCTACTCTCAGAGAAAAGGAAGTTGTTGGAAAAACATCTGGAAAAAGAGCTCCCTGTCAGAGAGTATAACAGGCTAGCTGGAGTCAGCTGAAAAAGGCACCCTGTGCTGCAGCTCCTTGTATCAGCTGAGGAGTGGCACAGCAAAGCAGAGGAGTGCATTAAAGTGAGATTTCCTGAAATAAATGTGGAGAAATTGAATGATGTCATCTTCCATATAGGGAATGTGTAGTTTAAGTGAAGCTGAATCACTGATGTTTTCTCTGGAGAAGAAAAGAATAACCTGGACACAGATAAGACCTTTGACTGCAATCACAATAAGTACTTGTGGTTTCTGCCCCTGGGGCTACAACAACTGCATCTGGTGTCTGAGGATGACACTGTGAGAGCACTTAGGCTGTTGTCCTCCATGCAATACTCAATCTAATGGCCACTCACATAGGGGAGCATTACAAGTGCCTGAACGCCTCCACATTTTAAAAATGGGCAGGAAACCTTCATTTTATGTTTGCTGTTAAGTTTAATGATTTGTGAAATCAACAGACACAAAAATCACCCCCTTTTGCCAGGTATCAAGTTGAAATTATTTCTTTTTATATGCATTGCTTGCCCTTTTATCTGCTCCATTTGAGACTTTTCGGAAATGCACTTGGGTGTAATACCCTAAAACTCTTAAAGGAAATTGCTTTATCCAGTGCTTAAGGTGGGGCTGGAGAGCTGTTTTTGATCTACAAATAGTATAAAGTGGTAAAATGAAGACTTAGCAGGGAATGCAATGAAGCTTTACAGAGCTCATGCTGGCAGCTGTTCAGCTTTAGGTTAATGCATTTTAGAGAAGGGGCTGCAATTGGTCAGCTTTTTAAATATGTAAATACAGACCAGAAATCTCAGATGTGGTCAAACTGATTCATAGTTTTCCTAAAGGTTCTGGAGTACTGAGAGCTTTGGTGTTGATTTATTGTAAAGTAAGCATAAGAATGTAAACTCAGTGCATGTGTATTCTGACCTAGCCTTAAGTTAATGTGCAAAAGGGTTATTTTTGGTTATAGTAATATTTACTATATAATAACAACACGTATTTACTATATAATTGCATGTATTTTCATACATAGCTTTCAAGTAGTTAAGGACTGAAATCCTCTTTCAGCAATGGATCAGTGAAGCAAGATTAAATATTTTGTCTGAGGTTAGTCAGTCAGTCAGTGGCAGAACTAGAGAAAACTGCCATTCCTACTCTTAACCTGGGATATCCAGAAGGTCCTGTGGACCACTTTGTGAGCTTTGTTAATATGACTGTCTCCAAATGCTGTTTTGTCAGTAGAGTTACTTGGGTAGTCTTATGTGTAAATCCAGAGGCAAATTTTGTGTCCAGGTAGTCCATAATAAAATGACTTATTAGAATCTGCTTTTACAGTACATTTAAATCAACCAGTCTTCCTTGCCTGCATTTCTCCTGAAGCTCCTGGTATTATGACAGTATTTCCTATACACAGTTAACTGAATATAATGGTTAAAATACCCTTCTTCCACTAAATTAACTTCCTCACTAAAGCACAGGCTAAATAAAATTCTGTCTTCTCAGAAAGCATTACACAGAATTAAATACCAGCAAAAATGAATGAAAAATCAGCTAAGTGATTCCTGAGGGATGTGCCACACATTCTTTGTAAATTTCAAGCTTTCTACTAAAAGCAGAAAAAAAAAAGGCAAAAAACAAGTGCTATTTTTTTCTTTGCTTTTAGGTATTTTTTCATGTAGTATTCCTTAGCAAAACAGAAACATCTCACGGATTTCAAGCAGTTTGCAATGGATTTCAGTAGAAGGGCATGGATTTACTTCTACGCCTTACTGCTCTGGAACTCCATGGCTAAATGCATACTGGTAAATAAAATGAACAACATTTTGTCCCTCAGGGTAACTAGCTGGCACAACTTGTATCCTGATATCTAAACTTTCTTCCCACACAAAGCAGGATGTCTGTTTGAAGCTCTCTTTGGCCTATTCTGTGTTCAAATCTATGCCTAGGTGTTGTCTGGGAGCACGAAAGCTGATAAAGTGCTCCTGTAAGTGGGAACCAGCTGTAGCTGGTCTTGTGCTCCAGCCCTATTTAGTGGGCTGTTACAGCTCTAGCATATGTGTACTTGCACACAACAGGTGTTAGGTTCACACTTTTTCAGCCTGTCAGAAGATTTGTTGAACCATGTTCAGTTGGAGGAGTTGGGAATATCATACTGGGCTTACACTTGAAAAGAGTTATTATCTCTTAGCAGATACTAAGACTTTTCAGAACATTGTGACTTCTGTTATTAGCTCAGGACTATTGTTCAAAGTGAAGTATCAAACATTTTGATTATTCCTGTTTCAGCTGAGTCTTGGGACAGAATTTTTCTAATTCCTTTTGTCATCTGATTTCACTCAATATTTTATATTTGATTTGATTCCAGATACCTATTTTCTTTTCTCTAGCTGCATTCCTTTAGTCCTCATCCTATTTTCTTTGTCCTATTGTGGTGGATTGACCTTGGATGAATTCCAGGTGCTCACCAAAGCCACTCTATAACTCTCCTCCTCAGTTAGGCAAGGGAGAGAAAATGTAATGAATGGCTTGAAATAGGAGGAGGGAGAGATCGTGCCACAATTCCTATCATGGGCAAAACAGTCTCCACTTGGAGAAATTAATTTATTGCCAATCAAATCAGAGTAGGATAATGAGAAATAAAGCTTTATCTTAAAAACACCTCCCCTCATCCTTCACTTCTCCATCTCAAATTTATTCCTGCTTTTCCCTACCTCTTCCCCCTCAGCACTGCAGGGGAATGGAGGCTGCTGTCAGTTCATCACATGTGGTCTGTGCCCCACGGGGTCACAAGTTCTGCCAGGAAACTGCTCCAGCATGGGCTTCTTTCTCCAATGGGACACAGGTCCTGCCAGGAGTGGGCTCCCCATGGGGCTGTAGCCTCCTTTGGGCATCATCTGCTCTGACATGGGGTCCTACTTGGGCTGCAGGTGAGTCTCTGTGTCCCCATGGACCTCCAAGGGCTGCAGGGGCACAGCTGCCTCACCTTGGCTGCACTGCAGACTGCAGGGGAATCTCTGCTCTGCTGCCTGAAGCACCTCCTGCTTCTTCTTCCCGGACCTTGATTGCTGCAGAAATGATTCCCTCACACATTGTTACTTTTCTCTCTGGATGCTGCTGCACATTTTTTCCCCTTTCTTTTTAACTATATTACCCCAGAGGTGCAACCCACTGCTGATGGGCTCAGCTTTGTCCAGTGGCAGCTCCACCTTGGAGCTGGCTGGCATTGGCTCTGTTGGACACGGGGGAAGTTTGTGGGAGCTTCTCACAGGAACCACCTCTGTAGCCATCCTGCTACCAAAGCCTGCACACCAACACACCTATCTTAAATTTGACAATTTTCTACTGTTTATCCTTCAAATGCTTGAATGCAATTAACTCTCATGTAGAAATGAATCTAATATCTCATGTGGTATTACCTGTTAAAATAAAGGCTTAATGAAAATAATTATCAGAGGTTTTGGCTTCTAGAAACCACAACCTAAGTTATAGTAGCTTATTTTTCTTTATTCTTTTGCCTGACCATATAATTTCCATTCATTATTAGCATTAATTATTAGCACTGCTTAGATGATGTCCATGCTTTATACAAAGTTCTTTGTTAATTTAAACACACATGTTATTAGTAAGTGACTCTTAAAAGTAGCTCAGGTGAGGCATATTTATTTCAGAAAGAATACTGAAATTTCTCCTCAAATTAAAGTATGTAATTTGACCTTGTCCAAATTAATTTTTGAGAGATTAAAAGTAAGCAGAGATATCGTCCAAATTTTTTGCCGTATTTTTATGCTAGTCATATAATTAGCGCAGACAAATGGAAAAATGCCTTTCCAATGGTGAAAAATGCTTTTATTCAGTGATGAAAAAGACAACCCTTTTTTTTCACATAGAAAAAGGAATCTTTTATTTTGCAGTAGTTTTGCCACCCAGGGTTAAAGAAAAATATCACATATATCTAAACTAATCAAGAGCTAGAATAGGTGCGGGCCATAATGGGACAGACAATGTTTGAGATCCATCTTTTCAGGAGTTCACATTTTTTTCTGTAACCATGGTAACTGAGAGATGGAAATTGTCCCTGGTCCTGCAGTGTCAGCCTCAAAGATTCCCCAGACAAAGCCAGGCAGTATATTTATTTGGGCTTAATAACCAAAGCACTAATGTGGTTTCAGCAGATACTTTAGTACAATAAGCTGTCTAGTTGTTGTTTCTTTTTGATGTAATAAATAATTTGGTATGCAACACATAAATTCAGTGCAGATTAAGGTAGTGAATTGTTTCTTAGAATCATAGTAATGTTAAAGTGTTTGAGTAAAATCATTAACCTAACACTGCCTGGTCCAGCACTAAGCCATGTCCCTAAGCACCACATCTACTTCAACAATAATAGGAAGTTAGGTCCTGTTGCAGCAGATCCTGTTCACCATCACTAGCAGCTCAGAATTTAATTTCAAACCATACCAGAAAATCCCAAAATTTTGTTGCGCATCTCCAGTCCTCCGTGATTCTGTCTCTTCATTTTTTTGTGGTTAGCAACCACAAAATTCCTGGAAAAAAAAATACGGCTTTTTTTTCAAAGGGTGGAAATAGGTAACCAGTATTTGGGAACACAGAGCAGAGCACTTCCTCATGTTAACAGTCTTGTTGACTTCCATGGGACTTACAATGCTGCTGAACATTCTTGGAAAGCGAAATATTTAGAAGATATAACAGGTGGAACTGTTAATCGGGTTTAGTCTCACAGGACTGCTCATGAAGCAGCAACAGCAGGGTTTGGTAGAATAGTGCCCTGTTGGGAGGGGACACAGGAAGACAAAAGTAAATAGACCCACCTGGAGAAAAGGGAGGCAAGGTGGGAGAGCGGTGTGGAAGGGAAAAGTGCTGGGATTACAGATGGAGACTCTCACACTGGGGCAGGAACCCTCCTGGAGGGATGGAGAGTCCTGCACCAGGATAGAGGAGCAGTAAGGGCCAAGGAGAAGTGGAAGAAAAACAGCAAGAAGCAAAAGACAGAAGAAATTGGCACTAATCTGAAGCTCCTGTGCCACCCAACACGTCTCCGAAGGGTTTGGCAAAGCAGAGGAAGGTGAGAACTGGGAAGGTGGGAAGAGAGGCTTGAGTCTGAAGAAGGGGGAGGCAAAGTGTTGACTCAATTGTTTGCTTTCTATTTTTTCAATACCAGCATCAGAAATTAGAACTTAATGTTAAAAATTGTCAGTTACTTAAGTGAAATTCTCTGAATCACGACTTTCCTGCCTGCAACACACAGTTATATGTGCTCTATCATGTTACACAGTAACTGATTACACTTTCTAATGGGATATATGTATTTATTTACATGAAGGAAGCAGAGTGAACTGGGGTAGTTTTATCCTATGAGAGATAGTGCCATATTATGAATGAATGCACACTGCTCGAAACAATGGAAAAAAATGGCTGGAAGTAGTGGCTCCAAGAGCTGATAACAATTTTTTAAATCCAGAAGACTGGTGGCAGATGCCTTACTGTGTTTCTGCTTCTAGCCAAAATCAACACTTGTTATTTTATGTCATCTGCTGCTGTATTTTATTCTAGGTCTCTCTTGAACATTAGATCACCAATTTGTGGAAGAACTAACTGTATTGTTGGGCTGCACCATGGACTATTGTTCCATATGGAATATTACCTACAAGTACTGCTGTTGCTGGAGGTTTGAATCCCTTCTGGACATTATATTGTCCAGCTGACCTCCTTGTGTTTGATTTCTTGCTCAAGAAAATGTTCTTGGCTGTAGAGCAGTCACAGTCAGAGTCCTGTCCTTATTCTGCAACCTCACCTTCCCTGGATACATTTGGACAGTGGGTCACATTGCCCTGCTAAATCCACTCCCTGGGAGAGATGGCTGTGAAGCAGAAAAAAGGTCATTTTCAGATTTATGTGGGAGTGAGACACTGGAATCACATGCATATGGAAGCCACTTACAGCAAAGCTGGAGTGTAGGAGACATTATTGGTTTTATTATCATGTTCACTGCATGAGACTTGGCAGTGTAAATCCAGATGACTGTGGGACAAATGAGAGAATAAAGTGTGTGAGAACTAGTGAGTTGACAGGAATGTGACCACCACAGATCTGTCTCCTTGAGAGATAGCATTTTTTATGATTAATGTGATGTTTGAAAAAACAAATCCCAGTAAACTGCAAATATTTTTTTTCTGTACTTTATTTATTTCTTCCATCCTTCTCTTCTTTTTCCCACTAATTTAAAGGAAAATGGTATGTATAGGAGGATAAATAGTGTTAGGTAGGTTGTTTTAATAAAAATCTTTTTTTTAGAACCATTTTTACTCAAAGTTATTATATGTTCATTTATGACAAATGGAATGGTGGGAACTTTGTTTATTTGTGTACAGTTACTAAGGTTTTAGAAAATAAGGGAAAATCCTCAAGAAGTCTCCATCCAGACTAAAGCAATTTTAGTTGACTGTGGGGGCTTGTAACGTGGACAGTGCCAGATCTGAGACAGAGACCAGGCACTCTGTTTTCCATGTGACAAAAAGCCCTTTATTATTCTGAAATGCACCTTAAATAACCTTCTTAATGTTCCTCAGCAAGCACTTGTGATTGGTTCAAAGTTGAGGCTGGCCAGCTCTCTGACCAACAGCCTCTGCAGCCAGGCAGGAGCCCATTGGGTTAAATCCCTGTCTGGTTCTGAATCTGTCCTATCCCTGTCCCTGAAGGGCTGTCTGTCCCACCAGGCTGCTTTTCCCAACATATGGCTAAGTCAGTTGCCCAGTAACAAGCCAGCTTGTACTCTGACAGGGGCTGTTTCTTGTGAGAGTTGTGCCTGTACTATATTCTCAAGATACAGTTTTCTCAGTGAAGGAGGAAGGGGGATCCTGTATGTTGGCTGACTTCCCAGTGTACCTGCAGAGGTAGTCTAGGAGGGAGAATGGCAATCTGCTCAGCAGGGATATAGGAGGTGTTTATAATCAAAAGCAGCCCTTTCAGACTCCAGTGGCAGAGGAAGATATTTAGGGAGGAGAAATGGATTGTGAATGCCTCAGTTTTGTGGTTGTGCAGTGCATGACCAAAGGTGTAACCTCCTAGGGGAGAATGGGGAGAGAGAGGTGGCCTGTGCAAATAGCTGTAAGTATTACAACTCTGCAGAGTTGATGATCTCTGTGTTTGGGTGTCCTACAGACTTGAGATGGGGACACTTCATTGACTTCTAGGTTTACCTAGGTCTTGTAAGGCAGGCTTTGAAATCCCCGGCTACTTTTCATCCAGTGACTTCCCAAGTAATTTGTTCAGCCTTCAAAGGAAATAGATAGATTGGATAGATATTGCATTCCCCAAGAATCTGTCCATCAACCTCTGGGGACAGACACAATGTCTGTGGGAACTAGAATCTGACTCACTCTTTTACCTTGCTCAGCGCCTAAGCAGCTGCAGGATGCTTGTGGCTTAATCCAATTATTTAAGAGGGCAACCACAAATCAATTTTTCTGTGTGCACTGATGCTCTTTAGACAGGTGGCACCAAGAGCCCTATAAAAATTATCTGAGGATGACACAGAATTGCTGCTAAGGCAGATGGAATGGGTGTCTGGCAGGACCCCACAGCCCATTTCCAAGTGGATCACATCAGAATGAGACCAAAGACTAGAAAAACTGTCTTTAGAGCTCTATTCTGTGTACACTGTAGATCTATATGGTTTCCCATCTGTACAGTGAAGATAATGGTCCTTCCCTGGGGCACAGGGATGGAGAGAAATACATTAAATTCAGAGCTTCTCAGATAGAACTTTAGTAGGGGGAGAAATGACATTCTGGAACTACACATTTATTATTGCATTATGCTGTTCAGAGCAAGGGTTGTCGCCAAAAATGCCTAACATATTTTGAGCAGCATAGATAATAAGTAATAAAAAGAATTAAAATGGAAGGATATATAAGAAGGGTATAGAATAGAACAAGGAGATGGTAGAGAATGAAGGGAGCCTGCTTACTGTCAGCTTTGATATATTGCAATTTAAGCATGGTACATTTCCCTGGGCTTTCCTTTGCTTTAAAATATAGGTTGGTCTCCAGCTGGTTTATACAGAAATTGAAATCAACTCAGCAAATGAGTATCTCCCCCTACTCTCCCAGGCCAGGAAGAAAAGCTTCAAACATCTACATCAGTACAAAGAAAAAATGGAAATGAGAATGTTTAACTCACAAGGGTATGACAGACATAAATTCATTAATTTCTTTGAGTGAGAAAGTATCACAGAAAAACACAAATAAATGCAACAAGCATGGAGTTTTCTGCTTGTTACCATTTCTTATACAGTTTATAAAAAGAAGCATCTCAAAACTTTAAGAACTCTGGAAATAAAAATTTGACATTTCTGTGAAAAATGTTCCCAAAGAACATGGGTATACTACGTCTGAAGGACAAATTGACATTTACTATCTTAATCAGGTTAGCACACAAAGGGTAAAGCAAATAGCAGCATAAAATTGTAATACTTATCTTTCTGGTCTCCAGCCTCCTAAAAAAACACAGGAAATATGTTGCCGTGTTAATGGTTTTGGATTGCCAGAGGATATTCTTGTGGAGACTGAAAGGGAAAACTCTACTAACTGTCATTTTTATTGCAGGGGGAAACAATCTCTCCATATAGGAAAAAATCAGGATCCAAAGACCCAATTAAAGTTACAGATGTAACAGAGAGATTACCTGATTTTAGTAACCTCAGCAGGATTTGCTATTTGGTACCCATATGAAACGAAATCCAGCTTGCAAGAAAAAATACTGTTCACACAGAAACACTTAAATTTTTCTACTATTTTTGCTAGTTATAACTTATGTGTGTAATACCTATGCAGCCTATAGAGAAGCCATATATTTTGGTTTCTATACACATTACTGGAGCTTTAGCTTGGTTCAGTGCCAGAAAGTGAGATTTTTAGTGTTCAAGGAAGGACTAAGCGCAGGTTAAGTGTTCCTGAGAGGTGTTAAAATGTATCCTCTCCTATTACAGGCAGTGTAAATCAGGGAGTGCTCTAAGTACTGAGTTAGGGCTGTACAGGGGACACTTGGGGCAATAAATAAAAGTACCACCCATTTAATATGGTAGTCATATAATGGATGCTAACTCACAGTGTGTGTTCAGGGTACCTTTTTATTTGGATACTGCCTATGCTCTGTTTTCTGCAACTAGAAAAATGCTTAGGTCCCAGCTGACAAAATACAAAGTTATGTAAACTTATCTCTGATGTAAATTAGATATTTTGATTTAGGCAGATGTTTTGAGATGGAAATATCTTCTTGTGACAGAGATTGAAGTGTGCTTTTAACAGAACATCATTTCAAAACAAATACTCTTGCTTGGAGATATTTCCTGATCAAATAGCTTAAAAATGACTTAATATTTTTTTATGTTTAATACTTTTTTCACTGTTATGATTGAAAGAAAAGCATCAGATCATGGAAATGGCAGTATTTTAATGAAAAATATTTTAGTCTGAAAGTAGCGAAAGAGTTTGTCATCATTACTATCAATGAAGCAGAAACATTAATGTGTTTTCTTTTGGAAATAAATGTCACACACCGCATTACTGCTTAGAGTTTAAACTTCTTGAAAGTCCATACTTATCAATTTGCCTAGAAATTTTGCAGTTTTTGAAAAAGCACTCTGGGTAAAAAAATCCCAATTGATACCACATTATCTTCCATCTGGCTACTGCACCTTATTGCAAAAGCCTGAGTTTACATAATTTTTTCCTTCTGATGATGGCAACTTAAGAAATAAGTTGTTATCAGAACACTCATCCCATTTTATAACACGTGAGACTCACTGGTTACTGATTAAGTGCTCATCTGATGGGTGCTAATAGACACATTTGGTTGTTTCAGTTGTGAATGGCTGCAAAAGGAGCAGTTGACTGATGAAACTGAGGGTGGTGTGTAGCTATATATCACAGATCTGACACAGCAGTGCCTAAGAACTCCCCTTTCATATATATATTTTTTTTGTCACTCGCCTTTCATATATTTTAAGAGGTGAGCAAGGGGTTAGAACAGTAAACTCTTACCACCAGAGACAAGATGAAGTAGTTATTCAAAGCACAAGTTCTATGTCTCTCTCACCCCCTCCCCTCCCATTTCTCCATTCCCTGTGGCCATGTCATATTACATACAAGCATAGCAATTAGCAAGCTATCTTCAGAGTGAGAAGAAACAACAGAAGTGAGAGGGGAATGGACAGGTGGTGTGTGAAAGCATGTGTGCTCAAGCCATTCATTATCTTGAGTGCAGTATTAATTTGTAAATGTTAAATAACAGCCTAATCCTGCAGTATTTCCACAGACTGCTGGTACTGTCAAATGTTGATCAGCATTTAAAAGAACTCCCTGCCATCAGAGGCTCCAAATGTTGCACGTGTCTCTTAAGCCCTTGGAGTCTCTTCACCTTACTCTTCTGTCTCACAAGTGTCTTAAAAGGAAAGTGTTGGTTCTATATCCCCAGCTTTGCTGTGTTGGCTCTATCACCATCGGACTAAAAGGGATGGAAAGAACTTTTTTCTGCTGGGTTTCATTTTTGATCTAGGGGGATTTAAACTGGACTGTATTTGTGAAGGTACAACCCCAGAGCTGAAGGTTTTACCCCAGCTGGCAGCTCAGCCCCATGCAGCCACTTGCTCACTTCTTGTCTGCTCCCGGTGGGATGGGGAAGAGAATCAGAAGGGTAAAAGTGAGACAATTTTAGAGTTGAGATTAAAAAAATGAATAGGGAAAGCAAAAGCTGCTCACACAAGCAGTGCAAAACAAAGAGTTAGTTCACCACTTTCCAGGGACAGGAAAGTGTTCAGCCATTCGCAGGAAAGCAGGGTTCCGTTGCATGTGTTGGTGACTCAGAAAGAAAGAACACCACAACTTGGGACCTTTCTTGGATCCTTCCTTCTTCACCCTAATTTTATATTCTGAGCATGACAACATATAGAATGGGATATCCCTTTGATCACTTGGGGTCAGTTGTCCTGGCTGTGTCCATACTAAATGTGGCTGATATTCAAGAGACTAATTTTGTTTGTATGTTTTTATGTGTCTTTAAAAGCAAGGAAGAAAATAAATTTTCATCTTTCACCTTGTTTTGTGAACAGTGAATTCTGCTTATGAGTGTTTCAAGTCATGTTTAAATGTTCAAGTGGGATACTTATGTAGTAACTCTAACTCACTGAACCATCTCCAGAAACAGATTTTTAGTTCCATTTTCAGACTTTCTTTTAAAGGTGCTCAACAGGAAGCATGTAAAACAGAATGACCTGCTCAGTTTTGACACTGGCTCAGCACAGGGGGTGAAAATAAGGCCAGAGCAGCCCCGAGAACTCAGGATATATGAACTCTCTGTATAAATATAGGACCAGTTAAATCCTCCAGCATTATCTTATCTCTTTGGGAGCAGTGTGATTGCTTTCCAGGGCACAGTCCATGTGGTCCCAAGCATCCATATAAGAGTTAATTGGGGGAAAGGTGTATTGTTTTTCACCACAGTATTCAGAACATGATTGTCTTTGTTGTAAACCAACTTCAGGGTAAAATACACAGTGCAGTTAACTTTTACATACCTTGCCAGGTTTCATGAACAGTGCTTTACTACTGATATATTATTTGTAATTCCACGAACCTCATATCAGGTCAAAGACTGTACAATAGAAAAGTTGTAATAAAGACCAGCGATAGATAGATTTTAGAGCATTACAATGCTCTAAAAGGCTTCATGAGCAGGATCTATGAGCAGGTGATTTATATGGCTTTATCACATTTGAGGTAGTAATTATGTTTGCCAATACATTCCTCAGGCTAAAACTATCCTTCATTTTAATTTTCATTTTATAACAAATGTTATCGTAAATGGTAAAAAAAAAATAAAAAGAGAATGAATTATCAGGATAATCTAATCTAACACAAAATGCAAACCTACTCTATGAGAATATTTCTGATCATCTGAAACACAAAGTCACTTTATCATTTGACAACATTGACAGATATAAAATGTTAGCCTTTCTTTAAATGTCAGGAGCAAAAGTGTCTTTGTTATTCTTAGTGTTTCTAAGATTTTCAAGGAAACTATTAACACAAATATTACTTCCTCATGTCCTTTTGTTTATACGAATTTGTCTGTCAGGAAATGGAAAAGAATGAAGAGAAAATTTGGCAACCATACATTTCCTGCCTGTATCCCCTTTTTATAGGTATTTTTGCCAGCATAATCTCAGTCATGCAAAGTGTTTAAATTTACATTCAAAGGGTTGAGGGTGTGTTACATTTTCTGATATTAAGATGTGCAGCCACACAAAGAATGAAGAAACATTAGACAAGCCAAGTTTGAACTAGCACAAGGCAGATCATCTTTTAAACCTGAAGTGCACACTTGTTACAGAAGTATCTTTGGGTTTTAGCCAGGCCTTCAGGCCTGACATTGGAGAATTGCTGAGGCTGAAATATTCAGAAAGGAAGAAGAACATTTTGGGAAGCCTAAATATAATGTGCTATTATCTGAGAACTCTTTAATAAGAGAAAATTATGTTACTTTATAACTTGTATTGAAATAGAATTACTATTTTTAAGGAAAAGCACATTGTGGAAGATTTGTAAAAGCTGCATCTGAAGCTGTTTTGCTTAGAACAAAATTTGAAAGCTGACAAATCCCAAGCTTCAAGGCATATGGCCAGTTGGGATTTCACTACCATGCAGGTGTTGCATTTGCTGGTATGTCATGAGAAGCTTTATTGCCTCAGGAACAACTGCAACTGACAAATGCTGCAAGGTCCAAATTAGCAACCTAATTACCTGTGCAACATCTCCTCCAGAGACCACCCAGCTGGGAGGGAGTGACTCTGTGACTCTGGCAGCTCTGGTCCCAGTATGGTATGGGTTTCCCCCAGCCTCCTACTTCCATTGATCCTTTTATCCATTCCTGGCCACCCACTTCAAGCTGTTTGGGATTCTTCCTTGCATTCCTTATGGAGAAATATTGTCTACCTTTCTATCACTTCAAATACTCTTCTGATATTATATTTCAGATACTGATTGTAGAAATAAACATACAGCATTCATTCAGTCTTCACATCAGTATTTTGGCCATGAAAAGCTTTACCAAACTTTTATATTTATGCTGTTCTTTTTCTTTCCTTTCCCTTCCTTTCCTTCTAGTGATAACAGACAGATACCTGAAAAGAAAATTTCCCAGAGAAGAAGGTAAAAAGACTTCAGTACTGATATATTATAACAAAAAGTTTTTAAATAAACATGAAGTAACATTCTGAACTGACAGATGAAAATTACTTTTTGTTTTGAATTTTCAGAGTGGGAATATTGCCAGAGTAAGTGTTTGGGAAGTTCAAATTTAGCTAGTCAAAATCTTTTGTCAAGGTGTTTTTTGTTTTTTTTTTTTCCTGAAGAAAAGAAAAATTCTAATCACTAGTGCTCATTTTACTTGTAAAATTCTTACTTCTCTATTTGCCAGTTTCATTAGGGTCTTGGGGTCAGTCTGGGATGCTTGTATGTTACCAACAGCAATGAAGTTGCCCCAGCTGCAGTGATATCCATCTCACCCTTCTGTCTCACTCTTCTATATCTCTAGGGGTTTAAAATGCTTACAGGAATTAAATCTAATTTAAACAAGTAAACAGCTTTCTAGTGAGAAATCTCACCTTTTGTGATACACCACTGAGAATGCAGCAGAAGGTGTTCCTGGGGATCTATAGGAAACCTTGGGGGGTAGCTGTGGGATTTTTCAGGGGCAGAGTAGAAGGAGGCAGTGGGGAGGGGCAGAGTAGAAGGAGGCAGTGGGGAGGTCCCAAACCTTGGGAAGATCAAAAAGATACTTTAGGAAGTTCCTGAGGGCATAATATTTTCTATTTGTGCATTTTTGAGAGAATCTGATACCAGGTTTCACAGCAAGGCTGGAATGAGTTATTTTGTTAATTACAGTGTTAGGTCATTGGCTCCGTGTTGCACAGCCGCACTAAACTCTAAAGTTGATATGTGGTTTGTATGTAAGAGTTAAATTTACAGTTTTGCTCCAGATTATAGAAAAAGACACAGGGAGATTTGAGCCTGATGCTCTTAAATGTAGCAAATAACCACAGTTATTCCAGTATATATAATTTTTTTCCATACAGTTCCCTACCCTTTTTGACTGTATTAAACGTAAATTTTCCCACTAAAAATGGGCAGTGTCTTCAGTGGGGACTGAAAAATAAGAAGAAAATTCCTGAAAATTCATAGTTTTGACTGCTATTTTTAAAACTGTTGTAGTACCTTAAAAAATTCTTCTATTTCTACAGTATATTTTCCCCATAACATTTTAAGATATTTATACCTAATGTCATTACACATTGTAATTATGTAATTGCACATCTTAATTGCACATTCTCATTATTTCATCATGTACACTACAACAATTAAGTAATTAGGTCTAATAGTATAAATTAGATCTAATTGTATAAATACATGACAATGGCATAAAATGGCCTTAAAGAATGGAGAAGACTTTAATCAAAATACAAGGAATGCCTTTTGTGTGCAATCAGAGGAATGTGGAACACTGGAATAATTCTATGCAATGATTATGGGGGACTCCCACACTCCACAGTTTCCATTCCCCATTTATTGTTCCACTGAGAGGAGAAGATAGAGAAAATAATGAGTAAATAATGAGTAAATTTAAGCCCAGGAAGAAGGAAGGTCTGGGGGAAAAGCGTTTTTAAGATATGGATTTATTTCTCTTTAATTTTCCAAAGGTGAGTCTGTTTTTCCCATGACGGTGAGTGCTGAGCAATCTCTCCCTGTCCTTACATTGACTGATTTTTCATTGTATTTATTTTACCCTGCTCAGCTGAGGAGGGCTGTGATGGAGCAGAACTGCTGGGCATCTGTTGTCCATCCAGGGTCAACCCACGACCTCAGTTTTTTAGGATAGTTGTAGCCATGGGATCTGTCTCATGAGCTTGTCCCAGTCTTCTAGCTAAGAACTTGCTTTGAGATCCAGTACTCTTGAGTCAGGTCCTGTTTAGTGCTGAGAGTGTTCATGGCCATCACTTCATACTTCTGTTACTGCAGCCTCGTATCGGGGCCTCAACACTCTGTCCAGACTGTTGGTTTTTGCTCCACAGGACCTAGCAAATTCAAGCATTTTGAAATTTAGAACCTGTGAGACATTTTCCTTTCTTTTATTGACCATTCTTGACAGACAATGAAGGTTTTTCTGTTACATCTACCTCTGAACTGACAGAGAAAGCCTCACCTCATGAAAGCCTCTGGCTGCCCCATGCAGCAGAGGCTGTACCATGATTGTGGGCTTGCTCAAGGGAGGGAAGGGCATATGGCCGAGCAACAGGTGTGCAAACAAGAAAACACCATGGTAACACCAAGTCATTGCACATTTTTTGCCAATATTTTCATGTTTTTAGAAGAGTCAACTGAACTAAACTGATTCTCTCTTAAAATGGGCAGTAACTTTTGAAACAAAAATTACCTGGTTGAAACCCCCCGTCCCAATTTGAATTTGAAATATTTGCCCTTTCCTACTCAAATAATTTTATTTCATAAAATTTCAAAACATCCTTTCATAAGCCAGCCAACTAAAGGAGTTGTTGTAATGGCTTTAAAAAACCTCAATCTCTATTGGACTGTCACCAAAATGATCTCTTTAATTTCTCAAGGGAATGTATACCTGTTCTTTGTAGCACAACAGAGAAGGTATCTTATCTGATAGAGCTTAAATTTATTTTGCTTTCTTTGTTTCCAACAGAAAAGTTGCACTGGATAGGAAATTAAGAGATCAGATTTTTCCCCCACAGTAAATGGTTTCATTTTTTATTCTAGGGATTCCTAGAAAATCACAAATAGCCTGGTGTTTAGCTTTCTTTTTTTTTTTTTTTTTTCTTTTTTTTTTAAAATAAACCGGTATTTAATATTTTTTAAAAATAAAGTGGAGAAGAAATACATTATTTTTAC
>JANRGV010000062.1:93898617-93931905 GCA_024734035.1 Alethe castanea
TGATTTTCACCTTCACTTTTTCTTTTTTTTTAAACTAAACCTGTATTTAATATTTTTTAAACATAAAGTGGAGAAGAAATACATTATTTTTACTCTGTTATAATCATACTTGTTGCAACATTTGTTCCAATTCTCCCTTTTGTGCACTTGCAAGAATGAAAATGATTAGTCCTTTACTCCTATTCCTCTGTCTGGGATAAAAAACATGCCAAATATATCTCTGTTGTAAGCCTTTGGAGACAATGGGGCTGCAAAGGGTTTGAATGGTACTCACTGTGTGCAACCTATAACTTCATTTTCAGCAGGATAGGGGTAGGCATTCCCTGTGCTTTTATTTAGAGCTACAGCTTTCATTAAATTTCATTACTTCTCCCTGTGGCTGTAAAGAGAAGGTGTACCTTAGGAAATTTAATTCCTTTTTCTGGCAGCTCGTGTGATAAAGGTGTGGCTTCTAAATGAAGGTTTATCCTACATGGAAGGAGACTGAATTGAGGATATATAGGAGAGGATTTTCGTTTTATGGAAACTGATCAATGCTACTGAAAGAAAAATTAAAATGATTATATATTCCACCAGAATTCCTCAATTAAAAAAGGAATTATCTTCTAGAACTAGTCTGCAAATGCAGGAAAGTCAAGCATAGGAAAATAAAGTAGAGGTGCACAATGCATAAAATTAATTATTGTGATTAAGAATGTTAAATTGCGTCTGGTTTGGGTCTATGGTTTTCTGATAAGTACAAAAGTAAGAAAATTATTTTTTATTCTATATATTTGTCTGATTAAATATGTCCCAGGATAAATCTTTAAATGGCTGTGGTTTTGCTCTTTTGAGCTATTACCATTGCATTGTGCACTGTGAAGAATGGAGTAAGTTTTCTATATTGACAGTGGCCTTTTCTTTTGTTCTTTACTTTCCTTATTTTCTTTCTTCAATTATTATATTTCTCATAAGTCCTGTGTGAAATTGACCCCTTCCTCAGTTGGCATCACTCTTACTTCAGAGGTGTGAAGGTTTCAGTAAAGTTTTTCATTATTCTCTTGTGAAAAAACCAAAACCATAATATCCTTAGAACTGTGCTATACTCACCTTTGTCACTCATAATCCTTCTGTTCTTCCACTGCACTTTTTTATCATTTTATTTTCTGCCCAGCTACAAATATCTGTATTTATGAAGTACTCATCACCATGGTATCCAAGAACACTTCAGTTTATTAAAAGGATTATGAGGTGTGACTGCTTGTAATAGCAGGGGATTAGACACGATGATGCAGGCTCCTTCTAGTCTCCTGTTTCTATAAATTAATACAATAAAGAATTTCCTTAAAAATAGCTATCATTTGGAAGGTCACAATATAACATTTAAAACAGCAGCAGTTTTGTTGCAAGGTATAGCATGAGATGTCCAAAGTGGGCTTCCTTCCCTCTTCCAGGTGGGCTGTTTTTAGCAGCAGGCAGGAAAACTCTGCAGACTTGTGTTGCACTTGGATGCCAACTGTCTTGTCCTGGCCCAGATAGCCCCAGAGTGGGGGAGAATGTGTCAGGACAAGGTATAACGGGGTTAAATAACAAAGGGGAAATTTACATTATGTATTAGGGAGGAATTCTTTATTCAGAGGAAACTGAGGGATAGGAGCAGGTTGCCCAGAGAAGTAGTGGATGCCCCATGCCTGGAAGTGTTCAAGGCCAGGCTGGATAGGACTTGGAGCAACCTGGACTAGTGAAAAGTGTCTGTGCCCATGACCTTTGAGGTCCAGCCCAATCAACCCTATGAATTCTATGATACAGACTGTGCTGGTATGACCAGCTTTATCTATTGTATGTACTGCAGTATACACCTGTCTTAGCTGAAGGCCTCTGAAACGACTTTCACAGAGGAGGGTTGATAGGCTATACATACCTATGAATCAATCTTTCTGAATTTGTTATTTTTTCAAGCGTTGTTTCAAAAGTCAAGGGTTTTGTCTTTACCAAGTAATTCTGGATTGGTATTGTAGAGTAAATTTCTTGTTTTCCAGAATGTTCATTCAAATTCTTAGGCCAGGCAACAAAGACATTTAAATTTGTGTGGGATTTTGTTTACCAAGCAACCAACGACAGTCGAATTACACTACTACTTATCCAAACAAATTGCTATTGCACTGAACTTAAACCAGTAAATCATTATAACCGTTCCAAGAGGAAGACTCTGTTTGTAATATAAGGCTGATACTATTATATGTTTCATGCATCTTAAAAAACATTGATAAATGGAGAACCAAACAGAAATATACCAAGTAAGTAATTTTAATAAATATTGCTGTTTTCACTCTACCAAAAGTTGTTGCTTCATTTCTAGCCTTGTGAAATTCAGGTTCATAATGTGAAGGAGTAGGAACAGATTTCCATGGTGACATTTCAGCTGAACAGCTCTACGTGTGTTGTGTTCATCTCCTTGCATGGTGGATCAGTGCAGGGCCTGAGCTGTATGAAGTACAGCAAATGTAAACACCCCTTCATCTGAGACTTCAGCTTTGTTCATTTGCAAACAGATCTGTGGTCAAACCAGCAGGAGATGCTGAAACCTCAGAAAATTGAAGTACCACTAGCTTCTGGTTCCATTTCTTTAATGGTGTAAATTTTTTTGAAGTGACATGAGATAAAGCCTTGAAGGGCTTGTATATATTAGGAATATGATTTCAGCTTGGATACTATATCCAAGTTAGCTTTAGAGCTATCTGGCTTAGATGTGGCAAGTAATGAAATGGCCTTGGCTTGTGTTTACTAATTAGGCAATCTTCAATCTGCTGAAATTGGTAGTGCCACTGTTTAACTTGTATTCCAATAAGTTAGTCAAGAGCACCATTTCTAGCCTAGTACACTTTTGTGGAAGACTGTTACCTCCACAAGCTCTTGCACTGAATGTTAAATACTATGATCAGGATTCAGATCAAGATTATCCTACCAGGGTAAAAGAACTGGTTTGCTGTATGCCCACCAGGACCTGTAAGGACAGCGAACATTTTCCAATCAGATATTTTTGTAAGACTTAGACAGTATAAAGACATTTTAAAATGGGAAAAAATTTCACTTCATCACTTAAAATGGTCTTGCTGTAGACAAAAAAAAAACCAAACCAAACCCAAACCAACTCTCAAACCAGTCCTAAACATTTATTGAGCCGTGGGTGTGGACAATAAATTTTTTGGCTGTTAGTTTGTTAGACCATTGTGGATATGGTATGATCACTAGTTTACTAACAGATGGACGTCCTTTTAAAGCCAAGCTGTTATATATTTTTACCATTTTAGTCTGGATGGAAACAGCTTTTTTACCTTATGTTGTGCTTTTTATTTCTTATGTCAGAGGACAAAATCTATTCCAAAATGTGCCTCTGAAAATGAGAAACACTTCTGTAATCCATATGCACTTCTTCACCAGACCAGTACTTGCCCTGGGTGTTTCCCTGCTAGAATAGCATCTCTGCCTGACCTCAGGGCCTTATTTCGTGTCCCATCCTTTCCCTAGATCAGTGGAATGCTGTTCAGTTGACTGAAGGCCAGGTACAACAGACTTAGGAGATGTCATGGCAGATGCCAGGCCTAGGGATATTTTGTCAGTCTTTTTTGTTTGTTCAAGTATTCTACCATTCGTTGGTTTTGCCATCTGTCATGCTTTGCCTGGTGACTCTTTGTTCTTGCTGTCTGTGTGGTAGGATCTGCTGCCTACATTTGATTCTCAGATCCTGGACCAAAATCAGAGCTAACATCCAACACCATGGTTATTCACTCTTGTAAATGTAAATTTAAAATTAATGTAATATACAGTGTACTCTAGACATGAATGTAAGTATCTATATAAAAATAGATAGTTTCATGGTGTTCTTAGTAAAGAACTGCATCTCTGAATATGATACAATGTACTACCCAGCATATTCTAAAATTAAGTATGTTCTGAGTCTATATGCCACTTCTTTATAGATTCCAAAGGCTAATGTCAAAAACTCCTTATTGTATAACTTTTCTTGAATTATTTCAAACCAAAGAGTATCAGTGGAGGCATAGTAACTGATAAACAGTTACATGAGTTAACATCCTCTTCATTTTCCTTAGCCCAAAAGTCAAAATCTACAGTTTTTACTCAAAAGGAAGTGATTGATTGAAGGAGGAAAGCAGCGTGGCTAAAGAAAGGTATGCTTAACAAACTAAAATTAGTCTGAAGTAATTATATTGAGAAAATTAGGTGAGATCTTAGAGGCAAATATTACATAAAAAAGTGAGGAAAAGCCTTTAATTTTCAGAAGTACAGTACTAGTTACAGAAAAAAGAAGTAAGAAGAGTAAATAGGGACTGATGGCGAAATCACAAACTCATTACTGACATCAAAGGATAAAAAATAGGTGAAAAATATAAACCAAGTCAAATTGTTAAGGGTGTGTATAATGAAATTATAAAAGAATATATATAGGACAACTAACAGTGTGAAGGAAATTAAGTGTAAAGGAAATAGGTTTTTTTAACACTATTATCAGGAAAAAAGATTTTGAGGATGGTCTGTTCCTTTTCATTGATGATTGATGATGCTGAAATGAAGCAGTGTTTCATGGTCTGCTTTTTCTACTGGTTTTCACAAAAAGAAATTTAAAGTTATGTGGTGAAGAGATCTTTAGTGCAATTATTACCATAAATTGTTGAAAGAGCTCAGGCAAAAACATGGTACAGTGTGGATAGATAATACAGATATTTTCTTATCAATTCCTTAATGAGCTTCAACATAGACTTTTTAGAAAAAAATAATGACTCTTACTGATTATTTTGTGAAGGATACCTGACAGAAAAGTGAAGAGGTGCATCATGTTACCTTTTGAAAACCAAAAAGGGGACTCAAGGAATCATAGATTAAGCAGGTTTTTTTCTAGAAAAAAGCATTTGAGCAAATAAAAAAACAAGGTTTTGTAAGTATTAGCAACATAATAAAATGAATAGCAATATACAGTATTCAAAAATTAATTGAACCAACCTTGCTTAGTTTCCTTTTGTAGGAGAATAATAGACATTGTGAGCTTCTGCTCCTGAGTGTCACCTGGGATTGAATAGGGATTTTGTGCAACGAGACAATTAAAATTGTTAGGCAAATCACACTAAGTCATGGCTGTCACCCAGCCTGACTTCCCAGTCATTAGAAATTCCTGTTGTCGTTACAGTGGCTGTTTTTATGGTATCTCACTAATCTGGGTATCTTTCCAAGGTTACAGAAAATGGCAACCCCAAATTTATGTTTCAGCAGACATTCTGCCCAACTGCCAGAAGGGTGAAGTGTATAAATTAAGTAACTTTTCAAAAGTGTTTAAAGAAAATTACAAGAGAATATAAAAAAAAAATTTTGAATCCTCCACTGTAAGGGCAACAAAGACATTCAGACAGGTCTTTTAAAATGCTTACTATTATATGGAATCTAAATGTGGAATAATGGGTACAAAGAGATGTAGATTGTTTCTGTTTTACTCACTTGAGTGTGATTTGATTGAGTCACTGGAGGGGAGCAGCAGAGGCAGCTGAGACATGGGAGGTTTCTCAGGGAGCAACAGAGCCAGCAGGGCAAGGAGCCAGCCAGCTGGGACCCAGGTGCACGGAAGGAGGGGACAGAGCAGAGCAGAGACCACAGCCCCGCTGGACTGAGAGTGCAGAGCAGCAGCAGGCTCCTGGTGATGAGGCTGGAGATCAGACCACAGTCTGGGCCAGCCTGGTGAGGATAACCAGGGTCAGACACAGACACATAATCACCGAGGCCATTAAGTGCCCTCAAGGCACCTCAGCTAGACCTTGCTGTTCCTGTGTGCAAGCAAAGGTTGCTGGCAGAAATGCCTGTTATCTATGTGTACTTTATATAAAACCTCAAGCCATTTTCTAAACAGTTTCATGATTTCTTTATCTTTCTCACCTTACCTGTCATATTATTAAAACTTTTCTGTGCTATTATTAGAGTTATGGCCAACAATGCATGGGAAACCTGAAAACATTCAAGAATTGAGAATAAATTTTCATAATTTTCCGAGGCTCAGCAGTTTCAGAAGCTGTTACAGATGGTTTACTAATGTTCTCCAGCTACTGTAGTTGGCTCATCAGTATTTGGTATCTTTTAAATTGACTTTGCACTGACATAGGCCAGAAGGGTTTGCAGCTTCAGCACTGATGGAGCAGGAAAGATTAAGCTCCTCTACTAAATATATGCCTACTGTAACATGCATCTGACATTTGGGATAAAAGCAAGTAATATCACTTGAGCCTGGAAATCTTATCGAACAGATGGGACACCTGCTTCCAGGCACTAAGATTCTTTGTTTATTTTAACATTTACAGTTTTTGTCTGCCCAAAATTTCTGTGACCAAAGGCTCAGAAGACGTGACACCAGGTGTCAAAACAGTGCATACTGCAATAAGAATTTATTAGATTAAAGCTAAAAATCCAGGCCATAGTTTCTGATCTGAGTTTTCAAATGGACTGTGGTGCATACCAGCAAAATGAGAAAGTTCAGTTTATATTGGAACCCGTGAGGTTTTTTTGTAAATAAATTCCTCCTTAGTGAGGGAGCAGAGAACTTCAAAATGGAGGGAATAAAATAAATTGCTTAAAGAAATTTTTGTTATTATAAGCTGTATTTGTTTTGTCATTTGTAACAGATGCTTTTATTCTTGTGGGAACCTCCATTGCAGGATGATGTCAAAGTACTTTTAAGGCATCTTCCTGGTCAGCAAAATAAATTGTGAGTTTTGCCTATAAATCCTTGAAAACATTTCCCTTCTTGCCAACTAATTGCTTTTCTTTCATACAGAAGTTCTTTGATAACCATGACATAGAATTCAGCCCTTGGTAGTAGCCCCCTTGCAGGCAAATAGAGTCAAACAGGTCAGCCTGCAAGTCACTAATTTTCTAGACTAAAGCTTGTCGTTTCCCAGGAGAGAACATATGATTTAGAAACATTTTAAGTAACTGTTCATTTTTTTCTTTTTCAGTTGGCAAAAACGTGTCAAAAGTCAGTGTTCTGGCATCTATATTTCACACTTGGATCACCAGTTCTGTCTTACATTAGAATTTAATAATTAAACTATTAGATCTATCAAGTTCCACTGCTAAAAGGACTTAAAAGCTGTCAGTGGCCATCACAGGCTGTGTAGTCTCAAGCAGATTGAGTTCTACTGCTATCACAGTATATTGGAAAATGCATTAATTTTAATTATTTCTTTGAGCTGCAGTTTATTATGCTGCATTATGTACATATATTTGGTTTAAAACTAGAGAAATGTTAAGGTCCCTATTGAAATAATTTTATTATTCTATAGTTATATATATTTTATTAAAGATGTATGTATAAAGTAAATAATCTGCAGGAATTTACTTATGAATTTGTTAGAAACTTTTCAATAAAATATTTTTCAGCATTTTGGAATCTAGAATTGACATTCATAATTACCTTGACCTGGCTGAACTATATGAATTTGAAGGAAAATTGCTGCTTAATCAGAATGAATGCCAAGTACTATTTATGGGAAACGTTTATCAAATGGACAAATATAGACTAGGAGAAGTGGAAAGGATTCTAGGGAAGGTTAGTGATTCACAAGATTGAATATAAGCTGATAGCTCTTGCAAACATTGTCCCCACAATACTGCTAGGTATAAAGAGAGGCATAGTTGTGCACTCCTTCCAAATAAAATTCAGTGGGTTTGTAATGTTCTGGGTGTCTGACCTTATAATTGAGAAAATTTCTTTAAGTACCCTTTTTTCCACAATCTCTAAAGATATTTGAATGTTTTTGTGGTGCTTTATTGATTTATTTTTGAGCTTGGGATATGAAAAACACATGAAAAACTGAATGGGGGTTCAGCAGTTATTATATTTTTACTTTCTTGAAGAAAAATTACTGGATTTGATACTGCTTTAGGATAAAAAAAACCCAATATTCTTCCTTTTTCTAATAAATCCTTCCATTGGATCTTGTGGGAGGTCTGTCTGTTAGAATATCAGTATTTCCTTCACTTCACCAGCTTCTCAGGGCAGACTGCTCACTCTCTTATGGTTTTAGTGACTAAAAACAAGTGAAGGACAAAGCTGACTTTGTCCTTTTGTTACTCTCCAAACCTTTAATCAGGTATTGCTTGGATCACTTTCCCTAAGGTCACAACAAACACAGGCAAGTAACATGGTGTGCATGACCACATTTCAGAGACCCAGTTTTGGTGGTCTGTGATGTCTTGCTGACTATGCTAAATACGTTTCAGTGCTAGAATATTTAAGGAAACAATCCTCTTCTGTTAGTTCTTATCTGCTACTCTTGAATTGTATGCAACACAGGAAACAAAAAATATGCAGGCAAAGGCAACTCACTGAACAAAGCAGTTTATATTCGGCATAGGCACATTCAGAGATCATAATCTTACAGGTAATTCATGTATTGTACAGACAGGTTCTCTAAATAACCAGCTATCTGTTAATAAGGAAGAATTAAGGTCTTTGAACTGCGGACAGATGCATGCAATTAGAAACAAGATCACATTATTTTTAATAATGGAATGCAAATCAGCAACAAGGGAACAGGTGCATTAGTGTCATGGACCATTAAAACTTATCACAGGTGCATTATGAAGCATGTGGAAAAGCAAGTCAGTTTATTCCCCAAAGACTTCAATAGGTTTGTTATTTTATAGTAAGGAATATGGCAATATTTTTGGAAAATACCTTTACCCCAAGCAGGACTTTTGCTGCTGGATGTGCATGATTTTTTTTTCCGCAATAGTACTAATATTTCAGTTTGCTGGACATTTTTTACTCAGACATGTTCTATATTAACATGTGCTATCTATGTATCTTGAGAATATGAGATATCAGTTAATACCTAACCAGCAGTCTTGCTTGCCTTTAGAAAACCTACCCTTAGCTTCCTACATGGCAACTCACAGACATAATTCTTCCAGCTCTTTGATGTTTGTGGATGGTTTCTCAGTAGCTCATTTAGGTCCTGGGGTAGGATGGGAAATGTCAACCCCTTGTTTGGCAGTGACAGAAGACAGAGGAAAGGACACATCTCCTGAATGCCCTAACCAAGAGCAAGTAGATATAGCTGAAGTTTTGTCAGCTGTAATGGCAAACGTGTTCTTGCTACTCTTTGAATATCCATACAGAAATAAAATATTACTGTAGAAGCACTTGGTAAAGTGCAATTTGAAGAGTTTTTTTAAAATGTGAAACTAGAGAGTCCTAGATATTAGCACTTTGAGTGCTTCTTCTGAAGAGCAGCTTGGACTGATTCTTTCTTGCTTCAAACTGACCTAATTCCATAGGCAACAAAGAGCTGCATTAACATTAGCAGCACTGGAGATCAGTTACACACTTGCAGCGTTCAATGAATAGTGAGTCTGGAGAGGAAATACCCCCTGTACATATCCTTAACACAATTAGACCATCTGCATTTTTTTATACTGTTGCTGGCTCACTAAAAGTTTACATGTGTATTAACAATTACTTCATGGTAGCTAACAATTACTGTGTTTTTTGCCATAAGGTAGATGCTGGTGATTGATATAAGCAGCCAGTAAGTAGGAAGCTGCTCTGGGATATCTATATCTCTTCTAGAGGCTTATTTTTTATAGAAACACTTTGAGAAAAAGGAAATAAATAAACAGATAAACAGAGCAAATTATGAGGAAAATCAAGCTGAAAGATTAAAAGATTAAAATCTTTTGATCCAAAATCTCGGTTTTGAAATGCAGTCTTGCTTAAGGAGCTTTAAACTAGATTTGAAGTGATACAGGAATATAGCAGGCTATACAGATATCAGCTGTACAATGGGGACAACTGAACCATCCGAGTAACGAAATGAGACTTAAGAGGGGATACCTCCAAGTACAAACACCCAAAGGTGTAACCATGAGACAGGATTATTGAGGTCTCCCTTTGCAACCTGACTGGGATATCAGTGCACTCAAACACTTGTATGAAGTGCCTGTACACCAACGCACACAGTATGGGGAGCAAACAGGAAGAACAAGAGATCTGTGTGCAGTCACAGGGCTTTGATCTCATTGTAGTTACAGAGATGTGGTGGGACAGCTCACTGGAGTGTTGTCATGAAGAGCTACGTATGTTTGGGAGAGAAAGACCAGGAAGGCATGGTGGTAGAGTCACCCTCTCTGCCATTCAACACTTGGAAGGTATTGAGTTCTGTCCTGGGGTGGATGGTGAGTGAGTTGAGAGCTTGTGGTTTAGGACAAAAGGGCAGACTAGTAAGGGTGATGCTGTTGTGGGTGTTTGCTACAGGCTGCCTGCAGCAGGCCGGGAGGAGGGAGTGGATGAGGGCTGATAGAGTCAGCTCGGAGCAGCCTCACAGTCACAGGCCTTGGTCCTTGTGGGGGACATTCCTGGCTTGGTCTAGCTTGGCCAAGGATGTAAAGACAAAAAAGAAAGTATTCTTAAAATACATTAAATATAAAAGAAAAACAAAGGATGATTTGTTTTCAAAAACTAATTAAAAAATAAAACCTGCTACTAGGTGGAGGGGGGACCCTGGTAACAGAGGACACAGAGAAGGCAAGGTTCCTGAACTTTGCGTTGGTCTTCACTAACAAGACCATTTCTCAGGATTCTCTGATGCACCAGATCAGGATAAGGGCATGCTGAAAGTGCATTAGGAAGAGCATTGCCAGCAGATTGAGAGAGTCCAGTTCTGGGCTCCTCAGGACAAGAGAGACTTGGAGCACCCAGAGCAGGTCTAATGGAGGGCTACAGAGGTGATTGAGGGATTGGGACATCTCTGTTATGAGGAAAGGCTGGTGGAGCTGGGCCTCCAGAAGAGACAAGAGAGGGGACCTGATCAATGTCTGTCACTATCTGAGGGGAGGGTGTCAAGAGGGTGGACCAGGTTCTTCTCAGTTGTGCCCAGCAATAGGACAAGAGGCAATGGGCAGAAACTGATGCACAGAATGTTCCACCTGAACATGAGGAAGAACTTCTTTACTGTGCATGCAGGTGACTGAACACTGGAACAGATTGCCCAGGGAGGCTGTGGAGTCTCTGTCCCTGGGAATTTTCAAGAACCATCTGGATGCAATCCTGTGCAGTGCTCTATGATGGTCCTGCTTGAGCAGGGTGGTTCGACCAGGTGGTGGTCCCTTCTAACCTGACCCATTTTGTGATTCTGTGAGTAACACAGTACATTTTGTGGAATTTCTTTGTATATTAGTCGATACGTGAAATTAGCAGTATTTTAGGGTTTGTTTTTTTTCCTCACAATATCTAACCATAGGGATGGTGTATCCCTAAAGTTGAAAAGTGGGCATGTAAATATACTCTGTTCCACTCAGAGGAAAAATATTTTTTTATTCTGACAGAAAATGTCAAATTAATGACAAAGTAAAACTAGAACATTTTTAGTCAGAAATATTAATCTGAAAACCTTTAACAAGAGGTATTTGTCCTGTCAAATATATTAGCTCCCTTCTTTGCTCTTGATGAAAGTTTCTCCCATGGGATGATCTGCACTATGGCTGGGATGATTCACTCTTTAGATATCTAGATCTTAAGCAATATTTCTCCAAGGAGGGTGTTTCTAGGGATTATCCATTCCAAGGATCACTCCCACTGTGCAGCATGGAAAACCCTGAGCTGGGCTCAGGTCCCTTTCTAGGCCCAGGGTCATATTTCCATGGGCTTTGTGCTCTAAAACACCCACAAACACATTCATGACAGTCTGAGGTTAGGGAGATTGTGCCTTCAGTGCGGCATTTCAAAAAAATTATTCAGTAGTTGTCAGCACAACTACTAAATTAAGTAGAAATTTAAGGCCACTGATAAGTACCAGGGAGGTGGAGGAACTGGACATTTTATGAAATATAATAATCAGACAACTGGAAATTTTTGCATATATATATATATATATATATTTGTGTTGTTTTTTTGATGGAAGCAGATAATTTTAATGATATTTTCTGCTAAAAAAGTTGTTAAAAAGTGTTTATAAGCCATAAATGATTAATTGCTAATTGAAGAAAATGACATTTTCTGAGGAAATTTTCATGCTAACAGTGATTATGGTTTCATTAATATGTTCCATGTTCTTAAGAGCTTTTTTTCAGACACTTAAATTTGCTGTTCTGTTGTTCCAATTAAATATAGCTATTAAAAGTCATGATCATTGGGTGTGGTGCCCATTAATTGCATTAACATAGCATTCCAGACTACTTAAATTCATAATCATATTGATTGTTTTAGTGGATTTTGCAAACTTTAAATTTCTTAATCTAGGCCCTACATAATATGAGCAGAATAGAGCCCAAAAACTGCAATGATGCATTCTCTTGCCTCTGTTGAGAAGAGAGACTACTGCTCTGGACTGCTGATTTTTTTTATTTTTAATATATATGCTATTTATTTATTTAAAGTGCAGCAGCTTCATTCTTCAAATGCTGAGAGTTGTAGATCTAAAGCTCTGCTCATAAATGTCAGTATGTCAGTGATATTTATTTCCAAAAAATGGAATAGTAAAGATTTATTTTTCATAATCATGGTTAACCAGTTATTCAGGAACCTGGGGCTGTGAGCTGTGGACACAAAGGCTGCAGTCTCTCTTAATGACTGGAGGATGGAAACACTCACCATAGCAATGTGAAATTCCTCTAAGTGCCACTCTCTCCTCAGCAGCATCACTTCAGATATTGCAGGAGAAGTCTGCCTCAGTCAGCTACTCCTCATCCATATTCAGGCACTGAGAGCACTGCATTGTCCTGTGCTGAAAAATCAATACTGTGAATACTGTGTGTGCTGAGCCCATTTGATCTCTGTGGTTGTCATGGCTACACTTCAAGGTATTGATTCCTCCACAGGGATCTCAGGGTTGGATGGTCCCTGTATTGAGGCAGAAATCTTTTGTCCTGTGAAATCTAAGCACATTCTACAATGAACCCTATTTCACATATGCTTAGACCACCAAAACTGGCTTGCTTTTTTAAAAAATCTTTCTCTTCTGGGGGTATTGGTGGAAGAAACAATTTCTCAAATATTTCCTGCAAATTCCAGCAGATTATATGACTGATGATGTTGCAGTTGTTATAAAATGCACAGTGAAAATTGTGTGGATAAAATGAAAGACACTCAAAATACTGCTGTTTTTGCTTCATTGAACACAGTGAATCATGCAGTCTGGGTGTATTCTCAGTGGCTCTTCCTTGGATCATTTTGTTCATGTATTAGATCTACCTCTCTGGTCAACTTAAAATAAATAAATTGAAAAGATTCTGATTGGAAAGGACTGTAATTTGCATTAGAACTCTGTATTAGAAACTACATTTCATACAGTTTCATACTATTTATTCCCTATTTCATACTGTTTATTCAGTTCACTTTTTTTGTAGATGTATGTGTGTATACATACATGTATTTATAAACAACAGGTCTAAATTTGCCTATGAGATACATATGCCCTAATTTTATCCAGTAACAATGCTACTCTATTTAGATACCTTTTTGTTTGTATTCACCAAAGTAACTGATCCATCTGTGCTTGCTATTGGCTTTGATTCCCTGGAACAAGTGTAGCAATTTAGGTAATCATGTCTTAGCCAGTTTTACTGGCAGGAACTGATTAAAGTAAGTGGTAAGCAACACAACAAGATTTTTTCTTGTCTAAGACCAAAACACAAGTATTTCAGGTCCAAAACTCCACCAAGTA
Source organism: Alethe castanea (assembly GCA_024734035.1). NCBI lineage: Eukaryota > Metazoa > Chordata > Aves > Passeriformes > Muscicapidae > Alethe > Alethe castanea. The sequence goes on from JANRGV010000062.1 coordinate 93,912,318, forward strand.
AGCTAATTTCTTATTGTTTTAGATAAATTCTGTTTCGTATATTAGCACTTTTGAAATCAAATTATTAATGGATAAAAAGGTGAACCTATTAGAAATTATGAAAAAATATGGGAGAAGATAGTCAAACTGTATCTTATATCTATAATCAAGTGTTAGGTTCTATGAACACGTGGTGTTGCCTTATGTTACAGCGTAGTTCTTCCTGTAAAAACACAGATAAATAATGGAAAACTGTGTTGAGTAGCCTATTAATAGAAGAGGTGTGTTCCTACTGCCTTGTGCCTTGAGAACACTGGGCTTCTCTCTTCTGATAAGGATGGATATACATGTTTTGAAAATGTCGGCTTGGGCTTGGGTGAAATGGTGCCCTGTAAAGGTACTCACGCTGTCAGTATTCACACCATAAAATTTATCAAATATGAAGCTCCTCTCTTGTGCAGAAATGGCTTTCTCAGTAAAATTTGTCTATTCATTCCACCCACTGACTGGGTAGAAGTCAATGAAAAATTCTGAGGAATAAAGGGGAAGAAGGTTGCCTCAGACATTTGCTTCTTTTGGGATCACAGCTGAGATTCTCTGAGGGAGTGTTGTTTTATTTGACTCTGATGTCCACCTGAATCCCTCTCCAAGGTTTGTCTTTCCTTTGTCAAGGCTTGTGATGCAGAAATTTATGAATTCTTTTTCTTCAGAGAAAGGTACTAAGGTTCCCTTGTCTCTATTTCTGATGTTAATAACAGTAAACTTGTCAATTTGTGTCATCTCTGCTAAGAAGCAAGAAAAATGCCTTCATGGGGAACCTACCAGGTTTCCTAAATTTTAAGCAGTCCAAAGAATTTTGTATTACATTTATATGAGCCTGTATTCCCTCCTGTTTCCTACCACATATGTTAGTTTTCCATCTGTGTTTTCATTCTTTGAAATAATTGATGGTGTATAAATATTGGAGATGGTTCTATACATGGAGGAAGTACTCCTAAACATTTCCTTTTCTTTGGTTATCTTTGGTTCTGTCTGTTTCATTAATGACTGGTGAACTTAATTTCTTTGTTAGATGTTAAGAAGGTGTTTCTGGAGAAAAAATTATTCTGTTTCTGATATCAAGAACAAGTTAACCTTTCCTTCTATACACAACTGACTTTCTCTTTCCCTTCCTAGAATTTTCTGCTCTTTTTAGCATTATTTTCTAATAGGGTGGATACTATTTAATGTCGTCGGTTTTGATCTCCCTTCTTATTTGGGTTTTTCAAATTTCAGTAATTTTCTATGAGACATTTTCAGTTAAGAAAACTCAAATCCAAGAAAGAAACAAAGAAAACTCAAAACAAAAACTCAATAATTGTTATTGCCAAAGCTGTTCTTGAAAGGAGGCAGACAGCTTCCTACAGTTAATCTCATCCTGACTTGTGGTGGACTACTGTACAAATACCATTAAACCCAGAGCAAAAATAGTTAGGCTTTGTGTTAATGCACTCAGAGTCTGTCCTAAGATGTTTCTTTTCAAAGTGTGCGGTTGGAATGGGATGTCATGGTGGTAACTTAGAGAATAAGACACAGATGATGCTGTACAACAAAAGAAGCAGAAAACCTGGGACCGAGGGGAAATGAGGTAGCACTGGTTGCTGTGCCTCTTGTGACTTCACCCCAAGCTCTGTATCTCCATATCTCTATTGCAAAATGGAATGGTTATAGTCAAGATCTACTTAAAATCATGGTGAACTTCTGTCTAGTTTTCAAGACAGTAGTCTAGTTTTCAAGAACAAACTTGGACAGGAAAAGCCTACTCCATCTTGGGTGTTTTTTGGTGTTTTGTTTTGGTTTTTATTGAAGTATATACTATCAAGAGAAAGCAAAAATAGTTATATTTTAGAGACTCGTGGTGCTTAATGCAAATAACCTAAAAAGCTTTCTAGGTGTTCAGAAGAACCTGTAGTTCTTTTAGTAGGAGCCTGGGGTAATTCATTCATTTATGGACTGTTTAGGTCTGAATTTCAGCAGTAATCTGTTTAGTAGATTTTCCTGTAGCTGATGCATTTTTCAACCCTGCAAAAAGAAGCTGTTGCAACTATCTAATGGCCATTTCTACACAACTGCTACAGACTGCGATCTGTCTGGAGAATAGTTTAATTGCATGTTCTTTCTTGATTTATGGTTACTTCACAGGACTTAGTAACTCTAAACACATGTGTGTGCACACATGCACACTCCCCACAGTCTATGCTGTTTTTAAAAGTCAGAAAAGGTATAACATAGATGTGAGGTAATTCAGTTTTTGTGAGGTTAGGAGAATAATCTACTCCACAGAGAGGAAGATATAGTCTAAATCCTGTTATTGAAGGGCTAGATACATCTTTTTTAGCCTTTTGCTTCTCGAGGATAATTCATTATATACTGAAAACTCACAGTGCCTGAGCCTATTTATTGTAAGTCCAACCAAACGTACAATGCCATTGGCAAATGTCATACGTAAGTGTACAACTGTAAGGAGTGAAGACTTCCCATCACCTCTTACCTATGGGATAAAGGTGTAATTTTTTATTTAATACCTGCATGCTATATTAGAAAGTGGATTATGAAGGAGTTGTATTTGAACGAATTTAAAGCAGAACAATATAATTTAGTATGATATGTGATGACAAACATAGGCTGTCACCTCATCAAACCCACCAAAACTTGTATTTTGTGATAATCTAGAGTTAAAATTCTTGCTAATAGCAGCAAGGTCTGAAGAAGAAAGAAATGGCTGTGAGGAACTGCTGCAGCTTAGCTCTTCAGTTTTCTTAACAGCAAAGAGAGATATTAGAGTACAGCTCAAATAATTTACTATTCAAATAATTCTTCTGCAATAAACATTTGATTATGAGGAACTGTAAGAGAGCATCTGTTAAATTGTTTTAAATAACTATGTCACTTAACCGTAATAGCTTCTAGAGCTGTTAAGGTTTCCTTTAGGAAGATTTCAGCATTTACATCTGCTGAATGATTTATACCCCTGACATTAGCTTAATATTATGGGGGAAAACACAGCTCAACCTCCGGCAGGCTGGCATGAGATGTGAAACTGTTCCAGGTTGAATTTTCCTTTTTAAATTTTTCATGAAATTCTCTCAGCAGGCCACTGTTCAGCTCTGAGAGGATTTTGAACCTAATAACGATAACTGCTTCAGTCCAGCCATCAGGAAAAAAAAACAAAGGGGAAAAACCTGCTCCACTGGAAAACAAGCATTTCATCAAAACTCTCTTCCTGCTTTTACTGCGCCATAATAACACTGAATAGGTTTGGGGCCATCAATTGTAAAATTATCATTTTTCACCAAAGCAACATTATATTAAATGCTTAATTATTCATTACTAATGCTTGTCATGGTGAAAGATTGGTCCCAGCAATTTTTAAAGCAGTGGGCCGGGGTTTTCTTCCTTGAAGGTTAATGGCTGAGCCCTTGGTTTCATTACCTTCACTGAAAGTATCACACCTCATATGTCACAGCAGAGTTTTTTGCTGGCTCTCCTCTCTCTGCCTTAGTGACTAAAAAGTGGCAACATTAAGGATTTTGTAGGGTCTGTTGCATGACTTTGTTTTGGTGTTTACATTGGGATAAATTGCTCACCCTGGGAGTAAGGATGGGTAACAGCAGAAGCGAGGTTGGGGACTTCGTAAGATATAATCATTCTTGGCTAGGCTGAATCATTCCTGTGGGGGCATTTTTAAAATGGTAGCACTTAGCTTTAAATGGAACAAGATGCACTGAGATTATGAGCAAATTATGCAACTTGCAGAAAGCTATTTACTCATTTGAAATTACATGCATGAAATATTGATGGTGCATTAGTTACATGATGGCAATAAAAGTGGACTGCATTCAGTCTTACTAGGTACAAGGCCACAGCATTACAGCCTTAAGCTTTTTCTCTGTAAGCATCTGTATGTTTAAGGTTTGTATTTATCAGGCCAATTTCAATTTAGCCTGGAAATATAGGGTGAAGGTTGTTTAGAGTTTTTCAAAACCTTAATATCATCTAAAATCTCATGTAACAGAGAGGTAATTCGTTTCATGGACATGGAGCATGGAGAATGGTTGTATTTTTGCTAAGCCTAGAAGAAATTTCTCTTTTTTTTTTCTTTTTTTTTCTTTTTCCCCATACTACTATCCTTATGCACCTTTACAAGTAAGAAGTTTTGAAAACAGGGCGGGGGTCACTGTATTTTGAGCTTTTCTTCACATCTTTCAAAGTTACAAGGCAAGCTCAGGTAACAATATTATTAGGAGACTTAAAGAGTAAGGAACTAAAACACTCCCTGAAAATTGAAGAGTGACAAAGCAAACCTAAGGGCACTATTTCTGTTAATATTGCCATCATTATTGGAGATTTTGTACTTGATGCTAATTATTGAACTTGATTCCTATAAATAAAGCCATCATTGAATAAATAATGAATTTTGAACCTATCCATACGTGTACTAGTGTTCTATAAATATAAACGTGGTAATTTTCAGCAAAGCTACTCAGTGCACTTTAAAGAAGATAAATAATTAATATGAATTCCATTTAGTTATTAAAGAGGCACTGTCAAGATAAAAATCATTGGAGTTTTAAAAAAATTTCCCTGATTACTAGTAGTCAGATTGATAAATGAAACCAGAATTTTTTGAAATAACTAGTTCAGGCCTCACCTTTGCTACCTCTATTAATATCCACCCTTTATATACAATGATAGAAGAAGTATATTTGGCCAGAGAGTAAATGAAGGCCCAGAATTTCCATTTTTTGCTGTTTGTGTGCTTTTCACTCAATCTAGAAATGAAAGTAACTGTTTGTTTTCCAAGTTTCCAAGTTTCATTTGTGGTTAGGGGGCAGGATTATCTTTCCCTTGTTTCCCCCATTCTTATAATAAAAATAATAGGTTAGAAATTTAAAGTCCTATAAAAGATTGAAATTATACCTTCAATTAAGGACATATATATGTTACAGTAATGAGATTAGGAACCAGAATATTGTGGCACCCTCCTTTTCAGAAGTGTCTTTTTTTGTAGCCTACCAAAAGTGTAGAACTGTCCAGTATCTCTTATATTTTGTAGCTAATAGGCAGTTTAAGGGAGCTGCAGAAGTGTATGTAACAAAAATGCAAATTTTTATTTTAAACAAGTGACATTGGGAACAGAGAAACCATTCAAAAATACATCTCAGGTTTTCTACTGAGTACCAAGTTTTGAAATCAGTCTCCCAGTGGCTTTCAGGCAGGTGTATGAAGATCATAATGATATAATAGACTGCAATTAGAAAGAGTCACCTTCAACAGGGCAGTGAAGACTTTGGAGCTGGGTATTTGGATTAGGAGTTCAATGACAGTTCTTGGCTCTGTGCTGGGACCTTATTTGTGTGGGAAAAGGGCCAAACCTAATCTGTCCTTCCTAACTATGAGCAATATCACTGGATCAGATTTCTTGTCCTGAACAATCCTGGCCCAAAGTGTGGCTGCCCCTTAGAAAAATATGGAAAACCAAACAAGAGATGCCTATTTGAGGCTACCACTTCTTACTTAATTCTTCAAAAACTTATCTATTCTTTTTTATTTTTTTTTCAAATGAAGACAACCAGGATATGTTTAATTGAAACACAATTTGGGCTTGCTATCATATTTTTAAAAATGCTTTATCCTCATACGAGTGTGGCATCCTCATACTCTACTGTGGCAGCGCATCGACACGGATCACATAATGAAGGCCTTTTACAGTAATAGCATTTAGGACTCTAAATTATAAGTGCTTTTATTTAATTTTTAACTTATTACATAATATCTATTTCAGTTAGGCTGTAAAAGTGTTACAAAATGTCCTTCTGAGAAGTTTACATAACAAAACAGAAGCATATTTAAGAATCCACATGCAAAATCCACAAATAATAAAAATTACTTGGAAAATAAATTAAGAAAAGGCAGAAGGAGAAAATAATTATTACTGCATATCACAGAGATTGCTATTGATTTAACAACTATTGATGATAAAATTAATATTTACTATCTGATCTTAACTCCTTTGCTTTTTCAACAAAGAAATGGTAGAAGGGGCAGAGGAGAACAACAGATTATTAACAGCATCCTTCTGCTGCAGCAGAATTCAGTGTGTTGTTGGCCCAGCCATAGTTTCCTCATGAAGGTTGCACAGATTCATTCTTTTGCTTATCCTTCTTTGGGAACATTTATACTTGTATATTTGTTATTCACATTGTGACAGCTAAGCAGAATCGAAATATGAAGGAAACCTTAGTCTCTTGTATATGTGTGGGTAAAATCCCAAACCTCCCTCCTCACAATATACAAACAGATTTACTTCTAAACACATGGAAATAAGAAATATGGACAAAATACTTAGGGTATTTTTTAGAGCTTTTAAATTAAGCATGAACTATGCCCTTTCAGTGTGGCATGTTTTCTCCACCTGTAAAGGTTAGGTCACGTCACAAGAAAGTCCATAATCTGCCAGCAGCATTGCCTACTGGCTTTTTTAGTTGTTTAGCTCAAACATACATGAAGTACCAGCGGATCTCAAGGTTATTCTGCACATCTGAGAGCCCTGAGAAGAGCTAAGGAGTAACCTAAGAATAACTTCAAGATTGTTGGAAATAGGAGATAGGAACAGCATACAAAGACCACTGTTCAGCTTATATTCAGAAATGCTTCTGACACTCATAATAAACGTTGGTTGCTGCACCAGCTGTGAGTTTGTGCCTGCCATACTCTCTGGGGAAATTTGAGCCTAGGCTGAAAGAGCAAGTTCCAGTCCCAGAAGAGTATTGCTGTACTAGCAGAGATGCTCAGCTCAGCTGGAGAAATGTCATGGTGCAGCAATGCTGCTGTCACTGTGCCCTGCAGCTGCCTGGTGTATTCCCGTGCTGCTCTGCTTTGTGCAATGTGCCCTAAAGGAGATAAGGGAGGATCTTTTGGGTCCAGCATGATTTCTCTTCATTCAGGACAGGTGGGCTAGGAGCAAACAATGCAATATGACTGTGAAGATTAGGAATTCAGAATATGAAATGAATATTCATCTGCTACATTACCATCCATTCTTGATAAATAACTGGTAGTATACTTGGGGAAATACAACTGTGAGTACCATGATTTTCTGATTTTCCAGGAATAATATTTTTTGATAGTAAATTCCTTCCTCATCAGCTCTTTATCTCCTTTCTTTCACTTTTTTGCTTTCCTTCATTGGGCCTAATCGGTCCTTTTAGAAAAAATTGAACATCATATTTAATATAGTATACATATTGCTAAATATCATGCTCTGAATGTTTAATTATTTTACATGCAGAACATAATTAGCCATTTGTTTTCTAAACTATTTTGATTAGAGGTTCCAAATGAATAAGTAAACTACATCAACACCATTCCGACAATTATTCTCTTGCAGGAGCACTGTATCATCTGAACTAGTTTATCATTGGCACTGAAAAAACACCTCATGCTATTGTGCTGAGCTCGCATTTCTTTTTAAGGGTCTATCCTTAGATAGTCAGCACACTGCACCGAGTGCCTGGAGAGTAAGGGATGGATTACATGGATTCTGTTCCTAATGAACACATCCACCTCCATCTGTCTGCTTTCGTTTTGACTGAATGAATCGGCCAAGATTACAAGAAGAATTGGAGCAATAAAAATAAGTCAGTGTTTTTACAGAGTTTTCTTGCAAGCATGATGGGAAAACTAGTAAGTGGGAAGTATCTGTCAGTCTGATGACTTATTGTTGACAAAAGCCATGCTTCCCAGTGAAGTTCTTTTCTTAAAACCCTACATTAAGACCTCAGAAATGCTCTGTTTCTTTCAAAGAGGAAAGGCATAGGGAAGATGAAGTGAGTTGTCGACAACCTTTTGGAAGAATTTTTGAGAGAATGCTATTTCCGATTTGTTAAAGTGGAAATTTTTTTCTCAAGGGTCCTACTTTTGAGAACATTTTTTGGGAATTGGCTTTGAGATCATGTTTGCAATTTCCTATCAGAGCAGAATGGATTAAATACATTTGATAGTCAAGTTGTGAAAGCCATGTACCTGAAAGGAACAGCTGTGTTCAGGCTCCTGATCATGCACAGTTTCTAAAAAGATGGGTAGTGGGGTAACACATGAAAATATTTGTGCTAGAGATACCCATGCATATCCCATCAACCCAGTGACATTTGGAAAGGGGAAGGTAATATCCAAATATTCAGGAAATTAATATGAATCCTGGGTAAAGTTCTGTTTCTTTTCTGTGCTCTAAGAGAGAAATGAAATCTGAGCAAATCTAAATCTCCACTTCTGAAATTCTGTTGACCCTGGGAATTTTTTGCTATAGTGTGAAGGGTTTCTACTGGAAAAGACATTAATCTCAGATTTATTTAAAAATTCTTCAAGGTAATGAAGACTAAGTGGGCCCTGGTTTCTGAGCCTTTGAATTTGAAACCTTAGGGACAGGGAGATATTTGAAGAGAGGTTACAAAATGATGCTGATACGAGGCACTTCAAGCTGGAGAGCTTTTATAGTAAAGATTCCTCTGGTCTCAGAAGAGAGCTTGCTTTTGTTATTGTTCTGATGCTTATAAAACAGCTGAGGTGAAATTCTGTGAAATACCTAAAAATACATATTGGCTGACTCATGTTTTAAACTGTCTCTTTCAAAGATCGTTGCACCACTGTGGTTGGAAAATGAGACTCTTAGCAAACTGGCAACAATATCTTTCTTATTCCAGCTGTTTTCCCGAAAGTCTGATGATGTAGCTGATAATGATTTAACTTTTCCTATTGAGATGTGATGACTTCAGAGAATTACAGGCTCTCCAATGTCAAATCATTTCTGATGTAAGCTGAAAAGGCAACACTAAAACTAAAGGTGGTAGACTGATCCACACCACACAAGTAACTAGCCAATACACTCTTACTTAATTTCACTTTTTAATATTGAAAATCTTGAGGAAAAAAATAAATCTTCTGTGTTCATTTCTTCTGGTGGCTCACAGTGTTATGTCTTATGCTTCCTTACAGGAGTTAGGGAAAAAATATGTGACACAGAACTGTCAAACATTATGGGAATGAAACATTCAGGTATTTGTCATTTTGCCTGTATTGATCCATCCTTAGCCGGTTTGATACAATCTTCTTCACTGCAGGCAAATTAGGGTAGTACAGAGGAGTCAAAAGGGGCTGTATTTTTATTTTTCCATGGACATTCAGGATAAATTGAAGCAATTCAAAATAATTAAAATTAAATTATCACATAGTGTAAGTTGCCATGTCAGTTAATGTAAATCAGTTCAATTTCGTGGCATTTATTTCCTTCAGGACTTAACCAGGAATGTGTGAAAAAATAGGATGCATTGATGTCTACATTGATGGTTACATGAAAGCTGTGTTGTTACCCAAGATCTGTATTTTGTAAAAAACAACAAGGAACAAAAGCCAACCCACTATGGGATGCAAATTGCATTTGAAAAAAATCTTTCATAAATTTTTAAAATTCAAATTAAATGGTTCCTTAGAATTATTTTCCAAATAAAAATGAATTAATCATTCATGGAGATTTTATTCCTTTTGAAACTAACAATTTTTAATGACAAATGAAGCAAATAATTTATAATACATATGATAATATAAGAAAATATTGGTATAACAAAAACGAAAAATATTTAAATGACCGGCCACAAAAAAAGATTTTTAATATTTGTGGTACCTGTACCTGAACACTGAAGGTTTAAAGCGTATTTCTGTTCTTAAGCTACTTGTGCTGAGCACTATCACTGCTTGAGGAATTGTTTAACTCAGGTGGGAGAGACACTGACATGCAGGCATGTGCTCTGTAGTTTGAGTGCCAAACAGAACATGACACTTTTTGTTTTTTACACAGTCCAAAGCACCTATGTCTGCAGCTGTGCAGCTTGTCTTGTTCAATTCTGTGAATTTTCACATGAATTCTGCACTCTGGGCGGGAGATGTGGCTGGAGATCTGATTCATTCACTACTGCTGCTTTCCTGTGAAGCATCCCAGATGGCTTTTTTAGTACTCATGGTGTGAACCTCAGCTACTCAGGCAGTGAATTAAGTACCCAGGAACTGAAATACTCCATGTGTTCCTGGGTATCCTCTTATCCTCTTATGGGCATTTTAAAGCAATCCCAATACCCTCCATTTATTTACTTTGTCCCCACAATCTCATCACAGAGCACGGTTAGAGATCTAGATGTGGTTTTTGCTAACCACAGGAGAGGATAGGATTTGTAGTGATTCTGGGCTCAGAACAGGTATCAAATGCCTTCAAGGGAAAAGTGGTCATGAGGCACTTCAGTGCTCATGCTGCTTATGAGATCTCATTCCCAGATGCACAGTAGAAATTGCCTTCAATTCAAGCCCGGAAAAAATTCAAAGGCAGCAACCCTTACAATGGAGATAGTTGTGCAACTCTTCTATTTCTTGTCTATGCCAGGTAATGCTGATCTTTTGCTGCTACTAAGAGAGAATACTATAAAAATAATTTCCTTTCTGTTCAGACCAGTCTCAATAAAGAACTGAGTGGTAGATATTTCTGTCAAGGCTGTGATAGGAGAAGAGTTCAGTTTTGAATCACTTAAATCATGTAGGCTTATGTAATGAAGAAGTGGGAGAGAGGTTTTAGCCTGAGGCCCTACAATTTTGCATAAAGAAGGACAGGGATACAATATGGTCAGGAAGAATACATCTTTTGTTAATTCCTAGAAATTTTAACAAAAATCCAGCAATTTTTATTGTTTCTGTTAGAAGCTCAGCTATTGCTCAGTAAAGCACCCCAGAGACCTTTAGTTTTTGTAAAAGGGAGTTTAATTCCTTCTCTCAGTTTTGGAGGAAAGCTCAAAAAATCAACAGGATGTTGTCAGATTAAAAAAAAAAAAACCAAAAACAAATATGTAGTGGTTTTATTGCTTTTAAATGTCAGAAAATTTACATATTGTCTTTCAAGTCCATGTCATTGTCTTGTATTCATGATCTGTGAAAGTTCAGGATAATAAGTCTGGGCTCATCAGGTGGTGATTATGTTGTCAGGCTCCACACTGAAGTTCTGGCTGGGTACTGCCAACCCTAAAAGTCCTGGCTGTTGTTTTTACCTTTTCATGCCCCATACACTGCTGGCCTCCTGCCAAGCACCGTTTTCCTTATCCTGTATTCATTAGTTCCTCACCTGTGCTTCCTTTCCTTTCTTTTCCTGCTATCCCTGTACTTGGCAAACAAACATTCAAAAATGTTTTTAAAAGGCCGAGTCCCTCTGGTAAACCCTTTTTCTACAAAGATAAAAATCTCAGGTTGTATTGCAGGATGCTGGTGCAAGCCGTGGTTTTGTTCATGCTATTAAAATGCTATTTTTTGTGTTCTCAGTTACACTGTAAGGCTTAAATTCATCTCACCAAATGCAGTTGTCTCTAGTGTAAAGATTCAGCTCTGAGCTAGATACACAGTTTTCATTTAGAGAGAATGCAGAAACAGGCAACTGTAGACTGTGATTCAAATAATTCTTACACAGACACCAAAATAGACTAGAAATCATAGTTTAAATAATCCTGTTATTTTCAAATCACCATAAGGAGAGTCAAGGATGTCTCTTGTCCTGAAATGAGTCTCAGAAATTTGATATAAGTAGTCTACCTTTATTGGGCACTCTTACAGGTACCCAACAGCATGACTGGAAGAATGAGGCTCCCCACAACAGTCCAGGTATTTTTGTTTATGTAATAATAATGTGAGTTCTGTGTGCATCATTAGTCCTCTTTGGTGCACTGATGCTTTGGCCAGACTGCTCTCTCTTTCCAGGTTTGTCAGTATCCCATTGTTACCTCAATCTTTATTCTGAAATTAGTTTCTTTCTTTCCCTACTTGGCTCTAACTTTTCTGAATGCTTGTCTTGACTTACATCCTTGATGCTTCTGCTGTCTTGTTGTGTGGTGTCAAACTGCTCTTCATGAAGTGATAAATTCAATTTCACTTGGAGTAGAAAACACTTTAAGAAGCAAGGATATCCTAAGCCTTCCCTGTACCTCTCTGTTCAGATAACCATCTAGGAGCTGTACTTTTACCTCTGGAGATAGTGCTGTGTCCCTGTGAGGAAAGCTCACTTCTCTATATAAATGGCAAGAAAATTCATTGGGAATTTCAGGGGACAGAGCAGAGAGTTTAGCTAAGGAGAGTCTACTGAAGATGGAGCTAGGAGGTATCTGATAACTGGGCAGGAAACTCCAAGCCCATCCATCTCCTGTGAGTCATCTGTTTCTTCTCAGATATATTCCATACAGAAATATGGAATACATACAAGAGACAGTTCTCATGGCATGGTAAACGGCAAAGCATGTAAACTGCAGGCACAGAATAAGAGAATTTGATAACCATTGAAATATTTTAGACTAATACAATCCACACAAGGATCACATATCATCTAGTTGGCATACCTGTTCTATATGAAGCCACTGCAGCCTTCCTGTGGGTGAATACAGCTCTGAGAGACATGCTTGTCTTAGCAGAATTTGGGTCTGTACTTTTAATATTTCAATATGTAATTATAAAAGGGTAATCTGGCAATTTATAGTATTAAAAAGTATGTTTCAATGCACAAGCTAATGATTATGAAAGATAATAGGCTTTGCATGCTAAACAGCTGGCCTGCATTAGAATGTACGAGCAACCTTTAATGCTAGAAGACTTTAGCTCCTATTTTACAGCTTTAAAAATTTATTCTCCACAAAATAATCACAATTGTTTGTAATTGTTTTTTGTATGTGTAATTTATTTGACTTTTCTACCAACATATTTTGCCTTAGGATAGCCTTGGAAATGAACTGAGTCATCTTGGTGAGTTTTTCCTGATGAAATACCTCAAAATAAATAATCTTTCTAACAGGTTTATGGCTTGCCATCTGTACCAAATACATGTTTATGAAAAAACACTTCAGGCTAAATGTAAAGGAGGCTTGGAGGGTAGAATCCTTAGCAATCTAATAGCCTGAGAGCCAGCCTGAGAGCTGGGTAGAATTCATGGTGCTGTTAGGGATATAAATTCCTTATACTGTGTGTGGGGAGGAGCAGGATGCTTCAGACAGCTGGTAGAGAATTCAGGAGAGAGGGTCTGTCTGATTCTGAGGTTACAGTTCAGGACTGCTGGGCATGTCTGCCATATGGGATTCAGAATGTGTAAATTGCTCACTTAAGTCATGCATTTAGATGTATAAATATAGATCATCCTTTGTTTAAAATAAGACAGGATGTGGAAATTAGGCATTATTGAAATGGGGACCAAATTTTTTCCTGGTGTCAGTCAGACCAAGGTGTTTGTGGACCTTTCGTGCAATGTAACATAATATGTTAATGCATAACAACTCATAACATGTGAGAATAATGCAACAAACTCAAATGTTTGAAGGGATACATTCAAAAATCAGAAAATGCAGAGTTCACAATAAAAGAGAAAATTGATTTCAGGGTATGACAAAAATGTACTCTGCTAAAGGAATTATTATTTATTAAAATAAAAAAGAATGGCTGGAAGCTTTAGAAATGGGAGATATATTTCATGGCAGGATATTTTAAAATTAAGATTATAAATTTTCCTATGAGATATGATATTTTAACCCTGATAACCCTAATCTGAAACATCCAAACACAAAACACTCTCTATTAGAGAAGTGATGTTGCTTGGACAGTCATAGACAAGAAGATAATTCTAGGAAACCTAGGAGAGAGAAACAAGGATGAAGGCTGAGAGTAAGAAAGAAACAAAGAATGAAAGAAAAAATGGAAAAAGGACACCTGTATGTAGTAATAAAAGGAAAAGGAAGTGTGAACTTGGAAAGCAGAAAATAAAAAGCAGTACAGGGAAGAGCACAGTGAGGGTAAATGTCACTGCCTGCCAGCAGGGTGGAGCTTAAGGGGTTTTCCTGTTTGATCTGTTTTCTGAGGGGTCTCTAGGGCTCAGTGGCGGCAATGGTAGGACAGTGTCCTCCATGCCTGAAGAAAACCATCCCATTTTAAGTCCCTATGTTGTATTGAAAGATAAGTGAACATAAAAGAATTAGAACACAGCTATATAATGGATGAATAAATTAATATTTTTGACTAGGAGACCAGAAAAAAAACAACAAAAGAACATAAATTATATAACAGCACCTGTAGGCTCTGAACATGAAAAGCTACACTGTGCTTGATATTGCACAGACAACAAGAAGCTCTCGTCCAAAGGATATTACTGTCCTGTATGTACACTCAATGTGAATTCATTTGGGACTACAAATTACATTCATCCATAGAGGAGATGTTGGCTGTAAAAGCCTAATGGTGTGATTGCCATCAGAGTGATTGTCTGAGTTGTGTGTGCAGTATTGACACTCAGGCCTACAAATGCAAAATTTTAAATCAAAGTTTCATCTTCACAGAAGGCAATATAAGTACAGTGAAATGGTAAAGCAATAAAACCAGAAAAGATTAAACTCTATATCTTGCAAGCTGATTTATACACAGTGTGCTAAATAACCGACATAAGAACAAAACGACTAGCATGCATTTTTCATGTGCTAAAGCTGTTTAATAGTCTCTTAGAATATCCAGGACTTCTAGCCAAGCAGAAATGAAATGCTGTATTCATTTTGTTATTGATACTTGGGAGAGGAGTGAAGAATTTTAAACAATTTCCTGATTATATTTCTCAGTGATGTCTGGGAAACGGCATCTTTCCAAGACTTTGAATTTTATTGCATTTATCAGAGTTACTTCTGTTAAATTTAGAACCCAAAAGAAAAATGGAGAGACTATTTTTTTTTTTAAGTAAAATTTCCAATAATTTTGGGTGGTAAAGGAACTTTGACTATCTGCTCTTTTTAGGCCAAGACACTGTGGCCTTAATACTTTATTTTAGAGACTCTTTTGTTGACACGCAACATCAATCATAAGAGTTTATAAAGCATAAGAGTTTATAAAATTTAAGGAAAATGAAATTACAAGCACCTTGTACCTTTAGAATCACATCCTATTCCTTGTAATCCTTGTAATAACACTGTAAATTTTTCTTCTAAAAGTTTGTGGCAGAAAAATCATAAATTATTCTGCATATTAGAACTTTCAGAAATACCTGCTCCCCTGCAGGTATTTAAGCTTCTCCACCTTCACACAAGACCTACCAGCTTGTCTCCTGGCCCCTACTTCCTCCTGGCCCCAATTAAGAAGTCTTTGCCAGGGTACTTTGACATTCCATTTAAGAAATACCACATTATAAATGGTACATGTGAATTTATATAGACTTAAATATTTGCAAATCTAAGGAATTTAGATTCTTCTAAGAAGCTTCTGAAGAAACTTCAATGTTAGAATATTGACAAAATATTTTCAGAAGTGGAAGGTGTCTGATGGCTCACTGCTTCTTGGTTTGTAATCAAAGGGAAGATTCTGCTGTGCACTCCAGATTTTTTTTAGTCTAGTAGTCTCCAAAGCCTACCTTTTTTTTCTTCCAAAATGGTTAAAAACTTGATTGAATAAGTTGCATACTTTTGAATCACTAGACCTAAAGGACTTCTTCCCAGGGCATTTGAGACTAATTGAGGAAGTTTCATAAAAGTCAGAAGTTATACTGGATTTGTATAAGACAGCTAATGTACTAGAAAACTAGAAATGACAAATGTATCATCAAAAGGAAAGAAGGAAGGGAGGAGTGGAAGATTAATAGATCAACTACTATAACTTCAACTGTCGTAGACCATCAAAGTTTCTGTAAACACCCAGAAGGAAATGAAGAAAATTAGGAGCAGTAAAATCTTGTGTAAAGCAAATTAGTCCTTAATATGTGTATTAAGACAATAAATTTTCCTTTCACATGAGAGTAGCACTTACTGCAATAAAAGAAGAAGGAGCAGATTTCATAAATCAGCATCTGTAAGGTTTCTGATACTAATCAACACGGTTGCTATATGAATTTTAAAAACCAAAATATCTAATTAAAATATTTTTAACATATATTCTTAGTTTGGGAATAGATGTGAATGTGTACATATTTGCTCAAGATTCTTCATGGCAGAAGAGCACAAATTTACAAATTTAATACTGTGAAAGACACTTCACCCTCTAAACATACTCAACAAATTTACATGCAAGACTCTTTAACATTTAACAGGATTGACAGAACAAAGGTCATCTTCTGCCTCTGAGATAAACCATTCCTGCTCTGCTTCCTGTTACTGGTCTGGTTCTAAACCAGCACCTCCTCCTGGGCCCTGCTCTCGCTAAACTGTGTCACCAGTGTTGTCAGTCAAGAGTTGCCCATTGGTTAAAGAGAGATGAGAGATGAGGAGCAGAGGGCTTCAACTGAAGCAAGAAAGATTTAAATCAGAGATCAGAAATAACATTTTAACAGCAGGGTTAGGTAAGGGCTGCAAAATATTGCCTGGAAGAAACCATGAAGTCTTCACGCTTGGAGGTCTTTAAGAAAAGGCTACACAAAACTCTCCCAGATATGAGACAGATAAAGCTGATTTGGCCTTGGGACAGGTCATTAAAATATCTGTTAGGGTCTTTTTAGATATTTCACATATTTTGACTTCTGAATGTTTTCCTTCTTTTTCTGGACAGTTTTTTCAGGTTACAGTATTTGAATGCAGCCGAACATAAGTTATATACATCAGTCAGAGGTGACCGACAGCCTCTATAAATATTATGTAAACTGGAATCTGAATTTGCAGGAAAACTTCCTGTAATCGCAATGACAATGTAGCTGTCTGCAGCTACAATAAATTAGCAAAACTCTGCCAATCATGAAAGTGCAATTCCATCCAAAGGCAGTAGGGATTCATGGCCAAAACTGATGGCTGAGATTTGCTTATGTGTCCTTAGAATCTAGTTTCTGCTGCTAGATGGCACAGGGGTTAAAATCTAGTATTAATACATGTGAAAATTTAATTTATTGGAAACTAAATGCTCTATGTGGAGTGCTTCTCCACATTGTTTTCCTGTCCTAAGTTTTAGACCTTTGAAACCGGAACATATTAATTTAAATATTCGGGTAAATTAAAAGCTATTTATGAAAAAAATTCAGATTAAATAATTCTGTGTATTTGCAACCTGGCTAGAATGTCCTCAGTTTTGCACAGAAAAATACAGTTTTCAACACCAGTCTTCTGGAACTGAGGGTCTTAAACGTTTTCAAGTCAAATTTGTTTGAAACAGAAGTGTTTCTTTTGTCATATAATCACGTATTTTGATTGGAAGAATCAAATAAGCATTTAGCTCCAGGGAAATAGTGGTGAATTTGGATAATACCAAATGCTAGGTTTGGACAGGGTTACTTCAGAATCCAAAGCAGGCACAGGGAAGATGAGAGCCACTGGTGAAAGAGTAATGTGGCTGTAAAAGGTCAAATTAAAATGCATATTGAAATCCACAAACCTGTAACAGTCAGCAGAGTAAAGTAGCTTAGGACATTGCTATCTAAAGTCACTTTGAATTTCTCACAAACATTGATCATATATTTGATACCATTGGCATGAAAGCTGCTGCTGCTGTCAATTTATAACTCAGGATATGAAAAAAAAATCCTTATGCTGATGAATTTGTTTAGCTGTATATTAAAATATTAATCTCAGATCAACTGCTTATCAGCTGAAATTTCAGATAGCATGCAATCTACTTTATGTAATGCTGATTATATAGATATTTGTAGTAGCTATACAATATTGAAATGCTGACAAAAATAGCTTTCAATTTACCTGACTCTCCTTGTCAGGCTGTGAAGGTGAATGCTCTTTTACCCAAACCAGTTCTGATCAAAACCAGACTGAGGTCAACTGTGGGACAGGAGATTGAATGGGTTATCACTAACGTCGATTGAGAGTGATTTGGTTCAGCTGCTGCTGCATTTCAAAGGAGCAGTTGGTGATTGTACAACATCAAAGAGCAGGAAGAAGTTTTAAATGAAGCTATAGCTCTTATAACCTTGCTAGTGTGACCACATTCCATGTTTTATAAACAGAAGATGCCTACGTGTTAAAACACCATATATTAATGGTATTTTTGTTAAAAGTTCTCTTCAGTATGACATGACTTGATGTCACTAGTGTTTGCCCAAGTAATCATTGAATATGAGAAAAAATTTAATATTTGACCCCTGATATTACTGGTGACATGCTAATAATTTAAATGAATCATAATGTAGAAACCCTCAGTTACCATTTCACTGTGCACTAGGTGGATCAACATGCACTCTGAATTGATGACTTTTCCATATTGTGTGTAGAAATAAAATACTTTAGTTTGTGTTTCGATAAAACAGCCATATATTGAAAATAATGAGCTCAGAATAACATGAAATAATGAGAAATATATTTTTACTTCATTATATTCAATTTCTTGTCTCACTGTATAGATATAGTAGTTGGTGATTTATAGGCTTGAAATTGTATTCAGAGGAAGTTTTAGTATCTCCTATGCAGGAAAGAATATGTTGAAAGAAAAATTATCTGGAATTGAGCCTCGTTTCCAATAAAACTATAAGTGAAAATCTAGTTTATTATTTATATTTCACATTTTAATTGGTTAGAATAGAATTTTACAAGTATATAAATAAAATTAGAATTTAGTGCCATGAGTTTCAATTATGATGCTCATATTTTACATTTTGCTTGAATATAGTTTTTACAAATATTATGTTGAAGTCAAGATAGATACAGGTCATTAATAAACATTCTGCCTTAGAACTTATGACAATGATTTTGATCTCAAACTTCTTTTTCTCCCAATCACCAGCCATTCTACTACTACCAGTTTATCTTATGCTTTGCATTAATATCTGAAATATATTAGGTCTTAAATTTTAATTTTTATTTACCTGTCTTATTTGTTAAAACATCAGTCATAAAAATCAGTCTTTGTCGCACCACTTGTGAAAATCTATGTTTAGGCTGTAGTTCTCTCCTTTTGTTTTGAGGAAAGCATTTTTGATCCTTCCTTCTACTGCCTCTCCCAGTACAGTCTTCCTGAAACTGATGGCATCTAAATGAAATAAATCTCAATTCACCCAGTTAAGATTCTCCTCATCTAAGCCAAGCTGTAATGACTTTCCAAATGAAGCGTATGGAAGGAAAAGTACACTACTATCCAAATAACACTCTGGTGCTCAATTAATTGCTCCTTTCTTTCTGTAAATTTGGCAATTGGTGGCTGTGCATTTAGTCTGCCAGATTCTGTGGTTCTGAAACCATCTATTAAGATGGAAGAATAAAGAAGACTTTTGTCTATAGTTTTCCAGTAGGTGAAACAGAGTCCTTTCCAGAGCACTGAGTCATGCCTCCATGAGCCTAAGTGGAGTCAAGAAAGAAGAAATTCTTCATGCATCCTTGTTTAGCTTCTTGCTTGACAGCAAGAGAAGGATTTGCATCTCAGTCTTTCTCTGAACCATGTAATTTGTCACCAGAATTCGAACTATCCTGCTGTTTTGCTTCTTTTCTTCTCAGAAGTGAACCCTCCAATTATGGATAGCTGAAGTCCTAGACTTCCTGCAGTTTCTCCTTAATATGCTGAGATTAGGTTGCCCCAGAGTGATATAAACCATATAACTCATCTCACTACCCTT
>JANRGV010000062.1:93932005-94001490 GCA_024734035.1 Alethe castanea
ACTAACCCTCTATGTATTGTGAAAAAAAAGCCAAACAAAACCAAATACAACTTAACAAGCCTCCAAATTCATGAGTTAATAATGAATACCCATTTCTCAATTCCCTCAACACAGTTTCTTATGTTTTTTGATATGGCTTCTTATTCTCTAAGATATTTTGAAGATTATTTCTCTTGATAACAGTTCTTATTTTAAAACACCTTGTTTAGTTTCTTATATTGTTTCTATAGCTTTAAAAATCAAGAGAATTGTGTTCATTTTTAATCTCCTTTGAAGCTTTTATAATTATAATTTAAAGGTTCACCAGTTTCCTAGAAAACATCTGATAGAGCTTATTGATGCATAACATGTGGTCCTGCAACTTTGTCTATTTTAAGTACACCTAATACTTATTCAGCCAATCCTTTTTTATGTATACTGTGTTTTAATGACCCAAAGGATGCTGATTCCTGGTTGGCTCATGACCAACTCCTTCTCCTGTAAAGACATGGACAAAATAGTTGCCCAAAAATACTGTGAAACTCAGCACTGATATAAACTAAACCGTGCCTTTTAGTGGCACAAAACTTTTGTTGCTAGTCCTTTGAATAAATGTTATTGTAAATTAGTTAAAATAAAGAATCATAACCTGGAATCATCAGCTCCTCAAACTTCATTTCTGTATCTTGCTTATCTTGCACTATTTGATTTTCCTGAAACCAGTCCTGTCCTGAAGATTGCAGGGAACACAAAACAAATTTGCAAAGAGAGCTGACTGTGTCTGAACTACAGACCATGAGCATCTATCTTAGTCTGGCCTATCACTTTTCTTTAACACTTCCCTCCATCTTGGGAAAATCTTTGCATACTATTTTTTCAAGTTTTGAGCATGTCAACTACATATCATCTAGGGAGAAGCAACTGTATTTTACCCTATAATTTCCATACTGTTATAACATCTTTTATGAGGTGAATGTAACTTGTCCGTTTCCTCTAATTTTACCCTCATCTGTCTTTCCTCAGTTGGGTTTCATACCAAGGCAATTTGGTTTGAGTTTAGGAATATATATGAAGATATCATTTTGCTGAAGCATGAACTGAAATCGCTTCTACAGGGTCGAATATATTCTGAAATAATGTTCTTGACCTACTGGTGACTTTGGGTGACTGTATAAGGCTTGACCAGATATAAGGCAGCTGTGCTGTTTCCAGAAGCTGTAACTTAGAAATCTTCCAACAAGGCTAATCTAAAGGCATTTAGATCTATACAGGTATCTGCATTTTAGGAGCATGGTGGCTTATACTGCTGGTACACTAATGGAAACAGTAACAGTGATGGAAACAGTACACTAACAGTAATGGAAAAGGTTAAATGTGTTTTTTAAAACACCCAGAGAACCAAACTCATTACTGAGAGACTCTTCTAACAATGTATTTTCCTATTCAATTCATATAAGTTACAGCGTGGAAATGAACAATTATATTTCTGTTGCCAGAAAAACCACACACATTTTTTTTTAATTAAATGTTCACATCACAGAAGAATAATTTTTATCTGCTCAGAAAGTGATAGGAGCACCACTGTTAACTTCAACACTGTTTCCCTCAACATGAGTTTTTAGAAATGGTAAATTAGCTGATAAAGTATGCTGTAACTTAGCAACTTTGGTTTTTAAACTGTTTTGCATTCTGTGTATTAATATCATATCACAGGAGAGAGACGCTAAACTATTTAGGCTAAATTCCTGTGAATTATTTCTTAAGGCAGTTGAGTTTATGCTAACAGATGTGATGAGCATTGTCTTGTGTTCTCCTTATAGTCCCACTTTTCTTTTTGTTTCATGCAGTAATATCATCCTAATTTGCAGCATGTTGTTTCTATACTTTGGTATCTTTAGGTGTTCTCCATTATATACTAGAGTTTTTGATAAGTAAGTCTCCCTGATGCTCTTCCCTGATGAGTTTCATAGTAGTCTTTATTCTAAATTGTATTTATTTCCCCTTGTTTTAAAGAGTCTCATGCATTGTAAACTTTGTTTTAACTGCAGCTTTTAATTTGTAGACTTTGTAAGCAGCCTCTTGTTTCTCATTTGACACCATCAAGGATCAGACCTTGCTTGTAGGAATTTAAACCTACAGCTCACTTTTCTCAAAGATGATTTGAGCACAGTGAAACCATTGACAAAGCTCCTCCTAATGACCATTCTTTGTGCATTAAAAAAAAAAAATTCATGGTCAGTGTCCTCTGATTCTGTAACTCATCTTGGCCACAATAACAATAATATCTGCTGCAATTAAAAAAGACAAATACTAAAACAACTTAGGAGTAGAAACTGTTAAAATATTCTCTTCAAATCTGCAAATAACTATCGAGAGTTGCATAAACATCAGTCTAGCATGCATAATGCAAAAAGAAATAGGCAAAGCACTGCACCTTGTTACGTTCAAGATATAATATTGCTTAATTCAAATTGTGCCACTCAGGAAAAAGCTATACTGAAATATCTGTGCATTTTGGATATAATTTCTTATTCATGAAATAATGCTGTTATTTTTCTTCACAGTCACGACAAAGTTAGTGTGATTGTGAAAAGCATATGCAATGTGTCTGCTGTAACTCACACACCACTAACACCTGATATTTTTGCTGTCCAGTTGGGGAGAGAGCCCACAGAGAGGCAAACTGAAGTTCCCCCGGTCAACATGAAGGTTTTTACTGATTTATAATTTTCCTGATTAATTACAGATTCCAGTGTTTGAAAGGCTATTATGTTTTGGTAAAATTTATTTTGAGTGTTAAATACTCAAGTTAGTGTTATGTTCTCATGATTCTCATGATCTTTTCAAAATAAAGTCTTCAGTGCCCAGCTGATTGCTGTGTCAGTGTGGACCCTTTAAGGTGCTTATGGGGAAAAATGGATTGGCAGATTCTTGCTCCTCAGAGGCTAAATGTAAAAATATCAGGAAAAGATTTGGCTGTGATTATAGTAAGTCAACATGTATCACCTTTTAAAGTATTTAATTAATGCTCACTCAAACAGCACATTCAATCTAAAAGAAAGCTATTCTTTTAGAGGCGTATCACATGTATGCTGGAGGAGAAGAGTCTGGTCCATGATAGCCCTTTGCCTGCCTTATGACCCTTTTCCCAAGGACAACCTCTTCCTGCCATTCCACTACTTCTGGGAAAGCAGCTGTGCTGCAGCTTCCATTCACAGCATAACAAAAATCAGAGAAATTGTCTGCTTCATGCCTGTGGCGTTCAGCATTTGATTTCTTTGTCAAAGGGTCAAATATATGTAAAAGTCCTGACTAATCTTCTAAGAGATTTTTGTTACTATAAAGGGATATTAAGAAAATCATGTTTTTTAAAAACTGCTTATTTTAGATTATGGCTTTTCCAGCTTTCTGTAGCATATTTAGGATGCTTATTCTTCTCATACATGTCACTCAAATTTTAGAGATCTAAACAGTTCAGCATCAGAGAAACTCATTGTTTGTACAATATTATAGTAAATATTTCCTAAAGAAGTTAATTTAAACAGGTGTTTTAAATTACAGGTTCTTTTTGTGCATGATTTTAGAAAAGAATAATATATTGTATAAGGTTACTAATTCTGCAAAATACTGATGAGCTAATGAAGAACACTAAAATAAAATTTGGGAAATCATATTATTTAGAATGAAAATTATATGTAACAAGAAATCTGTAAAGATGACTTTTAGTTCCTGGGTGAGTCATTGATGGAGAAAGCGTCAAATCCAACCAGCAAGCTATTGGCAGCAAATAGATTAATTAACTCTAATGACAATTTACATAATGTATTGAGAAGATAGTGCTTAAGCAGGGACATCTGGGAAAATGTAATCTGTATGTAAGGTAATCTGCTTCAAATGACCTGATTCCATCTCAGAAGAAATTGTGGGGCATGGAGAAGCTTGTAAGAAAAGAACATATTTCTGTAGGTTACCAGTTATTGTACCAGTTTGTTAATGCTTTCACAGGACTTGTTTTTCATTTACCTCAACATGAAGACAGCTGAATTGAGTTAGTGACATTTGCAGTTGAAAACAACCTCTTGTGTTAACCCCAGTGTGATAGAGGTGAAGCTCTTCAATAGAAGTCTGCACAGGTAAATGAGATGATCCCAAGATCAAGGTATAGACACCTATGTCTTTAATATAAGAAATCAATAAGTGTGTTTTATGTGGATATAGGTTGGTGAATAAACCATACAGTAAAGTGGAACTCAACACTTGCTGCAGACGTGTACATTTCTATATAGGTATGCAAGATGCTAAACAGCAATAAAAAAGACAGGTATGTATAAAACAAATCAATAAAATTATCTCAAATTCCACTCAGTATGTTCCTTTGCGCTGTGACTGTGGCTTCCCTTTCCTTTTTTTTGCTTATAGCGATTGCATATTGAAGTACATACAATTACTTAATGTTTTTCCTTCACATAAGGAAAGTACTTTTCTTCTTCAGACAACTTTCAAGACAGTACTTCAGTACAAAAAGAGCAGAATGCATGTTTTTACTTTTGCTTTATTTTGTGGTGTGGGTTTTTATTAAAAAAAAAAAAAAAAAAGCCTACTACATCTCTAAGTCTCTTGTGATGGTTGGATTGTTAATATAATCAACTTCTTCTGAAATGAATGGCAGACTAATGACTAGAGATGTGTTCAGTAACCCACGAATAATTCCTGTACCCAGCCATTACTTAAAAAGAAGAGGGCAGCTTTTTCTGTGGGTGAACCAGCAGTAATTAAAAGATGACAAATTCATGTAAATAACAGTGTAAAGGTTAATGCTGTCCTTGAACAGATCTAAGCTCAGTACCAGACTTTTTGGAAAGAGGGAATATGATTTTATGCCTGTACCCAGCTCATTTGTACATAAAGCAAGGAAAATGGTTGTGAAATAGTCCTTTTGGGCCATGGGATGCATTCTCTTCCATCTCTGGTTGAAAATTGTTAAACACTGTTAAACAGGTAGTTTGAATGGTAGCTACATTCCAGACTGGTGAGCACTCTCAGGTTGTTAGGCTGCCAAGGAAATACTAACCTGGAAAGGATATGACTGGGGAAGCGCAGTGCTGAGATCTGCTGAAGGGTAGGATGTACGTAGAGCACCCAGTGCTATGGGAAAGGGACTGTCCTGCCTTTGAGTCTCACCTGGTTTATCTTCCCCAGGCCAGGGGGTTGGTCAGCTGGTAATACTTTGCTGCCATGTGGAATCTTCCCTAGTCCCTGAAGAGAAGAGGGCTAATGAGGGTCTACTGGGCTTCTCATTAGCACACACAGAAGGTGCTTTGCCAGACAACCTTAAACCTCCCTAAGCACATCTATTTGGTAACCAGATCCATATACAGATGAATCCTGGACAGGTGAGTCTGGCACCCTTCTGTAGTTCAAGCCACCTCTTTTTCCAAGTGTCCCCAGGAATTTGATCCAGTAACTGTTAGCAGAACTTAGCTGTCAGTGTTAGCTGTCCAACGAGTGCTGACAGGTCTGAACCAATTCCGAACGTGTGGTGGCAATCATTGCCAAGTAATCATAGCACTCATGCTGGTAAAGGGAAACCTTATCTCTCTTATCTCCGAAGAGATTTGAATCTTGTAATCCTGTTTCCATTTAGAAAGCCCTAATCACTACTTCTGGGAAGAATACTCCAATTCTCCAAGCAGGTAAAAGCTAGGCTTGGCTCCTGTCTGGCTCAGTATTAATTTTCTGAAATACTGTAGGAGCCAGAACTCATGTTTTCTTCTACCTCGTGCTATGCAGACATCACCTACTCATGTTCTCTCTTGTGCCCTCTTTTATTCCTCCTTGCAATTTGACATCATTTCAATATGAGACACAAAGAATAAGGATAGAACCAGATCAAGGATACTTTCCTTGAATGTGTGATTATGGGAGTGGCAGGATAAGCTCTAAATAATGTGAAGCTAAGGAAGACACTTTTTTATCACCTTAGGGAAATGCATTTACTTTCAAGTGCTCACACGAGGTGTAATTTTACACTCCATAAGGAAGCTTGACCATGGTGCAATGAAGTACTGATCGCCAGTTTTCAGGTTTCAGGACAGTTGGGTTAGGAGAGCTCAAGAGACAGACAGGTGAGGGTTTTTTAGGGGGTTTTTGTGGCACTGAGGCTAAGGGTACCAGTTCAGATAATTTAGATCTGGAATATATTCAGTAGGTCTGTAAAATCAGAGTGTTTTACTGTGATCTGCAAAATCAGATGTTGGTCATCCCTGTGCCATGATTTTAGGATTATTTCTGATGAAAAGTTTGTAGTTTGCTTTGGCAGCTATTTAGTATTGTATCAGCTGCTGAGAACTGTCCAAACTTCTGCCAGGGGTTCTAAATTCAATGGGACCAGCTGAACATCCAGCCATTGTCCTGGGGACTGCCTGGAGCAGAATTTCTACCACAGTAAGCAGGAACTAGGTAGCACTGGTGAGTGAGCCAGAGCTGGAAGGCTGGGACAATTTGTACTTGGTGAGAGAACAAGCAGGAGCAGCAGAATGGTGGGAGAGGAAAAGAAAAAAGGAATTTATGACTTGCTTCCCAAAACAGTAGTTTAAGATAGTGCTTGACATCCTGATAGGATGTGCTAGATAGCATGGCAATCCTGAATTACTGAAGGAGCATTACAGTTTTGGGAATTTAAAAATCTTGTTTGGGGCTAGCAAGAAAAAAACTTTGGTCATAAAAAGATTGTGAGTAGTTGGAAGAGAGGAGTACTAGGATGGGACTGGTCTGCACGTAAGACTAAAATAGATAATACCCTCTCATGAACTCATTAAACAGCCATCGACAAAATATTTCTCCATTTTCAATGTTAATCTAATTTTTCAATGAAAGTAGAATGGCTTAAATTAGTTGGCTTATTATCCTCACAAATCTTTGTCAGAAAGCATCCCCCTGTAGCAGCAGGTACTGTTTCTGCCTGGTCAGTTCACAGAAGTGCTCCAAAGAGAACAGCAGTGAGCAACTCACAGCTGGCTTTAATTTCACCACTTTAATGGTGGTTTAGACACAGCTGGGCAGGTCTTAAGCTCCATCCCATCTCTGCAGAGTGGTGCAAGACATATTGGTGTCTCCACACAGACAGTGCTGGTGCACAGCTGCAGGGACAGGCTTTGCTTTTTTAATTTTAATTGTATCAGCATTTCATGTTATTATGAATATTTCTGCATGGGAAATTAAAATCATCTAACACACCAGAGGGCATTAGTTCTGGCCCTCAGTAATATTAGATGTTAATTTTCAACAGAAAAAGCTTTTTTTTTGTCTTAAGGTGTCTTTCTGTGCTTTCTGGTTTTTTTTTTGTTTGTTTGTTTTTTGCTTTTTTTTTTGTTGTTGTTTATTTGTTTTGTTTTTTGTTTGTTTTTGCTTATTTGGATTTTTTGTTTTAATTTATAAATTTGGCAAAAAGCTACATGCTGAAATAAATTTATAGGATGTGCTCATCGAGCATTTCTTACAGTGTACCTAATGGTGATTGGTCTATTTATGCTATTATTTATTTCTTGTGTGGGCAGGTGTCCAGCTCAATATTAGTGGGAGTGTGAGAGTGCATGAGCAGAATTCAAGGTAAACAGGCAACTGATGTCAATACAGAAGAAGTGGATTCTCAGTTATAATTCTGTGGATTTTTTTAAAAACATTAATTCATTTTGCATGACCTTTACTGATCATTTATTCTCAATGTTTTGCTCTGACACTCCAAAGATGGAAAAATCAGACAGCAAACTACAGGAATAAATATTGTTTCCCTAATCAGCCCATCTGGTCAGGACCTGGCATTTCAGTTTGGAAAGAAATTCTGACATCCTAAAAATTAATTGCATTATGAGTCAAAGGGAAGCAGCAATCTCAACTCCCCTCTCAGCTTGGTGATCTTGCAGCATGCTGTTTGACAGTATTACTTCTTGACTTGGTTAAAAGAGATTTCAAACATATTATTTTGATTCTATTGACACTACAGTAATGACTACACTGTATATATTAAGGGTAATATAAAGATTGAAATTAACCATGTAGCTTCAAAAAAGGATGGCAGTAAGATTTTATTTCAAAGTTTTTCTTTGAAAATTTTGTCTAGTCAGTGGATTCTCCCAAAAAGTAAAATTTAATTAAAGCTTGATGAGCTGATCCTTTTAGAGAAAATTGTACTATTGAGGGATTTTCAGTCAGCAGCAATTACCTGTCTGGACACCCTTGATTTATTGAGTTTCCATTTTTTTTTTAAGATCTAAAAAACCCAGTGATCTTTTTAAAAATAGGTCTGTAAATTATATAAAGAATGAACACAATCTCATCTAATAAAGAATCATCTGCAATGGGAACACAAACACATTATTATTTAACAAGCTGTTTATACCAGGGAACTGAAACGGACTGAAATTTGCCGCAAATTTGTGTAGAGTGAATGATTTCTACACCCTTGAAGGGAAAAAATATCCCCTATCTAGGGGTCATGCAGAAGTGGGTATAAACAACTCTGAACAGGAATATTATTTCCTCCACACTCCAGTTTGCAGTGGTTAACAGCAAGAACAAGGGATGGGAAGAAGCAAATGAACCCTGTCCCAGTGAGCTGTTCAACAAGGTGAATTGTCTTCACAGGAGGGATGCTCCTCCTGTGGCCTCCTCTGGACCTGCTCTGATAGCTCTATGTCCTTATGCTGGGGGCCCTGGACCTGGATGCAGTACTTCAGGTGGCATCTCATGAGGCTAGAGTGGAGGAGGAAAATCACCTCCCTTGATCTATTGTTCACAGTTTTTTTATGAAGTCCAAAATAAAGTTGGCTTTCTGATTTGCAAGTGCACACTGCTGAGCTTTTCTGTCAAACTCAAGGGTGTGTAGCCCCAAACACAAGGCTGTAGTTGGCCTGATTTAGTGTTAGCATGAGTCCCATTTCCAGCAAAAATACAATTTTGGTGAATATGAAATTTTCTTGGAACAGATTTTGTATAATTCATGTCGAAAAAGTAATAAATATGTCATTCACCTCACTTAATCTTCTTCCAGTTGAGGTATTCCCTTTCACATCAGCAAAATTTTCTTCACTTTTCATTTGATCAGGCCTTAAAATTTTGGTGATTTTTGTTCATTAATTAGAAAAAAATTGGTTTCTCCAACTTTGAACCTTAAGCTATAGGCCATATGAATGATGACAACTTCTTAGGGGCCTAGCTTAAGCAAACAGGAAAAGAGAAGAACTAAGAATATCTTACAGAAGAGACACTTGTAGCTGGTGATATTTTGCTGGATACCCCTTTCTGGGATCAAGGACAGAAAAAAAATGGGTTTCTCTGACTAGTCAAATATGCATCTAGGAATCAGTTTTGGTGTTAATAGCTGGGTTTATGGAGCCAGTTCAGACTGCCTCATCCAAGGTCATGGTCCTGAGCTCACACTGGAGCAGTAGCCATGCACCATTCACTGCAGTACTTTTACTTTAAGCTACCGATTTTTAAATAACTGTCTTCTTGTTGCATTTTAAGGCTATAGGAGCGGCGAAAAGGATAATGCAACATAGTTCCACGTGTAATGGAGAAGCAAGAGAGAAAGAGCTTAATTTAAAGAAACACTACAGTTTATATAAAGGGTAGTTAGTGCAAAACAGAATAGAAAAGACTCATTGGTCAAAGAAGGCAACACCTCTATGAAAACATACTTTTGCAAAATATCACATCTCACACCTGCAGGTGTTTAATAATTGTTATAATTCCTTGACCTTGTAAAGGCCTGAGAAAGGCAAGGCCTCAAGGCTGCTTTTCCCCTGGTTCTGAGAAGCATCCAACAATATCTTCTAATCATTGTTGTTATCATGTGCCTGATAGCACATGATCCAAAGCACACTGAGATTGGTTTGAGTTTTCTCTCCAGCTCCTAACAGGTTTTGGATTTGGTACATCATATGTATAGGGAATCACTTGATTTTGCTCTCAGTGTAGCATATTTTCACTCAAGAGTTTTGAAGCTTTTTTTTTTTTTTTTCAGTATCTGTTAATAAAATGTGGATGCTTGATTTTGCCAGTCTGTTTTTGTAATGGGTTGGGTTCAAGTTATGATTGGAGTTTGAAGATTTGCCTGGTTGTTTTGAAATACTGCTGGGAAATTTGTCAACTTATCCTATTGCTTTCTCAATGATTATTGAAGTTTAGACAAATTATGATTTCAATTTATGACTGTATTACACAACTTGAAATAGCTCTTTCATGTTTTAATCAGAATCACCATGCATAGTCTCTAGGTCATTGTCACAAAAATATGGAGCATTTTCTTGACCAACTGGGATTTTTGGTTTTCTTTAGAGAAGACTACATTTAGTACAAAATTGTTTGCTTTTCTTTACATCCTATTCCAGATATAATTAGAATTTTTTTTCTCTTCATTATTACTGCTATCTACTAGACAAAGTAATGGACTATAAATTTGACGTATGAGTATGTTTCTGTTAAGAAGAAACATGCATAGAAATTATTTCGCCATTAATTTGCATTTAGTGGTATCTTAAATACTTCATATCTCTCTGTCTGCAATATTTGAAAAATTTATTGAGCTACCCCATAGTAAAAGTTTTCTTTTTGCAGGATTGATTTTTAAATTCATTTTGTAATTAAGTTAATCGTGTGTGGCATCTGAATGCTAAATCTAATTACATAATTAGACATCTGCATTATTAACTGATCTGCAGTGACATAATAAATATATCCTTTGAATTCCCTTGTCTTTGTACATTTGATCTACAAGTTATTAGGTGTACAGTTGATACAAGGACATATATTTCAACTGCTTTATTATTCCAAATTTATGAAGTTGAGATAAAAATGAATAATTTAACATATGGTTATTTAAGCAAATATAAGCTTGCTACAGATGATTTGTAGCACATTTCTTAAATATCACTGAATTGCAATGAATTACTTTTTTTATGAAAGCATTATATGTGAAAATTTCTTCTAAAATTAAATTATTATAGACTAGAAAAAATTATATTGATAGGGAAGCTGAAAAATTCAGGTGAGGCTAAAATGCATTTAATTAACATTTAAGAGTCAGTAGAGAGTTGATGAACTGCAAAGAGATATCAGTCAGCTATTTCTTAGATCAAAGTAGCAATGATAACACATGATAACAGAGAAAGACTCAAAATTTTGGACTCAATGTGGAGAAACAAGTAATTAGATCCTTGAGATGAATTAGAGCAGAGGTTTTTTTTAGTAGCTTTGTAATAATACTTTATAAAATTGGAGATGTCTGAATGATGATCAAAAATTGTCTCTCCTTGCTCTTTTTTTCATGAACATCATGTGTATTTAGGTGTGCAAGCCAGATTAATTTGAAAAAAAATCAGAGATGAAGTTTGGTTTCTAGGCCCACATATATTTCTAATTGCTTCAGTATTTAGCACACTGATAAGGGGTGCATTTCTCTATGCAATGAGGTATATTTATTTGTTCATAAGTTAGTGCTTAAAAATGATGATATTAGATGACATAGGACCTTCAAAATTCTGGCATTGAGACACCATACAACTGTATCGGACATTAACTGCTTGGAAGTGCAGTGCAAAATGTTCATATTAGAGATCACATAATCCTAAAATTAACTAGGTTAAAAAGACCTTTGAGATCAATTCCAGCCTATGACTTACATTGTCAATTAGACCATGGCACTGAGTGCCACATCCAGTCTTCTTCAAGACCTCCAGGGACGGTGACTCCACCACCTCCCTGGGCAGCCCATTCCAATGCCCAACCACTCCTTCTGTGAAGAAATTCCTAATGCCCAACCTAGACCTCCCCACGTGCAGCTTATGACTGTGTCCTCTTGTCCTGTCACTGTTTGCCTGGGAGAAGAGGCCAACCTCACCTGGCTACAAACTCCTTTATGTAATTTTAGGGTGTGATAAAGCCACCCCTGAGTTTCCTTTTTCTCCAGGCTAAACAACCCCAGCTCTCTTAGCCACTCCTCATAGCACTTGGATTCCAGACCCTTCACCAGCCTTGTTACTTTCTCTGGACATGCTCCAGCATCTCAACATCCTTGCTAGATTCAGAGGCCCAGAACTGGACACAGCACTCAAGGTGCAGCTTCACCAGTGTTGAGTGCAGGGGAAGAATGACTTCCCTGCTCCTGCTGGCCACACCATTCCTGACACAGGCCAGGAGCCATTGGCTTTCTTGGCCACGCAGACACTCTTTTTTTTTGGAGTCCTTTCTTCACTAGCAAGGCTGCTCTTCCTATGGAAACATTTTGACCATGAAGTTTATCCTATATAGACAATGGCATTGGAACATCAATGTCCCTTACATGGGAATTGTGTGGCAGAGATTTATATCCCAAGTCTTTGACTAAAGTGGAATTTAACATACTTTACAAAATTTCTATGCCTCCTTTTGTCTCTCTCTCTTTTTTTTTTCTTTTTTGTAGATTCATTTAATATCACAATATCCCTGTAAGTGAATTATACTGTTATATAATTTATTAGTGGGTAAGACACAGTCACCCAGCTGGTCTTCAAGTGATCCATCTAGATTAATTTGTTAGGTTTTAATGTTAATTTGAATGAATTACATAAATTCCCACAACCTGAGAATTTTTTCTTCCCCTCCCCAATTTTTAGTACTCTAGCTGTTAATAATATGCTGGTTTTAGAGCAGAGGTTCTGCATTTCTGCATTTCTGTCCTTTACTTGGAAGAATATTATTTGACCCTCCAGGCACTAAAAATGAAATGAAAATTGCAGAAAATTTACAGAAGAATAAGGGGAGCACAGAAAGACTATTTCATGTATATTTAATTTTTCAGAAAATTCATGGCAGTAACAAAGCAGAAATTGAGATTTTCTAGTACTTTTCTAGTACTCTTTTTAATGGTTGTGCTACACATCCTCTGAGGAAAAGCTGAACTCACAGCAGCTGTATGCTGAGGATGCTGGCTAATGGACTGTTAGTGTAAAGGTGTCAGAAAATTAAATTAAATAGAACAAAAGAAGAGTCTTTCAGAAAGAAAAATAATTCCCTCTAATAAAATGCTTCACATTTGACATATACAAGTTCAATTAAAGTCAAACATTAAAACCATTTTCCATGTTTATTTTTACCTTCACTACCTTGGATATTCTTCCTGTAAAATTCATATCTCCTGTTGCAGGCAGTTTCTGATTCTGCCCCAGAAAAGCATGATTTTGAAATAGTAGCCATTTTCATGCAGCTCCCTCCCTCCTGTTCAGTCAGAGCAGATGTGTCGTTGCATACCAACCACATGCTGGAAATCTGGCAAAGCTACAGCATAGATCTTAAGTCAGCCTACACAGAGACAAGAATCTCTGCCTATGCCCATGAATACTCTGGGTCTCTTGCTTCTTGGGCCCAATGGTGCCTTCTGAATGCAGATCAGCTGAGCAAAAAAGCTTCAAGCTACAAAATAAGCCTCAAAGTTGGCTCGCCTCCAATACCATCTGTGCTTTTAGATCTTAAACATCTATTCAGATGTATTAATGTGCGAAAATCCATTGTGTTTTTATAGTAGTTAGAGACAATGAAAAATAAAAGGGAGAAAAACCACCTGCAGCATGGAAACCCCTATTTTTTTATTTTTTTATTTTTCCTATTGAAGAGGATATGGGGACAGAATACCACTTCTGCTGTTGGCTGTACATGAATTTCCTGGGTGAATGATGTGGAGACTGATACTATGTGATGTATACTGACTCAAAGGGGGGTTTTGCATGTAAAAGATCTTATTCTGAAGCAATAAAATAGTTACATGGCATAAAGGCAGACAGTTGATTTTAGGCCAAGTGTATGCATTTCATCTTGTCATCATGGAAAACTAATTTTTATGCTTCACTTGGTAGATTATGAGAGATTGGTCTCTCTTATGTTCACAGATTAAATCCTAGACGGTACAGAGTACTACTGTTACTACTAGTATAGTACTTATATTTCTTCATGAAAATAGTTAATCTTTAAGAAAATACAGATAGAAGATCCATACCTATGTGTAATACTGTATATATGTAAGAGATAAACATCCCTCTGGAATGCAAAGAGTATCCCATTTCCTTTAGAGAGTGTCAAATCAGTCGCTATATTTTATATAAAGACTCAGTCACGTGTATTGTGTCTTGGTCTTTATATAAACACTGTGCCCGTTTTCATTGTTTTTATAATATTCATTAAAGTCATACATAAAAATTCAGCAGCTAAGCTCCCCACGTTTGGCAGAAGCCTTGGCACTGTGGCTACTATAGGCTCAGCTAGTGACTGTCTTCACTTTCTGTTCATTTAATTGCATGTTGCTTTACAAACACCTACAGCACGTCAAGCCAAGTGTGAAGAAAGATATAATAGCTACATATGTTTTAATTCTACAAGTTGTCATTAGGTGGAATGCTGCAGCTTGTGCTGTGCAGGCAAGCAGAGAAGATGATGAGAACAGTCCATTAAGACTGACTTAAGGAGGCCTTAAAAATCTTTCTAGGATCTGTAAGTGTTCCCCATTTTGGAAAATGCTCTAAAATTATTGACCTTGCTGCAAATTCTGGGATGAAGTTTTTTGATACTGGAGCATTCCTATTTTTTAAGTAGCCCTCTCTAATAAATCCTTCCTTGATGCCTGCTATTCCACTCTTCCACAATTATTTCAGAGATATTCCTGTCAGTTACTTGTCAATCCTATATCCATTTCTCTGAGAGTATCAGATTGCTGAACTGTACATGTATCACTGTCAGAAAAGTTGCCAGTGATTTGTCTCTTGTGATTTTCAGTTGCTTTTTCCCACTTGGCCACTCTATAAAGAGGAAAGTACAAATACTTCTCAATATATCCCCACTTTTCCCCTACTTATTTTTATTTCTTGATGATTATATAACAACTACTTCTCACTCCTTCAGGCTGCTGGATTGATGGCCATCATGTCTGCTTATACATTTGGAACCACCAAACTCTTCAATGCTGCTTAATCCTTCCTATATTGGATTGAGACAGCAGAGACAGTTTTAAATTAGTAGTTTCTTAGTCTGGCTGTGCAAATAATCAGAAATCATAGAAATGCTGCTGGAATTTATATGCTGCTCCTCTGATGGGACCTTCAGGTTTCTTGGTGCTTTGAAACAAATCTTTCCTTTCAGCTGTCCAAATTTTGCTTGAAATGGCACCAAGTTAAATGGCTTTAACCAGGTTGAAAACTGCTTCCTCCCCTGCCTCACAACTGTTCCCTGGGCATTTGCAAGATGATATTCTGTCATGTTGAGGTGGAAGCTGGAGTTAGAAGGTTCTCAGAATGTACATGTAGGAGGAATTTTTGTTATATAGATTACCATCATTAACCTACTATTTTTTAGAGATTGGATGTATAATTAGTGATAGATAGTGATAGTGATAGACCATAAGGTCTTTTTTATTAATTTTGCATTCTTTTTCTTTCTCTTTGCAAAAATGTTTTGACAGAGCAAGCAATAAGTATTAGTTCAGCTTCATTCTACTTAACCTGAGAAGTAAAATACTACTTTCTCTTTATTGACAAATGATAAGCCTGAAATAGTAAATTTTGATGGTGATTAAATGAGTCAGACCTTAACCTAGAAACATTGCCCTGTGACCACAAAAAACTTTCCATATTTTAACATTTAGGTTTATAATTGCTACTTGCAAACTCTATTTATTTTTGAAAGAGATTAATTTATTCATTTGTACTTAGTATCCATTAGGGGCGATACCCTCCAAACAGTAAAGATTTGTCAAAAGCTTTTCTTGGACAAGAAGTCCTTTTTAGCAAAGAGTATAACCCACAAAGGAAACCAAGAACATCTGGAAGGTTGGCAGTGTGTGTCTTTCGTCTACGATACATGTGTATTAAGTATTTTAAATGGAAAAAGAAAAAATTCTGAAGTCTACATTTCTGCACTATGCATCTAGGGTCTCTTACATTTCTGTGATTGTTTTTTCCACAATAGAATGCATTAAATGCATTTCCAAATAAAGCAAGGATTTCATTGAAACAATATACAAGTACTGGAGTAACACTTAGCAATGTTTGCTGTTACGATTTTATAACTTCTGCTTTATTTCAGCTGAATACACAGTAAGTCTTTGTGGTGCTCCACTGATTTCTAGCCAACAGGAGTCAGTTACAATGGACTCACAATGCCTTGAGGAAAATTCTGCCATAGCATAGAATTAATATCTTGATATCCCATGTGCACCTTCCCTAAGGCAGTTGTCTCTTATAGGCACTGGACACAGAAGCTGTCCACCAAAAGCAATTAGACGTCTGGGTTGAATGGTGTGATGGATGGTCCTGCCTCTCCCTCTTGACTGTATGTAGGGCCTTGTGGGAAGATAGGTTGTAAGAATAGTGCAGAACACAATTTTCCTCAGTGAATTACAGTTGCAATGATTGCCAAGAAGTGGAGACAGCCTTGCCTGCCCAATGAGGATGGGGGTTGTAGGAGAGTGGGCTAGCTGGCCACAAGTTGTAGTTGCAGTTAGAGCTTGAGAACTAGAGTCTGCTGGCTGTGCTGTGAGGAGGTAAGGGATGTGCAGTCGTGCAAGGGACAGATAAGGTAAGAAGATGTTGTGTGAGGGACAGACAGGGCTAGGCAGCTGGGTAAGGGATAGATTGGGGTTTGCCAGTCATGCAGAAGGAAGGAGGAAACTTGCAGAGAGGAGAGAAGGAGTCAGTGCTGTGTGGAGCTGCCTGTAAGAAAAGGAGTCAGTGCAGTGTAAAGCAGCT
Organism: Alethe castanea; assembly: GCA_024734035.1. Classification (NCBI taxonomy): domain Eukaryota; kingdom Metazoa; phylum Chordata; class Aves; order Passeriformes; family Muscicapidae; genus Alethe; species Alethe castanea. The sequence continues at coordinate 93,948,754 of JANRGV010000062.1, forward strand.
GAGGAAGGGAGTCAGACCTGCCTGAAAGAAGGCATGAGAAGCTTTTAATAAAGGACTACTGATGGTGTCTGTCCAGTCCCTCTTGACTTAATTACTACAGGACCTTGGAAACCAGAATGGAATAATTTCTTAGTAGGGTCTCTGCTTCTAGATGAGATGAATCCCACTCCTGGAGTGTAATCTTTATTTTTGCTGAGGACCCCAGACCTGGGTGCATCTGTGGGGGTCTCACCAGGGCAAAGCAGAGGGACAGAATTCCCTCTCTCACCCTGCTGGACCATGCTGCTTTTGATGCAGCCCAGGACATGTTTGACTTTCTGGGATGCAAGGACACGTCACGTCCAACCTCTCACCCATCAGCACCCCCAAATTCTTCTCAGCAGAGCTGCTTTCAATCTGTCCATCTCCTAGCCTCAGACAGAAACTAGGGGTTTCCCCAACCCAGGTGCAGCATCTTGGTCTTGTTAAACCTCATGAGATTCCCATGTGCCGCTTCTCAAGCTTGTTCTGGTCCATCTGGATGGCATCCCATCCTTCAGGACTGTCACCACTCAGCTTGGTGTCCTGCAAATTTGCTGGGGGCACATTTGATCCCTTTGTTAATGTTATTAATGAAGATAGTAACACCAGTTCCATTACAGATTCCTGAGGTACACCTCTTGTCACTGATGTCCATCATGACACTGAGCTGTTTACCACTATCCTCTTGGTGTCCAATCAATTCCTCAGCCACCAAACAGTCCATGCATCAAATCCAGGTCTCTCCATTGAGAGAGAAGGATATTGTGGGGACCTATCAAAGGCCTTATAGAAGTTCAGGTATTTAACATCTGTAGCCCATTTCCTCATCCACTGATGCAGCTGATCCATCATATTTATCATGCACAGTGCTGGCCAACAGTGCAAACTGAAAAAGGTAGGTGGGGCAGGCTAGAGGAAATGAGTTGTTGAAACATAATAAAATGCATGAGTACCTAGCAAATAATAAAGAGAAATATGGGCCAGCCATTGTGCTGGATAGTTTGGTATAGATGCTTCAATATCTGATGTGACAATGTTGGCAATGTGTGGCATTTGTAGGATGCAGAATGCCTCTGTGGAATGGGGATGAGGGACTTGAACTATTATTCCTGATCACTGGCTCATTGTCAGACATGTGTTATTGATTTGAATAAACAATTTTTGCTTATCAGAATGGCATTTTTAAAAAAGCATATAGGCCCAAAGCAGAAAAATGGTACAGTAATGTGGCTAGGGATGCACGTTGTTTAACTGATAGTCTGGGCTGCTGGTATTTACAAAATGAAGAATGTTATATATTCTAATATCTTTGTTATTGAATTGGATGCTAGTTGTCCTGATGTCCTCTGCAACTTGTAAGAAATAAACAAATAAAGTATGGTTCCAGACATATTGCAACAGAGAAGTGCTCTCAGTTTTAGAAATGGAGGTTGATGGAGGTTTGTTAATCTGAGGAGATCTATACATGAGTTAGACTCTTATATATTCAGTTCCTTTCTCTCCCTGTTTTTTTGGTCTGTAGCACATCAGGATTCTAAAATGATTTATCTATTAATAAATTAGGTTTGAACTTTCAAGTTGATAGATTCTGGTTCACAGAAGACCTGTAGATGGGAAATGCAATTTCATCCTTACAGCTTCTTGTATGTAGGAATATAAAGTGTGTCTAGAACATCTATGAGATGGGAAACTGTGATAAGGATCTGCAGGTAAAAAGAACAAAACTCACAGGTTATGAAATGACTGTACTTTCTTATGGTACAAGACCCCCCTTTTAAAGATTGGAGGCTAATGTTAAAAATGTAATTTTTTACATCACTTTAAAAATGTACATTTGCAGCATTTAAAAACATAACATTTAAAATAACCATTAGCTTCAGATTTTTCAAATTTGTTTTTTCCTTCTAGTTCTTGCTACTTTTACTCGAAAACATACATGGTTTTGAAAATTGTGGCATTCAATATTGAAACCATCAACACATTTTACCACTTCTTGGAATTTTTAAGCTTTACAGTAAAGGCTAAATTGAAAGAACACAGTGCTCACCAGCTCTTACAATAAAAGCATCCCTGCACCTGTGTCTCACACCAGTGTGACATGAGATGGATGAGATGATGTGACATTCATCCTGGGGGAATACATCAGCTGGCAGAGACCCTCACCCACATATAGGTCAGTTCTCTTTTGAACAGATGTGAGATAATTGCAAGAGGTATGAGAGCCTACATAACTGGGTCAGAGGGTGAATCCGCACTCCTACCAATGCAAACTCTCACCCAGAGTCATATTTACGTATATGGGAAAACAATTTGACCTGCTGGTTTCACAGATGAGCAAAAGGGATGGATTTGGCCTGGTGTCTTTGCTCCTCAACTGACTATGAGCCTAATTAAATTTTAGCATCATTAAACTCACCACGTACTGACAGATTGCATTTCACACTGCCTCTCATACTGTGGCAGGGGAAAAAAGTGCTTCAGGTGCTATTGCCTTTTCCCAAGGGCCAGAATAAATGGCAACGGGAGGGGGAGCTGTGGGAACACGAAAAAGAAAGGGAATTATTACTTTGCTTTCAGTAAAGGAGGAAGAGGAAAAATTTCCATTTGTTTTAACCTCACTTCTGCTCACCTGAAAGACAACGTTGTTTGACCTAACAGAACAGGGACTAAGAAGGCATAGGGTGACCAAGTATAAATATGCTGAGCAGTGAATGAGACAGTCTTGACACATGAACAACTGAGTGTAAATAGCAGACAGGGATAAATGCAGACTGAAAATATGAAGGTTTCTAGCTCATTAGAACAACAATTTCTGCCTCCTAATAGGAGGAAGTAAAATTTAAAGCACTGTTAAGGTAGAAATTGGTAAGTTATTAAAATGTTCGGTGACTGAACAGCAGGGAATTGGATTCAGAATTCCAGAGTTCTCCTGGGCTTTCGTGGGTTTGAGGAAGAAAAAGTAAATCTAGCTTGGTGTAAACAGTCCTCTAGGATACCTCAGTTTCTATAAGAAAGAGTAGATTCACAAGAAGAACCTGAAAAAACCCCAAGGTATTAGCACAGTACTTATGGAGGGGTGAGTCCTGCTTTAAAGCTGTGTTCTGACAAGGGAGAAGGTGGGGACCTGTGCCTTGTGCATGTGCTGTGATTGCTCTGTATGCTGGCCTCTGAGAAGGGGAGAGGGCAGCATTGCTGTACAAAATGCCTGAAATACCCTTGTTATCAGCTTGTGAAGGAGGATGCACAGCTGTGAATCCTCAAGGAGTTAGGTGCTTCTTTCTGATGCTGTTAGCTACCTAGGTGTGCTAAGAGAGCAGTCTAAGAACTTGCCCAAGTGTTCTTAGCTGTCCCTACTGTCCAGCTTAGATGGCTTCCTTGGTTTTACTCTGAATGCAATATGCCCACATTTAAAGCTTTAGCTGTGATTTCCAAAGGTCTCCATGGAAACAACTTCAGTTCCTGTGCTAGCCCACCTGTCTTGACTGTGATCACCATCAACACCTGCCTTTGCCTGGAGAAGAGAATTACCAGCTTCACTGGGTGTTATCCAGAATATATAGACTATGCTGAATGCCAGAATTGAATTAATTTCTATACTTTATCAAAGCAACAAAAACTTCAGTACTACGAAAAAAGAAAAAAAGCTCCAGTCATACAGTAGATAAAAAAAGGCAAGTAATTTCTCACCTGGTGAGGGACAGAAAGAAATATGAGCTTCTTCTAAAATTACTAAGGTATTCATGTCTTACTGTGCTAGCAGTGATAGCAAACCTTCCCCAAATAGAACACATGGAAAATAAGTAGTGTTCCTTACATTTGCTTAACAGTATGAAAGAATAAAATTCAATAAATAGAAAATGAACTACAGAGTTATGAATTGTTCTGTTTTTGTGATGTGTTTCTTTCCTTATGCACTTTCATCAGATCTTCAGTCACGGTTGTTTTTCTGTGATTTAGAGAATATTTCCCCTTTTAATAACTGATCACATATCTTGTTAACCACATTCAGTGAGGGCTATGGTGAAATGACATGGTAAATGTATTAGGCAATATAAAACTGCATATACAATTAAAACTATAGTTCAGATATTAAAAATAGTTCAGTAATCAGTGTTGAGAACATTTTTAATGATGTTAGCATTGTTACAATGATAAGAAACTATCTTAATGTGAACTGAGATTTCTATTTAGACCTGCCTTACAATGCTACCATGTATTTTATTCTATGCAATTTAGACACAAAGAGTTATACCCATGAATTATGGGATTTTACAGAATAATAGTGGAACAATAATTGAAAAAGCTATTTCTACTGCATAATACAATTTGATCTGCTTTTGTTTAATTCACACCATAGCTAAATAATTTCCTCTTTCTAAGAAAAACATTTCAAAAAGTTCTTATTCTAGTTGCCCTATGTCATTTGTCAGTAATTGTGTGGCTACCTGAAGTGAGATGCTCAGCTAAAATCCCTGTTGTCTCTAATAAATAGGGTCATTTTATTTATTGTTTGTGGTTGGAATTAATAATTTTAATATTTAAATGGGCCTTTCAAACAGCTACTTAGTTAACCTGGTTTTCACCTAGAGACAAAAAGAGTAATAACTGAAAACCAAAACAAAACTTACCTCTGCCACTTTCTCAACTAAGGCTGTAAGTCTGCATTTTTAACTTGACAATGGGATGCAAGCACAGCTATCTCTGCACACAAGCTCAAAACTCTTTTCTTCAGTGATTGGTGATTGTGTTGACAAAGCCAAACTTTTGCTGTTCTACTCTTACCCACTATGTCCTGGACTGTGAGTGAATGCCAGAACAAGAAAAGCTACACAAAACCTGCACATACATGGAGTGGGTGCAAGGAGATGGAAGACACAGGTGCACGTGTAGTACTGCCACAGCTGGGGAAATCCAGGCTTCAGACTGAAGACATGGCTGTAATTAAGTTTGTTGTAACTTTCTGTGCTCTTTTCAACAGTTATTGTTGCCAGTGTACCCTGATAACTGAGGCTGGTAACTGTGTTAATGGGACAAAACACAACTTTTCTTATATATTTAAGAATATATAAGAATCTAAGTATTTTAAGAATATATAAGAATTTTCCTATATATTTAAGAGTAACAGAGGCACAGACTCTTGTATGATAATACCTGAAATAAATGTTCAGTCTTTCAGGTGATTTCCCTACAGTATGACCTTCTTAAGAAAAGCAACTTTTTATTTATCAATTTTAAATCATAGGACAGAAGCAGTGGCAGTTTTTCCAGACAGTAGGGCTTCTCTGTTTGCAGGAAGCTTGTGAAAGCCTGGAACCTGCCTTCTCTCTGGGCAGAGTGGGATACTTAAGCGTTATCAAACTGAGTTTGGAAGAGAGAAAATGAGGTGGCAGTCTCACAGCTACTGCACCAGTTGAGAGGCTGCAGGATGCTGCTGAAGAGGCCCTCGTGACTACACATTTGTGTAGTTTAAACAGAATCTTCTAAAATAGTCTGCAGAAAGTTTCCTCTTCAAGAAAATGAAGTATTTAGGAATTGTGCAGGATAGCTGTTGAGAGGTGGATGATGCTGTTTAAATTCCTCATCTAATGATGGAGGAATTCTATTAGAAGAAAACCATCAAGGATTAAAAGATGCTAACTGCTATTTCTAAGGACAAATATAGGTATCTAAATAAGAAATAACTAAAAAAAAAATTCTCCCTGGAAAGAAGAAACTTATCCTGAATTAAAGAACTACTGTGAAATTTTGTTGCAGCCAATTTTTTCTAATTTAATGCCTAAACCTTATGAATTTATTTTATTGTGGGCCATACTTAATCCTAAAGTTATCTCTGGCTATAAAAGGTGTTTGGGCAATGAATCAGCTTGTATTTATTATAATTTTTAAATTAGCAGTGAAAGGACCTATGTGAAGATGATAACAAACTCCTTGTAAAGAAAACAGGTATAATGAAAGTCTTCTAAAGAGTTCAATGTCCTTTTTAGTAGTATTTTAGAAAATGCCTACTTGCAAAAATAACAACATTATTCCTTGATACTGAGTACTCTGATACATCAGACTCCATTGAAGTGATTTCTGACTCTAATTCTTTAAGAATTGTTTATCAAGTTTCTTGTCACATGCTTTTCCTTGTGACCAAACTTTCCATGAGATAAACTTATAAATGAGCCCATCCAGCAAGAGTAAAAGATTGTTCAAGACTCTAATAGGCCGCAAATTGGATTGCTGAACAATCCTCTAATCTGTTCTCTCTGTTCTTCTTTCTCTGTAACTAAGACTAGGGGAAAAAAAGCTATGAGCTGCTGTCAGTTGTAATTATTCCCAACTCAGATAAAATGTCCTGACCTGTGAGAGGTAGGTCAAATGTCAGAGAAGGCTTATGGGAAACACAAGAATGGTGAAGGATTCTAAATCAGCTTTGCAAGTATTTACCCCTTTTGTAGAAAATAGCTGTGAATTTCTAAACAAGAAAAATTATAGAAAATGTCATGACATGTCTACAGTGACCCTGTCTATAGTAATCTCTTGTCAGGAATATTGATGAGTTAAGTGGCTTAATAATTATTTTGCCATCAGAGATGACACACATTGATGCCTCTTCAGCAGACACCATTTTATATATTTTATGTCTGGATTAGAACATCTTAAGTCATGATGTTTAATGTTGTCTGTGTATATGCATTCATGATAAAACTTGAATCAACATGTTTTAATTGGGATGAATTTGCGAATAATTTGAGTATACTAAGTAATTAATTGTGCAGACAACAAACTAATAGAACCCAAAGTTAAAAAAAGCAATAAATTACAAAAAATTAGTACTTCTCAGAACTATGTTGTTGTTATGGTGTGATGGTAGCTATAATATCTTTTGTTAGCTGCATTAATCTGCAATTTATTTTTTGTTAAATGTTAAAGTTCAAGTCATTTGGTGGACAAGTGACTTGAACTAGCCACTTGCTTATGAAAGGAGATGATTAGATAAAATGCTTACTACCAACTGGTAACTGAAGCATCAGACCCACAGTTTTGTGAGTATAGCCTGATTTTTTTATTTATGTTGGGTTAGTCACTCTTATGCATGAAGCAACCATTTTTCACTATTAAACCCCCTGCATTTAGTACATAAATACAGCTGAAGCAGTGTGCCTAGCTTGAAGGGAAGGAGGTTAAATGTGGAGAATAGGGAGCATGATCAGCACTTACTAATGCTCCAGACTGAAGTAATTATCTTTTATGTATCATTAAATAGGATGTAAAGTCAGGGATATGTGTCAAGTAGTGAGAACCAGGATATTCAGCCCAATCTGTAGTACCCTTTATCTTGTATATTAATATTATCATTCTACTTTTTTATGAAGCATTAAATGCATACTGAATGCCTTTAAAGGTGAATAGGATGCTGGCTTGCAAGCACAGAGGAATGTTGTTGACTTACAGAACAAATTACTGTTCTCCCAGTTCTTTTACTGCTTCTGTAGCCAACACAAAATATCCTTTCCTTGGGCATTTTAATGGAGAGGATACTTTGGCTGAATTCCCCTCCTCTTTCTTCCATACTGAAAGGTTGCCCCTATGGCGTGCATCCAGTCTGACAGAAGCAGCCATTTGTTCCCACCTGGAATCATTAAAGGATATAGAGTTCCTACTTGATCAATTCACCTTATTCTGACTCCACTGAAGTTTTGAGCATAATATATGTTATACTGAGATTCTGAGGACAGCAGAATATATTCCAAATTGACAATTTCTGATTACTTTTCCCAAAATATTAAAATAGAAACCAGTTATCTGTTGAGTTATACCAAGATGGTTTCAATTTTGCAGCTGCTTCAAATCCATTTTAAGTGACCTTAGTGTTCTTCCTGTAATGCATAATGTATGGAATCACTAATTCTTTTAGAAAACTATGTAAAAAGGAATCTTCAAGTTTAAATAACAATCTATACAGACATTAGTTTAAGTAAATGGTAATGCATCCCACAGTATTTTTCTGCTAGTACTAACAACCAGGACACTCTTGTGCATCAGGTTTCTTGTTTCTTCAATGTCCTTTTATCTTTAATGCTTTAGCTGACATGTTTGAGATTAAAACAGAATTCAATGCTTGAAACGCAAAAGTCAGGATTATGTGGAAATTTTATAGACTTTTATACTCTGCAAAGATGTTCTTTGGACGTCCATAATTTGCAGGCCATAGTTATATGTCTATTCAGATGAGAAAAACATGGTAATGAGTTTCAGTAGAGTTAGAGGGATTGTTGTATTGCACTTTTGCTTTACTATTAAGATTATACTATTTCTAGGGGATGAATAGGCCAGCTCTGACTTCATCTCAGTTATATGGGACATTTCCAGATATGAGAGGATTCATCAGGAATATTGGTCAGGTCAATGGGACAGGTTTCCCAAGTGATTTAGTGGAATTTGAACAATGCTGGTTAAAAAAACCCAACCAAATAAAAAACCAACTGGTTTCAATATAGAAATATTGTTTTGTTAGCTATCCAGCCATTAACAGCCTTGAATATTGACATTAGTCCAAGTGGTTCATTGTTCCATTCTTGCTATAGTTATTACAGTCACAGAAAGAAGCTTGTGATCAATAAACAGAAGCTTTCATTTTAGACATCAGTCATTTATTCATACATATCCAGATTTTCAGCCTTCTAGTACTTTTGCTCATAGTTTTTTTTCTTTAATGCATGGTAGAAATAGACTGAAGTCACTTCACCAGAACTTGACACATCATAAAACTAGGAAGCAGATAGTACTGCATATCACAAGAAAGTGTGATGTTTGATGCCTTTTTAGTCATTGTCTAAGTGCTACATGGGCAGCAAGAAGGGCAGGGTCTGCCTTCTTCTGCTGTGTGGAATCAGCAATTCTCTAATCTCTGCCCTTTATCAAAGCAGCAGTGTACAAACTATGACTACCTATGAGAAATAACTCAATAGAAGCTTGCCATATTAGAGTGGAAAATAGATAATGCATTTTCTACATACTGTCAACTGGCACACATATATGCAGGAGTTTTAAGTTACAATATAAAATAAACTACTGTCCTTGGATGCCTTTCAATTTTCCAAACTGGGCTCTTCACACTTCAGGTGAACCGCTGGGGAAAGAAATTAATACAGTTTTAAGACTGCTGCTTCTGGTATATAAGGGAAAGAAGTACAATTGAAATTTGATGACAAAAATGGTGGCTTTTTAATAGATCTTCAATTTATTCTTTTCTTTATTTAACACACAGAATTCAGAGTATAAGAAATTGAAGATTTCTGTTATGTCTTCTGCATCCTCACCAGCAGTTAAGTAGGTTTCTGTGAATATCTGTATTATATGAATTTCAAATAAAGATATGAAAATGTTTTGTTTCTGATTTGCATGTACCCTTATTACTATTTATATAATACGACTCAGAAAACAAAGTTTCCTGGAAAGAGTCTGTACAGAGATGTCATCTCTTCTGCCGCTGTCCATATCTCAGTGCATGCTTCTCACTCTAAAAAAGTGCATCCTTGAAATTAAAGTACACATCTATAAAAAGAAACACAACTACTTTGCCATTGTATAATTATGAAATAGTAAATAAGCTCAGCAAAATTCATTCACAAGGAAAAAAGTAATTGAAGTGCTATTTTTAATAGCTATCTTGCAAAGCGATCGATGATCGTAAATTTGTGAAGCATTTAAATGATCAGTGCAATAACTTTTGTTTATGTTGTGTAAGTATCGGTTTTTGAAATATTTTTCCTGCTGGTTTGAATCCAAACCCACTAAAAATAGAGAATCTTGAGATTGAAGTCTTAAGGTAGCATCAGTTTTTTTTTTCAGTCTAAAACTTTTGTATCATATAGAACACTCAAATGTCCTTTCACAGAGGGAAGAAAAATCCTCAAACTCAAAAGACATTGCAAAACGTGTGGGGATTTAAATAGCTGCAATGGATTTTAGGAGTTATTTGTGAAAAAAATGGTACTTTACTGCCTTGTAATTTGTGAAGTCACTTTTAGTCCTGACTGCTGTACTTCGCTATTTCTGATCTGTCATTTTTCTTGGTGACAAGTAAAAATTCTAATGACCTGCAAGTTCTCCAGAGGCACAACACAAGCCTATTATTGATGTGCAATAGTTTTCGTTCTCTGCTAAATAAGGGCCCAGACCTTTTTGCTGCAGTTCAGCCTTTCTTGTCTTATTTAATGAATAACAATTTTTCTGAATGAAAATAAATATTCCAAATTGTAAATGAAGAAAAGGATATAATGTAAATAGATATAATATCTATCCAAAATACTATGTGATAAATGCATTAAATAAAACATGATTTTGCAAAAAAATATTCTAACTTATCTTCTAACCAATTTAAAATTCTATGTGTGGTTAGGAGATTCGACAGGATAAATATGTATTAGGCTGGAGCAAAATATGTAGTCATGGTCTAGCTAGTCAGTGATAGAATTCTGTTTCAGTCTAAGTTCTGAAAAACTCAGGAGAGATGACAATTTAGCTGTAACATCAAATTAAAAAAGAAATAGCATAGTGAGACTTTCTTCAAACCAATATGTCAAAAATTGGTTCTCACTTTTAAAGAGGACTTGCTCCTAGGGTGATCTTAGGATTGCAACTCTTGTTCCACATCTGCATCTTTTCTTCATCCTATTCTCACTCTGCATGGTAAAAATTCCTCACAAGTGCACGAATGGAGTAACACCTTAGCTGATGATCATCTACTGGCTATCAGGATGGTTAGAGATGAACTGCTCAGAGCACACAGTAATAGCTGGCACCAGTAAGGGCCACTCTGCAGTTCAAGTGTAGAACATGTGCTTTTACCAGCCACATTATGGTGAGGCTAAGTTAAAGAAAAGACAGGCCAACCCCCCCCATAAAACCCTCCACCTCCCCAGGAAATCAGAATAACATTTCACTGACCAGTTCCCATCTACCCTTCAAACTGCATCCCAGAGCATTCCATAGTTTGTCATAAGGGCATTGCTTGTTTGACAATACATAATCTCTGTGTTTTTAGAATCTGTCATCCCCTGGCTGAAGGGTTTGAGTCTGAGGGTGAGTACTGATAAGGATGTGGAAGCTGCTGGGAAATTCCATGCAGAATGAGGGGATTTGTTTTGAGCTTGAAGCAGCTGCATAGTCTCGCTTACACCTGTCTGTCAAAAAAGGGATTTGGTGAGGCACCTCACCACAAAGGCTTCCTTACTCTTGCCTTCTCATCTAGATGGATAATTCTGATGGAAGAAGCAAGTTCTCATGTGCTCCATACCAAAAACTGAACAGAGAATGCCTGACTTTAATATGCTGTATTCTGTGTATTTCATTAGTATACAGAATGAATTGACTAAATTAAGGGAAGTAATACTTAATGAAAAAAGCATTATAAACCTCCCAAAACAACCCTGCCAGATTTTTATGTCTGACTTCCTGGCAACCTTTAATTTATTTTTCTATCATTAAGAAATAAAAACTAGATCAGAACTCTGATGATAACCATCATTTATTGAATGGTTATTAAATATTTAATTGATTATTTTCTGCCTTGTAATTCTGATTCTTGTACTTAAGATTATATAACTGGGTTTCACAAAGGTCCCTTTATTTTAAATCTTTGTGTTTTGAAGCTTGCAGTTTAGTTTCATCCAGAAGCATGAAACCAAAGAAAGGGAAAGGGAGGGAATTGGTTCCTTTGCAGGCTTTAAGAAATATTAAAAAACGTCTTTAATGAGTGATTTTTGCCCCAAATTTTATATTTTAGCTGTAATAATAAAATTGCTCATCATTGCAAGCTAATATTGGAATGGAAAATAGTCCACTATGTGATATGCTTTTGTGTACTCCCACTGAAGTTTTGTGATTTGACATATGCATATACATAAATCAAAGATTTTTTTCTTTATATTATTTATATTATTTATATTATTTATATTATTTATATTATTTATATTATTTATATTATTTATATTAATTTGATTGTTATACTGTGTAATTCAGCTACAAGCTGAATTACTTAGTCTCCTGACTTATTTTAATATCTCACAAGTCAATTAAAATTTCTAGCTATTTATTTCAAGAAAATACAAAGAATAGTGAAGGGATATTCTCTTTTGAGTAATATTCTTTTACAAAGATTGGCAGTTCTTAAAGGACCAGGGGCCAGGGTTTACCTTTTTGCATATTCTAATATTTCTTTCTGCTTTAAAATATAAATGGATAAAACTTCATAGTTTGAACCTAAAAGTGAAGGTAAAATACATCCATTACAGTGAGAAGAGCAAAGAACCATTTCTCAAAGAGAGACAGAGACTAGTTCTTTCAGGTTTCATGGAACTACTATTGTTAATTTTATTAAGAAAAGTTGTGACTAGAAATTCCTGAGAATAAGACCTTTGTATATTAGTTTGTGTCAGCACAGAGCCCAAGAGGGCCTACAATTAGGCAGGACAGATTTTGGTGAAAGAAATTGTCAGAAGCCACATGCAGGAGTGACCATTCTATGAGTTAAAATTGTAGCATGAAATCTGGGATATGCTATTCTACAAAATCCAGATCAAAGTGTCCAGATTAGGATCAAATCATAAAAAGGTTCTGCTTCTTTTTACCTGATATACTGTCAACTATACCAGAGATTGTTTCTTCTGATTAACTTTGATTAACTCCTCTGATTTTTAAACGTATACTTTCCTAATCCCAGCAGGTCTGGGAAAATACTTTTCAGCAAGTTATTTATTTATAAGTACTTCAGGCTGAGATTGACCAAAATTATACTTTTAGGTCTAATTTAACATACAGTGTATTTTAGCCTTCCTGAAATCTCTCTCTCTCACACACATATGTATATGTATATATATATATACACATATATATGTATCTCCACCCATACATTTTCAAAAAGTGCATAAGAAAAGGCTGATTTTTTTTAGAACATGAAGGAGATAATCCTTCCATGAATTTTCTTCCTCCACTTTATTCAGTGTTCATCTTGTTTACATTATCATGGTTTCTCTTCTTTTTTTCTCCCTCCTCAGCCCCATTTACTTTCCACTACTTTGCTTTATTTCACTGCAGCCAATCCTGGTTATGTCTCCTATACCCTGAACCCACTTAGAGACTAACTGATAGCTGTTTTTATCATTTTGTTTTCCTTTTTCCTCTCTGGTTTTCAGACTTTCTCTTCCATGGCCAACTTTATTTTTCTAATTCTCTCCATGCAACTTCATGGCTTACTTGTTCCTTTCCTTATTTCCCAAAAAAGTCTTGCTCACATTTATGAATAAAGAGCTCATTTTTGCATGACTTAAAGAGAAGGAACTGTCTATGACATCAAAGACTACAATGGACTCCAATTTGTTTTTACTCTTTAAGTATTATTAGACCATAAATTAAACTTTGACTTTGGTTATAATAACAATAGTTACAGGCTAGGTAAAGGCATAAATAACAGCCTCCTTCTTCTGGATATTAAATTAATCACTAAGGGAAAAAGTGTGAAGTGCCCTGGAGTACAAAAGGCACCTGGCAATCGTTGCACAATTGTAAGATCTTATCCAGATAATACTTTCTGGGCAGTGCAGAATGCCTATAAAGTGCATGAAATTAGCAATATTTTTTTCACATAATTTGAATTTGGGGTCTCTTAGACTTAAATTATCCCTAAAAGGAGAAGATATACATTAATATATGTGTAATTACTTTGAATAAAATACCTTCCAGGCTTGTAATTCTGCTTGTATTCTACTTGTAATAGAATAGAAATCATGACTTGATAGTAGAAAAATAGCATTCTTAATGACGTTAATAGTTTCTTGATAATACTTATTACATTCAATCACAGATAACTCTCAATTACTTTTTTATTAACACGCAAAACGATCTATTCTAACAGGTTATTAATATATTTTATAAATGAGTTGAGAACAAACTATAACATACAGCTACTAAGTATACTATTACCTGCGTATTTCATTTAATTTGTACGGCAAATGACCTTAATGGGATGACCAAGTTCTCTATAAAGAGTGACTGAATTCTTTGGAGAATCATGATGTAGTGCAAATGGAAAAAAAGGTTCAAGTTATTTTCTTGTTATTCAGACCATTTTGTTTGTTGTTGGTTTGGATATTTATCATGAAAAGTACTAATACCTTGGCATCTGCTAGTTCTACAGCTGTTCCTAGTTTTTCACAGGAGAGGTACAATGCTGAATGATGTCAGGATGTTGCAGATAAGAAGTGCCAAGGGGCAGATACAGCCATGGAGATCATGGAGAACCTCCTAGAAGCTTTCACACTGCATTATCTTCTTTTGCCAAATTTGGGGGAAAATGAATAAGTTAACAAGTTGGAACCTTGGATAGAAAGAAAAATATTTCCTGCCCTATTTTCTAAGTACCACTTCTTAACGGTGAGCTCAGCAGCTATACAGTACTCTAGAGATCCTAAGGCAAATGATTTTTTCCTTAGGAGCTATGTTTGAAAACTAAAGAGAATTGAGCTCTCTAAGTGAGAACCATAGCTCCCTCATTCAGATGTTTATTTTGGGTTTTATAGGTTTTTGTTGCTGATTTGTACAGAGTAGGTTAGATGTTATATCTAGTCTGTATAATCCTGATAACTCCTGAAATCCAGCAGTATTTTTGCATGTACTCATATACATGTACTCAAATCCATATCAGGAAGTATCAGGTTTCTTTCCAGTTTTTTAAAATTTTGATACTTAAATAATCTTGATTTTTATAATTCAAAATTTTCTAATTTTCTTTACCATAAAGAAAGGTGGCTACCATATGAAACATAAATTGCAACTAATTATCAATGTACATAATTAAAGCTATAGCTTTGTCCACTACAAGTTGATAGATATTATCTTGGGGGAACTTAGTTTATTTTTATAAAGGCAATGCAATAATTCCACTGGCTTTCTTCACTGGTTTAATTTAAGCAATATCAATTATACTTTATTATTAAAATCTATGGCTGAGGGAGAACTCAATAATCCCAAAGCATAAACACTGTTTGGCTCTCTTTGCAAGAGAAGTAAAACTTTTTTCCCCAACAGAAGAACTACAAGAAAATACAAGTTAGTGTTACTTGGGGAATTCAAGTCTGAGCTCCCCAGTGATGTAAGGATCACGGGTGTGAAGTTTAGTTCTTCCCTCATGATGCTCTTTGAAACAGTGAAATAATAATTGATAAGAGATGTTCTCTGATACTTTCCTTCATAAAGTCTTGTAAATAATCACATATTTTTTAAAGAAAAGTTCAATCAGCTTTTTAAAACCTGATGTCAAAAACAAATCTTGCTTTTAGAGATAATCCCCAGTGGAATGACTTGCAGCTGAATAATGTTTTGTCTTTCTATTGACAGGTCTTAGCTTCTTTATGTCTTTCTGTTTGCTCACATCAACCTTGTTATTTTTTACTTTACAAGAAAGCAAACAGTCTGCAAAACTTTTCTACAGACAAGTCAATACATTTTTATACTTTTTGGTGTTTTATTTTCAGGGAAGTTCACATGGAGAGGTTGGGCACGAAGCCAGATGTCCTGGAGATAATTCCTAGAGCTTCAGCAAACTGCACTTTCTGTCCCTTGCT
Organism: Alethe castanea; assembly: GCA_024734035.1. Taxonomy (NCBI): domain Eukaryota; kingdom Metazoa; phylum Chordata; class Aves; order Passeriformes; family Muscicapidae; genus Alethe; species Alethe castanea. The sequence continues at coordinate 93,964,386 of JANRGV010000062.1, forward strand.
TTGAACAAATACTTCCAAATGGCAGGTTCACTCGTGCTTGTCTGTTGACCTGAGTTCAAGAGAGAGAAGGCTCAGGATCTGTTGTTGCCTTTGACCACTGATCCATGCTCTGATTGGAGAATGGAAGAAAGTTTGAGGAAGGTGAGTGGGGGAAGATCTTGTTATTTTGAAAGTCTGAATGTAGATTATATTTAGCAGGGATAAGGAATTTGCATAACGCAGTGATATGATGTAATGAAAATTTTTAAATGGCAACAGTGATTAATTTTAAATACTGAAATAATTTGGCTTCCTATTTCAAAACTTTCTGTATCAGTATGAATCAGCTTCGAATCCCACTGCATTGGTGAGGTGAACAAAAACCTTATTCTGAAAGTATTCCTGCATAAATCTCTGCTGTTATATTATGGAACGAGCCAGAGGTTTCAGCCAGCTGGGGAAACTGCAGAAATAGCTAAAGCAAGAAAAGCTGTGCTGAAAGGACCAGGAATAAAATTGCCCTTGTATATTTGTTTGGAGCCTTCATCCATATCTCTGCACAAAATCACCCTCATAAGGGTACTCATAAGGTGCTTCCTCCTATCAACATCACCTGACAGAAAAAGACTTTGGGAACATATGGGAAACAGCTACATATAAGATTGTGTGCTATTACAAGAATGTTCTAATTTTCATGCTTTCATGGATGATTAAAACTAGATCTTATCTCTTTAGCTCACTTGTGGTAATGTCACAAGATGGAGTGTCAGAAACTCTACAAAAGTTAAGCTATATCACAACCACTCATTTCCCATCCTTCACTAGTGAAGTTACACCATCAAAAAAACCCTGTGCTCTGTTCATAATAGTTGAGTCTTTCCATACCTTGTCTTATTTCCCAGATGTTTACAAACTTGTTTGATTCAGAAATTTTTAAGCCGCAGTACTGTAGGATGAATTTTCTCATACCCTGTGAATTTGAACCTTACTTAAAAAACTTGTTCTTTCTTCTTTTTTTTTTTGCATCTACACTACTAGTTTCTTAAAATTAATTTTGCTAAATAAGCAATTGCAACCATCTTCTTGGGTGTTTTTTTTTAAATCTCTGTGGTGTTGTTTTAACCAAAGCATTAAAATACAAGCTATTCTTAAGATCAAGGATTTCAATTACTTAGAAATCACAGCAGCAGTTGAGTTTGATACAAATACTCAGTGCCACCAGGTGAAGTTCCTATTGATTGAGAGAGCTGTGTTATTTTGGGCTTGAAGAAGAAGGATTTGGAGATCATCAGGCTTCTTAGACTTAGCTTGAATGTGGTGGAGCTAATAATGTTGAAAACTTTCCAAACCATGAAGGATGAGATAATGGCTGAAAATTGTCAGTGGGGGTTTAGGAAGAAGTTATGTCTGATGGCCTGATAACCTTCCAGGACAAAATCACCAGCTCACTGGAAACAGAAGAAACACAGGATATCATTTAACTTGGCTTCAACAAGACTTTGTACATTGTCCTCCATAACACCCTCAGAGACAAACTGATGAAGTATAGATTCTGTAAGAGGAGAGCAAGGCAGGCTGAAAACTGTCTGAACTGCTGGCTTAAAGGATTATGAGTGGTGATGAAAAGACCAGCTGGATGCTGGCCAGTAGAGGTAGAGCCCAGGGTTTGGTACTGGGTCATTGTTGTTTGAAATCAGGAAGCAAGTGAAATGTGCAGGATTTGGAGTGTTTCAATGGAAGCACTAAATTGGGGAATACAGTTCCTAAACCATGGCAGTATTCAAAATAAAATTTATTTCTAAGACATCCATTAAAATGAAAGATGAAATTAAATAGATTTCAGTGTGATAATTCCCGACAAAAACTTACTCTTTTTCAAATAACAGAAACATAGCTTTTGATTTATTAATCTCTCTCTTTCTGTCTGTATATGAACATTAAGATACGCCAAATCTTCAGAACTTCTGCTTTTTCCTCAATCTCTGGCAATGCAATGATAAAGTAGTTATGTCAAAACAGGAATTATTTCATTCTAACATGATAAAAGGGAAGTGCAGAGCACTAAGGCATTAGTACTCAAAAATGTCATGATACGTGAATAGCACAGAGAAAGTGGTAGCATGACTTCAGAAGTGGTGCCAGCAACTGGATTCAGTTATTCACTTCCATGAAAGAAGCCAGGTGCCAGGGGACGAATCAGCTGTGACCCCTGCTGACCTCTGTGTAGTGAGAGACCCCATGCTGCAGCCCTCACAGCCCTGGACTTGAATTTGCAGGGCTGTTAAGATACTTATTGGTGTTGCCACAAGCCTGCCTTGCACAGGTGGGTACCAGAAACTGAAATGTGTCCTTGACTGCATGGGCAGCTACTGCCTGGGTTTCTGCTAGGACTATGCAAATGTCCAGAATCATGTTTAAATGACTGTGGACCATATTTGCCACCTGAATGGTGCATTTGCTTTTGTCCTGATTTAAACAATGCTTTTTGCTGATTGAAGAGACCAATGTACATACCTGCAAAGCTCTTCTTATTGGCAGAAATAAAAGTCCACCACAACTTTGAAAGAAATCTGGGTTATAGTTATGGCATATGTTTACGGTATATGTAATGCTGAACTAATCCATTTGCTTTTATTGCATGTAACGGCACACTATGCACTATGAATTTAGAAAACTACACAGCTTGGATCCCTCTGTGTTCCTTAGAACACCATGAGTGGTTTGATTCCTGGTCTTACCTTACAATCCTACTGGGCAACGAAATTATGCAACAAGGCAACCCTAAGGCAAGAGTAAGAGGGCTCCCAATCTTGGTGCTCCTGTCTTCATAGATACTTTTGGGCCTACAGGATACCACATGAACATCCATGATTTTCCCAGATCACCTTTGGAGATCTACTTTTGTCAATCTTATCTGTCTTCAAAGTTTATTTTTATGATACATCCTTATCCAATTGTATGTTTACCTTTAAGGAAGAAAACCTGTAGGGAGGATTTTCTGCTCAACTCGTAACACAGGAATCATGATACCAGAAATTCTGGAGGCAATAATTTCCAACTGAACAGTATAAAATATATGTCAGTTGCAAAAATCATTATTCATAGGATGTATACTAAAATATCTGAGTACATCTATCGTACGTACTCTTCTCAAACAAATCTGTCAGGCAAGATATTACTACTCAACTTCATTTTTCCACTGTGATGTGTAAAAACCTCAAGAGGCCTCTGATCATGATGCAAACCTAAAATATTCTGAAAATAGTCAGTCATCGTAGAACATGGCCCAGTGTGGCTAATTCAAAGTCAAACATTTTTGTATTCTTTTGCTATTACTCTGACAGTGGGTTTTAAAGTAAGGTCAGATTTTAAATGTAATTTTGAAGTAATAATTTTGACTTGAAAAAAGAAAGAATCCCACAGATTTTACCTGTTCTGTCCTTCAAGGTAGCTCATGTCTGCCTTTCCTCAGCACTCTTTTGACTGTAATACATTAATTTGCTATGTAGAAAGCAGCCTAGAAAGTTTATGTCCAAACCACCACCTCAGAATTGCTGTGCAGATCCTTGCATACCTGATTACTGCTTTCTACAGCAGATATTTCTACTTACATTATATCTGTAGCCCTTTTTTGGAGGTGGAATTTCAGAAAAGGCAAAGTGGAGTTTGCTGTTCTTGAGACAAGACAAAGACATCAATCACTGTCAGGTTTTCTAAGCTCCAGTGTCTCAGGTGTAGAAGACAATATCTTTGGTATTTTTTTCTGCCAGATAAAGACCTTATTAACCACTGTAAGTAAGGATCCTTCTTTTTCTGGGGGCTTGAAATGAGCTTGGAATGGCAGACATTTCTGTAGTTCGGTGTGACAAACATTGGTTTGTTGCAGGGACACAGCATAAAGGATACTGCAATTGAAATTGGGAACATCAGTCCCAGAGAGGATGTATCTGCTGCTGTCAGCAGAGGAAGAGGGAAAAACTACTCTCTAAGATGCAGGTGAAGATAAGGCAGGACTAGGAAATCTTAAATTAAGGCAACTAGTGTTTCATAATCCCTGTTTCTGGAAAAAGAGCCCTTGTCACCTGGGCAGTCAGTCTAAATCTTGGTAATTCCCAGGTTCCCTCATCTGAGCCTCAATCTAGCTAGCAATAAACTGAGCAATCTCAGACATATCCTGTGAAGAGGTGTGCATCTCTGGGCAGTTCCAGTGATCTCAGGGTTTGCTATGTTGTGGTGGGTGCCAGAGCATTGTGCCCCCTCCCTGGAGTAGGTGGAAAATGCTGCAATTGCTAAATTGGCATCCCAGGAGGGCTGAAACTCTTCCAGCAGGATCCTGCTGCTCAGAAGCAGGGAGGAAGCTACTGAAAATGGCACCTGGGTGTACACCTGTACTTTGGCATGTAGCATGGGTAATATAGCATGGATTATATAGCACAGAAGCAGATCTCTTCATGTGAAACCAGTCCTAAGCCTGTTCCCAAACTGCTTTGGCCAAGTACCCCGGAGACTCTTCTGTCCTGACCCCCTGAGATTCACTCTCTTGCATAGCAAATTTTTTGATACCCTATCTCATTTTTCATTGGGAATGAACTTTGTATTGATTGTGGCAAACAGCCAAAGCTCTCTAAGGTGATTTGGTGAGAATGAAGAATAGTGCTGAGAATTGTGTGGATATTAGTGGAGAGAAATACAGCGGAGAAAATGGATGGGAAGCTAGCGTGTTTTACTTAGATAAAACCACTCCTGTAGCTGTTCAGCCTCTATAAGTAGATGACTGCTTTCACTTGTATCAGAGAGCAGAGCTGTGACACTGATGGGTCTGATCTTTACAGTTGATGGGAAAGGGCAAAGAGGACTGACCTGGCCAAGGATCCATTGGGATTTGGAAGCAGGTTGCAGTCAAGGTGTTGGGAGTGTAGGCTTGTGGCAGTGGGCAGAGGCCCTGGTGCAACTGGTCGGTGTTGCCCTGGAGTCATGTGTGATATGTAGGATTGATTGTTGCATCCTGTTTTTGGGTTACTGCTCTTAATGGCCGTGGAGACCCTTTCGAAGAATGCAAGCTGTCCCTGCCAGCCAAAGAGTGGGTGGGAGGTAGATGCTGTATATGTTGGTAATTTGCCTGAGTGACTATTGCACCAGCATGGTAGCTCATCCCTGTGTCTTTCAGTGGAAACTTGGCTCTTCCAAAGCCAGGAGATTCCTCTGTGGTGTGAACATGCAGGGAGCGAAGCCTTGTGTTATTGCTCAGGCTGCTTCAGAAGGAAGAGCCCTGACCTTTCTATTGCTTTAGTAGTAGTTGTTTCATCCAAAAACAATGCAATGGTTTAGGAGTTCAGTAGTATGTGGATCTAAATAGGAAATGGGTGTTTGAATTAGAAATCAGGCCTAAATTGAAATTTGGTACAAAACTTGCTACCTACTCTTTTTGGTATCTTAATGGTAAAATTCTTTGGATGTAATTTTCAACTTGTCAGACTGGAGACAAAAAGCAGAGATCTAACTAGTTTTGGATCTGATAAGAAGATGGCATGGTTCCTGGTTGTTGTGTCCCACATCTGTCCTGTGACAAAGGTACATCTGGAAAGGATCTCCACAGATACAAACTAATGGAAAAAGTCCTTACCATGCAATCAACATCACAACATCAATGTTTCTTCCCATCTTCAAATGTTGTCATACTCGGACAATGCCACTGATAAAGCAGTGTGAATTTGATAATTTTAAACATAAAATGTTAAATGAAGTAAATGACACCATAGTAAATTGTGGCACTGACTATTGAAGCTGTATTTGATTTTTATCTTCTATAACTTATGATTAAATGTGTAAGAGAAAAGAAATTTTACAAACACTTTCCATTGTGAGTTCATTAGTCAAATGAGAAAGCAATTTTTAATTTTTAATAGGAATTTTTACATACTCTCATAGGCCTGGAGCTGTAAACTTTAAATCCTTAAATAACTTAATGGCTGCTGTAGCCATTAGGCTGGCATATAATCTCAGATAAATACTGAGGTAATTTGTTTGCCTCCCAGCATTTCTGAAGCAAAGAGTGTACAGTATCATAGAAAAGGTGAGCAGAAAGGTGAGCAGTTGTAAAATAGACAGGTTTTATTTCTTTACAATGATTTCTTCAATTTATTTTCTTACTAGGATTAAATGGTTTATCTGAAAACCAAAAAGTTAAATTATCATATGTATGAAAGCCTTTTCATATGCAGATATAACAAGGATAAAGATGTGTGAAAGTCATGATTTTCTTACACATGCTGTATGTATGATAAGTACACTGAGGTTCTGCAGCCTGTATTTATTTTAAAGTAGGAGCAGGTAATCAGAACAGCTCCTTCTGGCCTTATGATGAGTAAGGCTATTTGTGCACATGTGTTTAGTGGATAGAAATTAAGATAGACTAGATAGTACTTATTTAGTTCTTTATTCACTCATATTTCAAACAGCTATTAAATGAAAATTCTTTCAGGCTCAAAACACACTTGCAGCTAACACATTTCCACTGCTGTCTTGCATGAATTTGTCTTTCCTCACACAGATTTGGTATCACACCATCTTCCTGATTACCTATTTTGTGAAGTAATATTTCTTTACATCTTGACATTTTAATGCTAGTTGTTAAAGTCCTACAATGACAGAAATTTCACTTGTTTTATTTTCTGTGTATATTTTCCTTTTACTGGTATTTTCTCCCATCATTTTATGATATAAAATCTCCTATATTTGTGACAGTTAAATTGAATACATTTTCCTTGCAAAATGTCAGTGATGCTCTAGAGATGGTGATGATCAGTTTAATTTAAACCAAAAGTGATTAGTTATGATTTTTTCAGTTCTAGTATAGAACAGGTGCACGCATTTTAAGCAATTAAATATCTTGCATTTCACTTGGATGACACTAGATGGCCTTCCAAATATTTTTTTGGGCAGCTGATCTCTACCATGATATATGGAGTAGTATGGCATAGATAAACTTCAGACCCAGAGTATTGCCTGCTGACCTGCATTTTGCTCCTTACTAATCATGCTTGGGTACATAACTCTTCTAAACTAGTTTTCAGAATACCAGAGAACCTCATAGCACTTTTGGTTGTCTTCTGTAGTAGTTGTTTATTGGTGTATATGGCAGAGTTTCTTCCTTTCAGTTTTGAGACAGGAACAAATATTAGTGATTATCTGTGGTGGCTAGAGAGGGAAGATTTTTAATAAAATTAATCTTTTAAAAATTATATATTTTTGATATTGTGAATTATATTAGCAAAAAATGTAGATAAAGTGAGGTTTTGTCAACATTTTTCTGAGCATGACTTATTTATTTCCAAAATAACATTTGAGAACTAAAGGCATATGAAAATTAAGCTTCCACTTCCAGACACAATTGTTGTTACTGTTACCTGTTTCAGTGATGAAAAACCCAAATTGTTCCAATTTAGCTCAATCCAAAGTACATCTCTGTTCCCTTCTAGTTGGACAAACTCAATTTCAGTACTAAAACTGGCATGTGAAAAAAAATCACACTGAAACTACCTGATCAATAAGGTGAAGGTACTCTTAAACTGGAACAGGTGAAGTTCATCGAATCTAAAGGAATAAATTTGTCAATAGTATTATCAAATTTTCAGTGCAACAAGTAACATGTTTTACTCTGTAAATTTTAATCCTTATGTCTACCGCTTACCAAATGAGGCTTGCCGTTTATTGAGACTCGTTTGTCACGATGATTGTCTTGTCAGCATGCTTGTAGGACATCTTATACCATTTTCCCCTTGTAGACTCTAATCCTTTAATAATTTTTCTTATAGAGAACTTCTGCTCAGTGCAGTATGCTTCTTATCGAGGATGTGGGCCAATTGCCACTGAAGAAAGTGGAAAGAATCCCACTGACTTGAGCTGAAATTTAATCAAATCCTTGGGAAGCTAATAAGCACAGGAAATTGCACGTACTTATCCCATTCCTGTGTATTTGTGTCTAAGTAAATAGAGTACCACCAAATCTGCAAATTAAGCTGCCCCAAAAAGTTTTCCTACTTTTCATATATAGCCAGTATAGATTGACAGCACATAAAAGTAAATCAGTGGTGACATCAGACATGTGCAGTCAGTGTATGAAGCACCACACTTAATTTGGCCTCATGCTGTTTTCCCTTTCAAGAGAACTAACAAGACTGATGACCTCATGGGTAGCAATTTGTGCCAGGCTACCTTGCCTGGGTTCTATCTGAAATAAGGAGTTTAAACATTGCACAATGTACAGGAGTTTAAATATTAAAATTGTACAAGAATAGCAAGAAAAATACTCAGGAAGGCAACTACAATTATCCATGTGTTACTTCTGATTTTATTATTCATTTTCCTTCCTTCTTTTTATAAAATTTATGAAACATAAAGTGATACTGGATTAAATTCCAATCTTAGTGTGTAGATAGGAGAGGAAGATGATGCAATATTTTGTCAGCCTTCTGACTCCTGGGAGTTTCCAGCGGCTACTTAGTTCAAAGTGGAGGTCTGGTGAATTTCCAATTTACTGTGATGCTGAAGAGACATGGTGATATGAGAAGCCAACTGTATTGTTTTTATTACCAATTCATAGCTCTACAGTTTGTTAAAGACTGGATTGTACTGGTTGATATAAGCATAAGGCTCTAGGATGATCAGATACTCATTTAGCTAAAAAGGTGCCTTGAAGTCAAATTGTTTTGTAATTTGTTAGGGTTTTTTTCCACTGAAAAAGGTAATACTTTTATATGAGCTACATCTGGACTGGAAAAGTAAATGAGACTAGGCATGAATTTGATAATTAGCACAGGATTGACCCTATAATTTTGTCTATTAGTGTGCTGTTCTGGGTCAAGATGGGCCACCCTCTCTGTGGCTGAGGAGAGAAAGGAGAATAACATCAGAGCTTGAGCCACTCTGTGCTCTTTGGTTACAGGCCAAACAGTGGGCCCTAGACAATTTATTTAGTAACAGACTGCATGAGGGGCTCAGAAAAGCTCTAGATTCTCTCACTCATTAAATTAACACTTAGCACGAATTCTAATGTGGTACTTTCAGAAACTGTAACTTAGATGGGCTGTTTCTGTCAGCATATTTTCAATGGCTTGCACTCAAAAAATAAGTAAAAGCTATCTAAAGACATCTGGTTATTGTCTCATAGTCTTGAAGAAAATTGAAGATGGCTATAAGATAGTCTAAATCAAGATGATCCTGGAAGTACCTTTCATCTCACAACAGAGCAGTGAAGCACTGCCTAGAGTATGTCAATATATTTATACAATAAAATTATTATTTTAAAAAATATTATTATAGTGAGCATTAAAGTACTTTCTTGATGTTACAAATATGTACAATGTGGCATGAAGTGACATTATCTCCCATGAATGAACCCTGGTCAGAGCTTAAGACTAATCAAGTTAATTTTTAAACTCTTCTCTTTTTTCTAGCCTTAATTGATAGATAAACTGTGGCAGCACTGGCTGCAAAAAATGCAAATTGTATTGGTTTAGCATGGCCTGGTTTTTGGTAGCCAGGGGTCACCTCTGTGGCCCCCATGAGACGCTGCTGGAAGCTTCTGCCACGTCCAACAGAGCCAATCCTTGATGTCTCTGTTCAAAGTTCAAAGCTGGACATAACCAAAACTTAACAGAAGGGCACCCATTAGCTGCTTGTACACAGAAGAATACCAGCTGCATTGGAATTCTTTTGGATACACTTGAAGCAAGATGATGATTTTCATCATGCTGCATCCAACTGGACTATGCAGAGCAGCACTATCCTAAAACTGTGGTCTGAAGCAATGGAAACACCTGTTGTCTCTCATCATATTGCACCTTTCATGTATTGCCAGCATACATATATTGCCATACTACAAACAGTAGTTTTGCTTATATTGGCAGCCAGAGACCTTGGCACCAGGAAAGACAGCAGCAAGTTGGTGAATGAAGCTGATTTCATCAGCCATAGCCAAAAGATTCAGGAAACTTCCTTTTTATAGTGAGGCTACTTGTTCCTTCTTGTTGGACAGCTAAAAGCAGTAGGACTGTGTCTCAGATAGTGGATAGTGTGGGGCAGAGGTTGCTCTCTGCCCCTAAGATTAAGTGCTATGGTCAGGCTTACACCTGTGTGGTTAAAATATTTTCCCACCTGAACATCATGAATTAACCTATTCTGCCCCTTGTGAATGGCCCCCTTATGAGCCCTTGGCTCCTGCTCTTTCACAGGTTATTCCTCAGTGCCTGGCATGTCACGTGCCACATCAATGTGAGGAATTCTGCTAGGAATTTAGCATTATGGGTGATGGCAAAATAAAGCTCAAATCTATGCACTGTTCACTGTACTACAGATGTCCTAGACATCTTCAACATCAAACTCCCTTGAATTAGAGAGATGGAGCTGTCAGGAAGGGGCCCTGGCCTCACACTTCTTAACCGCTGGGCTGTACATTATCCCAACACCCTGCCCAGGAAGCTGAGCTGGGCAGCTGACACAGATGTACTTTGCACGGGTAAAAAAATGGGAAATTTGATGTGTTTTGCTGGCTATGCATTTGAACAGGGTTATATCATTTCCAAGCGAGTCTTGGCAACTGTGTAGTGTCTTCTCTAGCCCAAACACTAAACTCTACCATGGGAAAGTCTCTGTACATTGAATAAAATGTGTGGTGAAGGTATAATAAACAATTGAAAAGAATTAAGGTATTGTCACTGATACAGTGTAGTTTTAACAGAGAAGATATTTTTATAAATGAGGAAAGCTATTAACTTCTAATTTCAACCTCTGAATATATTTGCAGAGAGTCAAACTTGAACTTCAGTGTATTTCTTAAATGACTAAAAGAGCAGTCATAGAGACAAGAAAATCAACGGATGGAACCTAAGCCATAACATCAAAATGATCACTAAATCTGTTGCTAATTTCAGTACATCCATTTGAGTGTTCAAGATGTTGATTCAGGTATTAAACGCATTGAGTATTTAACATCCCCTTGGCATAAGGAAAGTGCAATTAATAGTTTAAAATTTTATATTTCTATGTTATTTTGTGTGAATGTACACACACATATCTTAGGTCTTACATCCTCTTCAGTATTTCTTGCAGATATATCACTTATATTTGATTAATTTATATTAAAATGCAGCAATTTCTTATTGAGTCTGTTTCTGAGTTCTCCATTTCTTGTGTCTATATATTTATTTTTCTTCTAGCTTTAGAGAACAGCCATTTCTGTGCAGTTCAGATGTTACTCTGAACAGTTCCCTCTGTGTTTCAAAGACATTATATCTGAATCTCATTCAATCTTATTTATTATCTTTTAGCAAAAAATGAATTAGAAACAATGAAACAAAGTTTTTCATTGTCAACACCCTCTTGGTATGGCAGAGCACAGTGGTCCTGGCTGTAGCACAATGCTAAAATGATTTAGAGTCTCTAATTGTGTTAGCATGAGTGTCCCTTTACCACTAAGGAAAAGATGCTGGTAAAAAATATAGAAAAGTCTGTGTTCACAGTGTTAAACTCTCTGTAGCTCCAAGCAGGTTTCCTGTATCCTTTTGAGAGTGGTCTCTGGCTGGGGATACCCCCAGCCCTCACTATCACACTATATCCAAGAACTGTTTGGGTGTGCACATATCAGTATGGGCCAAAATTCTGGTGGCAGCAGTTTAACAGCAAAGAAAGTCAGTGGCAAGGATAGTTCTCCAATACTGTTTAATTTCTCCATATGGATGCAACCAGAATTTACCATTCTTTCCACATGGTTATACAATGACAGCAAACAGGATGTCAGTAGTTTTATCATGTTAAAACCTGGTAAAAGTTCCTACAGGTAATCTTTTGTCTCCTTATGCCACAGAAAAGATGTGACATCGGACATGCACACAGGTAGTCACATGGGCTAAAATGAATCCATCACTGGGGTTTTTTTACCATCACATTTCTGTGCTTTGGAGAACACAATGCTCTAATTGTCATTCTTCTTGATAGACATTGCCAATATATACTGCAATTTTTAATGCCTTGCTAAAAACTACCTATTTTCTGTTATGTGAAGGACCTGTGTTTCATAAAGATCTGATTCCTCATTTCCTGCATTCTCTCTGATGCTTTATTTCAAGGATATTTAATTTTTTATAGTGTTCTTTCTGAAATATCTGTACTTTACTGGATTGTTTTGTTTCTGAAACACTCAGCTAAGATTGTATTTGTTTATTTTCATAGTCAATACTGGCAATCTCTGATCTTTCAGCCTTTTGTAACTTTAATAAGTGTGTTATTGTATATTTAATTAAAGTGCCGCTTTAACATAAATATATTTAGAAAGGTTTCAGGGAGAAATGCTCCTATGTTACCTAGACTGAAATGCCTTCTATCTTGATTTTCTTGAGACATGTTCTTTAATACAAACAGCAAAATTTGTAGGTAGGTGCATCTCTCGGAAAGTGCTGATCACTGTAGTTCTCCTTGTTTTCTCTCCAAAAATGTGACAGAACTCACCAGCCCTAGCACTAACAGCATACTAACATGATTAGAAACTCTATATAATTTTAGCATGGTGCTATAGCAGGACTGCTGTGCAGTGCCATATCAAGAGGGGTCTAAATTAATGATATTGGGAGACAGAAAATTCATGATGTCTCTTGAGGTTTTGCTCCATTCCTTAGTCACCTTCATTGCTAAAAGATGCATCTTGTTTCTAATTTAAATTAATCTGCTTTGACTTTCAGTCACTACCATTTTTTACTCTGCTCAAGTACTTCAGTGTCCGAAAATCTTCCTGTATTCAATGCTGTATCAGATCTTCTTCCAGTGTTTTCCTTTGTTTTTCTAATTATTCACAGTAACAATTAATGGTAACAATGCACAATAATAAGTACTAATTTCATAATTCCATTTTTATAAGGTATATTCTTAAAATAATTTTGAACCCATTTGAGAAACATTTCTAAAATCATTTATACATGATAACTGGAAAGATTTAGAGATCTAGTCAGATAAAAAATGAGTTATTATGTATTTTCTTGTTTATAGATAGATTACATCTATTTTAGAGGAAACACTGGTTTTGGAGGTGAGAACAGTGCTCATCATCAATAGTCAAAATCAAATTGAAGAAAAATCCCTTCTATTTTACATACCTGATTTAGTCATACTTCTGTGTCTAGGAGTAGATAGCCTTTAGACTAGAGCATTGAAGAATTCTGCATGTAAAATTGCTTATTTGCTGTCAAGAATATAATTTATAGTATCTATAGGATTGGAAATTGTCTGTATGAGTGGAAAAAAAAATAGCATGTATATGCGTTCACATTTAAGAAAACAAAATAAGAATACTGACTTCCTAGCTACAGCCTTGCCAATATAACCTTAATAACACAGAACATTTTAGAATAGTTACAGAAGTGAATAAGAGCTTGGGATGAGGAAGTAAATAAAAAATAAGGTAAGATACAACATGATTTTAACAAACACAGAATGAGTGAGGCTAATGTGATACTTTCCTAAGAGAGGATAACTGATTTTCCAGACAAGTGAACTGCAGCAGACCTCATCTATCTAGAATACAATGCAGCCTTTGAATGTAGGGCCTCATAAGAGGTTATTAGTTCAACAGCAGTTCAATATGTGTACATATCTGGGTAAAAAAAGACTGTGCTGGATGAAGTTGAAAGGGAAACTGTTGGGTTGGAAGGAAGTCATTATACTGAAATTTCTTAAAGATCCATCTTCAGGCAATTTTCTTTAATATTGTCATAAATAAAGTGGACAGAAGTAGACATGGGCTAGAAAAATTACTAAGGTCACAAAATAACCTTAAAAAAAAGCAGGAAGAGAATATAATTTGGTAGGAAAACTGAATGACCACAAGAACTGAATGCAAGATTTTTATTAGGAAATAGTATTAATAGACAGAGAACGTAATCATGACTTAGGGACCGAAAGTTGTTAAGGTAATGATTCTTTTTCTGTGCAAGATAGAATAAAAAATATGCACACAAATGAACATGAAAAGAGCAAATGCTACCTGAGCAGATTTTGAGTAAAGTGTTTCTAGTGGTAGTAGTTGTCTCATAAGACCTGAGTTTTGGTGTTCAAGACTGAGAAAGATACATTTACAAAATTAGGAACAGGTGGAAAGAAAGATTGTCAAACGCCAGGAAGCTTTTCCTTGAGGAGAGGCTGGAAAGGAGTCTTGCTGGCTTAGTCTTGCAAAATGGACATTGAAAAAATGTGATTAATCACCAGTGGGCAGAAGAGAGAAGATGTATTTGAGTTAAATTAGTGTTGGCACAAAGACATAAATTAATTTAAATGTGAAATTAAGAGAAACCTGGGGTTTTTGTGAACTGTGAATGATGTGAAAATTTGGAACAGTCTTCGAGAAGAAAGAAGGCAAAAGTTTGATTTGTTTCTGTGGAACTGTAACAATTTATAAAGAAGATTGTGTTGTAGGTTGTCTTCGTTAACAGATGACTAAAGCTGATTATCCAGGGGATATCTTGGACATGGTTTCATGCTCATCAGCTTCCATTTTGGTCCTTATTTTCTGACCTCATTTGCAGAAGAACACAGCACCCGTCAGGCTTTGCAGCCTGGTCCCTGGGGAAGTATTGCAACTCTGATAAGGACTAATGAAATTGGGCCCAGAGTTGGTAAGCCAGGCTCACACAGGAGGCGTGCTGCAGAGCTTGGCTTTAAATGTAAACTTTCAACGTCCTGGATGCATGTCTTAAGCGTACAAATACCGTTTTGCTTACATCTTTGCACTTATGTTTCAGTATTAATTTATCTATCATAGATCTTTTCTGGCAATAGTTTAAGTGGAAGATCAAGAGAGTTTGTGTTTTGTCTGAGCTTGAGCTGTAATAAAATCCACAGTACATATACTACACAAAATTCATACCAGGTTAAGACAAACAAGGAATTAATTCACCACTTAACCATGGGCAGGCAGGTGTTCAGCCATCTCCAGGAAAGCAGGGCTCCATCACACATAACAGTGACTTGGGAAGACAAAGAGCATCACTCTGAATATCTTCCCTTCCTCCTTCTTTTCCCAGTTTTGTATACTGAGCATGATGCCGTATGGAATGTCACTTGGATTAGCTGGAGTCAGTTGTCCCAGCTGTGTCCTCTCCCAACACCTTGTGCATCCCCAGTCTCATCACTGTTCAGGCAGATGAGAAGCAGAAAAGGCCTTGATGCTGTGCAAATGCTGCTCAGCAGTAACAAAAACATCTTTGAATTATCGACACTGTTTGTCAGCACTAATCCAAAACACAGCCTCATACCAGCCACAGAGAAGGAAATTAACCCTACCCCAACAAAAACTAGCACAGCTCATGAATATCTATAACTGGTTTATAACATAGTAGCTTCAAAATAACTTTAAGAATGGTGAGTTCATTACTTTCAAAATCCTTATCTCTCTGGGGCTTGGAAAATTCAGAGAAATACCTTGCATATTATTATTATTATTAGTAGTAGTAGTAGTAGTACTCTACAGGATTTCTAACATATACACAAATTATCTTTTTCTTTGGTTGAAAAGTAAAGGATATTTCTAGTAGGAGTGGCATTGCTTCAGCTAGCAAGTTTGAGGGAAAACTGCTTTTTTTTTGTGGAAATCTCTTCTGGAGAAATGCTTTTTCAATTTTGCATTGTGCAAATTTGTTTTGGTGTAAAGCAGGGAAATGTACTCAAGATATTTCTGAAAATTTTTTACAGCAGTGTACTGAGTGCCTAGTCTGCTTGCAGAGAGATATCTGACAATTTAGGTAAGGTGATAAGTGATGATAAAATAAATGTACTCATAAAGAGGATTAGAAGCATCAATTTTATACCTTTAAATATTTTACAAATTTTTTGTGCAAGTAGGCAGTCCAAAATATTAACTAGCAAGAATTTTCATTAATTTAAGAGACCTTACCATAAACAGAGATGTTCTAAAAAGCATATTGGATTTTTATACCCAAGTGATGGAAGAGGCTGGCTCTCAAAAAGTACTGTTGTAAAATTAAATTATTTTTCTAATAGGTTGGAAGGCAACAATATTTAAGATCCAATTTGCTTAAAAGATGAAAGCAAAAATAAATCCTGCAGAATATTGATTTGAATCTAGAAAAAATGAAAAGCCTGCTCCTATTTTCCCATATCAAGCTTGATTGGAAATTTTAAACTATTATAAAATGCTATTAAAGTATTTTAGTTTATTTTTGAGGTAATTTTGAATGAATTTCTTTCTGTGAAAGAAATTGCTTTTCAGAGCTGCCATTTTCTTGTTTGGGAACATACCACATGGCACGTAAATATCAATAATTTGCTTTGGGTAAAAAAGGTGCCACAAAACCAAGCTGCCATTCAATATTTTAATGCTTAAATTACAGTGAAATTTCTGTTTGACAGCCTCTGTGTCTCTCTGTAAGGCTCAAAGGACGAAACTTCAAGTTGTCGTATAATGGAATAAGAACCTAATGACTACACTGGATTATTAAGTCTCGGAGTCCCACAAATTCAGCTTACTCCTAATGAAGAGCAAGGCAGAATTTGGGCTAATGTATGCAGGTGAGTAGGATATGTACTGCTTCCAGACGTGAATTCCTCGGACTGCATCCATTAGTTCCCATTGTAAGGTCTCCCTTAAGCAACTGAGACAAGAAATTGTAAGATTTATGTCCTCATTGCTAGCAAATGTATATCATGAAGAAACCCCAACAGACCCAGACCTTTTCCCATAAGGCAGTGGTCCTCATGTTGTAGTCTGAACTGTCACTTCTTAGCATTTAAAAAAAAAACAAAACAAAAAACCCAACAAACAAACAAACAAACAAACAAAAGTAAAAAAAGAGATTTTTATCTATGCTGGGAGAGAAAACAAGGCTAGGACTTATTTTCTGGCCAGGAGTCTGATTGGCACAGCTTAGCTTGTTTCTATACAGCTAAATACTACTTCCATTCTTTCTGCCCAGACCAGTAGAACCTCTACATCAGCAGCTGTGGGAATAGTCACTACCCTGTGTGGCCCCAAACTTGCCCCTAAACAGTGCATGTCCACTGTCTGGGGCACACCACTGCTGTTTGGCCCGAGCCAAAATCAGTCCTGGATACAGCTCTGGTGATTTAGTGCAGGGACAACTGTGAGCCATGGTCACACCTATGCCCTGACTAGGTTTATTTTGCTTTTAAGGACAACTGGGGCAGGGGCGGAGAAGGATACCTTGTCCTGGAAGCACCCAGGGTTTCCTCTTCCAACTTTGAGCTGTGTGTGGAGTTTATTTTCTCCAGGTCTGCTGTGTGGGCAGCTCAGATCCTCATCCTTTGTCCTCACCTATGCTACCATGCCCCTGCTGGGGCAGCCTGTGCCTGGACTTGGACCTCCCTGATCCCGACCACGGCTTGACTCACTGACTGGACTTGGACCTTCCTCATGACCATAACCCTGCTTGGAGATCACTGGGCTCTTGGTTGATGAGGTGACCATCGCTGACCTGCTCTGCTCACCTTATTTGGAGCCTGGTGAGTGTTGCAAACTTTCAAATGTGGGATACCAAATCTGAAAGGGAAAGCTATGGTCTTATTTTCACCGGTGCCAGCACTTGCAGAGTAGTCACGGGCACTCCGTAGACCATCCCAATTTTTGTGCTACAGGTGTAACACTGCAGTGTGCCAGAGGTACATTTCAAATCACAGCTTGGGTGATTTGTGTGCAAGTGTACACAAATATTTAAAAAAAAAAAAGCCTTAATCCTATCATTTCATCTGCTAAGTAAATATTTGTATTGCTACAAGGTAGTGCTTAGGTCCACATGACCTAAAATCATTAATTGAAACACTGATCTCATATGTACTCATTTGCCAGCCTCCCACTGTTTATACACTTATAATTTCAACGTCCATTTAGAGCATGTACATACTCTGCGATATCACCTCCTCTAACTTTTACTCTGTCCCCTTTTTATGTATCTCAGTTAAAATAAGGCTGTGGATCTTCATACCTACAAATGAGAATATAGACTCTCTTTCCTCACAAAATTAAGAAATGGCCATCTTGCCATTGGAGTGGTATCCTCAAGAAATTCCCTTTTTGTCTTCTCCAGATCTGAAAGCACTTCCATCATTTGCATAAAACAGCAGCAATAGCTGTAATGGATCATCTTTGTCATTATTGGGTAAGATGAGAATCTCAGATAAGAAGTGGCCAAATTATAATGTGTCTTGAATGCAAAGTCCGTAATAATAAACTTCTCTAGAATATGAACAGGCACTTCAGTGAACAGATCACAGAAGTCACGCTGCAATGGTGAAACTTTGAATATATTTGTAACAGGCATGTAAGCACAGGAAAGTACTATCCTACAGGATAATGCTTCGTAGTTAGTTCAGCCCAACCTGTTCAAGAGCATTTAGGCAGTATCTAAATGCTTACCATAATAATACCTCTTTTAAATTAATGCTTTAAGTTTACAGATAAACCATGAAATTCTGATTGAATATAGTTCATATTTTACATGTATACTTGCACAGGAAAAAATATATTTAAGCCTTAATACACCTAAATATAATCTGTAGCAACAAGTCTCACAAAACAAAATCAAATCCACCCAAACACATTATTTGTAGTCTTAAGGTGTCTTATTTCCATTTGAAAATCAGGACAGGCACGCATTTCATACGAATGTGTTTTCAGGAAAAATATAAAGGGAGAGGACAGAAAGAAACATTTAGTGTGACTCCATCAAGGAACTGTTTCA
This sequence comes from Alethe castanea, assembly GCA_024734035.1. Classification (NCBI taxonomy): domain Eukaryota; kingdom Metazoa; phylum Chordata; class Aves; order Passeriformes; family Muscicapidae; genus Alethe; species Alethe castanea. The sequence continues at coordinate 93,983,123 of JANRGV010000062.1, forward strand.
ACAATCAGTAGCAAAAGTCAAAGTTTATTTTATTTGCCTTTAAAGTCAGTGGAGGAACAAAACTACTATAAAAGTATCCAGAGTTGAGAAGTCAAATATTTACTAACACTGAAGGAAAGACTGAGCTGATTACAGGACTTAGAATAGGACTTAAGGCTCCTCTTTCAAATAAAATTTGATCAATATAACCCGTCGGAGTGGTCCTGTTTATTAGATTCTTCTACTTAGGAGGTCTTTGCAGAGTTTAATTTGTCTTATTGGCTTCTATTGCAATACTAAGGGCAGAATCTTCTAGAAGTATATTATTTAAAGATTGATTCCTGTTACTTTTTCACTTCAAATAGCAATCCTTAGTTAAATAAATAGATGGTTTTAAGTTTATTTTTTGTAACAAATTTTCATATTTCAGTTCTGGACTTCTAAAAATGTTTATTAGCCATGGCCAATCTCTATTTATGATAATGAAATTAATGTGTACTTGCTGATACAACACTGAGAGGGAGGGCTAAGGTAAGAAAGTTTAAACTGTTTTTATAGTTTTTTTCTTATGTCTTTTTCCCATAGATTCATATGGACTTTTAGGGTGACATTAAGCATAATTCCATTAACACTGTAACTACACTTTCTAATAAAGTATTGCAATTATGTAAATATATGTGCTCTAATTATGTGATTAGACCAATAGTAATTATGGATATGCATTACCAATTATAAGTTAAAATTACATTAAAACAAATGTCGCTCAATACAAAGAACAAAAAAAAATAGAGATCTGGAAATGTAAAATATGTAAATACATGTCAAAGGTTATTGCAAGACATTCACTTATATAAATGAACATTGCTCTGCCTTAACCTTACCCACTTTTTTCTTCTGTTTCCCAACCATTCTCGTACCTAGGACTCCTGCTGTAATCATTTTTCACCTCTTCAAAAATACTGACATTGAAGTGATACAAGGTGAGGCTTGCATGTATAGCCATGTGTCTCCCAAGAATTCTGTTAAAATTTCTTCCTTAAAGAAAACCAAATCCCCTCATGGTTTGCTTTGTAATGTGATTTAAAAATGCAGTGTTGGTAATGAACAGGCTAGAAGTGCTCTCAAGGCTAAAGCTGCCTTAGTTACTGAGATTGTGAAAGTCAGATCTTGCTGGCTAGAACTGAGCATAGCAAATTACAGTGAATGACCTATTGAGCATCAACATTGAGCATGGATTAAACACATTTTTTCACCTGTTCACAAAGTTGATTTGCTTCTTATTGATAAATTTCTCTGATACCAAATATTTTCCAAGCAGAATACATAGGAGTTTGACTATTTCCCAAGACATGCCTGTTTTAAGTGCCATGAACTTACGAACTCTGATTGTAAAGGACTATATATGCCTTGCCAGCTTGTCTCCTGAAAGCATGAGAGGACTCTTGATTTATATAACTACTCACTTTATTTAACTAAATGAGATAGTGTTATTTATTTTTGATCTATAACCACACAAAAATCTTTGAAGCAATATATCTTGCTTTTCAAGGAGTCATGACATGTAGACAGAGGTAGCTTAAGCGGTTCATTCAGATTTAGAAGCTGTAATTTATCAAGTGCAATGTACATAGAGAAATTCACTTGGTGCAGCTAATGCAGTGAACTGAATGTTATCCTCTCCCATTCAGGATCCTTTTAACTAAGGGCATATACAGCTGCACACTTACAGTATTTGGAGCATCAGCAATTTTTGAATCTGTAATTTGTCACTTTTAGGTGAAAAGAGAAACTAGCGCATCCCCAGAGTATTTTCCTATTTAAGACACTGCAGTAGGCACAGCAGAGGGAAGAAGTTAATTTTCTTCGTAAACCTGGTCCTACTTTGCAGAGCTGTAATTCCAGGTTGTGAGTGGAGAAATACTAGCCACATATAAAAGTCTTTTTTACAGTTTATTAAGCCTGATAATAAAGCATTATTTTTATTTTCTGTAAGCAGTCAACTTGACCAAATGCAATTAATTTTGTTTTGTTCTGCGTAACCTTTGTATAAGAAATCTGATTGTAGGAGATTGTTTCAATGTGGAAATCATGCATATGTAATCCAATTTATTGTCTTATATCTTTGTTCATGCTGGGTGTGATAACAATTCAGACATCTGCAGAGGAGAATAGGTATAAATTTGGTAGACAATGACTCTTCTAGCAATGGAGATATTCTACAGATTTAAGATAAGAATATGCCCTGGTGATTGTCTGTGGTGCAGAAAGAAACAATGGCATGGTGTGGAAAGAAGTTTGGTGTTGGCCAAGGTTCACATAACCAGGTTTTTCAGTGGATTAAATCCTGTTTAAAGCTATTAGGCTGAATGTGAGGGTGTGAAGACGCCCATTTTTGCTCATACAAGGAAACACAGAGTTCAGAGGTATGGGAAAGACAGAAAGTAAATGCACATGGTCCAGACAGACACTGAAATGTTAGGCTGAAAAAGACCAAAATAGGTCTTTTAGTGAAAAAGTGTTTTAAAATGTAGTAATAGTCAGAGTGAAGTAAAAATAAATAAATTCTTTAAAGATCTCTTGAAAAGGTTGTGAGGATTTCACAAATAGTGACATATTTACATATTTTATCAATTTTCAGGAAAAAACTCCCTTGTAGAATAATCAAAAATAGTCTGCCATGTAAAACGAAACTATTAATGAGAACATTCATACAAAATTTATAAAAAAAATCTAGCTAATTTATATAATTTTATATTTGACATTGTATAAGAATGTCTGTTTATATATAAGGAGTATCTAGATGTATTTTATGGATTCATGTGAAACAGAATTTTGATATATGAAATCTACAGCTTTATTAGAAGAAAGCATCATCTTATTTGGATGATGCTTGAGGGGTCAGAAACATGAGGCTACATTTCTTGTGTCTTCTAACTAGGCTGCTTACCAGCTGACATTATTGTTTGATAAATTACCTATATCCATCATTATCAAGCTCTGCCTTAAATTTGGAGGTCAGTGGCCCTTTGCATCATGACTCACAGGACCTGACATCCCCTCATTGCCTGCGGAAATTTCCCTTCTGTTATGTTGCTGACCCAATCTGTGCTTCCAGTTCTGCTTGTAGCTCTGCCTTACAGTATTGTTTTTACTGATCGATCTCCATCTCTCCTTGGAATGTCCCTGAAATATTTCAGCTTGCTCTCCTTGATGTTCTGGGAGCAGTAATGGTTCTTTCTGCAGCGCTGCAATGTATGCTCATTTGTCTTCTCTGCTGTTCTGATGTCTTCAATGTATATTAGCCACACAGAATCTCAAAGGACTCTGATAACTTCACATTTGCTGCCTTGAGATTCCAGCTTTCACAGTTATACCTAGCAATAGATCAAATTGTCACTGATTACACAAGCTTGACCTTTATGAACAGGTCTCCAACCTGCCCTTTTCTCTCAGAATACCTTTTAATTTAACATCTGCTGAATGTGGCACAGCCAATCTTACCCCGATGACACTGTGTTCAGATGTTGCTATGTTCATGCATAATGACAACTAGGTAGTTCCTATATTTTTCCCCTTCCCTTATACTTTGTTTTAATCTAAATCATCCAATGTCTTTTTTTCTTATCCTTTATTTCTCTCTTTCTGCTTCAGTGTAAGAGTTGCATCCACATTTTTCAATTTATTTCTATGGCTGTCCTAGAATTATGTCCTAGTCCTAGCTGCAAATGCAACTTTAATTTAAAATATATGAAAAGTTTAAATTTAAATTGAAAACTCTTCACTGAATTTTTTTCCCCTATCTATTTCTAAAGTCTCTAGTTTGACAGATCAGAAAATTAAACTCATTATGTGATTCTTTCTCATTTGGGAGTTCCTGAGATTTTAGTAAATTACTCATATTTGCTTTCAGAAACAAATTTTATTTCCAGAAAATTTAATGAAATAATTTAAAAAAATTATTTCAGTACAGTCTCTTGGTTGATGGATCATACTTTTTCAGGAGACTGATATAAAAGTGTTCTCCACAGTGATGAGCACAGGAATTTTTCTTTATGTAATGTGTCTATCCACAACTTGGAGAAGCTGATGGAGTGCTTGCTCCTCCAGTTTGGAGATGGCATCAAACAGCAGAGGGACAGCTGATGTACTGCCTTTCAGAGAGTTGTGGAGAGGCTGAGGAATGGGCTGACAGGAACCTTACACAGTTCAATAAGGACAAAAGCCAAGCTGTGCATGTTGGAAGGAAGAGCGCTGGCAATGGCATAGGTGGCAGCCTGTCTGTACAGGGTGTTGAAGAAGCCCTGGGGGTCCTGGTGGGCAGTGAACTGGACCTGAGACAGCAGTAAGACCTGGTAACTGGCAAGCCAAAATTTTCCTGGATTTTGTTAGCAGGAGCATAGCCAGGACATCAGGACCAAGTGATTAGCTCCCTCTGCTCAGCACTTGTTAAACCAGATCTGGTAAACTGCGTGCAGTATTGAACTCCCACTTAATAAACTCCTTGATAAACTGCAGTGGGTTCAGTGAAGGGCCACCAAGATGGTCAAAGGGGCCTAGAACTCTTGCTCTCTGAGGAGAGGCTGAGGGAGCTGCGCTCAAGCCATGTGGCACAGGGGCTCTGGGGAAGGCCAGCAGCAGCAGCAGTGCCTGCGGGGAGGTCACCGAGCACACGGAGGATGCTCACACCGCCGTACGCGGCGGGATGCAGGAGGCACCAGCCTAAGGTGAAACAAGAGTGGCTCAGGCTGATGATACAGAGAAACTTTTCACTCTGAGAACAGCCAAACAGCGGGCAGGTTGCCCAAAGTGGCTGTGCAGCTTCCATCCTTGGAGATTTTTCCAAGACATACTTGGATAAAGCTCTGAGCAACGAAGTCTGGTGCAAAACTGACTTTGCTTTCAGCATGAGGCTGGCCTAGAGACATTCTTAGATCCCTTCCAAAGAGAATTATTCTGCAATTCAGTGATTCAGTGTATAATTTCAATGCACTGTCATAGATTCATTTTCTGGTACTGCAGAAGAGTAGGAAAAGGGAACAATTGAAAAGGCTCAGTAAAAATACGTGAGCAGAGCTCTGATGCATCCATGAGCTTTCTGGAAATGTTAACACTGTGCATCAGCACATCCAGCTGCAATCTGTAGATCACTTCTAAAGGTATGTAAGGTGTCCCTTGTTGTGATCTTTCTCTTAATTTTTGCATCTGTCCCCTAAGAGATACTGTTCCTCTGAGATTACTTTTTGTATAAAAAGACATTTTTGATAACCTTTTTCTTTATCTAAAATTAAAGATCACAGTCATGCATTCATAGGACACAGTTTTGAATTATTTGAAAATTATCAGCTCAGAGATTTTTCATACTGTTTTTGTGCTTTTTAAGGAATATTTGCAGATCTTTATTATTGTGCAAATTTATTTGTTAAGTATTATGTAAGTATACTTTATAAGTATATAATAGTTTTTTCTAGTGCTTTTATGAGCTTGTATACCTTATTCTTTGAACTTACTGTCTCATGCAATATTCTCTTCCACTCTTTTCCTGTGCTTGCACTGAACATCCTGACTGCTTGAGGAAGATATTCACAGCCACTTTATCTGCTTAGGCTCAAGAAGCCAAGCTCTTTTAGTCCATCTTGTATGACAGACATTATATTCTGTGCTTTTCTCAGCAGCCCATTTTTATTGCTTTTATTTGTACAAAGGGTTCTTCAATATTTGTGATCAAATGTGTACAACAACACTTGCTAGAGTACTTTTTATTCATTCATTGCAGAATAACACTGTTACTTTCTTGGTATGACAAGAAATAAATCAGTTGATGCAACATAGCAAAAAATGTCTTTTTTCATGGATGCTTTCAGTAATTAATTCATGCACTCCTGTTGGCTATTCTGCCTTTGCACCTGACTGAATTCCCTACTTTACACAAAAGTTTTATCTATGTTCCCTAATGCACAACAGTGCATTTCTCACATTTTCATTATATTAGTTCTCAAGACCAGATTTATCTCTGGATGGTACTTAACTGTCTTCTCTAATTACATTGTGGGTTATCAATGCATTTAATAAGTACATTTTCCTTTTTCTGCAAAGACCAATAATGATAAAATTAAGTATGTTAAGTCTTAAAGAAGTTCTTTAATATTTTAACTGACAACTGTTTCATTTCAGTTCTTATAAATAGCTTTCCTGCTCTTCACTTACTTTACATTTCTTTTGCAGAAATTCCTTTAACCTCCTAATTAAATTTCTGTTTCTTGCACTTTTCTATTTAATTGATGTTTTTCAGGTCCCATGTGATGTTTTATGAAAATCCAAACATGCGAGAACTACCTTTTTGAAATCTAAATTTGTACAATGATCAATAATATTCTCAGAGAAAGATATACACCTGCTCAACATTATCTTCTGGCAATGAATATAACCTCACATGCAAAAAATATGCCCTGTGTAAGATGGGTTCTATTGCAGGAAATCTTTTTCCAGACATCACATGCTGAACTAATTTATTAAAATGTTTGTAAATTCTCGTTAAAATGAGTAACAAAGGACCTGCAGGATAAAAAAGATCTGGAGAAAACCAGATCTATCAGAGTAAAAATTAAGGAGTTAAGAGATGCCACATTCCTTCTGAAAGCAATTGTAATACTTACTGTTTGCACTCATTGTCTGCTTAACACTTAACTCATCATTCATCTTCCTGACTCACTTTTTTTCCGCTATTTACTTTGATATGGCAATAATGGAGCCCTTTGTGGTGCTGACTGAACTCACCTATACATACCAAATTAACAGAGGATCTTTCTTCTTGCCAGTTAAGCTCAAGTAGCCCACTTAGAGTCTAGGAATGAGTGTCCTTCCTGACCTTCAGGCCAAGTTATTTCTAGAAAATGATTTAACCAGACTGGACACTAGACTAAGATGGCAGAGTCTTGTTTACTGTCCAGCTGATAGACTAAGCCAATGGTAATTAGAAAAAAATAAGCAGTACTAATTGGTAACTCATAGTCCATTGATTGGTAATAATACACTACATGTTGAAGCCTTTTCTTCTTTTCTCAAGGGGCAATTTATCCCAAATTTTCTCTAATGCTATTAAAATAAAGTGCTTCAAACAACATAAATAAATTTATTAACAGAACATTTTGTTGCAAAAATGCAGCTGTTTCTTTATGCTTTGTTATTTCATTCATTTTAGGATTAAGAAAGAAAATAAACAGAAAGGAAAAAACAAATAAAAATAAAAGAAAAACCGTCAGGTATTCTAACTGTTCAAATTAAGAGTATGTAAACAAAATAAATCTTAATATTTTAAACTCAGTATCTTTTCTCAAGTATGTGTTTTGACAACTGTTTAAAATACTATTTATGAAACCTAACAATATTTAACATGTTATTTTAACGCACTTATCCACATTTTTTTTCAAAACTAACTTAGAAGTAAAAACAATAATATGCTTTGTTGAACTGCAGATATTCTACACAGAATCAATTAATGAACTGGAGAATTTAATGTGTGTTTCCATATGTAACTGATGTATATTTTGAAAGTTAACCAAGGAAATCATATTCTCTTTACCCCAAGTATTCTTAGAGAGATTAATTAAAACCCAGTCAGTGGAAAAGGTTGGTGGTACAGTCTAAGTTTTGTGGTACTGTATAATACTACAGAACAGATAACAGTATTGTTGTCAGTGTTTGTACTTTTTACCTTTCTGAATGAACACCTGTTTGTATTGGGACCTACATTTGTCTTACAGTCTGTGAAATGATAATTACATGAAAAACTGAATTGACAAACATGAACAAGACAAGAGATAACACAGGTCTGTGTCTCTGTAATTTCATCCACAGTTAGCAATGATTATACCACAGGTTGACATTCACTATCAAAGCAAAAAAAATCTGAAGTTTTCTGTTTAGCAGTCCATAGTCAATCAAAGAGGAAATTTTCAACAAACCCATTGTCAGTTTTTAAATTTGTGATTGTACATTTGATGTATGCACTTAAATAATGTCAGTGAAAAATTATCTCCCAAAATCTGAGTTTCCTATTCCATTTGCAGAAAACAATAGTAGTAATCATCCTAATATTTTAGACATTCAGTATAGATGCCTCTCAATATGGGACCTGTCTCTTCATTGAGAACAGATGAAGCCAAATGGATTTCTTAATCTAATATTCTCGAATTAGCTGAGGTGAAATTCACATTTCAAGGCTGAGTCTGCTGTTTCACTATTCTCTGGGAGCTGAACCATGGTCCTCCAACTTGACACAGGTGATTTTAGACTTAACAAAATGAAAATGAGATTTTAGTTTGTGTTTGAACATGGAAGTGGATGTGTAACACAGTATAGGCATCAGGTTGCATAAGGAAAATTTAAAGTTAATAATATGAAGATATCTGAAATTAAAAAAAAACTACATAAATAAAGTGGATGAATCAATTAAAGAATGAACAGAACACTATTGAGTAGTTGATAATCATGTGCCTAAACCCCACCAAGATCCACAACCTTGTTCTTCTACTGCCTATATATACAAGAGGTTAATTTAAGTATTACCTGAGCTAGGAACTTGACTTTGCTCAAACAAAATTGCACATAAAGCTATTGCTGCCCTTCAGAGACAAATGTAGGAAGGAACCTGATCTAATTGTTTCTTTTGCCCACAGAATTTCTGCCTAGTTAATACAATCAGTCCCACTAACTGGAGATGTGGTGCCATCTGCATTTATCCATGCTTGGACATGCACAGGGAGAAAATTCTGATTTCTGCCACATGCTGTGTGGCTGCCCAGAGAAAAAGCAGTGAACAGAGCTTGCTGTAGGCAATGTTTAACAGTAGTACAGAAGCTATAATATCAAGTTGTATTGAGCTAGGCTATTCTGCTTACAGAAAAGCTTTGCCTTTGCCCCAAGGAAAGGTCAACTCTGTATAAACCACACTCTGCTGTTAGTGCTTGAGACAATATGCACAGTCTGTTCCAGAACTTCACCATCCTCACTTGCAGATTTTTTCTTACACCAGGGTTCATCTTGCAATTCAGATGTTCATTTAAGTATACACAAAGGAGACATCTGCATTTGAGCTGCTGTTACACTCAGTGAAAATCTAGTCAACAGAGTCAGTGGAGCACAGGGGCTTAGTCAGCTGAGCATGTGCAGGTGTCAAATTTTGGCTAAGATGAAGAGCTCTCTAAGTTCCACTGAATGTGATGGTAGCATAGCTACCCAGCTGAGGTGTGGATCTTTTTCATCACTGAAATGTAAGTATGTGAAGCAGAAGCTGATACTCACCCCTTCATATCTTACATAAATCCGCATTTCTGAAAATTTCTGAACCACATGTTCTATCCAAAGAAACCACAGGGAATAATTTCTTTCCAATATTTCTCACATTATTTTTAGACAGTTGCAATTTTCAATTCATTTTTTTTTCTAACCTAAATAACCTCAGATTGCTTAGCATCTCCACATATTTTCAGAGTTCTGATTCTTCCCATTGCTCTCTTCTGGGATGTATCCAACATCTTTCCACTTTTCTTGAAGTGCATTGACTAAATCAGATAAAGTACTTCATCTAGGATTTAACTGTGAAAAAAGTTTTAAGTGGATGTCAGTCCTCTTTTTTCAACCTAGTATGACAAATGAAATGCTTTGAAATTTGTTCCATGAATACTTTATTCCCCATGAAACAAAATTACTTGAGTTGAAGCATCTTACTTGCTGACATGCATTTCAATATATTGCATAGTCTCATTTAATTACTTTCCTTTGAGAGTTGTGATTCACGCTTAAGTCCCTATGTGTGGCCTGAAATTTGGGCTAGATCTCCAAAGGTGTTGAACAATTGGACAGGAGAAGAACAAGCTTATTTTCTGGCCATGTTGAAATAGGAAGGGTAGTCTCTTGCTCTTACAATTTGAGCTGAATACTTTGACCAGAAGGAAAGTTTGCCATTCAGCTAAATAAGACCCTTAATCTGAAGAGACATGTGAAAATGAACACTTGCTCCCAATGCATCGTGTCATCTATCCTAACATAATTTCTAATATTTCCTATCATCTTAGACACCTTCCTGTACAGTCTGAGTGATGTGAACTTTACTGTTACTTAAAAAAAGAGAACTAAAGTGAGAAATATCAGTACACCTGTATCTAAGTTTTATGTCTGGGTCTTGTGTCTCTTACTGAATCAAATATTTGCCTTTAATATTATACACTTTTTAGGTAATTTAGTAGTCAAGGGGAAATTCAATTAAGAAGAAGTTGGTCCACTGTCACGCTGGCTGATACTTAAGTCTGATTAAGACTGGTACCAAATCTGTTTTCAGCAGCTGACATGCCATGTCTGAGATGCAAAGACCATGCTCTTCTCAGATCCTAAATCAAACCCTTCAGTCTGTAGCACTGACTTCTATCTAACTAGAAATATCCATTTGTCATCCATTTTGGTTCTATTTGGTTCCCCATGGTGCCTTTGTGCATATATAAATATGAAAGGAGTACAGAAGCAAAACCAGAAGCTATACGCAAAGTTAACATTAGAATGAGAAATACACAGTAAACAAAATTCAGGCTGAATGCATTGCTCTGCCTATGCATCGGCTTTCTCATGTCAAATATAGTAAGTGGTTTTCTCTTGGATGACATTGCATCTCCTGTGAAATATACAGACATAAGCTTTACTTTGAAAAGTGACCACCTTTATCATAGAGGAAGTTCCATAAAACCTTTGAAAGTCTTTCATGGTTATAATGGTATTGAGAATGTATTTAGTGTAACCAATGACAAGAAATTTAGCAATTAAAATATAGCTTCAACAAATGGAATGATACATTGCTAACAAGATTAAAAAGCCTGAGCCATTTCTCATATGCAGAAACATGAAAAATTATTTCTAATCTACAAAATGCATGAAAGCTGTATTTATAGAAAAATGAGGAATGATGAGTGTGTATTTGCAAATATGTATCTAATCTCTTACAGCCCAGACTCCACAGTCTTTTTGTAAAAAAATCCCCTCTTTTGGTCCTGAATATGAAGAAATTTTCTTCATATTCATTATTGGAAGAATATATGTATACATATAATTGTCCATATATACATAACAGATATAAAGAAAGTTATCTACACCCGTTTTCAATACTGTGGTCAACATGCATTTGATTTCTATATTTTGGGGTTTCAACTCTTTGTGGTTTAAATACCATATTCATTAGCATGCAAATAATCATGACAAAACTGTTCTCGAGTCTTGCCTGAAGGGGCAGAAATTTTAAGTGTTAAAGGGGTTTTACCGAATTCTTTTAAATAAAATTATGGCAGAAGAGGTGAATCATGAAAGTGGATAGTGCAGATCCATGGTACAAATGCCAAGAGAGCTCACAATTCCACTCATGTTGTTTCTGTGGGAATTGCAGTTGTAAGGAATAAAGGAAGTGGAATCTAAAAAGAAGAAAATAAGGAAGGTGAGGAATTTCTAAAGGTCCATCTGTACTATTATTTGCAATATTTAAGCTACTGAATAACCACCATGCTATTATTTTCTCCATCTTATTACAGGCTCAGAGTATTGTCTGGTGGAAGGTTTCCTGGCCATGGCAGGTGGCTTGGAGCTACATGATCCTTAAGATCTCTTTGAACCATAACCATTCCAGGATTTTATGATTCTACTGTTTTAGCACCATGCCTAGAGATCATCCCCACAGAGGAAAATATAGAAAGAAAAATTAATAACATGTGTTGGCAATAACTTGTCAACATAAAAACTAGATTCCTGTCGAATATTTCTGCTGCATGCACATTAGCATTAAATGTTGCTTAAATAGAAAATGAAAAACATTCCCTGGTGTTTCAATAGGTTAGAGTATTGAAGTATTAGCTTGTTCTTAGGATATATTTCTTGTATGAGAACTTTGGTGAATAGTCCTTTCCTGTGGTCTGCTTTAATTATTTCAAACCATTAAAAGCTATGCTTGCTCATTTCAAGTTTCTCAAGGGGAAAAAAATCAATAGCTGCCTTGAAATGCATTTAAATTTAGTATTTTTGCTGAAATTCATAAATCAGATATGAGTCAGCATAAAGGTAATTAATTACAAAGGTTGATAGTTGATCTTAGTTGATGGTATCTCTGTCTTCACATAGTCATATGTCATTTCTAGGAAAGGGAAAGCATCTGAAAACAGAGCTGAGTGATAAAGGACTCAAGACTGTCATATAAGGACAGGTAATTTACAAATCATGTATTTCTGACCTTCCTGATTCTAGGAAGCAGTAACAGAACTCTCTTTAAAAAATAAATAACTGCTTCTTTACCACACTTCCATCATTCGCATTTTCTTCTATAATGGCAACATTTTCTATTTGCAGGCATCTCTGGATACAACCAGACATCGCAGCACATCATGTTTTCACTTGTATCCTGATTCCTGGTTCTCCAGATATGAGACTTAGCTTCACCATGGTTTCCTTCAAATATTTAATTTCTCTGGAAATCAGTGCATAGAGCAATGAAGGGTGTGTGACGAGGGCTGTGTATTTTAGATTTTTTCCTGTTACAGTTTGGGATGAAGCCAAACTGTACACTGGGATTCAGAATCGAAGTCTCACCATTTTAGCAGTTTAAATGCAACTCTTCCCACATATGCAGGTCCTGTAAATTTTGTCTCTTTTTCTTTTATTATTAAAACCACACTCATCAATATTAAATTAGTTTTTAAACTCTCCCACTTTCACCTGGAGATGTTTTATTATTTGCACAAAGCAAAAGTTTTTCAGCCCTTATGACTGAAAACCTTCTTTTAGTTATTAAGCAGCATCTGTTTTATCAACATTACTATAGTTCCAGCATAAATTTCCTTTCTTCACTATCACTGGGCAACATTTTGCATATTTATTGAATCTTGGGCAAAATGAAACTAAACATGCTTAAAAAAAGATCATAAAACCAACCAGGAACCAAGATTTCTAATAATGAAATGGAGTACATTCAATGAATTAGAAAATTAAAAGGATCTTATGCTCCAAAACCCACCAGAAGCATATTATGGCTCTAATCCAGCAAATATTTGTGCACATATCTGACTTTTCTCAAGTGAATAAGATTAATAACATATCTAATTAGGATTTGCACTTCAGGAATCTCTGGTAAAGAACTCTTGAGAGACAAGGCAGGCAGGAAGGCAGTAATGTTTTCTGGGATATCACAATGTTTGTCTCCTTTATACTTATATTCACCTAACCAGATACACAGTGAGGAATATATTTTGCTTAAAACTCTGCTGGAAGATTGTCTTGGCTCAATAATACAACTTATTTCTTCCTTAAAATTTCCATTTTGATATCTCAGTTTTCTGTTTTTTTGTTTTTGTCACTTATTCTAAGATCTGTGCATAATACTTGGTAATTTAATTATATGTTCATTTTTCACTGCATTTGATAAATATTACAAAATGAAATTTTGCATTCTTGTTTAAAGTATTGTAGAGGAAAACATACTAGAAATTATGGTGTTACAGTTCAAAGATGATATTTATATTTTATAACCCTTAATTCAAAGTAAACCCTTATATCCTCTTGAAATATGTACTTTGCAAATAGAAAGTATTAGACAAGAATTACTGGATAAAATTCAATCTTTATGCTGTATAAAAGAGTCAGGATGCATAACTGAATGGTTCATTAAGGTTCAAGAATTTACATTTACTTATTTATTTATTCACAAGTATATGTGTTTTTGTTCTAGTCAGTCAAGGCTAATAAGCGACTTGTGTTCCTATCTTGAAAGGCATCTCAGTACAACCTGAAAGGAAGATTTTTGACTGTTTCTGTGAAGAGTACCATAGAGTGATCAGAATGGTGTATTTTCAGCTCTCTTTATGTCATTCAAGTAGTTGAAAATTTTAATTTGTTTCTAAGGTCTCAGCTAATGCTGTTTCAAAGGCATTTCAGCTCTGAGATCACAGCTGAAATTTTCTGTTAAAGGATTCTGGTAATGAAGCTTATCCATAATAAATAATTGCAGCAATGGAGTTATACAAATCAATAACAAATTGTACATTTGACCAGCAAAAATATGTAGGGATTTCTTCTCATCATGGATATAGACATTTTTCATGTACACATCAAGAGTCATTTCTAGGAAAATTTAGAATTTTTTGCATGAACTATAGGGCCACAAATAATCAGAATACAATCTCTAGAAAAGGCCCAACATAAAAAAAAAAAGCCCAAAGAAAGTAATGTTTCTAAAACCAGACCCTTAAGATCTCAATCCAACATGTTGGGCAGTTAAAAGAAGCCAGAGATTGTGCCAGCTGCATGTTTGACTTCCACTACGTATGTGCCGTATTTGCTTGGTTTGTGTGAATATCTTTATCATCTTCAGACTTTTCGTGACATATCATCTGGTGAAAAACTAACTAAAGGAGATTTTTCTCAACTCAAGGTATAGTTTAACTGGGTAGTTCTAGGGATCAATGGCTGACAAAGTATCATGGAGCACAAATGGCTGATGCTGAAGTCTTCAATTTTGCAGTTGACAGATTGTTTAGGAATATAACCTGATATGATTTTGGAGCAACCTTGCCTATCAAGCATTTTTATGAATGTGAAAACTTGTACTTGTGTGGAGGAAACTGTATTCAGAAGAGATAATAGGTATGCACTGAAAGGAGGGATGGAGTGACATAAGAACAGAAAAGATGAATAGATCTGGAAGCTGATCTTCATCCCAGCTTAGAAAGGGAACTATTACATTTTTGTCGGTGTTGTTGTTTAAAAATTCCCTATTTTCTGTATTTGATCCTTAGCTTGTATGAAACTCTTTATTCCTGTTGAATAAAGTGGAGCTATGTCAAACCAATCCAGCCGAGGATCTGGCTGCCCTGTTCTCATCTCTGTAAGAGAGGTGGTGTGACATGGGCATCCCCCACAGGTTTAAATGTCCAGCTGCATTTGCTGGGTTATTGTAACATATATGTGCCTTAAAATAACCTCTCTCTCCTAATGAATTATGTTGCACTCTTGCTTGGGGTCTTTCAAAGTTTGGTTTTAAATAAAAATTATACTCAAATGTAATTTTGAAATATAATTTGAAAATCTTGATTTCAGGTTCTTGATATTTAGTCTGTGTCCATATAAGCTCAACCATCTATGAAGACAAAAAGGGACAATAATTTTGTATAACAGTCTTGAGTTTATGTACTATTGATGATGAATCATATTTATTGCCAGGTCAGCTAACTTCAGAAGACTGAAGATGCAAAGTGTCTAATTCCAAGAAATATCTAGTATGAAATACAATGCTGTGTTACTGAAAATTATGTTCAACTGACTGATTAAGGTGCAGCTTGATAACTTGCCTGTGACACTTTAATTTCTGTATCAGTGTACTTTTGAATAATTTTTAGCCAGTATAATGCATTTATTGTGTTTTTAATAGGATCATTACTATATAATATAGATACAATTTTAAATTATGGACAGTCACAGGAGGACCAAGTCATAAAACATCCTCTGTCTTTCTTCCTATGTGAGAATTTCAGTAGAAATATTCACTGTGATGGTCAGATATTTTATAATGACAAATGACAGCACTGATTACCAGAAATTTGACATCAATGAAAAAATCTTTTTTAATTCTTATAGTTTGCATTATGGTATTGTTTTGCAATGTAAATAATTTGATTTTTGTTTGCATTAAGATGTGAGATGATTTAGAGAAACATACAGAAATGTGCTATATCACACTTTATCCATTTATCACCTAAAGAACAACATTTTTTTCTATTATTTTTAGTAATGACATGCCAGCAGTTAATTTGAATATGTGGTGACGAATGTAATCCTAGATAATTTATGTAAAATTGAGCTGTACCTATAGACATTTATTTTATTTTAGGGAGGATAATAAAAGAAACAAAAGAAATCATCAATTCAGGAAATGCGGTCATGTAGGATTTTTGTAATTAGTTCATTTTTCTTCCTGCATGTTTGCTATAAGACATAATTTTAAATTATGCAATAGTTAGGAATTCATAAGAATTCTGCATTATACTCAATTATCATGAGAAAAAAAATGTCATGAATCTGTGAGCAGTTTATATCTTATTATCTGATGCAATATAAAGTAATTTTTTTCCTTGAAAGATGCATGTACACATGCACACACAAAAATATATAATTTGAATATACACGCAGAATTGTGCTATATAAAATTCACATAACAAGAGTCTGTTAGGAAAAAAAATGGTTGGAATTACAACATTTAGAAAAAGGTATAAGATTCCTTTATTTGATATTCTGTGGAGAAAAAAGAAATCATAAATGTTAAGCAACTGCAATCAGTCTTTTAATTAGATGGAAAATCTAACGTTGAACAACTACTGTGTTACCTCACCAGTGATTTGCAAAACCATCTTCCAATAGTTGAGTATTACATACTTGAAATTGTAGCATTTCACTATTTAAATTGTTTTGTAATAACTGAGAAAAAAAACACAAGAAAATGCCTCCTGGTTATAAAAAGATACCTTGGTCTCACTTTTTTTTGTGAACAAAATGGTAATACTTTGCAGAATGGCTTTCTGGTTCTATTTTCTAAATGTTGTGTCGCATACAAACATATGTGCTTAAAATACAAAATTGCTTTGTTTTTCCATTTCATGTGTCTATTATTATTATTATTATTATTATTTTTTAGCATCACTTCATAAAAGGAGTTTATTTTCAAACAGAACTGTGGAACTGTGGAATCAATCAAAAAATTTGTCTCGTTTGCTATGAAACAGTGGGTTTTTGTAAATTTAAATAGTGCTAATAATAACTTGGTAATGTAAATTACTGGGTGTTAAACACCAAATTCTGGGTCCCCAAGCTAAGAATGATGTGGGCTTGTTGGAGTGAGTGAGTCCAGAGGTGAATATGAATATTCCCAGAGAAGCGCCTGTCCTCCTATGAAGACAGGCTGAGAGAGTGGGGATTGTTCATCCTGGAAAAGAGAAGGCTTGAGCCAGACTACAAGTACCTAAAAGGGCTACAAGAGAGTTGGAGAGGGGTTATTTACTGGGATGTGTAGAGTTAAAACAAGGCAGAATGGCTTAAAACTCAAAGAGGGGATGTTTAGATTCGATGTTAGGAAGGAATTCCTCTCTGCTTCCCTGAATGGATTCTCCTGCCCTGAGCCCTTCCCTGAATGGATCCTGCTGCCCTGAGCCCTTCCCTGAGCCCTTCCCTGCCCTGGGTTCATCCCTGAGCCCTTTCCTGAATGGATCCTCCTGCCCTGAGCCCTTCTCTGAATGGATCCTGCTGCCCTGAGCTCTTCCCTTTGCCCTTCCCTGCCCTGGGCTCTTCCTCAAGCACTCCTGCAGTGGAATCCCAGAACGGGTTGGGTTGGGTTGGAGGGACCTTAAAAGTCCATCCAGTGCCACCTCTGTTGTGGGCAACCTTGGCCACCTTCCCCTATCCCAGGTTACTCCTGCCCAGCCTGGCCTTGGGCACTTCCAGGGATGAAAATCCAAAACTTCCCATTCCTGGAGGGCAGCACCATGGGAGCAGCTCCCTCCTCCAGCACAGCCCTTCCAGCCCTGCCTGAGCCCCCTCACTTTCCCAGCCCTTGGTTTAAGAACCTCCAGCCTTGACACCACCAAGCCTGAAAGGGTTTGGAAATGAGGGGCAAAGCCTGGCTGGCACCTCCATGTGAGAAACTCAGAGAACCGTGGAATCTTGGAATCAGGAAGGTTGGAAATCTACAGTGATCATCGAGTCCAACCACCAACCCTGCACTGAGCACTGGCCGTGTCCCCCTGCCACATGCACAGGCTTTTGGACACTTCCAGGGATGGGACTGCACCACTGCCTGACCTCCCTTCCCATGCAGGGATTTCCTACGAGCCAACACCAATCCAGTTCCTGCCCTGTTGGTCATGAACACGTTTGGGTGCTCTCTGGGGTCTGAACTCGCCCTTGGCTCTGCTCCAAACCCAGCCCTCAGCTTTTCCAGGGATGTTTTGTCCCACCCTGGAGATGGGCACATGCAGAGGAGGCCCCTGAGGGCAGGAAGGAGCTCAGGGAGAGGGCAGGAAGCACCTTGATCCACCCCACTGGGTGTTTGCATTTCCAGCATCCCCACCCCGTGGGAATTGCCCCCTGCACCACCCCAGGCTGGTTCCCCCCCTGAGCTCTCCCTCTCTCCTTGCAGTGCTGTTTTCTTCGTCACCTACCTGATCCTGGCCTGCTGCTCTGGGCCCAGGTAAAGGGGTCCCTTTGGGGTCTGGGGTCCCTCACCCCAGGGAGAGGGGTCCCTTTGGGGTCTGGGGTCCCTCACCCCAGGGAGAGGGGTCCCTGTGGGGTCTGGGGTCTGTCACCCCAGGGAACGGGGTCCC
>JANRGV010000062.1:94001590-94056477 GCA_024734035.1 Alethe castanea
CCGTCCCAAGCCCTCGTGCAGGTCCCTAGGGGTTGGGCTCCCCTCCCCCCGCCGCTCCACGTGAAACCAGCACACCCATTCCTGGAGCCATTTGAGACCAGGCTGGATGGGCCCTTGAGAAGCACTCTCTAGTGAAGCAGGGGGTTTGAAATCAGATGATCTTTCAGGTGCTTTCCAACCTAAATCATGCTATGATTCTATGAAATTCATTTTGTGTATTGTGAAACCAGAGTAGATATAGAGATTTCAGAAAAGTTTATTCATATTTATGAAAGTATAAATGAAAATATTTTTTCCAGACTTCTGAAAACCTTGGGAGACTGACTAGAAACTTAATGATCGTGGGATTTGGTCAACTTTCTGAAAAAAATATTTTGCAATTCAGACACTTGCAATGGAAGAGGAAGGAGGTACAATAGATGAAAATAAATTTGATTTGGTTTTTGATTTTTTGAGTTTGAATTTGGTTTCTTTGGCAGGAGAAGGTACCAGATAACATAGATAGTGCACTCTGTTGATTAAAAAAAAAAAAAAGAACAGTTCTGCAGAAATGTCATATTGAGATCAATGTGACCATTTTTGCGTACTTGGCACATTATAAATAATTGCATATGGTAATATTTGCTTCTGTGTGTACCTCAGTGCTGTAGTAGTGCCATCTAATGTTCTAATTAATCTGCAATATTCCCCAAGTCAGACTTTCAACAGCAACAAAAAAATGCTTCCAGGAATGATGAGGTTGGCTTTACTCCAGCTGATACTGTGGCTGCTACTCAAATAATCTCTTGTCTTTTATTGCAACATAATCAAGTTAAGAAAATCTGGACAAGATATTTAGAGTCAATCAAGTACTTTATTTTACTTTAAAATGCTGAACAGGTGCAAGTGGGATACATTCAAAATGGTCATTAGGCAAAACTTTCTTTGAGGGAGGTGGAGCCAACATCTGTGCTTATTTTCACAGATACAAAAGAGCAGGCCTCCCAAGGAAATGTGAGTAGGATCCAAATGGATGGAGCAGCAGGACTGAATAAAGCATTCTGATTTAAGACTTTCTCTGCTTATACTAATTAGCATTTGAAAAAAAGCATGATCAATCTTTTTCTTCTCTGGGGGTAGAGAAGGCGGAGTCTGATTTAATTAAGAAGGACATTAACTCCAAGCACCTACCTAATCAAATATTAACTATATTCAGAACAAGCAAATTATTATAGTTTTGTAGTGATTTAAATGTTTCTCTCTATAGCTGCATGGATCTTTTTCACAGTGCTTTTTATTTTTACTAAAACCCTGGTCTTAGCTCACCCTTCAGATGTTCTGTGTTTTAATGACTGGTTGATAGGACCCTCCTGCAATAGATGTCTTTATTACATCATTTTATACTTTACATCCTAGAAAATTAAAGATGATTTTTGTGTAACTGAAGTTGAAACAGGTAATTAAATCATAATGTGGCAGTTTATCCTACCAGTCAAATATCTAGAAGAAAGCTAGTTTTTATTTTGGACTGTCTTGTTAACTCTAAGAATGAAATTTCATTTCATGTATTGCAATTGTGTGTTCTTCCTCATTTGACTGCAAATGACCTACCTCATTTTGCAGTGTTCCCTGTCCTGAGTTTCTGTCACTATTCTTAAAATAATTTATTTATTATGGTGCTGGTTTTGGTGTATTGCTAACATCTGCCCTTATGCTCCTGTCCTGACACTGCTATGGATGATGTAGTGATGTGTGGTTAGGTGGAAACACAGAGGAGAGCCAAGCATAGATGGAATTACATTAATACTGAAAATCTGGTAAGGACCATGTATGGGCCTGCTTCTATTAGTGTGCTGTATGCAATATAAAAGTACAGGCAATTATTTCTAGCTGATATGGTAGTGTTGCATGTTGTATTTACTTGTATTTATCTTGCAGAAATAATAATCAAAAAGCTGTTTTGCTGTCCTTATTAGGCCAGCACAGAACAGTGGTTTATTTGGAACTTCCCAATCATAAAATCCATCCTTTCAGTATTCAGGAGACTATGTGCAACGGAGTCCAAGATGGTCAGTGCTTCAAGTCACTCTGAAATTCCATCATAGTCTTGAAAATGTGGCTCCCTTGTCAAATTGTTCCTTCATGCTGACAAGATTTTACTTGAATTGTACTTGTTGTCAGTAAGTTTTGTTCTAGGCTTAATACAGAATTCTAGTTTTGAGAGCATTTTTGGCTTGGTTCTTTAACACTGACATAAGTAAAAATTCCATTTCCAAGTGTCTTCATATTAGTAACTGAGGACAATCCTACTATTACTTTCTTTTTGTGCAGCTTTTACACCTTAGAACCTTCATAAACACTTATGTTTCTTCCCTTTCAGATTAGGTATACCCTCATTCTTCTTTATAGTTTTGGTAAAACAGATAGAATATACATTTAACACTTGTCTCTGGGAAAGATGGATATT
Organism: Alethe castanea; assembly: GCA_024734035.1. Taxonomy (NCBI): domain Eukaryota; kingdom Metazoa; phylum Chordata; class Aves; order Passeriformes; family Muscicapidae; genus Alethe; species Alethe castanea. The sequence continues at coordinate 94,004,037 of JANRGV010000062.1, forward strand.
GTCACTGTCACAAATATATAAGGAATTCCAGCAGAATTTTTTCCTATTACTACTCTTTAGTCCACAAATATATTTCTGCAAGTAGTCAAAATATCCCAGATATGACATTTGGGATGGGATAGAAAATTTATCTACTTGCATTTTGATAAGAAAAAATATGCTGGCAGCTGTAATTTCAGAACAACCACTCACTATTTTTTGTTTTTTAAATTCTAGATATACAAAATAAGACACTTTCCATTGGGGTAGACAAATGAAGTAAAGGATCTTAACATTCAAATAGGCAAAGGATATAAGGTAAGAAAATCAAATTTTATTCACCTCACATTATTAGAGAGGAGCTGAGGGAAAAACTTGCAGGGTGATCTTTGTGTCACATTATACCTCCTCATGCTTTAGAAGCTATGTTGACTTATATGTCAAGAGCAATCATTTCCTGTTCAAAGATATCTGTGACCTTTATGCATCTTCGCAGGAAGAACCCAATGAAGACAAGAATAAAAACACATGCTCTATTTTTTTTTCCCATTTTAACCATTATCACAAGTTTTCTGACAAATGGTACAGCTCGGTAATCACTTCTGAAGTTAAAGCATCATCTTCTCTGTGGTTAATTTCTTTGTTTTTACAGGGGTTCTGGACTCACAATGTAACAAAATGGTGGCAAGCCCAGCTTTGGAACAAGCAGGTGTATCTGGATGTTCTGGGTTGTTAGGAGGAGCTGCAGATGTTTAAAAACAGTGAAGATCATGCATAAGCACAACCTGGAATAATTTTCCTTTTTTCTCAGTTCTTTGGGCACAGAATTGAGTCCTGGAAGGACTCAATTTTGGAAGGACAGAAGGAGATTTTTTTTACTGGTTAAAAACTGGTACCATGGTCTTTACTCAAATATAAATCTGCCTTCTTCTTTCTGTGACTTCACCCCGAATCAAGTATTTCTAAATACTTTCCTTACTGAGGGGATGGAAGGGTTGGTTAATCCCAGATTTCTTTAGAGGGATAAGTCATCACACCCACCTATATTGCTGAAGAAATGGACTGACAAAAGCCTCATGCCCTTCAAAGGGAAGTGCAAAGTCCTGCAACTTGGGTGAAACAATCCTGAGCACCATTACGTGTTGGGATCCTGCAGCCAGAAAGCAGATTTGCCAAACAATGGCCTGGTGAGCCAGACTCTTTCCATTGGTGCCCAGTGACAGGAGCAGTGGCAATGGGCACAGACCCAAACACAGAAGTTGTCTAAATTTCAGGAAACACTTCGTTACTGTAGGGTGACCCAGCGCTGGCAGAGGCTGTCCAGGAAGGTCATAGAGTCTCCATCCTTGGAGATAAAAGCATGTCTTGACATGGTCCCAGACAAACAGCTCTGTATGATACCACTTGATGTGGGGGGCTTGGTCCAGATGACCTCCAGACATCCCTGCCAACTTCATTGGTGCTGTGATCATGCCATAGATGTCTCTGACTCCAATCATAAGAAAATAATAGGACCTGGTTGTTCACATGTATGTCAGTGCTAGCTTAGGATATCAGCACAAATTCTATTTTTAACTAATCAGATTTGAAAATGCTAGTATTAGGATCAGTTTCTTGAAAACTGTTTCGATGCTGTATTCTTATGAAGAATGCAGAAGCCCCAGGAAAAATCTGGCTATTAGTTAGTCAATTTAACTTTTTAATTTTTTTTCACTCTACCCAATATTCTTTACAAATAGAACAATGCATTTTCTGAATCATTTACTGCCTTAAATCCTTTAATTTCCTCTTATGAGAATACGATTTTTTTCCTGAATAATAATTACTTATAAATAGATTTTTTCACTGAATCTGAAAAAGCACCAGTCTAAATGGTCCTTTGAGTGTGTATTTATATGCTGCAGACTAAACTGGATGTTGAAGAAGCCAGTGTGCCACTATTCAGTCAAGTGTAATTATCTCTCTTCAAAGCTAGTTTCACCCTCTCACTCATATATGTATTTGTTTTCTCTGCTCATATGATTGATTGCCCAGAAGAATGAACCTCTTTATCCACAGGCCACCTATGCTGCTTGTCTCGTTTTGACTTTTGTGCCTCCCTATCTAAGCCTTGACCCAGCTAGATAACAACCAGCTGACGTCCTCTCTTTAGACTTGCATACATTCATCACTGAAATGTACCAGTTTGTGTTCAGTATAAGAGGAGATTGTATATCTTCTATGTGATAGTGAGAATGCAACTTGATATGCAGGAATGCAAACATGCCCTTACAGTTAATTTTTTTCTGTGCTCCAGCAACAGCATAAGGACTATCACTGGCAGTCTGGTCTTTGCAAACCTTAATTTAGTAACTCATTAATCAGAGTGTGAAGGATCTAACTGTTGCTATTTCACTTTGTTTCCTCATAAGCTTCTAAATTATATGTATCAGCATTAAAAACCATTGAAAGTTTTATTTTCTAGGAATAGTGATTTAAGTGTGTGAAGTTATATTTGTGTGTACTTGGGAATGTTTGTACAGTTACATATGTGTGTGTATACATAAAGATACACATATATCTGTGGATTTGCAGAAATGAGAGTGATTTTGATATTTCTGAATTTGTCCTATTGAAGCTAGTTTTTGTAAAGTGTTTATACAGATTCTAAAAAAAACAGAGAGATTTCAGAGCTACATAATTCTGTAAAAGGTAGTCTGTTTGGGGGGGTTGAAGCACAGCTATATACAGTCAGTATACAAAACTATATACAGTCAGTTATACAAAGGAACTTGGGAATGTTGACATTTGGTATCATCACACATATCATTGAAACTTCTAGATAGCTCCTCATCTAGGTTGTTCTGAGCCTAAAATGCAAATTATTTCTCTAAATTCTTTACATATCTTGACCATAGAGCAAGCTATAAAGTCCAAAGGTAATTCAGACAGCACTTGAAAAAGGTGGTAGTGGCAAAGGTATGTTTAAACTGCCAACAGGGGGTGCCAGGAAGTGACTGGAACCCTTCCCTTTTGAGACTTGCACTAAGATTTACACCCTGGAAAACCTTCTTGTAATTGCATGCCTGTAAAATCCAAATGGACTAGTCATCTTGAATGCAATACTCTAAATGCAAAATGAAGCTCTAGACCTCCTTCACAGTCAGAGATCCAGGTCTCTAGTTCATACTCTTGGGCAGTGGATCTGCAGCTTTAACTTTTCCTATTAAGACTCTGTATGTGAACAGAAAACAATTCAAGAAACAGAAGTCAGAGCAGGAAAAAGCAAAAGCAGCAGCAATTCTAGAATTTTCTGCTGTCAAACTCAGAAACAATCAACCCAGTGTTCTTACTCTGGACCTGAGTTACTACTGCTAGATTCCACTGTTGCACCAATATGATCCATCATCCTATGTGAGTTTTGAACAACTTTTCTCTTCTGCAATGGATAAGGCTACAATTTAAAATTACCTTGGCCTTAGTGAAACATGAGTTATGACAGCCATTTCTATCTTTTTCATATGAGGACTATGAACGACGACCTAATCTAAGATACTTTTTTCCTGCTAAATACACACTGATAGACATCAGGTTGATGAGATCTTAATGAAAAACAGCAAAAAGGGATGCTTCTGTTTCTTTTTTTCCACTCAACTTCACAGCTGTAAAAACAAAAGGCAAAATTAATGGAGCTGCTCAGAGTGGAAAATGAACACTGATTAGATGCTTTGTTTTGTAGTTAATAGCATTTAAATAATACAATGAATAGGTGCTCTTCATGAACCAGTTAGGACATACCGATGTTTCTGAGGCTCAGTAGACACAGATATTATTATTACAGTATTTTTATATGATTTTACAAAAGTTCCCCTCTCAATCTTGTTTTTACAACAGTCATGCAATACCTGTATTTTTCCGTAACAAATGTGAATTCTAAGTCGTTAAAAGCAGGCCAATTACTGCAGTCAGTGAACACTAGCTTGTACATATCCATTGTAGGAACAAAAAGCCACAACTAATGTACCCACAAATGTAAAGGCACTTTCATGGAATTAAGTGTGTTAAAAAAACATGTAAGACTTGAGTGAACATCAGCCTCAAGTAAGGAACTGGGGGTGGTTTGACATCCATTTGTTGTGCATTTGTATACAACTTATCTCAACAAATATGATTTATATACAGCCTTCAGTATAGTGCCTGAGAATACTTTTGAGAAGGATAGCTAAAGTATTGTTCCACACACTAAATACATGTTTAAATATTAAATATTTAATTAATGTTAAATTAACATTTAATTAATGTTAAATTAAAAGGAACGTAGTTGAAATAGCTATGCAAGGCAAAGTAATTTTATTTATATTTGAACCTTTTTAAAATCTACACTTTAGATGGTTTCACATTTAGACTATGTGTAATAAAGTTTATTTCCTAATACTGCAGGTGGATAAAGGAATTTCAACAGTATAATTAAAGTATGGGAACAACTGTGTTGCTATCAGATTCTGATGGTTATCGAGAGAGAGGAAAATACAAAGAGTGGAAATTAATTCATACACTAATGAATTTTTTAATTAGTATTTAAAAAACCAAACTTCAGCAGTATATTTCCCTGTAGGGAACAGTATAGAATCATCCAGGTAATTAGACCAAGTGAAGATAATAAAACAAACTTATGTATATAATGTGATAAAAGATGTTTGAAGGTCAACAGCAGCAATCAAAGCAAGGACAGAAATTTAATAGATGAAGATAAGGTCTCAGTACAACTATGCTCTTTCCCTTCCATTTCCTAAAAATTCTGCAAGTGTTCTGAATTCAAGTTCAAAAATTGAAAATCTAAATAGGTGGTAGTTGGCATTTCAAATTAGTGTTCAAACTCATCTGGGCTTTTGCAATTATTTTTCATTTTCTTCTTATTATCACTAGTAAACAAAGAAAATTATTTAAATACTCTGAACCACACATTCCTTTGTTTCCCAGTCATGATGTTTGCTTTGAATTGTTGCAACTAAGTGTACATTGCCCACCCAGCATATGCCATCATATGCTGGCATACCATGGCTGTGCTGGAAGTGAGGAAAGCCAGAAAAAGTGAAATAGCCTCAGGATGCCTTTGCCTCTGCATCCCACTGGTGACAGTTTGATACAGACCTTTTCTTGTAACTTAATGCCCTAAATGCATTTATTACTGCAGTCAAGATGGATGGGAAGAGGCAGAGAAAAATGGGATAATCCTTGTTTCTATCCAGAGCCCTCCTGCTCCCTGGCTAAAGGAGTAGGTTGACTTTTGGTATAGTAACTTATTGCCTCCCTGGAGCGAAACAAAAGCAAGAAAGGAGTGAGCCTCAGATTTTGTGCCAGGCATGTATTAAACTAAAACAAATTAGTCAGAATTAAGTTTTTCTGACACTAAATTGGCCTTTTATTTTAAGAGCTTAAAGTTTTTAGGCCTAAGGCTCATCTCCCTCATTGCTTTGAATTTGAATGTTAGATTTCACCCTGGTTTACAGCTATGATAGCGAGTCCATATAAGAAGTTTTAAGGAAACTCCAGGGGGCTACATTGGTAAAATACAATGTGTTTACAGCACTGAAGCTACTCCTCAGTACTCATTTAGACTAGGAAAGGATGAGGCACAAAGAAAAGCTAGCCAATAAATGTTTATGGCTATGTAAAGCAAAGTCATTCTGTTGAATTGCAGCCCTCAAATTCACCCAGGTCCCTGGCCCCAGTTTGGCAGTTCACTGCCTGTGAATCAACCCCTAAAGACAGAGAGTTTTAGGATGACAGGCCTTTGCCTTCGAACAGAAACATGTTTTTGTGCTGTGATGTCATCTGTGATATCCACAGCTTGTCCTGGTTTCAGAAGCAGACTGAGCAGAAAACTCCCCCACAAGCTAAAATGAAATGCACACTATTTTGGCTGCCCCATCTGCGGTTTTGACAAGATTTAAAGCAAATGCGCCTCTCAAACTACTTGGACTGTTTCTTTTCCCTAGAGAAACTGTTCTAGAACCGTCTTGTGAATTTCCTTGGCACCCGGTATAATTCTTGTCACATATTCATTACGCCTTACATCAGTGCATTGTTTTATCCCAGGAATATCTGTAGCTGCCATCTGTCTAGAAAGCATGGGCTGATGGCAGGATAGTGACCTCAACTCCCAAGTCAGTCACTAGCAATTTAGAAAGAAAGCAATGACATCCTTGATTTCCAAAAACTGGAACTACTTGTCTATAATAATAAATGGTTTTCTAATAAATTTATACAGAAGCTTGTTTAGAGTACTTGGAATGTTATTACAAATAGAAGGATTTATTTTTTACATTTTATGAATTAATGTGGTTGAGCAAATGGCTTTCAGTTTTATTTATTTCCCTAAAGTCTATATGCACATTGCAACTAGCTGTTACTTATTTATTTGAATATATACTTCACATGACCTGTCTTCACTACCAAATAGAAATCTCTTTTCATGAGGAAAAAAACCTCTCTGACCTTCAATATATCAGAAAACTAAGCCTAAATAGAGAACTTTAAACACTTTCTTACTTAAACCCTTTTTTCTAGTTTGACAACTATCAAAATTTAAAGCAAATTTCAATAGAAGGGAATTCTGGTGTATTCAGTGTCACTGTTTACTTGAAAGTAATTTTCTCGAGGCTTTGAAAGTTAGACCTAAAGCTCACAATGAAAGGAAAATGATCAATTATTGCAATTTTTTTATGATTAGGACTGGTCTCGATCAGTTCATTATGAGCTATTCTTTATGTACTTGTCTGCAGCCAGGTCACATGCTAAGAAAGCAAGCAAACAAGTATATATTAATATGAAAATACAATTTATTTGCTCCACTGTGTCAATCTCCACTGTTTCCTGTTGACAGTGTTGCAGTTCTCTTGCAGATTATTCTATATTAATGTGAAACTCATTCTGCTAAGGGAGAGTGGGAACATTGCTTCTGAGGTGCTACTGTGATTTGGCACAAGCTGCTATAAAACTCAGGAATTCTCAGCACATGCCTCTCAGCTTGGAATAGACTTTCTAAAGCTTTCTGCAAAAAACACAAAGCTTGGTTCTATTTTTATTCTGGATTTAGGTGTGTGTTAATTTGCCTTGTAACAAATTCGAAAGGACAACTTACTTCAAATACTTAATTTGTGTTTGAAGCAAGTTAAATCTGGAAAGAGAAACCAGCGAAACACTTAAATCCTGTAATGCATCAGTAATGAATATTGACTTCATGTCATGAAAAGAACAAACAAAAAGAGAAAGCAAAATGAGTTGTGGAGACTGCTATTTGACAAGCTAGTTTCTAAAAGCTGATGCATAGTGGTGTCTTGAAAGACCATGTGAAGTATCAGTCTGTGGTTTCCTCTTTGAGGCCAAGCGGTATCTCTGACTACCTGTCTAAGGGAAATAGCAGTTCTGTGCCTTGTAGTCTGTGATTGCTGTGTGTCATCAAAATATACAAGTGTGGAATGTACGATGAGTAACAAAATCTGCAAACCCATCAAAAACACTGTGGTTTTTTGTTGGTCTCTAATCTTGCAGCTTCTCAGTGGCTGAGGCTGACCCAACAGAGCACAGCCATGGGACGGGAGGGAGTTCCACCCTGGGTAATCCATGGTCTAGCTCTGCTGTGGAGAAGTATGTGGTTTCTGGGATGCCGAACAGCCTCACTGTCTTTTCCACCCCTCTCTGAGTTTTTGTACTGGATGTCACCAGCTGGGGAGTGAGCAGCCAGTTGCCTCTGTCACAAGGGATAATGGGGCAACAGAGAAGCATGGTCCTTCCAGCCATGGCAGGAGGATGGGATATATTTGGAATGGAAAAACAGTGGGCTGACAATAAAAGCATCTTCCTGTTTATGTACCACTTAGCAGATCTCTGTAGAAAGCAAATGTAGAAGTTTTTTTCAATGCATCTTATATGGGAATAAATGCAAAAAGGCAGAGAGGCTGAAGCCTGAGGTGCATGTCTGTCCATAATTATAAAGCATAACAGATCACACTGAATATCTATTATACTTCTCCTCCATTGTTATTTAATAAAGGCATTAAGAAGGAGAATTGAATCCTGTAATTACACCATACCTTTCTATACTTACAGTACATATTTTCTGCTAAAAAGTTTCAAGTATATTTTCTTGACCAAGGCCAATAACTTTACATATAAACATTCTTATTTTTTGGAGACAGATGCTGTCTTCACCCCTGTGGAAAATGTCTCTTTTGTCCTTGAAGTCACTCACTGGTGGAAAGTAGCCTAAAGTATAGAATCATTAACCTACTACAGACTGGGAAATTACAGGCAAAATTAGGCGGATAAAATTAAATTACTCATATTACACTGGTCCAGGGTTAACTGTATGCGTAATTACGTATTAGTTTCATAATCACCACAAGATTCTGCATTTCATAAAATTTCTTTACATAATCACAAAATATTTTATGTTTTTTGTTACTGCTTAAAAAGTGTTTTGATGTCAGGTATCAATATATCTGCCCTACAGATTGGCTTAAACTTTACAATTATCAAAGCACTCCTTTACCAACTGCTTTAACACTTCACTTAACAGACTGCATTGGCTAAGTATTATTTAAGACTTTAATAGTAATAATGGTTCTTTTAGGAAATGCTATTAAGCATGGAAGTTATCCTAAATCATGTTAACTGTCACTGAATAATAGTAACCCATCAGTGAGTAATAGCAGCAATAAATACAATAAAATTGTTTTAAAGGTATAAGGTAAGGTCTTCTTTTTATCTTTTGCAATAGTCACAATATTAATGAATTAAGATACGTGTTCCTGCTGTTTGCAGGACTAGATGATGGCTCAGTGTATTTTGTGAATGGATTGTCAGTGACCCATTGGCAAAAAAAAATCAAAGCCAAAACACTATTAGTGCAACTAATTTATTGAAATTATTATACTAAAGTAATGCTATTCCATAATGTTTTGATGTGTTTAATTAGTTATAAAATATACTGTGCATTCTTACTTACCATAGGAACTTAGATAATGTTGAACTATTTGAACATAATAATAAATCAAAGAAAGCAGACTGTGAAAAAACCCTCCCTCTTAAATTTGTATTTACTTACCTTCAGGTATGACTCTTTCATTTTTTCCCTACTTTTTACATTTCTGTGTAGAACACTTTTTTTTTTTATTATTGGACATAACATAGTTTTATTAGATAGTTTATTGGCAATTAATCAGTTCAAGTGCTAGAGAAGTTGCATATTTCTGCCAAGATACCTATTTCTATATTCAGTCTGTACTTAATAGTTCCCTTAAATTGTTAGCATCTTTTAAAAAATCACTAGTTACTGGATAATGAGAAAATATAAAGCCAATTATATGATTTGATGAAGGTAGAATTAGTTTGGGAGGGATTTTAAATTAATTTAAAACACTTGTTTAGAAAAATAATAACATTTTGCCTTTCCCTGAAGGACTCGCTACCTCACATTACTGTCTTATACATAAATACAAATATTCCATGAAAACCCACTGTATGTTCTCTGCCACATGATGGAATTAGTGGTGGGATGCACAGTTGCAGCCAGCAGATGTCAGCCAATTATGTCTTTCTCCAAACTGGTGTTTTTTTGCCTAGAGTGCTGGAATCCATCTGGCTGCAGTAGTCATCTAAAAGACACTGCAGCTCTAGTCTATCATTCAGTCAATGAAAACCTGCCAAAATTTTAGTGAAGTATAATCCTTGTTTTATTTCATACCACCCTCCATATTCAAAATCCTTTGAGGGGAAACTCTGTACCAGACACATGCTGTGTGTTCTCTGCATTTTATGACTTTCTGCAAAATCTGTAGAAAGACCCATTCAGATTTAGAGGAAATATCAGCCAAGGGGGATGCCCTTTGCCAAAATACAAGAAAACATTGGAAGAGGGATGGAATTTTTATCACTTGAATATAATCCTTTGGGCTTGCACCACCACAGCTAAAGTCAAGTAACCAGAGCTGCCTGATGCCTTTGGAGTCTGGCCTTGACTTCAGCTTTGCTGCTTTACTGACCAGCCTCTCCTCTCTTGCTGCTATTGAAATAAAACACATGCAATGCAACCATTGACCTAACAAAGCAGTAATATCGTGGGCAACCTCATTTGTTGCCCACTACCAGGCTTAGCAGCAGCTCCTTTGGGACGAGCTGGTAAAGCCCCCTCCTTTGGGGGCTCCTTTTGGAGGCAAGGCCACCCACAGGCTGCAAATGGCCCAGAGGACTCTGCAGCTGTAAAGAGCACAGATTTGTAACACCCTGAACATACCCTGGCTGTGCCCATTCCTGGCTGACAAATCTAGGACTGTAGCCTTAGAAGAAATAGCAGGTGCTCTGTGCAGGACGTTTAGCTTAGACAAAGCCACAGTGTCCCTATTTTAGGTACCATTACAGTGCAGTGGCAGTCACAAAACTCATCCCAACACCTGCATTGAATCAGCAACTGAAACCCAAAAAGCCATAGTTACAACCTGTCTGAGGAAGTGAACAGAGATCAGTGATATTGCTGGTGTTTAGATCCCTGGATTAATGTCACAACAGAAAGTGTGGGAAGGATTTGAAGAGAAATTATTTACCTTTTTGTTCATTCTGGAATGAGGCTGACAACTGGACTTCATGGCCAATTGAGAGGCAAGGGACTGAAGTGAAAATCCTTCGAAATATTCATATTCTTAATTCTGGAAAAAGTGTATTGGGTGTCTTATTCATGAAGCTGTATCATTGTGATACATTTTGAAAAAATTCTTTCCAATCTTTGACCAAAACTTTGTGCCTTTTAAAGGAATTGCTCCTGCCCAAATCTATTGTCAGCTTGCAGATATCCTAGGAGGAGTTTGGGAAGCCATACCTTGTTTTCTGCAATGGCCATTTTGTGTGTGTTGGCCAGGATTTTCCAGCTCCGCGAAATGTTTTAGGTTGTATAGAGTGATAGAGATGGTCCCAGGTCATTTGTCAAACTGTGATGTGTAACCAGTTGAATTTGGGTGACTCTTGGCTTCTAGAAATGCAAACTCCATCTAGAGGTAGCAGAGGCAGCAATGACAGCTGTAGAGAAAGACACTGTATGAAGGAGTTCAGCACAATCTGCCAGCCCTTCTTCAAGCAGTGGGAAAGCTCTCTGCTTTTCCCAAGCTCAAATAAGAGCCATGTATTTTATTTAATGATTGCAGTCTTCCTTAAGCATTGGTTCTGAGTTTGTGGCAAGAATTGTAGGAAAAAAAAATGAATGAGAAAGGACATATATTTACCTTTTTATGAGGAGCTCTTCTCAAAGCGTTGGTGCACTAAACTCAAGGAGGTTATTTCAGCTTACTGGGGCAGGTTCAGCTGCCTGAAGTTCACAATGGTGCCGTTCTCAGTAAGGCCCAAGAAGTAGCATGATATTCTAAAGTAAGCTCCACCAATTTTTCACTATGTGAAGTTAGTTATTGGGACAGTGATTAAGAGGCAAGCACTTTTATAATATATACTTTTATAATATATACTCTGTATCTTCACAAAGATTTTCACTGCTTTTTTCCTAATTTAGTATTTTGTTTACTGTACAGGGGGGAAATGGCAGCAGAATTATGTGTAGAAGTGTTTGTAGGTAGAAAGCTTAAATGAATTCTACTAAGTTTAACAAACAAATTTTTTAAAAATGTTTTCCAATGCAGAAAACAGTGCTCCATTATAAAACAGAAACAAGATAGGACAAGAGCACAGAAAGATTTACTTGTCCCTTGCATGTCCCTTACCAGCTTCACATTTAAATCTGTTCCCTGAAGAATAACTATTTGTTATATTCCTATCTTAAGAGTAGATTGACCACTGAATATCGTCCACTATTTTAACAAGGATTTTTTTTATTTTTCCAAGTATAGTTGCTGCAGATCAGTATTTTTATCTGCTGCAGTGGCCCTGTGAGAGCAGGGCAGTGTGAGTGGTGAGTGCCTGGCAGACACACTGGTTGGACACGCTCAGCTGGTACACTCAGTTTGCTGTGACACTGGAGGGGGCCAACACACTGCGTTCTGGCAGGCACCTTCCTGCTCTCTGGGGCTGGCAGGCAGCTCAGGGTCCATGAGTTACCCCAATTTTCACATGCAGGCTTCTCATTGCACATTAACACCAGGCCACTATCGTATTAGCAAATAACCCTGGTATTCAGTGTTTGATAAGCCAAATATTTGAACCAGGTGACATTTGAGCATTTTTACAAGGTAACACTTTGAATAAGGCCACTCTCACCGTTGCTGGGTTGCTAGCAATTGATTTCTTGTCATGCAAATGGAATGTTATCTACAGCTGCAAAAAATCAGATTTTGGGGATGTCCTGAAAATGGTTTTAGACTTATACATATTTTGCACATATGTTGGAAGACGAATACAATTTTTCTCTATAAATAGGTGAAAATACTTAGACTTGGCTGTAGTAAATATACATGCTTTGCTTAAGTGTGTTTTAGAGTTTTTGCTTTGAAAAGCTGGAAGTATAATATAAGTTTCCTTGGTTTGAGTTTAATTTTGTTGATGTACTCTGAGATTATGCCTTCAGTTTGTCTCAGAGTAAATTGAGACCTAACATCTTAATCTGCACCCTTTTCTATTTCTGCTCATCTCTGTCTTTTCTCAGTTTCAAATATGTTTCTGTTTGCTCTGCTTTTCATTGAGTTTTGTCCTCTACCAGTGTCTAGCTATTTGGCTTTTTTGGATCATCTTTTATAATTCTAAAACTGTAAGAACTTTTTCACACTACTGCTGACTATTTGCTCTCATCTGTGGTTTCTTGTGCAGTGTTACTTAGATATTTGTAAATAAAGGTATTTATAAATACAGATATTTATAAAGAGTGCTGTAAGTGCCCATAATATATATCAGAAGCGAGCAATCTAATTATACATCTATGTCACTTTAAAGATATAGTGATGTATGTGAAGCTGGTCAGATTTACTGCCACCTCATGAATTACCATATTTTGGATGATTTACTGTGCCCCTTGTCCTACATGGCTGCAGAGCAGTGTTATGCTAAATTTATTCAGCTCTAACAGTTGGATCATTTTTAAATGCAAGGACTTAAACCTGTTTTAGTTAAACAGGTATAACAGCGTGATTGTTGATATATTAGAGAGAAACTGATATAATTATTCCCAGGTGGGAAGCAAGAGAAACTATGCTCACATAACATAAAATTCCTTCTCTCCATTGTCTGTACCAAATTGACTGTTTTAATTCAAGTGTTCAAATCGATAATTAAAATACATAGAAGTTCTCAAAAAAAGCTCTTCTGCTTGTTCCTTGGCAGGGATGGGGACTCTATGACTGTTTCTGTAACACCTAGTCCACCTCCTCTTTCAGGCATCCTCTGCAGACTTCACTCCCTTTACCCACTGCACTTCAATTACTGTGAGCAAAATGCTGGTATCACATCAACCTGTAATCCTAGAAGTACTCCCTCAGTTGCCCTCTGTTTTCTTCCCTTTCAGTTAACATGAACAAACTAAGCAATCTAATTAAAAACTCCTATTTTCCTAAAATTCAATGTCATTCTAGCACAAAAGAAAGGACGACAAAAATATAGTGGTCCCATTTCTCTCCCCATTCTAGCACAGACACTCAGTCCTCCGTGGTAGAGGATCATTTAATTTCAAAGCTCTAAAACATGTTTAATCTAACGCATGTGAATACATTAAAGAAAACAGAAATTTCAATGCTCTAGGCACTCTGCACTCAGCATTGAACTTCAAGGTGGTCCCTTAAAAAAACATATCATTGATAGTCATTTTGTAGGAGGGGACAGCTGGTACTACAGATTAAGACAGACAATAAGTCTGAAATATCATGAGTAGGTGAAATAAAATAGTTCTTCAACTGACCTGGCTAATGGGGAGACAAAGCATGGTATTTGGGAGTCAGTAACTTCAGTGCTCAATACTGTTGTGTCTATGCTCTCTGAGACAATGTTTCAAGAGTAGACTTTTTTAGTACTAAATGGTGTTTTCAAAAGAAAATTTCACAAGTCTGTTACAAATTATGAGAAGGATAAAAAGAAATATCAATTTTCTTCTGTTTTCATCTGAAATTTAAATAAAAAAAGCTTTTTAACAAAGCTTGAAATAAAACATTTCTGAAAACATCATTCATTTCAGTAGATTAACTAGCATCCAGACTTTTATAATAGCATCTCAATTATATGACATCAATAAAAGCCTATCTGGTATTAAGAAAAGAAAGGTTTGGAAAATCATCTTCAGATGCTCCTGAGTTTGTTTCCATATAGCTGAGATTTGACTGCTGCCCTGGGTGCAAAATGTTTTGGTGTGGGGTTGCTGCCAGCTCCTCATGGCACGAAACAGGGTTCCTGCTTCACTCAGTTCCCTCTGCCGGAGTTCACACACTTGGAGCTTGCAATGCAGGTGTCAGCTCACTCTACCAGCAACTATCCAACTTTTCCTGATATCACTGTGTCATGGTTTGACACTGGCCAAAGGCCACACTCACTTGCCCTCCTCTGCCACAGCTGGGCAGAGGAGAGAAAAATTAAATGAAGGGTTCATGAGCTGAGGTAAGGACCAGGAGAAAATACTCCAAGGGCAGAACAGGTTCAATCTAGAGTTTATTATTTACAAAATCAGAGGATGATAATGAAAAGTAAAATTATCCCTTAAAACACCTCTTCTTCCCCCAGACCCTCCCTCCTTCCCACTGACAGCACAGAGAGACAGGGGGTGGGGGTTTGTTCAGGTCAGTTTATCACTGAGATTTTCTTCTGCTGCTCCAGGAGAGGAGTCCTCCTGTGAGACTGTGGGATCCCTGTGGGCACAGCTCTCCATTAATTTCTCCAAAGCGGATCCACTCTCATGAGCAGCAGCCAAACTGCACCAAACTCCCTTCCACGGATACACAGAGCTCCCAAAACTGCAGCAGCGTGGGTCACTCTTGCTTCCAGGCTGGAAGCAAGGACCTTTGACAAATCCTCATGCTCTTTCCAGTATTTCTGGTGCTATTTTCTGTTTAATGGAAATTAAAGATATGTCCAAGTATATTCATCCCATTTGTATCCTGAGAACTTACATTTAATTCATGTTCTATAAGGCAGTTATCTCAGTCAGTGTCTTTACTGTCTGTAACTAAATTCAATGCAATTAATTAGTGTACTGACTAGAAACACTTTCTCTGTAAATGGTTTGAGGGTAGACAATGTCTCTTCTTAAAAATGGATCTTTATCTTAATGAAAGCTTTCAGAGTCAAAATGTCAAGGTGACCTTATGGAACATCATGAGTTAAATCTTTTAGTCAATACTGCATACTGAACATACTGATTTTTTTTTTCTTTTGTTCCCCAAGAAGACTGCAGTGGAGCAATGATCCACTCATACTATCAACTCATAATTTTCATTTGGTTTTGGCTATTAAAGTCATATTCCATTGGTACTGTATTTTTCCTAGATATCATTTGTATTTGTTAGGGCATGTTTGAGAAGTCCTAACATCTCCCCTTTCTCTCAGAAAAGAAATTCTATTGCTTTACCTGCCAGACTGAGTGTGAATATTTGATGGATTATATGGACCTGTCTCACTATTTTATTGCCATAATTTTCACAACTTTATTACCATAATTTTCACTATTTCACATTTAAATAAACAGCATTTTTTACCTATAATTTTGGAACAGCTCAGAAAATATGGACAAACAGAATCATGACAGAAGTGTGTCCACTTTGCATTCATATGCCACGCTGCAATTTTTTCTGTAGACACAAGCAAGCCTAATTCATCTCCTGTAGATTACCTTTAAGAAGAAATTATAATTAAACAGTATAACAAACAAAATCTTGTTTATTTACATAAATATAGTGATTCCTTAAGTTCTGAGTTTTCTGTTCTGCTTGAGTATGCTTTTCTGTTGTGCTTAGGGTGATGAAGACAAAATAGTCCAATTCCAGCTATTGACAGTCTCTTCAAACTCCAGGCTCTAAGCATAAACAATGCCAAAAGAGGAGGGCAGGCCAGCCAGGAGGCGAGGAGGATGACACCTTACAATTTGAGACTGTTAATTGGTTGACTCCTGCATGCAAATAGACTGAAGTCTATAAAAATGTGAAATCATGTGACCAAGCCCTCTTTTACTTCCACCTTGGAGCCACTCAGGCAGGGCAGGGGCCACGCTGTGGCACAGTGGCTGCCAGGGTGTGGCCTTTGGAGGCCCTTAATAAATGCCCATTTTATTTCCCTTAACTCTGTGTGATCTCTGTTCCAGCTTCTAAAGGCAACAATAGTATCCTGTCAGCCTGAATAGGTTCAAACTGGAAATGTTTTTAGTTCTCAGTACAATAATGCCTTTTGTATCTTGAGCTCTCTGCTGAAAGTTCTTTCCAGGTATGTGCCATTGTAGTTTAGGAAAAGTTGAGTTTTCCAAAAGTTTCTTGTGACTTGTGACACAGAAACTTTCCCTGGTACACTGAAACTTACTATACTTTTATTTTTTAAATTGTTGATATTATTTAACTTCTGCCCCTCTAGTATAAAGAAGAATCAATATTTTAATTTTAGGAAACTATTTCTTTATATTGAAAACAAGAGAAAACAAAACCAATATACAACATTTGTATTTTCTCTGTTTGCATTGACATGGCTGCCTATCCTTGCAGAGTGTTTAAAGATCTAATTAGCAATGATCAAGAAAATGCTCAGTGTTTGTGTAATGGAATTAAATGGAGTTAAGCACTTGGAAATTCATCATGTAATTCAGATTCTCCTATTCTTTTAAAGTGACCTTCATTTGTTGCAGTTCTTCTTAAGACATGTGCACCAAGTGAAACAAAAAATATACATTTAAAATTTTCCCTTAACTTCAGTAAATATGGACTATTGGAGGACTAGAGTATAAAGAAATCCACTGTATAGAAGAATGCAAGAATATTGTCAGTGACTTGATGTCCTTTTCTACAGGCTTTGAGAGGAAAAAGGAATTTTTGACATCTTTTGTAAGAGGTATGAAGCAATTTGGTACCATATTTCCTTGGCAAACCAGCATCCAGTCTCAGACAAGGAGGTCAATTGCTCATCTGTGGGTAAGAACATTGAAAGGTGACTTAGGTTCAGTGGGTGGAGTCGGGGGTGGATGGCTGCACCTCAAATATGCAGCCAACTGTGAGAAAACAGACAGGTTATTTGTCTTCTGCTTTAGTGAAGCACCACAAAAATTTTCGTGTTTGTCTGCTTTTTCTTGTCTTTTTTTCCTTATGCCTTAAAATAGACCCCAATGATTTCCTTTACTTAGAGATGTACATCTTCACCCTTCCCATGCTAGCATCTGAAAGCGTTGGATGTTTCAATTTAGGCTTATACCTCTCAAAAATTTATAGGTGATTTTCCTCTGAATGAAACCCAATGTACCCCCTCCTCTCACACAAGATTTTAGTTTAACCAAGAGAACTAGACTGAATTAGACCAAACATATGGGAGATAAAGTCTATAATCATGGTTTTGATGGTCATATAGGAAAAAAAAAATGAAAAAGTTAGTGAAAACTTACCAAGAAAATCAGAAACACAGTTAAATATGAGTATATTTATAAGACAGCCATGTATTTCAGTAACTGTGTTTTTTTTGTGTATCACTTTGTCATTAGAGGGTCCCCATGTAATTTAAATTCATGACAGGAAACCACACTTGGGAAAAGACTATACAGATACACTATACACTAAAAAAGGTTGTATAAAGAAGTAAAATTATATCAGTGAGTCCTCATCTGCATCTCTTATGTTACATCTTCTCCTCTCTTTGTTTAATGATTACTGGCTTAGTGTTGTTTTAAAGAAAACACAGTAAATTAGTTATGTTTGAATATCATCAGAGCTGCCTAAAGATACTGAAAATTAAGGTTAATTTCATAATAATTTTCAAAGCTCATTTAGTAGCCTGGTACAAAACAGGCCATACTTTTGATATGCATGTTCTGTGACTCATCAAATTAGATATGCCACTTAAGCTGCCTAGCATACCCAGATATTTTTGCAGGATAAAGAAATATCATTATAATTAGCTACAATTAGTTGAATTTTTTTATGCTTGATCTTGATTTCAAATTCTTTAGCTCCATTCTTCTTTGTGTGATCTCATTTAATACACGGAAGACCTTCCAATGAAATATGTCTGCTCAGAAAATACGACACTCAATTCTTCTCTTAATGTCATTAATAATCGTGTCCCTGATTCCATCCTACTCTCAAAAAAATGCTTTATGCTTTACACAAGTGATCCTTCTGAACCAAGGGGTCTATTCAATACAACTGAACTTTTCAATGTACTGTGTTTTGTTCTGAGCTAGAGACCTGATTAATGAAGCTTTAGCTCTGTACTGTTTCCTGTTCCCAACAAGAAGTATATCACCAAACACCCTCTCCTGGAGCACTTTGAAATTTTAGAGGCCAAAGATGTATTTACTCATGTTTGCTGCACAAGACAATTTTCATTTGATTTCAAAAGGGTTAGATAGAGACAAAATTGCACATTAGGCTATTATTAGGCATTGTGTTTACATTTATCCATATAATATGACATAGGACTTTAATGTGTGATAATGCATTCCCTACTAATTACCTTTCTGCTCACTTTTATGACCCTTGTCAGAGGTTTATCTGGACATCTTGTAATCATTAATGAGTTTTTTCTTTACTAAGCACCTGAAAGGTAGGGATATAATGGGCTCTAAAACAATAAGACTGGAGATAGAGGAGACCATGACTTATAAAGTTAAATAACTTCTGTCACACAGAAGTGAGCTGCAATTTGAAAGTATAAATCTGGAGTACAAGCCTCTAGCCCAGTCACTAATTTACACTTCACTCATTGATTATTTAATTTAATCAAAGAAGTTATTGAATGACAAGATTTATTTTTCTGTTTAGTGACTAGTTTCATTATTGCTTTTGGTGCCAGTACACTTTTCTCTCTTAAAAGCAGATGATTTATTCTATTAGAAGTTTCAGTTGAAGCATTAGGATAGTAATTGCCAGTATCTAGTTTGCATTCCTCAAACATCATTACTGCAATTTTCCATAGCATCTCTTAGCCCTCCACTACTTTTTCAAAATAATTTATTGTAGTTTAATAACAGTATTTTTAGTAATTTCCTTAAGAGTATGGAATGATAAGTAGACAGGTTTTCTTATGTGTATGTGTTACATTTCCCAAAAGACATTATTTTTTCATGAAAAACTTTATTGTATTTTACTCATGCTAGAAGACTGCTTTTAGATGAAGAAATATTAAGTGTTCATATTTTTCAACAACTTTCAGGATAAAAAGGTCACTAAAGAACAGGTCTCAACAACTCTACTTAGTTTTGTCTTTCATAAAACTTGAATAGCAAATAATTAAGGAAGTGATTGAAGTCTAAAGCACTCTCATTGGCTGCAAAATACTTCTTAATACCATAGTGAAAATTAACCAAAATACTAACACATGTTCTCCCTGAAGATGTGTTTGTTTTTCTCTTTTGGGAGAGCCAAGCATGCAATCACTGTTTCAGAGCTAAATTCTGAAGGAGACAAGTTTTAAATAAACAAATGTGTGAGAGAATGGGAGAAAAACGTTCAATTTTTCAGACACATATTTTAGACTGTGTGGGAAATTCACACATCTGCTCACTTTCTGGAATATCCAACTGTGTTCTCCAAGCCTGGTGAACATTCTCTGTGTTTTCTTTCAATTAGAAAGTTGGAAAGTTTCCCACTAACACTTTACCAAGAACTTTGGAATAACTGGACATCTGGGAAAGCAATCCAAGAGAAGGGCAACTTCAATCCTAATGCAGCAAGAATCTCTATCAACCACTGGCATTGGGGAGGATATATATATTTACAAGTTCTAAATAGGCCAAAATTCTTCAGACTCCATTTCAGTATTTTGGGCATGATATTCATCTTTGATGGAATGATAAGTGCATCTTTCACTCATCTGGCTAAGATTCGTGACTTTTGGTTGGACTTCTCTCTTAAATTTATTTTTTTTTAGAGCTATGTTCTTTCACATAATGGCCCCTTTCATTTTATGTGCAGAAGATCAATTTGAGGTCAACTTTTGTCCTGCAGAATTAAGCTGAAAGCAAGTTGTTTTGAACCATGTATTACACTTTGTCCCCTTTTTTATGTTTTATATATCTCTTTTCGACTTCTAACATAAGCAATCAGATTGCATAAAATTCAATAGATGAATCATAGAATTTTAGTTTTTTTATGTGTTTCTGTCAAACTTTAGATGCAATTTAAATTAAGAGGTTATTGATTAAAACAAGACAAATACCATAGAGTTGGTAGCTTTTCCAGGCTGTATTGTCAATGAAAATCTATAAATAAAAATCAGATCATATCTTTAATTTTGCATTTTTATGTAACAATTGTGTTTGATTTGTGATGTGCACAAACTACTTGCACAACTGCTATGTTACACTGGGTTTCTTCTCATCTCCCCTATACTATTCCTGTGTCATGTAATACACCCAAATTTGATTGCATTATTGGGTAAAAAAAATAAGAAGGTAACCGTAAAAAAAACAAACAACAAAACCAAAACCACAACAAAACCCTCCAAACAACAAAGCTGTGATTTTAATCTTTCAGCAAAGAAGTTGTTTAATTTTTCTGCCATTGCATTACACTGTAGCTCATCTTGAGTAGCTTGTCTTGGTAAATCTAGGTGCCTTCTATAGTCAATTAATTCAAACTTGGTTAATAAAAGAAAACTCTAGAAAAGGCTTTAGTATATTGGATCTCCAAGAGTAATATGTTATGTTTGCATACCAATATCTACTGAGAATGATTTCCTCTCTAAATCTGAGAAGATGTTTCTCTGAGAGGAGAATTCTGGCTGAAGAAATGGATTTTTCCCAGGAGTTTAAAACAGACTTTTAATTTCATAGAAATATAAGGAGGGGAAAAAAGGTAATAAGAAGAAACATATTATAAAAAATAGGCTTGTATAAGCCTGATATGACTGGTAAAGATAAAATGAAGATAAAACCAAGTTCACTGACATGTTTCATTTGCTACCATAAGATTTTCAAACCTTGTGTTGGTCTGTAGTAATATGCAGGTAAATAAGTGCGAATTTTTATGCTTTTTTTTACTGCCAAATAAAACACTAGACTCATAGAATAAGTTGAGTGGGAAGGCTCTCACTAGAACCATAAAAATCCAACTCCTTGCCCTGCACAGGGCAGCCCCAAAATCACCATGTGCCTGAGAGCACTGTCCAAGCACTTCTTGAGCTCTGCCAGGCTGGTGCTGTGACCACTGTCCTGGGGAGCTGTTCCAGTGCCCAACCTTCCTCTGGGTGAAGAACCTTTTCCTGATTCCCAACCTAAACCTCCCCTGACACAGCTTCAGGCCTCCAGTTCTGCGTAGGTCACTTCTCAGTAGTATAAGCATTGAGAATAAGTCAAACAATATCTCACTGTGGGAAATTCTTTCAAACAAACAGATTAGAGCAGTCTAAGGTATGCTATACAAACAGTGGTGACACTAGAGAGCTCATAGGTCATGAGATAAAGTTAGGAAAAAATAATACAGGAAAATCTTGGTGTCCTCAGCTGTTCCCCAGTTTAATCTTCACAACTGCTTCAGAAGGAAGGCAGGAATACACATTTCAGTGGCTGTAGTTTGAGAGTTGTTCTGCGAGTCAGCATTTCTGATCATATGAAGCATCACTGTGAGTGCTATTTCTGTTCAAAGTAGTTGTGTTGGACACTTCCTTGCCTACATGGCATACGGAGGACAATTCTTCAAGCAGAAAGTGTGTTCATTCTCTTGCCCAGTCTTCATAGCCAGGCATACAATTATTTTAGTGAAGTTATCATTATTCCATGCTTTTCTGTGTTTTAGTTAATTTAGAAAGATATTTTAAATATAATTCTGAGAGGAAGATTGTGACGTTTTTCTTCATGAAAAAAATTTATCTACAACTTTTTCCTTGTTGGAGGTTTTCCACATTACATACAGTTATTGTCTTGCATCCAAATTACACACAGGTCACAGAAAATTCAATATAATTAGTTAAATATAATGCATTTTAATAGTATTTTATTAATATTTTCTTAGCCACATTTGAAGCTGGAAAAAATAAACTAAAGAAGGTTCTTTCCAAGAGGAAATATCAAAAATCTCTTGATATTCACTAGCCCAAGCAAAAAATTCTGTGTAGAATCCATAGGCAAACAGTGATGTTCTGCACAATTATAACCTTCCTTCTGGTTAAAGTGATCATTATGATGAAGCTATAATTCATTTTTTTCTAGTTTAGACAAAACTGTTATAATGAAAATATTCTTTATTCTTGAAACAATAGATTATTATGGCACAGGGTGTCAGATATCTTCCAAAGAGATAGAAACAATATACTTCAAAAAATAGGAAGGTTTAAAGAAGATAATTTCAAAACATTTCATGACTCACAGCAAAATTCAGCATTTTTTCCCTCCTTTTATCTTTTGTGGATTATTAATCTTTATTATTCTTATGCAAGTGCAAAATGTTAATATCTGGATTTTAGTCAATCGGTTTAAAGGGACGTGACAGTATCTTTTTAAGGTCAGTTATACAAATCAGGACCCAGAATATTTTAGTAGCATGGAGCAAAGCAACCTCTAAGTAGCCAAAAATCTGCCCTGGAGACTAAAAATTAAAGAAATATATGCCTTCTCTTCTGTTTACAAGGATTTACTTATAAAACAGATGGATTGGATTTACTTTTATCCAGTTTTATTGAAAATATTCTTGAATTTTTTTAGCAGATTTGTTTAGGGAGTTAAACATGGGCTATGTGGAGAAACAAAATACATTTGTAACTCCTCTGTATGACTTTCTTATTTTGTGCCAGTGTAATGCAGTTTGATTGCTTCCTTGCTTACTCTGTTTCTCTCTCCTCATCTCCATGATCTCACTGTGCTTTTGGTGGAAAATCATGTTAAGTAAATCCTGTTAAACTGGTACTGGAATAAAAGTATGGTCAAAACTCAAGAGACTAATTTTGAACTATTGAATTTGATAGGAGTCTTGCAAGAATTTTGGAGAAGTTAATAAATATTTCCATCAATATTGTCAAATTTATGAGACTGTACACTTACAAGACAGCCTTACTTCACATATTTCACATATTTCTTTATTTCATTATGTACTTATTTTTTTATTATTCTGGTTTGGGATATTAAAAAAAGATAAATTAGCAGCTGTTGCAACAAGAAAAATCAATTTTCTTGTGTTATATATGTTCTAGTTTTTTATACTTTTTTCTACTTTTCCACTTTCTCAGAGGCTAAGAAGTAAAAAAAAAAAAATAATGTAAAGGACATTCTGTGCTGTTTTGCTACATTATTGCTTCATACATCAGTAAACTATTCAAAACCAAGTTTATTTACCTTTCCCATCACTGGTTAGAGCTCAAGGTTTTAGAAAATATCTGACTGTACAGTAAAGCTTAACTGAATGCTAACTCTGCATTCACATTCCCTGCTCACCACCAGTTAAATATTAGAAAACATATTTAAAGCAAAGATAGGAACTAGGCAAAAATAGCCACATAATAGCTCCTTCAGAGTAACAGTATTTGTCAGTTAACATAGGGTGATCTGGCTGCTACTTCTTGTAAAGAAAATTTTAAAATTTCAGAAATTTCCATAAACAAGGGAAGAAAGACCTCATGACTTAGGACGTTCTTCTTTCTTTTTAAATATTTAGTTCCAAAACTATATTGGAACATCAAATCAATGCAACAAAAATATTTTACTGAGATTGTTTCATAAACAAGTTGGTTACTCCTTTCCATCTTTAGTTTTCAAACTTTTACTGGGGGAAAAGGTGTTGAACAGATTAGGCACTGAAGTTACTTGAGATCTTGTTACATGTTGTTGGACTGTGAAAAAAATGTGAAGGACTGGTTAATGTAGTGACATGAGAATAGAAATTCAGATTTCATTCTCTTCTCTGATTTCAAGTTCTTCTGCAAGCTTTCCTCTGCAAATATGAGTGAGAGCTAAAAGTTCCTGAGAAAACAATGTCACTGTCATTGGTGAGTCACTATCACACAGTTCTCTCTCTTCTGCAAGGGTAATTCACTCCTTTGCACACAGAATGGGGATGAGGAGGTGGAGCAAAAACCCAAATGACACGATATTTGCTAATGCTAGGCAGTTATACAATTTTTGCACAGACAAATGGATTACAAAGTTACTGGGACAGACAAGGTATCAAACATTAGTACGCTGATTCTGTTTCCAAGTCCTTGAAGAAATACTCTTTTATCCATTGTTCTTACAGATGGCCAGTTTGCAATCTGTCTTTTAAAATATTTTGCTTTTCCTTGAAATGTATCTTCAATTAATTCCTTGAATTAATTTCTCAATAAAATGAACTGTTTTAAATGTATGAAAACAAATTTTAAAATTTTTATTAAGCACATTCAAAAAGTTAATTACTTCAGGTAAGAAGTAATAACAAGACAACCATCACAGTTACACGTTAATTTAGCTATAGGGAAATCAAATAATTTCTAGATATTAAAGAAGCTGTTTCTCCCATTGGAACATACACATCCATACATGTTCGTGTCTACCAAAAATAATGTTAATATTATTATACCTGACATACCATGTATTCTGGAGTGCTATTGATTTCCTCTGTCTGACCTACTGCAAGCAGTCTGCTTTGTTTATGTACACAAAGTCAGAATATGTCTTTAATATTCTGGGCACAAGTTTCTACTTGAATAAAACAAAACCTTGAGAAACAGCATGTAAATCATTAATGAATAGAGCTTCTACTTTCTTTTAACTTGTAGCTATTTACTATAAATAAGGAAGGGTAATCTCTCATGTAATGTGATCATTTCCTAATTGTAATACAAATCTGGTATCTTTCAGCATGTTGTTGAAATTCTGTAAAGAAAAACTGAACTAAACTAAAATGTCCCTCAGAGCAAATTTTTTGAAATGAAACATGGCTTAAGTGGGTATTTAGCTCTTAACAATATGAATGATCTGGAAGAAAAAAATATTACTGAATTTTTTTTCTTGATGCTGAAAAATTCGCTGGTTAATGATAAATATTAATGACAAGCAAATTACACAGTTTGGATTAATAAATCAGATCAGCATTTATATTTTTAGAAACAAATACTTGATACAATGCTTCTTACAAAGCTAAATTTGACTTAGCCTTGGTTTGGGAAAAGTTCTTTAATGTGTAAATGTACTGAACGTGCAAATATGAATAGAGTTAACATTGCCTCACATATGCTGTGAGATGCAGCCTAAAAGACTGTCTTGAAATCAATTCTTTGGAATGTCTTGGGAGATTGAAAGGGTTATCAGGTAGGATTTAAGAGAGAATATCACTACTTTACACTATATAATGTTGAAAAAATTGAGGTGGGTCCTAAAGGAGCCATAAGAACAATTCAGAGTCTAATAAAGTACTAGGGTCTTAAGGTCATAGACATCTTATTTGGTAAAACAAACATTAAAGTTAATCTCAAATCCTTCTATGAAATGTGAACAGCCCATCTGGCTTTTGTGTAGAAATATAATTACCCCAAGAGACGGGTTGCATTCACAACTTTAAAAAGTAATCATAACTGAATATGGAAGATGTATTATAGTTCAAATAGAAATTACAAGTCTAATGCAGAGACTTTTGGGGGTTCCTCATAGGCTTGTTTGTACAGGAAGTCAAGCCAACCAATCATATGGGTCCATTGGATTTTAAAGAAGATGCTTAAAGGCCAAAAATATCAGTTAACTTTAGCAAGTGATCTCTAGAATAATACTGTAGCTAACAATTATTTTAAGGTGTGTGTAGTATCTTGCTTCCAAGTCAGAAATAAAAAATACTCAGTGCATGCCCATCTGGCACAGACAGCTACTTGGGCTTTACTCCCTGTGGATTTTAGAAGCATTATTAAGATGTTAGAGCTATGACTGTCTGGAAGAAACCATGTAACTCTTGCCCACTGAAGATCAGCACAGCATTGAGAAGCTTCCTTTTATTTTGTAGAAATTTCATTTATAAATACACCGTTAACTTTGACATTCCCAGTCTGAGATTGCATATATTCCTTAATTATGCTGTAAATTAAGAGAGAGAATAATCTAAAAATAGTCTTGGGTTCACCCCAGAAGGTAAATCTGTCTGCTGTTGCAATTCAGTATCTGCATCTTGTTTTAGAATAGAATAAGAAAGCAGAACCGGGTTTTTAAGAAAAACTGTGCAGAATTTATTCAATTATGCAGAGATATGAAATGGTAGAGGGTGATAGTTATAAAGCTGAGCTCTTGTGGGTAACTAAGCTACAGTTCCATACTAAGGTGTGAAGGACTAGCTTTTGCACGGAAGTGGTTCCTGATTGCTCCAAAACCCTGAACAACTTCTTTGGTGTTAGACACATGCTAGGAAAGTGAGATACAAGAAGGTCTCTTCATGATTTAAATTAATCAAGGCTCACTATCTCATCCTCAGAACAGGTGTCACAGTGTGGGTCATACCCAGAAAATTAAATTATTTTTGCTCAAAGGAAACAAAAATAGATATCTCAGGTCATATTGATTGCTGGGAACAGTTACTGTGTTGTGTTTTCTTGCCAGACCCTTTCCAGGAAGAAAGGATGAAGAGTCAGGCAGTGTGCTAGCATTAAACAGTATGGATGACTGTGACAATGACTAAGCCTGTGTCCTGTTTCTATCTCACACAGAAACAGCCTGCCCGTATAGACCTGGTCCCAGCCTTCTCATGGAGTGTGCTAGAAAAACGTGTCTGTGACATCTCCATGGCCTTTTAGTGACTGTTCTGTGCCTTCCCAACGGTTGTTTGCACAGATATTTCTGTTCCCAGGCCAGACACTCTGGTCCTGGCATGTCTGTACTGGAGGGAGTCTGCGGACCGCAGCTGTGAGGAACACAGTGTGAATTTCAGCCTGGGTGGCTCCTGAGGTCTGTCACTGACCAGGATCTACCTTTGGCTTGCTGTTGTCAGGAACAAACTGGTGTTACAGGAGGTAGAGAAGTACTGAATGTGTGAAAAAATCTACAGCTTTTTGAGAATGAGGGAATATATAGGAGGGCATTGTCCCACAAGGCAGGACTGAGAAGAAAGAAAATGGGACTGCAAATTGACCATGAACCAGTTGAAACAGACTAGAGGCAAGATTAACCACCTGGCAAAACTAAGTGAACTTTAAGTTCACCCAAACTTAAGTGAACCCCTCAATTGTTTTTTTAGCAACCATGAGTATGTCAAGCCGATATTCTGCCTGCTCAGCACTCTATGGCATGTGGCTAAGAGGCTTTTTATGCCCTGAAACAATTACCCTGCAAGTGCAACCCTGCAAGTAATCACAGTGCATGAGTGTCATAAGAAAATTAGCACATACCAATCATATCATCACTCCTCATTTCAAGTCTCAGTGGTTAGGAGCTTGTTTACCCTGTCTTGTACTTGATAAGGCTTTTAAAATCGGCAATAGTTTTTATATTCACTAAGTGAAGTTATCTGGAATTTGCTTTCATTTCTCTGTAAAACCCAGAAGAAATATTTTTGTTTGCTCATTTTTGTCTCTAATAGGGTGAGCTGCATTTCAACAGATTGGTTTGGTAATTTCTTGGAATGTTGGTTTATGGTCTGTTGTGACTATATGGTAAGTTTGTTTATATTAACAACATACTAAAGTATTAATGCAAGAACTTTGGAGGATGCTTCAGGGGTTTTTTATTATTTTCTTGTTAAGAGTAATGAAATTTGGTACTTTTATTGCATTAAATGTTTCCAACTTTTTTTCCTATGCATTTATTATGGCTTGTTGGAATCTAAATGTTATATGCATATTAAGCCCAACTTTAAAGCACTGGGCATGCAGACAGGGAGGACTATGCATCCAGTCTTGAAAGAGTGCAGCCAAAATTTTCAGGTTACCCTTTTGTATTCTGAGCATGCTGTGTGATTACCCACAGCCACCACAGGTATGAAACCTGGGTGCATGAGCACAGGTTATTAGGAATGTATAAGAGAGAGGCTTTGGTAAGGAGGAGAGACTCAGGGTATTAATCTGACAGTAATAGCAGAGGCACAACGTGTTTCACTTATCTCCATGGTACATCCTACCTAAATCTGGCAAAGAAAGCTTTAGATTAATTAATTCTTTCACTCCAAGGCTGAGGGTTAGGCCAGGATTTAGGTGCTAGTCATGGACAAAGAAAAACTGGTTCCAGTGAGTGTTGTACATCTTCTGTGAGGACATAAAAGTCAGGACATTTGCTTAGCAGTGACATCACTAATTACTGTTATCGTTTGTTGCCCCAATTCCAACAGCAGAAGCCAAGATTTTGCCTACATTAACAAAACATTCAGTATTTTATGTTTGATAAACTTTCAGTTTGCTGAATTTGAGTCTCTTTGAAGTTCAATGATTTTCATAAAGGCAATTCTTTTCTTTCAAGACAGAAATAACTAATACATAGTAATTAGGAAATTTTTTTAATAGTATAGGAAAATAAGCTTTATTGATGATCAACATTTTATAATAGACTAACTAACTTTACTGGGGAAAACTCATTTTTGACACAGAAGTCTTGCTGAAATTCTGGTGTTACTAAAAGTCTATCTATATTTGTACATGCTTGTTCATTTTTATATGTATATTGTTTTGTTTGACAAAATATAATATATCTCCTTACCTGACCTTACCACTATGTATATCAGTAGTTCTTGTCTAGAAATGTGAAAAGGACATTGAATTTATCAAGAAATTGGCATGGTAAAACATAACATGTTCATATAAAAACCACAAGCATTTGTATATAGAGATATTTACACAATTTTTCTCTGCAGGTATACCATGGGGAAGTAATGTAACCCACTGATTCTTAGATACATTTTTTAGATTTTTACCTTCCGCCTTTTCCTTTTATGTTGAACTTCTTGTCCCATAAGGCAGTGTTAGGGCTTCTAGAACACTTTATGTTTCTTACTGATACGTTTGGATGCCTTTTGTGTGCTGTTAAGCTGAATTTCCTGGTTTTAAGAGGCTTTTCAGAAGAACCACAACACTATTGGGATTTTACTGTTAAAGCTAAGAATATAGAATCATAATTTTACTTCCAGTTGTTTAATTATGTCCTTATATGTATAAAACCACTATAAAATGACTGAACAAGATATTGAGAGACAAAGTCATCACGCAATATTTCTAATAAACATAAAGTGATGACTTTAGAAAAGTTAAATTCCTAGTTCTCAGGAAACTTATTCCATGCCACAAGTTTAATATTGACAATGGCAGATAATATTTTTCACAAAAACACTGAATTCCCAATCGAATGCAAAATAAATTCACTTTTACCTAAGGAAGACACCAAACAGCCATATATTGAGTTTTAATTTTCTTGCCCATTCTCTCTGACTCTCTCCCCAGTGTTCTGCTTTAATTGATCTACATTTCCATTGCTTTTGTTGAAGGACCAGTAAACTGCACCTTCAGCAATCAGCAATCTATTCAGGCTAAAAAAGTTTGTGATTGTTCTAAAATACTGCATAGACTAAGTATTTCCCGTTAAGTGAAAGACTATTTTCCCTTTCTGTATAAATCTATGACTATTGACCACCTCATAAAGGTTTCTACTATATTAAATACAGCCATGACTGTGCACCGAGTAATCCATTATTCTGTAACACCAATATAGGCTCTGGGGATGAATTTATTGAACTTTAAAACAGAATGTAATCAACAATCCATTTCATCTGGCTGCCTAACACCCTTCTACCCATCACCCAGCAAAGCTGTCCTGTTTCACTTATCCTGTCCCATTCAATGAACTGTAAGTACATCTTTGCCTAATGATAAGGGCACTGGGGGCCATATATAATTCAGAGGCTTCTTGAAATGCATCAGCCAACTGTCCTGATATGTTAATCCACTCACTGGAGGCTTTCATTTGATGTCTAATGTAAATCCATGTTTGTAAGCTTCAGCATCATTATCATTATTGCAAAAGGAGACAAAAATGAAGCGGCAGCAGCACTGGTACTCATGACACCTGAGAACTGGTGTTGCATATTATGAAAGATGGTTTGTATAGTTCCCAAGTGAACTGTAAAGAAGTGAATGAACTTTTGCATAGCATTTCAAAACAACAAAGGAATACTCTGCTAAGCTTTCCTTTAACCTAGCTATCTACCTTTAAGAAATATCTGTCTAGTTACTAGAAATTCAGGGTATCGTGAGAAAACAGCTCTCTCACAGTGGGTAATATTCAGCCATTTCACACAGCAGAGCAACAGAAAGCAGAATATATTTGCAGAAAATTTAATTTAATTATAAGCTACTATCCAATTTGCCAAATGAAATATTCTCCAATGCCTTTGCACATACAAATAGGAAAGAATGAAAAATGTTTCTTGCAAGAAATTTAGGTCAATCAATTTTTAACAGACTTTTCTTAAGCTAGCCAAGAGCTTAGTCACTAATGAAACTAGTAAACAGACTATCATGTTTCTAAAATAAATTGAAAATCTCAAATGTTAGCTAAATTAAATCTATCTGTTCATATTCAGTGATCAGTACAAAATTTTACAATGTGTTGTATGATGTAAAATAGTAGATTAATTAAAAGCAGAGCCAAAATAGCTGGAAATATTGCTTGTGTCTCCACCCCAGACTCAAATTCTGTGATTTATTTAGTCCAGCTGGTGTCACCCATCTACCAGAACTTTCTTTGGTCTCCTGGTAGATGCAGAAGTTCACTGATCAGAACAGTTACAAACTTGACAGCTCTGATGTATTATCCTTGTAAAAGGAGGAGTAGGAATAAAGGTCCTTTAAACTCTGTGCCAGTCCAGTCTAGTTTTAGTTGTGAAGGCATTGCTTTTCTTACGATCCTCACAAAGTCAGTTCTCTCAAAGGAGCTTGAAAATGTGCAGGCTGTCAGGGGAACCCCTTCCCAAAGTCAAATGCTTCCATGGGTAAGATGCATCACCTCCTTGGCATTCTCTGTGCCATATGCAAAGCAATGGGACAGCTAGTGCAAGCCTCCAACAAAATTCGGACTAATTCAGCTGAAGATTTCAGGGATGATGATATTATTCATGCAAGACAAAGAAAACATAATTTTAAATTTTTAAAAAAGATTTTTTTAATATCTCTGTAAAGAATATAAAGCCTCGATTGCAAACAGGACTAAATTTGTGCTTGCAGAATATTTTGGGGATATATGCAACATAATGGTAAAGTTGTTCTGCCTTGGAAAAGTCTGTTTATATGTAGTTGCTTTACAGAACCTACTTCAATGCAGAGCAAGACTCATTAAAATTTGTTATAAGTTAAAACCAGCAGCAGAATTATTAACAAGGCTATAAGATATAAATTTAAATTTAAATTATTGATTTATTCAATGGCCAAATAAAAATTGCCTTCAAAGAATACTTCAAGTTGCTTTACCCCAGACTGTATCTTTAAAGTCTCCAGCATGGGTTGGAGCAAAATATTCAGCGAGATTCTCCCCATGGCAGCAGCAAAGCACAATCCCTTCTCTGCAGTTGCCAGCAGAGGATGTGAGTTAGAGAAATTGGAGGTCTGGGAGAGTGAGGAGAGAGAAAGGAAAGAAAAGCAAAAAGACACTTATGGTAAAACCAGGCCAAAACTTCATCTGCTCTTTCCTGGGAAATAATTATCCTCTCTGAGTTGGCCTTGAGGGGTTAATCTAATACAAATAAAATATAAATACTCAGTTTGAGGTTGTGTGCATGCCCCGAGGGACATCAAAAAGACAGATTAAAGAAAGAAGCCATAGCATGATAGCAGAATGTTTGAGTCTTCTGGCTAAGATCCACAGATGGGAATGTGGACTTTCCAGTGAAGTAGTGCTATAAATCTACAGCTCCCTACCTGAGCTGATCCATGTAAATGAGGACCTACCAGGGCTGAGCACTTAAAGATGTGATGCTAACTTTACTGCTTCTTTACTGACCTGGTGTGCTGCTGACAACTGAATCTTGTATGTCTTAATCATGCAGGCTAGGGCAGGAGCAGCCAGTTGAATTTTGGTCACACCATCCCCAATCCCCTTCAGATTTAGCTTTTGGATCAAGAGGTATGTTGAAAAGATATTTCCTAATGATGCCAAAGAATCAGAACATCCTTCCTTGTCTACATACAGAAAAAAAAAAGAGACAAATTCTTTAGTGCATAGAGAGCCCACAGTTCTATGGCTAGTTATGCAATTCTGTGAGCAAAAATCATTAATGATAATAGATAAATTCAAACTCCATATTGATCCAGTTCTAACTCAATGTGATAGGTATCTCTTTCTTATGAATTTAATGGAACTTGGATTAAACTGGGGATAGATGCTCATCTGACCAAGCAGCATAAAAATGTCTGGTCTCCTCATAGCTACCAAGTAACTTAATTTTAAGACATTGAGGATCACATAGAAATATTCCTGTATGTCCCAGGTACTTTTGATGCGCATTTGAAGAGAAAATTGCAATCTGCTAGCAGTCATTCCACTGCAGCAAAAGTAGGTTAACATCAAGTATGTTATTTGCTGTGAATTATTCACGCTGCAGTGTTGCCATGGTTACAGCTGTGTTACTTATACTCACAACATTATTATTATTTTTGTAGTCATTATGCTTACACTGCAAATAGTATTTTATTTTTTTCTGATCATGCCATTTGCAACATGAATAAGAAACAAGGTTCACAGAAACATCAATATTGATACTATAAGCTGTGTGGCTTTGGCATTGACATTAATGTTCCTCTGCATGAGGGCATCATGATACTCATATAAAGCACCTGATCAACCTTATTTGGCTGCTTTTGATTTCCATATTGATGTCACTGCATAAGGCAACTAATGAAGGCACCATAAAAATAATATAAACTCTTGTATTACCATATTTGCAGTGTACCTTATCATTAATGTAAAATATTTTTTTTAGGAATAATTAGAGCTAACTGTATTAGGATAAATGTATGTCATGAGAATATTAATGAGTTAAAAACAAAACAAAAAATGTTTATAATTAAAATTATGGGCCTTTTAAGTTAGTTTCACTTTCCTATTATTCTTTTTCTGATTGTTTGCTAGTATAATGATCCCTCACATGTTGATAAATTAGCTTGTTCTTCAATAACAACTAATGACTCAGAAGCTTAGAAGTTCTTTGGAAGACAAAGAAACCAACTGTTGAGTACACATCTTCTCAACTGAAAAAGTTTTTTTTCCCCTGGGAAAGAAAAAAAAGTCAGGATTCAAACATTACACAGATCTCTCAGCTGAGATAATAAAAGTCCTAATGCAAAATGCAGTAAGGTGCTGAAATCACACCTGAAATTACTAGAAATGTTTCAAGTGTTACATAGTTTGTAATCTCATTGAGTAGCTTTTATCCACTATATAGATATCTAATTTAGGATCTTCCTTAATCATTTTAACTACCTACATTTAGTCAGTTGAAGTCAATGTTAAATATCTAGACAGCTTAGTTTGTCTTTATTGGCAGTGGAGGGAAAGAATAACATTTGAATATGTATTTATATGTCCTAAAGTAGATATTTGAAAACTGTCAGCTTAACTGTATGCTAGAAATACCTATCACCATCAAATACAAAAATGAAATATAAATGCCTGAAGTAAAAGGAGACTAATTCTACCTACAAAATCTGTCTGTTCATAATGAGGATGCTATTCTGTCTCTTTTTTGTCATTTGCTTTAGATCAAGCAAAGCTTTAAAATCACTACTGCATAATTAATCTCTTATGGTTTTATTGATAGACTAAAAAGACTTTTCCTAAAGTCCCTTTTTTATTTACTCAATTTGCTAAATCTGCAAAGATATTAATCCATTACAATTAAACCAAGAGAAAATTTGATGTCTATGTAATGAGTCCGTGCTACTTCTGAAATTTTGATTTACTAAAAAGTTTCAGATAAAGTGTTATATATAGCATTCAATAGCACAGTCACACAAATATAATATAGGTGAGTCTTATAGATAAGACTCTAAAACTCCTATCACAGCAAACATCAAAAGCCCTCCCTTTAACAAACTTTGCACTGACCTTTTTTTTTTCTCTGGAAGTAGGTCCAGGAGCACAAAATGAGGGAATTGGGAAAACAGTGATGATGGTGGTAATGTGCCTCAAACTTCTCCACATTAATACCTTAACCTTTGGGTGGACACAGTTTGCTATTTGTGTTTTTAAACAAGCTACAGGAGTAAGAGAAGGATCTAAGGAGATAGGTGAATTTTGCTGAACATAATGCTTCACTGTTAGCTCAGAAAAAAAACCACAGGAGGCAGAAGATGACTCAAGAAAAATACAGTTTTAGGCCTTCATTTTAAAGGTTACAGAACAAAATATAATTTTTTTTCCCCAAATATTATTCCTATCCCTCACTATAAGTGCCTTTATTCAGTCTACAACTCTGAGTTTCAAACAGATGTTTTACTTGGAGGAATCAGGAGTAGAAACCAGATATGGCTCAGAAAACAAATGAATAAAACATTCAGGTTCATCCTGCTTGCCATTTCTTCCTCTGTAGGAAAAAAATTAAGTGGTCTGGTAAGAAGAAATCTGTAACGTTTTGGTATTCCTGTCAATAATTTCTTCTGCTTGTGTGCACCAGACCTTTATTTCCGTGTAGGCCACTAGAAACAGACTTATATAGTTTGATTTCTGAGAGTCTGTACAGCCAACTTAGTTATCAGTCATGACATTCCATGGGCTGCCTGTTTTCCTTTCCTCAGGGGTCCTCAAACACAAATTTTAGTCATTATAAAGGGATGTGTGCATGCTGGAGCTGTGAGCAGTCATCCTCTGACATGTTCAGAATCTCAGGTGGTGCTAAGGATTTACCTTTACCAGGTGTACAGCTCAGAGGAATATAAATAAGTAGGTCAAGTACCAGGATGAGGTAACCAACCTCCATCACCAGCAGTACCCCAAGTGGGACCTTCAGTGCACACAGGTGCCCATTTCACTTGCTGCAGACACTGTCATTGCTCTTGATATCCACATAGATCCAAAACTTACTCCTTCATTTCCATACTTTTTTCATGCTAGAATGAAATAAAGCTGTGGCAACTTCTGTTCTGGAAATTAAAGCAACCTGATCTCTACGTGTTTCCATCCAAGAGGAGAGGATGCGAGATTGATGTTTGGCAAAGCCAAGAGGCTTTTTCCTCTGGTTTCATTGTTTTCTAGTATAATTTGAGAAGGCACAGTCTAATATCAGTTTCTAAAGCCATGGTAATTTCTAGGTCTCCAAAACAAAGCAATGTTCATATTGTCCATAATTCAGGTGTCTTAGGTGGTGGCCCTCTTTTCCAAGTGTAGTGGCCACTATGATTGTGTATGTAAACATTTCATGGGAGTTCTCCTGTGTCTTCCTTTCCTTTTTTTAGCTTTCAAGTGCTAACATATTAATTCTACACTTCTATCAACTTTAAAATGCATTTGACACTTGCCAAGGAGGTGATGGCAACTCACAGTAGTGGTCTTTGGTCACTGTCTGTGAAAACAGGTCTGTAAACATTAGGTCTCTGTCTGTTCTGGCAAATTAAACACCATCCAGCTACTGGAACTTTCTCATTTAAATTGTTAAATTATTCAAGTGATTCAACCATTAAATGGTTAAATTATTTAAAAGGTATTGGCATGAGTCAGTTAGCACTCTCCAAATACATATCAAGCACTGTTTTGGAATTAACTCAATCTGGAGACTCTTCTTAAAAGAAGTTCACCTGGTCATTCCCTGTTGGAGGCTAACAAAAAATTCAGTTATAGAGATTTAGCTTGTGTGTCTCTTTTAAACCCATAAACCCCCCTCATTTTCAAAATTATCTCATCTGTTGTAGCGACTAAATTGTAAATTTTCTTTTTTAATATTTTGAAATAGTATGTTAATAAATATTTACTATTTTTCTCAGGATTCAACAATTAAACCCTCTTTTAGGACCTGTTATTGCAATGCAGATTATTCATTTAAAAATACAAGAAGTTGTGGCAACAACAAGTAATTAAAGTAATTAAAGTTCTACTTGTATTAAGATTCTTACTTAGTAGGATGCAACATGGAAAGGGACATAGATGTGGTAGAACATATTTTAATACATTGTGAAGCAATATTCCCGGGAATTTTGTCCAACAACTGCCCAGTTGTGGTGACAACATAAATATATGTTGCAAGTTCAAGCCCAATGCAATCAATATTATGAAAGTACTGGATATATTCTTGATTGCTTCTTGCTTTTGAAGAAGGGTTTTATCGTGGGATCTGAAACAGTAAGTGAAACTATTTTTGGAGTTATTTTTTGTAATTATTGAATCATTTACAAGAACATTTAATTACTCCCCAGTATATCATTTTTAATAGGCAATGTCTGTCTTTCACTCACCAGAGGTCTGACTCTGTATCCCTGAAGTGACAGGATGATTTGCCAGTGTCCTTAATGTCATTGAATCACAACACAATTCACCAATTCTTTTTCTAAAAATGTCTTTTGAGTAAGTTTATTTCTGCTAAATTTCTTTCAATAATTCATGGTAACCAGATAAAACTAGATGCAAAATGAAATTTAAATTTAGAAACAAATGTAAAATCAAAAACAAAAATAAAATTGGATGTTCAGCAAAACTTTCAAGCTTACTGATTTTGCCTTGGTATGTTCTAACTTAATTTTTTTCCCGGTCTCATTACTCTTGCATATATTACATTATTTATACAGTACTCATGTTTTCTGTGCAGGAAAATAAACAAAGGAACATTGTCATTTATTGAAATCAGATAACTCTGGCTTAGGACAACATTTTTTATTATTATTTTGCTACTGGATGTCCTAGATAAGTAGGCAATTCATGCCATTTTTCCATTTAACCATGTGCAGAGCTGGTTTTGTGAAGTCACAGGGTCTTATTTGTAATGAAGGGATATTCTTTTGGGATCTTTCAGTAAGAGATCATGCCACATGGCTATTCAGACACTTGGTGTCCACAGCTTATGTTTGTGGCTCTACCTCTTCACCTTTAGCTCCATTTTATAAATGTATGCTGCTTTGCGCTTTCACATTTATCTCACATTTTTTGTATTTTGACTATCTAACAAATATGTGCACCTTATTACCACTAAAATCATAAAGATTTTGTCTTGAGAGACCGCACAGTACCCTTAAACTTTGGAATTGAAACTTTCTTGAGTAAATATTGACAGATATTTCCACAGTCAGTCTTCAAAATCTGTAAAACACAGTTGCCTGCAGAGCACCTATAATATGACTATGCAAAATTTTGGGGGGACTGGAAGCAAAACCTCTGGGTACACCATGAAAAACAGCCATCAAAGAATAAAACTTGTAAAATAAATAAAAAATCCTCTTCCATGTGGGCCCATGATTCCATTTTAGTAGTGAGTAACTTCTTCTGCTCTTGGTTTGGATGGTGCATAGGCATGATGTGTTTATCTCAGCAGCCAGCTGTGTTACTTACTTATGTCAGGTAACAAGAGATATGGCCTGAGGTAAAAGTCTGGTTGTGTACATTGTTGTGACAGGTGGCCCTTTTTCATCATAGAGTCATAGAATCGTTTGAGTTGAGAGTGACCTTAAAGATCATCAAATTCCAACCCCTCTGACATGGGCAGGGACATCTTCCACCAGATGAGGTTGCTCAGAGCCCCCTTCACCCTGTCCTTGAATGTTTTCAAGGGTACAGCATCCACAGCTTGTATTTTTCTTGTATTTTATTTCAGAGACAACGTCATTGCTGTCAGAAGAGCAGAATCATTATTGCTCTTTGGGTTTTGGTGCTGCCTTACTCATTTGCAACATGGATGCCCCCAAATTAGAACAGCTAGAAGCACTTGCCCCTTCTTCCTATCCTTGTGGAAGACACTGGTACAGAGAAACAGAGAAACGCAGAAATGCAGAAACATCTACTTAAAAACTCAGCCTCCTGGGAAATTCCCTGATTTCCACTCAACCCACAACAGCTGTTGAAGTAATATAATTTGTTTGGGATAGATATTTTGAGGTTCAGGTAGACCATTGCACTGTTTCAGGGAATGAGGGCCATGTTTAATTGCATACATTGACTTTCCAAGAAGTGTAAAATTCTGTTGGCATCAGGAATTTCAAGATACAGGCCTTTATGGAAAATTTTGCATTTCTCAGAATGGCATTAACCAGTACTGAAATATTAATATTCAGATTTTATAGGTTGCCCAGACACAGCTCTAATTCCCTTCTTTATTTACAGTATGAACACAGAATCTGCAAAAGGTAGGACCCATAACCATTACCCAGAGTCATGTCACCTTCCTAATGAAATGTGAAGG
Organism: Alethe castanea; assembly: GCA_024734035.1. Taxonomy (NCBI): domain Eukaryota; kingdom Metazoa; phylum Chordata; class Aves; order Passeriformes; family Muscicapidae; genus Alethe; species Alethe castanea. Next base: position 94,042,391 of record JANRGV010000062.1, read on the forward strand.
GGTGAAGAAGAAAGGGGATCATATTTTTTATAAGCAAATTTATATTGTGTGTCAAGAAGGTATTATAAGAAAGTGAAGAATAATTGGCATAATTTGTATCATCTATGGCAAGGGAACTTCTGGACACTGCTCTAAATGAGATAATTTGTCATTGTAGTAAGTCTGTCTCATATAAACACTACTGTTAATAATGCTGACATTGGTTGGCTGAAGCGAATAAGCTTTTCAATGAAATCAAACATAAATTTTATTGAAGAAAATTTCAAGGCAAATATAAAGATTTTGTTCTTTTAATGATGGATTTCTTTTAATGTAGTTTCTAGATCTTTAAAACTGTGTTGAGCCTAACCTTTTATATACTTAATCATGCAAATCTACCCTGCTGTCCAGAAGGGTGCAGCACTCAGGTAAGTGTTAGTAGGATTTTCATATTTGCACCAAAAGAGAATACAACTCAAAATTAAAAGGTGATATCAACATTCATATTTGAAAGGTGTAATGTGCACCTTCTCTTTCTTTCACTATGATTAACAAAAAAACCTTGTGATCAGAAAAAAGGAACAATTACTGACAAAAAATCTTCCATCTCTATGGGTCACCTGTAGGTGATTTAATTATCTGTGGTTTAATTTTAAAATACATCTTCCACCTCAGTAAATCACTTATCACAATAAATTGATAAGGAAAACCTGTATATGAATGGATTTAAAAGTTTCAAATGTACCTTTCCTTTCAGTGGTCCTTTCCATATAAAATCCTTTTAACCACGTTTTCCACTACTGCAAATAAATAAAAACGTGAGAGAAGCAGGAAAAAAAAAACCTCTCTTTTGAGAGGCAACAGAGTAAAATGTATTGTAATGGCATTGTCGTAGATTCATTTCTGCTCACTGCAAGTGGAATATAGCTATCTGTTATGGTCAGATCCTGTTTTGATTTGATAGTGGAAAAGCTCCTTTGACATCAAGTGAAATAGGTCGTGCTTTTAAATGCATGGGCAGTGCTACAGAGCTGCTTCTGTTTAGTCTCCTGTGCTAATACAGCATCAGAGCCATTTATATGGTGAAAAGACAAGCTTGCTGGAGAACTGGTGCCAAAGAAAGACAAATGACACTACGGCATAATGTGAAAATGCATGAACTTCTCAATAGCTTTTAAATTGGTACAGAGAGAATGAAGCTTCTGATGTCTCACTTCCATTTACTTTATTTCCTGGACTTTTTGAGTTACTGAGTGAAGGGCATGGATAAGAGGCATATTGTTCTGTGGAGCACTTCTAAAAGCAGTTATTTTTTAAGGTAACATAAAATTATACTCAGTAACTGTGGAGTGTGTAACTCTTGTGAAGGTTCTTATACCAAAGTCAGTGTATCTGTGAACTGAATCAAGCAAAAGGACGAACATCTGTGTTATGTTTGCTGTTTTGTCTTCTCCTTGTTAGAAAATGAGCAGCCTGGTGTGTTAGAGCTTGAAAGATATCCAGAGAAACAATAGTTTGGCCAGCATAGAGCGAATGCATCATGAGGGGAAGGTCACAAGATGGTCCTTACTTTCCCTTGGAGACAATTCTGCAATGTTAGACCAAGGCTACAGAAGTCTCCATCAACACCTTTTTAAATAAAAAAAAATTATGTAAAAATTAACAAAGTTATTTTGTTTTGTCTTTTTTTACTGGTCTTAAATCAGTGTTTTGGTCCCCTATGTATGAGGACCAACTGAGATCTTGGCAATAATGCTATATCACTTCTGGAATTTTTTTCTACAAGCCTGTTGGCTCAGATGCTGAGATTTGTTCATGTGCCCATGATCAGTGGGCACGTTGCCAGTTCAGCACAGGCTGGAGTTTGGTTTCTGCCAAAGACCACAAGCTTTACTCTAGCCGAAAAGTGACAGAAAGTGAAGAACAATTGATCACTGGTGGAAACAACAGCAATTTGGAGTGTTGAAAAATTGCTCAGGGGTTGTCCCTCAGACTTTAACATCAGTTAAAACAGGAATAATCATGGATTGCAGACTAGCCTGATAATTTGGAGACACATTCTTCCTTCTGCAAATGATGATAAGCATGGCTTCTGACTTTCAAACTATTTTCTCTGTCATCAACATGGTTCAAGCCTTTTAAAAAAAAATTCTTAGTCAAATTATCCTTTCCAAGTAATTTGCTAATAACATCCATCTTCTGTGATGAAAGATAAGTGGTGATAACAAACAGATGCAAATAAAAGCAGCTACATGAGCTTTGAACAGTAAAAAATTAACTGATATTCACTCTTTCATGGCAGAATGGCAGATATGACAACAATAAGACTCTGTGGAGATGTTCTTCTATTACCTAGAGAATAAACTATTCATTCTACTGTCTTCAATGGGATTAGCTATATTCATTTCAGTCTTTCATTTCAGTTTATTTTTATCAAAATTTCCTCAAGCTATTTGAATATCTGAAGAGTCATATGTAAAGAGTAATCTAATTCTGTAAAACAAATTTAAATACATGGAAATTTCCATCTAATTTTAACTTCTTGAAGTTCTATATCCTCTTAAACACCTGGCTAAAGTACAGAGCTTGCAAGTACCTACTATTGATATGGAATATCAAATACTTGTGGAGAACATAGGGACTGCTCTATAAAATCAAGGTATTCCCCAAAACAATTATAACACATTATGTATTTTCTGTAATCATGATTGCTTTCCTATTCCCAGAGCATGAAAGCCTTAATCGGTCAATTTTCATAATTAGTTGTGAATATATTAATCTGTCTTCTTCTTCCATGAAAATTAAGCCTTTTTAGTTTGTACTAACACCAAGCCACAAGAGTCATGTGAGTTAGATAGCAAAGGGACTAGAGGGTGCTTCTTGGTCTACAAATAACACCTGGAAAAAAGTGTTGGGAATGAGATTAGATGGTCTTTAGGGAACGCTGGTGCTTTGAGGTGCAGCTCAGCCAATGAACAGTGGGCTTACATGCATGCAGCAGTACAAGAAACAAGCACCATGTTTTGTAAGGTCAGATGAAGGCCAGAAGAGAGCACGTCCTGAGCTGCAGTGACTAGAGAGCAGACAAAAAAATACCTGTTGAGCAAGCTAAAGTAGTCTAGCTCTTGGCAGTGAAAGCAGAAGGACTACTGTCCCACAGCTTTGATTGGCAGCAGACATTTCTTAGATTTCCCTTTTGCTCAAATGTACCCAAATATTTTTAACTTTTTCTCCTAATATCAGAACAGAAAGCATGGACCAGGTGGATACTTGGCTCTAGGCACATGTGGACACACAGAAGTATGTGCACGTTGGTTGAACCACAGGTGGTATGAAAACTTACAGAGCATTTCAGGTCTTAAAGGTCTCACATATAATGTCTTTTAAGTACCTCAGGGTATCCAATTGGAATTCAAATTTGTGTCTTGGGGTCAAACTTACAATTTTCTATTTAATAGTGTCCTGTGAATATATCTGAGAGATGAGATAAAAATACAGAAATATTAATCAAGATGTAATCACTCTTTTTTAATGTATAGGAAAATTGAAAAGTAATATTCAATGGATTCATATGTACAAAATCAGTTTTTCTGATAAGACTTAGTTGATAAAGTACTGAGAGCACATTGCAGCATTTTTTGCTTCTTAGTATTCACACAGTTCCATTTCATATTGCATAGAGGACAAGACAAGTTGTAAATAACTTCTACTTTATAATAAAAATTATCTTATAAAATGTTAAAGTGTTAAAGTAACCTATTCCATTTAATGAAGCATATTCCTTTAAATAAAGTAGCACTTGAATTATGCTTCTTTAAAAGAAAGATAAATAAAACTAGTTGAAATAATTTTACTTATTCTTTAAAAAAAGTTTTAAAGAACATAGTTTTTCAATTTTATATAATCAGGGCAGAATCAGCTGCTTAGCTGGCAAATGAAGGTAGAAGAAATGTATATGATTCAAACTACTTTATCTGTGATTAATAACTAGGTATTGACTTCTTGGGAGGCCAACAGAGATTTATTGCTGATAGTAAGAGATTATTATTGAGGGAAGGAAAGCCTTTGTAAATGTTAGACTGCTATGGCCAATAAATGTCAGTAAGACTGGCCAATACTTCACATTATACATTAATTCAACAAATTGCTTCTCAGATAAAACGAATATTAAAACTTTAAAACAGACAATTTGAGAGACCTATTCACACTTCTCGTCCTGTTCTACAAAACTCGTGTGAAGAGATCTGAACATATTTCTTTTCTGCTCACGGATATGGTTCTTTTCATGTCATAGTCATTCACAACAATTTCCGGGGAAGCAGAAACTTGCACTTGAACAAGAGCACAAGTGAACTTCTATATGTGTGAACAACTCCGGTGGCAATTAGCCAGGAGTATGAGGATGTTTGTTTAAAAAGTTTCACCAGACAATTTCTCTTCTCCACCTATACTGGAATGAATTCAGTGGGTGAACGACAGTATTTACATCCCATCTAAGATCACCTTAAATAATACTTGACTTTCTTTACCATCTTTCATCAATTCCAATATTTCCAGATATTTTAGCCAGAGATGTTTTAGCATTTGCCTTAGACTGCCTTAGATAGGATTTCTACATTTACCTACAGTTTCTGAGTCACAATTTCTGTTGGTGGCATGAGTAGAATTCTCAAATATTTCCCCTGGGGATATCGTTCATAGTGATTTGTCTTCTAAAACTTTAAAGTTTTGATGTTTTGTTTTCAACTATTCTGTATATCCAAGGCAAATTGAAAATTCTCACCCTTTTTCAGCAGCAATTTTTCTTTTTTGTTCTCCCTCCACCTCATCATACTCCCCTGCCATGAGGACTAATCTTCTATATTTTTAGTATAGATCTTAGTGGTTTAATCACCCTTGTTAGAAAGAAATAAAATCTAGCCACCTGCCTGCACCCACACTAGCACAAGAAAATGAAAATGCATTTAATTACCATACTTTCAGAAATTAGAGTGTCAGAAATTGAAGTGTTTCATTTCAGGCCACAATATAAAAATGAGTCTTCTTGTTTTATGGGTATGACATAGTTCTGTTTTAATTTTAAAAATAATACTCTTTTGTTAATTTACTTAAAACTTTTCTTTTCCACTTTTTTAAAACAGCAAAATGAAAGAAATAATATAGCAGATAAAGAAAGAAAATAAAAAATCAAGAACCATGCCATTTTTTGATCTGATATGTCTATTTAAAATACTATTTGCTTTCTATGACTATGGTTATACTTCTCCACTTAGCAATTGTAATCTCAGACCATTTAAAACAAAATCATTCTTCATTCACAGACTGAATTATTAAATTTTCAGAACATATTTGGAACAAAATAGGCCAAAACTCTGTTTCTTTCAACCAAAATTCAGTAATTAGTAACAACTGAAGGGTAGATAATCTTGCATATATTACATATTATTTCCAGCTCTTTAGTGAACACATTATAGGAATTTTTTGGAGTTAATTTTTTTCTGGTTTCACTGATATTTTGTTTGAACTGTGTATTCTCATTTGAACCTCATTGGTTTGAAATGGGAAAGTGTTTGGAACCTTGCTGAGAATTACATAAATATTAATAAGCTTCAACTTTTTCCTTTCTTCTGCAAGGCTGTTGCCGACATTGAGAACACTGATTTTTTAAATGTTGAAAAGCTGAACTGACAGAATTCTTTAAAATTTCATGCATATGAATAAACTTTGCTTAAAAAAAACCTGCAGACAATTTATTTATATGTATCTAATACAGTGTCATGGTATTTATGAGGCAAGGCTCATATCAACATAGAGTGAACACTGGAAATTATTGGTTTGACCTTCTAACCCAGAGTTCAAGATAAATAATAATTTATTTTCTTCCCTGCAGTGTATTTTTTTTTTCTAAAGAACACCTCATTTTAAGTACAGAACCTGGTTTACAATGATGTGATATTTTCACACAATTTTCTAGCTGGCTTGACTGCTTCAGATGAAGGTCAGCTGATTAGCCCAAGGTCATAGACTGAGTCATTGACTCAGTCAGATTAGAATTGAGGATTCTGCCTACTGGAGTACTTTGTTCAGGAAGACAAGGATCGTAATAAGACAGAGACATATTTCAGCACAGAATAATTTATTTTTTTCCTCCTGCTTAATATAAGTTTCACTATCTACTGGAAAAGATTTTTATTTATCTAGGCTCTACAGTATTCTGGGTATCCTGCTTTTTCTTTGTCTACTGACACATTCCAGAAGTTCTGGCTTCTGCTGAGAAATAATCAAATATGTTTTGGCTGCAGCGGGCTCAGATTCAGATTAAAATTGGTTTCATTTCCTGTGTCACTGTTTGCTTCAGAATAATAATTTTAGATACCTTATCTTCATTAGGGCCAGTGGCTAAGGTAGATTAATTATGCTATTTGATGAGAGGACAGTCAGGTGAGTTATCTGCCTCTTTCAGTCCACTGTATCCTGTCTCTCTCCTGTGTGGAGGCCTGGTAGCAGGGAATACCTTTGTGACAGCAGAAGGCTCAGCACAGGAGTTTGTCTTCAGGTGAGGGAATGTGCAAAAATGCATCTCATTTCATTCTGTGTTTGCTTGGCTTATTTTCTTTAGTCTCCTAGTTTGTTACTTCTTCTACTTAAATACAGCCATGTCTTATGTCTTCAAGATTGTGATGTGATTGGACTGACTCAGCTTGTAAAGAATAATGCAATAGAGTCAAACTGAATTGTGAACAGCAGAGTCCTTGGTTTGCTGTGTCTGTCTTGGTCTCTTACCGTAATCCTGCAGGGATCACTGGCTGGAGAAGGTGCCCTGGCCCAAGGGCAGAGGATGATGTCCAGCAGGAATCCTGCAACTGCAAATTTATGTCTTTTAAAATTCTGTCTTGTGTTGTTTTGCTTTCTGGTAAAAAGGAATAGAAATATCCCGCCAGGTAATACCAAACTAAAATAAATCATAAGAGGACTGATGTCTTTTAGGTTTTAATTAGCAAGAGCAGAGCACAGCTTGTTTCTGATAAGAATGTCAGCTGCAGTCTTTTGGTGCAAAATTTTATGGAAAACAAGAAACTTATCATTTTCACAAACTCTATGCGCAGCCCAGTACAATCTAAAATTTCTTTCAATTTGCAAATATATATTTAAACACCATATTGCATTCTTCCATGGGAGGGTTTTTATTTCACTCGTCCAAAAAGAAATTCCCTAGTGTGCGTGTATATTGTTATAAATATATGCTTGGTCATTTGATTTCAGTATACTGATGAAGTATGTGTATTCATAATACAACATAGAATCCTGTGCTGTTTGTGCATGTGTGCAGCTGATAAGAAATGTGCTTCTGAAAAGTTAAGATACAAGATGAAAAAAATGTTTGTGATATACAGGATTGAGCTTTTAAGATCCAAAGAATCTCATTCTCATGTAACAGCTGAAAGATTAGAAACAGGGACTAAATATTCCTTTCAGAATATCTTTTTTTTTTCTGTAAATTCATATAAGTAGTGTATAGAAGCTTGTGCCATTACTTAAATGATATTAAATATACATGTTTTGTATACACAATGCAGATGAGATGCATGTTATATAAGTGCTAAAGAACAGAGTGAAGAATAATATATATCATGATTTTGATACATAGAGTATCAAACAGATTTTTCCAAGGGCAGTTAAAAGGCCTGACAATACCTAAAAATTTTTGCCCAGATTGTTTTTTAAACAATAACAAACTGAGATAAAGGTTAACATATTAACTTGGTATCAGAGATGAAATTGAAGTTTTTGTGATCATATTTTTTCTTTAGCACCTTAAGAGCTATTTACGTAATTGCTCACTGAGAGTACTGTGCTTCAGTTGCTCTTCTCTCCAAATTGAGGACAGCCCTTGTTACCTACCTTCAGTAGGTTTTCTCCACTTAGATTGCAAGTCATGGAACAATGAGAGCAATTCTATCATTTATCAGGTCGCGTTTGTTTGGGGGTTTTTACACCCTAACAAAAATATATTCAAGTATATGCTAAAATATATTTGTTGTGCTGACATTGAAAGTGACCTCAGGTGGAAGAAATGGGCTAAAAGTAAAGCAGAACAAAAAATAGATGTACTTGGGTAGGAGTAACTCCATGTATTGATAAGAACAGGGGGATAAAATCATGGAGAATAACTTGGTGCAAATTGAGTTGTCCCTAAGCCAGCAAAGTGTGCTGGCAGCAAGGAAGCCTAGTAGCATGGGAGGGAGATGATCACTCCCCTCTACTCTTCATGGTCAGTGAAACAAGAAGATGCAGTGAGCAAAAAACCAATATGAGAAATTCCATTTAAATACAAGAAATCATTTTTTTACCGAGGTGTTCCAACACTGTCACAGGCTGTCCAAAGGGGCCACGGAGTCTCCATGCTTGGAGGTGTATGATCCTGAACATGATTCGGATTTGTGTGTGTGAAGGATGCTGTCCCGATCAGGGTTATTCAGCCTAGGTCTCCACAGGTACCACCCAACCTCTCCTCTACTGTGATTCTGTGATGTATGTCCTGTCAATAGTGAGGCTGTTGTGCAGAACAACAATATCTCCCACCTGGAGAAGAATCAGTGTCAATGGTGCTGAAGTGATGCAATACAATGTAATACTAAATTGTACTATTCATTATACTCATGTGTCATTATCAATTTTTAAATACTACAGATATGGAATCACTTTTTGTCTTTTTAATTTTTTGTCTTTTTATACTTTAGCTTTAAAAGGTCTAGTGGGATCAGATAAAGCTGGTCATGTGGGCTTGTAGTTGTGACTTCTGGTGGCAGTTTCTTTACTCTTCATATGCTTGCTAATGGTTTCACTTGAAACATTTCAATGCATTTCAATCTTCAAAAAGAAATCTCAGAACAAAATATAATGTCAGCAAAGTTAGGTAGCTTTGCACTGCATTTTTAATACCATATATAGCTGTTTTCATGTCTTAAAACAGTTGTAATGAATATAGACTTCAAAGAATAAGTATTTCCATCTATTTTTTTAGAAAAGAATAAAGAAGACTGCACGCTTGGGATTAAACTATATGTGCTGACTTTAGTGGAAGTATCATTTCATCCACTCTTTTAATTATTTCTTGCATGAGGTTAGGACTTCAATTCACTGTATTTTTTCAAAACGCCAACACAAAACCATGCAGCAATGGTTACAGTTAGGACTTCAGCAAATTCCATCATCCCAGCTTCCTTATTTGGGTTATATAACTAAACTCCATCTAATCTGCTTTTACTTCAGCCAAGTCTGTTGATTTTGAGGGCTGAAGTGGTTTCCTAATTTCAGGGCAAAAGCAAAGTGACACGTATGATCATTAGGTACTAACTCGACATGCAGAGATTTTATATTTTCACCCACTGTGCAACTGTTGCTTTTAAATATTTCATGACCCTGAAAAGCCACCCCTCTGCAGGTAGCGTGTATTTGCTGCTGTTTTACTCAGTCCAATGGTTATAAAGCACCTTACTCCAGTTGCCTCCTTTATTAAGGACTAGAAATTCCCATCACAAGGAAAAGTTCTCTACCCATTGGTAGATGTGGGGACAGAACATTTTACCTTTGCACTACAACCTTTTATTATAATCAAAATGAAAATGAGGGGGGGGAAAAAAAGTAAATTTGGGTCCTGGTTCCTGATCACTGCTAAAAGAATGAGAATCAGTGCAGCAGGTCAACTTCCTGCACTGGGCTTGCCCAGATGAGGGGAAGGCTGCACAAAGCTTTGCTTTTCACTTTGGCGTACATACACAGATACACACGTGCAAACTTATTTTTGCACCATGCCGAACTTGCTGTGGTGGAAAGGCCTAATGTGTGGAAACATCTTCACTGACATATGAGAGCATTTGTCAACTTAGCTGCATAATCTTCTTTCTGATATTCTCCACATTGAGCAAAATGAAAGCAGAAGTGGTAAAATAAAATCAAACTCACTATTAATGGTTTTCAAAATATATAAGCTTATAAAAAGTCCGAAATATTGAACAAAACTTTTGACCAGCTTGCTGGTTTTCATTATAATGTTAAGCTTTCTGAATTCATATATAAAATGCAATATTTTAACTTCTCCATCTCCTTTTAAAAACATCTGTGGTCTATTTCTGAGTGATAATACTTGGAAAAAAATGCAACAAACATCTTGATTTAATACAGAAGCCAACAAGCCAACATAAGAAATCATTTTTCTTCTTCCACAGCTGAATTCCATGGAAGACCATAACATAACTACTCATTTCTGAACTTTAATTCCAGATAATGTGAAAATACAGCCATATTTTAAAATAATCAGGTTGGTGCTCTTTGCAATAAATTCTTCTTCAGTTTCTTCATAAGAGTTGCCATCGTTAAAGAACTAAACTGTAGCTTCACACAGGATGTGACCAAGTGCAGCTTTGGTTTCTGTTCTGTTCTTATATCACTCAGTCTTGTGTGCTGGCTGTTCAGTTTTGAACAAGATGCATCTTTGTAAAACGCAGGAAGTTACAAACCTGCACCTTCTTACATATGTAGCATCCTACAGTAGTACATTAATTAAAAATTATTCAGCTGAAATTAAGCTTGTTATGGTTTATCTGGGAGTCACCAAAGAATTTCAAACACCTCATGTTTTTTTTACGATAGTTGATAAATTTCCATTCCGATTATTTTTTCTCCAGTTGTCATGAAAATTTTATTCTTTCATATAATACTGTTTCAGTTGGCTTTACTTTTCATAGAGTTAAATGTTAAAGAAGATGAGACAATCTTGACGGTTTGAAAATTTTTTAAGCAGCATGAAACTTTTCATATATGTACTAATTTCTTTACTAAAATTGTTTGTCAGGTCATAACTAAAAGATTTTGCATTTCCTGAAACTCATATTTATTGAAAACAAAAATGCAAAATATAAATGCCATGGTAGCTTTGATCATCGGTCAAAAAACATTAAATTGCAGGTTACAAAGGAAAAATATATTTAGAATATATCTAGTCTTGTCTGTCATTTGGAATTTGTCTTTCATGAAGAAAAACCTGATATATTAGAGAAAATATTCTTTTCCAGGTTTCTCAATTCTCTAGAAGGTGGGTCCCACAGTGGAGGGGGGTGGTTGTGATGCTCAGGCAAGGGCATTCCTGAGGTGGGAAGAGCCCAGGGCAGTGCCAAGACATGCCCACAGCCAGCATCTGGCCCAAGAATAGGTGAGGAGGCACACGTGTGGCAGGCAGGGGTAACAGCAGCCACCACCTCTCCACACACACACATCAGGAATCCCAAAGGATTTCAAGTGACCTGGAGCACAAATACAGGCTGGGCAAAGAATGGACTTGGAACATCCCTTCAGAGAAGAACTTTGGGGTGTTGGTGGATGAGAAGACGGATGTGACTTGGCAGTGTGTGCTTGCAGTCCAGCAAGTCAAACACACTCTGGGCTGCCTCCACAGCAGTGTGGGCAGCAAGGTGGGGAGGGGATTTTGCCCTTTATCAGCCCTCATGAGACCCCACATGGAGGACTGCATCCAACTCTGGGATCCCAACCACAGGAGGGACGTGGACCTCTCAGAATGGGTCCAAAGGAGGGCCAAGATGATCACAGGGCTGGAGCAACAACCCTGTGAAGACGGGCTGAGAGAGTTGGGATTGTTCAGCCTGGAGTACACAAGACTCGTTGTGTCCTTTCAATATATATAGGGGTCTTCTAAGAAGAAAAGATATTTTTTGCTACACTGGAAGAGTGAGATTTTTCATGGGGAGAGTGGTGAGACTAGTACAAGTTGCCTAGGGAAGTTATGGATACCTCATCACTGCAAGTGCTGAAAATCAGATCAGATGGGTCTTTGAGCAATCTAATGGTGTAGAAGGTGTCTCTCCCCATGAGAGGAGGTTTGGACTAGATGATGTTTCAGGTGTCTTCTGACCCAAACCATTCTATAATTCCATTAAATGCAGGAATATGAATCAAAAATGTTCATGAAAAAAAGAAAAAAAGAAAAAAAGAAAGGTCCTTAATTTTAGAAGAAGGAATGCAAAAGAAGATGAGATAATATCACATTTGGTCTGGAAGAAAGTGGGACCATTTCCACAAATAAAAATTTAGTGTTGAGAAGAACACAAAGTCCGGCCAACTATCAGTAGTATAAATGCACTAATAAATAGAATAGCAACTTGACAGGATAGTGTTACTCCCAGCATCACAGAATATTCTGAGTTGGAAAGGATCATTGAGTCCAACTCTTAAGTAAATGGCCCGTATGAGGATTGAAACCACAAGCTTGGTGTTATTAGCACCAGGCTCTAATCAACTGAGCTGATATCAGTGGTAAGATTGAAAACTCTATGTTTGAGCCTTTGAGACAGAAATGTAACTAAGATTGATGAATTAAAAGAAGAGAACACTGAATTATCATTGAAGTTTTCTGAATGCATTTTTCCTGTGCCTGTGGCTTCCTGGGACATGCTGTCTGCCACTGAGAAGGCTTCAAAGTTACCGTGTCTCAGTTTTCTACATTTGTTATCCCCTTTCTGTATAGCAGGTTTATCAGGTGTGAGATGGATGTAAAAACTGTAGTAAGCTAAAGGTGTAGTAGCCACTGAATCTGTAGGACTGTAGGAATTTTTCACCACAGTATATTGCTATATGGGATACTGTTGTATTGTGCTGGAAAATTTTCAGAGAGCCACAACTACTATTAAAAGGTATCCTCATGATTTAGGAAGAAATGACAATGTTCTCAGCACAAGCAGAAGTTATACTAAATATCTGTAAACACCAAGGAAGGTATTTAAAAATGGGAGCTAAATAGCCTCAGGTATGATTTTATTTTATTTGTTTGTTTGTTTGTTTGTTTATTTTTTTAATGAGACAAGGAATTATGCAGTTGGACTGCAGAAGAAGCAAGAAAGATATTCACCCTATGCCAAAACTTGCTAGTCTCTGGGTTGAAGACTCCAAGTTATGTAATTCTCCCTGTGCCAAGTTATAACACATTCCTCCCATATTTGTTGATTTCTTCAATGCTCTAATATTCTCAACAACAGAGGACCTGGAGCCTTTGTGATATTAAAGACATGAGAAAGAGATTTCTAGATGTCTGAAGAGCTATATAAGCCCTTTGACTTTTTGTTTTGATTTGACAATTTTATCTGTCATACTCCATTTATCATAAAGAAGCCTTTGTTTGATAATATGCTTCCTAAGGAAAATTAGACATGTTTTGTTCTCAAGTAACAGTAAAATAATTTAATTAAAATACACTTTTCAAAAGAGTGTTGAAAAATTGTTGTACAATAAGATTTTCTGCTGCTGCTGTAATTTGGCTTATCAGCACATACATATGAGCTTAAAGATTACTCTAAACATGATACCTGACCACTGCAAAAGAGATCCAAGCTCTTCCTCGACATGTGAATCAGCTGGTTCTCTGTTGCACAGCTTCCAGAAAAAGCTGGAGATTGGTGCTTCACATTGAAGCAGTAGTAAGAGTAGAGGAGAAGTAAGAAACTAGGAAAGAACCTAGGAAAATGACTGCTGGAAAACTCGAGTTCTTTCTCAGGCTGGGGATATATTGTATCAAGGAGAGAAGTTTAGGGATAAGATATTGTTTCCCTGGACTGATGTGCTGGTTTCACGTGGAGCGGCGGGGGGAGGGGAGCCCAACCCCTAGGGACGGGAGAGCTGTCTCTCTCTGGGAGCCTCCTCTGAGGCTGCGGGAACCAATCAGAGACCTAATTTAGTGATTGACAGCCCAAGAAACCAATTAGAAAGTTATTTCGCTTTCACAAATTACACTCTGAAAATTGGCTCACTCTCTTTCTGCCTTCCGGTTTTCGGAGGGTGAGGGGGTCCGGCGGGGCTTGGCCCCTCGGACCCCGGCTTGGCCCGGGGCCTCGGCCTCGGCCCCGGGCCCCGCACGGCGCGGTGGGAGAGACGGGCAGGGGCCCGGCCCGGCCCCGGGCGGCCCCCGGGGTGGACTCGGCCCGGCCCGGCTCGGCCCGGCTTTCCTGCTTCCATCTAGCATGGCCGAGCGTGCAGAGAAGAGGCCTGCAGATGGCCATGAGGCTTCTTCACTGTCGGGAGGCGGGCCCCAGCACGCGGCA
>JANRGV010000062.1:94074301-94092892 GCA_024734035.1 Alethe castanea
GATAATAAAAGAAATTTAAGGACAAGTCCAAGGTATGAAGGTCTTGACTTTACAGCTGTATCTGGAATACTAACTATCATGTCTTTGGCTCCTCCAACAATAAACCAAGATGAAAGAAATAACATACAATTAATACTCCAGAAAAGTATGAAAATCCCTGCTCTTCAGAAGGGGACTCTATGAGCCAGTCAGCTGGGGCTTATGTTCATAAATAACTCATGAATGCCTTTTAGCTAGAACTTTTGGGTAGAACTTGTTCACATTAGCTAAGATCAAGAAGATGATGTCTATGTGCCATAGAAGATGCAAAGGCAGAAGTGCTTGCATTACATTCAATAAATCTCTAATAATTTTGTACTACTGTGGTGGGATTGTGGAGGGAGACTGACTTTGCTCTTTTAGCCTAAAGCATGTTCAGCCAAATCTGATTAGAACAGGAGAGTCTTAATAGGTACACTAGGACATGACCAGCCTCCACTCAGCTCACATTGTATCACCAGCACTGCCTGAAAGAAGACCCTTAGGGAAAAGTATAAAAATGTAGTAGGAATTTCTCATTATTTCCCAGGTGCACTGTCCCAGGCTTCATCATTTGTGTCTTTGGGATTTCCTGGCCACCAGTGATATCCATAATAGACTCTCCATCCATGAATTTGGCTAATCATGCTGCAAGTGTATGCAAATGACCACAATGAATTGCAGTTAGACTATTAATCATGTAAATAAATCTCCTTTCTTGTTTGGAGATTTTATTCTTGATAATTTTTCAGTGATTATTTTTTTGTGTATATCTCAATTCTAATTCAAACACTTACTGCCCATTCTCCTACAGACCATATTTCATATCCTTTCAAGATATTTTTTTCCTCTCCTAACAGGGTCTGTACAGATCTGGGTCTGTACTATTCTGGATCCAGATATCAAGAGAAAATGGAATTGTGGCAGAAAGATACAGCAGGTAAACTACTTTTGGAGAAAGTGAAGGTGGGGATATGTCTTATACTCACCACAAATACTTTTTAACACTTCAAAGGTTGTGTTGTATTTCTGAAACTCAGCAGCTGACAGCCCTAAAAACTGCTTCCATGTGAAGCAAAGCAAAAGAGCACAGTTCATGCTATGGTAGGCACAATCCATGTAGAAATCTCAAGTTAACTGTAGTTTTGAAGAGGTAGAATTGAAATTTATTGTATAATGAAGATACATAACAATACACAGAACCTCATCTGTTTACTAAAAATCAAAATATTTTCCTACCTGTAATATTTCAGTGCAGTGTTGTCCCAATGTGAAGATTCATAATGAAGGAAATTTAAATTATTAATTTTGCTAATTAATAAAACATCTTCTTCAAAATGCTGGCTATCCGAAATAGACCCCATATTCTTCATCTTTATAGTCTTTAAGTATGTTCCCCCGTTTCATTGCTACATTCATTCTTGTTAATACATTTTCATTAGGGGTTTCCCCAAGCTGTGACCTATTGTTTAATTACTAGTTGAATATACAAACATTGAATATACAATATACAATGCTTACATTATCATACAATATTTTATGTACAATAATACAATACTTACATTAAATAAATTATGCATATCATTTAAAAGATAAACAAATGGCAAAATTTCTGATAAATGTTGTGATTTTGTGAACAGTGTCAGAGCAGTTTATTTAGTTGTGGGATTGCTTTTTTCATTCTTTTTTTTCATGGCAGTTTATATATGGTTCCAGGAAAATTTAATTATTAAAATCTATAACATATTATTTGATATCAATTTTCTATTCATTTTATGTTCATGGATATGTTTCTATGCATCAGTAAATTATTTAGTTGCTGCAATTCAAAGTATTTCCTAGTTTCACTTCAGAATAAGGGAGAATGGGAGCAGTAGTTCCCAAATAGACTCAGGAAAGTGAACTTCGACAAAATGTGCCCGAGGGAAGAAAAAATCAAGAAAAATTCTTAGTTGTTGTTGGCCTTTTCTAAGGGTAGAAGGTGAGCAAAGCAAATATTTAAAATAAACTCTTTTGGCTGAAAATAAGGGAGGAAGACTGTATAGGAAAAGAGAAGAGCTTCTTCTAGGGGTTAGAACAATGAAGAAATGAACATTTTAGTTTAAGACACACAATGGGAATTTACCATTGTGTTGAAAAATTGGAAGAGGACACTCCAGACTAGCAGTAAGGTAAAAGGGGCTGAGAACTCTCACAACTTCAAATTCTCAGATACAGTGAGAAGCAACATCTTTGCTCTGTTGTGGAATATGAATCGGTGTGCAGTCTCACAGGGCAGCTCATCCATCTTATTTCTCAAACCAGCACAGGCCAAAGGCCATATGCTGTTTACATTAAAGGGGTTTTTGATGCTTTGGGAATAATGAGGTTTCTGTACAGCCAGAAGTAAAATCCTATCACTAATGGAAATAAAGGGAAGCTGAGATAATATTGGGTACCAGTGCTCTATGAATATGATTTCAGGGGACAGTTTTCATGTGTATTGCTTGCTGGTTATTGAATAACTCAGCTTTTCTGATATGAAATAGGCCAACACAGAGTTAACCCTGCACAGAAATGATAAACAAGTTTAAAACAGTATTTAAAAAAGAAATTTTTCACACTTTTAAAATACAAAGGGCTTTCATAAAAAAATAGTGATTTCACAGTATTCTGAAATTAAAAGGCAATAAAGTGTTTTAATTGAGTGTGTTTTCAGAAATACTGGTAGAGACAGTTTAGCTTTCTAGACAGAATTGCAAAAATACCAGGGATGAGAGAGTCTGAAATTTTAATTTTAATTTTTAATTTTTTAAATTTTTAATTCTTGGGGTCAACATAACCAAGGCAAAGGATATTAGCATAAGAAATATTTTTCTGACCTGAAAAAAACTTTAAAACCGTATTTTCACTGTTTGTTATTGTACTTGATCGGGGTAATTTGTATTTAGAAGATAGTTTATTTCTCTGTTTAGTAATAGTCAAGCAGTCTTGGCCTCGCAGTCTGAGACAGATCATCAATCTTTATGGACACTGACAGGTACCTGTGAAGTTAGAGGGCCCAGATCAAATGAGGGCTTCCTTAGTATAATGTATCTTTCATACCTCCTGGGGAGCAGACACTCAACATGCACCTATGAGAACCCTTAGGTGTAGAACTAAGATGTAACAAACATTTATTCTCTTAGATTTCAGAATACACAATCATTTTCCCAGAAACAACAAAAGCGGTAGTAAAAATATGAAAAGTTAGAAAAAAATGCTTGAGAAAGGTAAAAAAAAATGGGTTAAGTCTTTTCTTGCTTTCCCCCAAAGTGGTTGAACATGGAATCATAAAATCATTAAGGTTGGAAAAGACTATCAAAGTCATCAAGTACAAACAATAAGCTAGCACTGTTGCATCTACCACTAAACCATATCCTCAAATGTCACATCCACACACCTTTAGAACCCTTCCAGAGATGGTGACTCCACCCCTTCCCTGGCAGCCTGTTCAAATGCTTAACCATCCTTTCACTGAAGAAATTCTCCAACATGAACTTTCCCTCGTGCAGCTTGAGCCCATTTCCCCTTGTCCTGTTGCAGGTTACCTGGGAGAAGAGACCAAGCCCCACCTGGCTCAGCCTCCTTTCAGGCAGTTATAGAGAGCATTAAGGTTTCCTTTGAGCCTCCTTCTCTCCAGGCTACAAAATCCCAGCTCCCCTCAGCTGCTCCTCATGTGGCTTCCTCTCTGGACTCTCCATCAGTTTCATTCCCCTTCTCTGGACACAATCCAGTAGGGCCCAAGTTCCCACATGCTGATGATATCCAGTCTTCCAAAGCACTCTCTAAACAAAAGATTAAAGCATACTCTGGAATGTTGCCATCATTCTTACCAAATCTGTCCCTTATGCAGAAAAGATTATAAAATTGAGGTGACATTCCTTCCACACCCGTATTTATGGCTTTCTCTGTAATGAAGTGGTAGAGGAAGTCTGGCCTCTATCCCAGTTCCTAAAGCTGTTGATGTGTCTTACTGGAGACTGTTAAACAGAAAATGTAAAAGACATCTCCAAGAGAAGAGTCTCAATACAGATACAATCCAGTATCTCTCTCTTGCCATCTCAGAAAAAAACCACAATTTCCTTCAATGACTTTTAAAGTTGCATTCTAGCAGAAGATATCGCTGTAGACTTGTAGCATCTGGGTAGTGCAAATGCCGTTATCATTTCCATAAAAACATTACAGGAACTATTAACTTAAAAAAGAATGATATTTTAATCCCTTTGTAATTAACAACCATGATGTTAGTTATGATGTTAAAATGTCTGTTAATTCAGAAGTCTGATGTTCCATTCCTATTTGTGTTAATGTGAAAGCAGTTTGCTGTGCTTTGTAGCATCAGAATTGAAGTACAGAATTGCTTCAGGAGAAAATTTGGGCTCTTTAAAGATCCATGTGTAGACATAAATAACTCTTTTTCTGAGTTTTGTGTGAAGTACTTAATATTTTTACACACGTTATATTTCTAAAGAAATGTGTTCCCATCTTATGACCCAACTGTTCAGCCTGTCTGTATTTCTTCAGATTAATAATAAACTAAGAACTCTATTGTTTTGGCTGTATGGTTGAATATAAATTTACCATTTGCCATAAATTGAGAGTAGCGGTTACAATTTTTCTGATTTAAGATATTTTGTATGATGCTGATAATTTATATGAAGTTGATAACAGTAATTTGAAAAAGACAGTAGTAAATAAATTGCTATCAAGTATATCTGTATTTATAGCATTTGTATCTGTAATAAATACAGTTTCAGAAAAAGTAGTGCTAGAAGAAGTTATTGAACCCTCATTGGCAGTATAGCATAGTTAAGAATTCCGTCCTGTCTAATCAGAAGAACAATATCAAATGAACAGCTAAATGTGAAACTAGCTATAAATATTATGAAGCTGGGCGGCTTGAGAAGAAATAGAGAAATGTCTTGTAAAAGGTTTTGTAACTAACTTCAGTCATGCATAAAAGGAAACTTTATTTCAAAAGTGAAAAATCTCTACTATTCAAATCTGCTGAAATCTTTACTGTTTAAATTCCCTGTAGGTTTTTTGGGCTCCAGTAATCCTGTAAATATGTTAATTAGAAAACTATTGACTGTTTTAATACCTTTCTGTTCTCATCTGATCCAGACCCAGCTTTTAGGACAAACAAATCTTCAGTTGTGATGTGTGTGTGTCTTACATAACAAGCAGTTGCCCAGCATGTTTTCTTTCCAAAGAAATGTGCATATTAAAAATGTATGAAGAGTCAACACAGATCTTCATTTTGTTCAAGTCAGAGTTCAAGAATCTGGTAAAAGGACTGGAAAAACTTCCTTTATTTTCTGGCTCCTCCATCTTGGGTTGTGAGATTCAATGCTTTAATTATATTTTTCCAAGGAAAAACATCTCAGCACATTTAAAATATCAAAATACCAGCTTTATCTGTCAGTATACTCTGATAAGTCCTGTGCTGCTATTGTTCCTGTCCAGTTTTGTTGAGCAAGACACTTGAGATAGTCTCTAAGTTGTCAGTGTAGCTTGAGAAGACAGTTTAACTTAGTTGATTAAAGAAATAACAATGATTTGTGTGTCTGTTTATGTTTCCATATGTCTCCTCTGTCTTGCACAGATGTTAGAGGTTCAGATTCTTATGTACTGGGGTGGATTTGCACTCTGCCTTGTGTGGAAAAGTTGTATAGATCCTACACAGACCTAAAAAGATACAGACATCTGCACAAAGAAAATTTAAAGAAAAGGCAATGGGCCATTATCACTCACAAATGTCCGTTCCTGGCCAGTGAGTATAGACCATAGAATGACTTATTTAGACTTAACGTTTTTAATTTTAGTAGCTAAGGTAGAGTGTAATAAATACCATTAATCTGGAAAAATGTAAGGAAATCATGTAAGTTATATCTATAACCAAGATCATAGCAGCTTGGAAGGAAAGAATAAATGCTGTCTTTGCAATTTGTGTTCTGCTATGACTGGTGAGTCCTAGTATGGGAGCTTGGACCATAGAGAATATGTGTTTACATCAAACTCTTTCTGTGTTTCATACACTTGAAATGCATTTCTTTGCTATACATGACACTTATGCTTTTATAGTATAAATCCTTAAGAAATTATTGTATTACAGACATCAAAATGAGCTCTCATCCCAGAGAGAGAGAGTCATGGGAATAATTCACATTTGTGTTACTGCTTCAAAAAAACAGACAGGAACTGAAGAAAACTCTGGACAGAAATTACTGGGTGTGAAAGAAGATTCCAGAAATTCCCTCACAGAGATCCTGTGGCCCCCAACAGACTATTACCCTTAACTGGTCAATAAGAAGCAAAAAGAACAAATAAGCTTCCAACATTAAATAAAATATAAGAAATACCAATTTGTGTGTGTAAAAACTGTGGGAAACAAGAAAATCAGCAGAATATCTGTGACAGATAGGATGTGGGTCATCTTAGGATGGTCACAACAATTCTGTTCTTATTTGACTTTCCCCACCCATGTGTCTAGAGGGAAGATGAACAGCACAGCATTTCAGTAATTACAGTCTGAGATGTAGGAGATTTGACTGTCACTCCTGTTCAGCTCCAGTCTCTCTTATAGCTGGTGAAGTCATGGAAAAATCACTGTCTGGATTCCTCATTAAATTTAGGCACTAATGGAAGATTTTATTGTTAATGGACAAAAAGCCCAAACGCTTTCACTGGGTCAGGGATATTCAGATGGGCTGAACCACTGGCTATTTATTGGGTATAAACTTTCCTGTCTTCTTCAACTGAGACAAATGCCTCAGGGTAGATGTGAGGTAATTGGTGGATGGATTTTTTTGGGTGGGATGTATTTTGAGTGGGATGTATTTTGATGTATTATTTTGGGTTCCTATACCTAATGAGAATGCTGTGATAATAAATACTTTTGAAAGTTTTTGGCTAAGACATTATATATCTTAACTGTAAAGTCATCCAATACATGGTGATACTCTGCCTTACAGGGACCAGTACAGAGTCTCTATTTTTATCTAGATCACCAGGATACAAATAGAAGTTTTCTGATTGCTTTCCTTCACATTTGCTAAACTTTCTCCATCACACACAGAGACACTTTTATTTGACTTTACACTGGAGGCCAACCTGTGTCTGAATATTTTGACTTGTTGAACAGCCAGCATCTCTAGCCAGGGCCTTGCATAACCTCTAAGACCACAGATGTTATTAGCTGGATAGGACTCAAAATTTTCTTTTGCCAGTTTTTAAGGTTTTCTGCCCAAACATCTACTTTGTTTATGCACCAGTGTCATCAATGAGACTGCCATGGCCCTGGAAATATACTGCCTAACTAACACAGGAGAGTTAATAGACAAGAGGTAAAACATACATAGTATGCTTCTGCAAAGCCCTGCTTAGGAGTCTGATTGTACTTGTGTTTGTGCAGTTGCAAGCTGGGAACAATTCCACTAAATTTAACAGTTATATAGAATGCAAGTGGTGTTAATTGAGAAAAGAAACAGGCCCTTTACTTCCTCTGGCCTTTCATAGTCTAATTATAGCTTTAACATACAGATTCAGGGTTAGGGTCACAAGGGCTCTGCTAGAGCTAAATGTTTCCTGTCAAAATCACAAGTGGCAGAATGTTTTTCTTGAAATCTAATGGGGTTGCAAGCACTACTAAAGATGGCTGTTACTTAGAGAAAGCTATTTTTAATTACCTAAAAAACAAAACAAAACCAAAACTCAACAAATTCTAAGTCTGCTCACTAAGAGAGCCTGTGAATGCTCTAGAGAGAATCAGTATTTAACAGGATAGCCACTGGTTCTCCTTTTAAGCTGTACATTTTCAGGTTACTGCAGAAATAAATAAATTTAAAACAGATCTTACTAGGAAATAACCCAAAACAATAAATCCCAGCAACCTGGTAGGGTATTTGGGTTTTAGTCGTATTCTTACTGTGGTTTTTTTTATTAGTTTTAAAGCTTAGACTTCAAATAGTTTGTGCTGTACTAACAACCTGATTTTAGACAAGAAAAAACAGAGAAAGATGGGATGACACAGTCATCTAGCCAAATAGAAAAATATGAAAAAAAAACTGGTGCTAGTTTTGAAGGTAATTTATGAGAGATCTGCACAATAAATGGTTTCTTTGAGGTCTGGAATTTAACATGGGGCTTTACCATAGAATTATCTCTCCTATACATGCTGAGGAATGCCTTGACTCACTGAGGTTGATAGTTGTAATCCAAGGAGATTATACTCTAGCTATTTCCTATCCCTGAAAGCCTCAACACTGTTTTGCTGTGGGACCACAGCAGACCAGAGTCCATGCATAAGATATGCACCCTCCTCTGTTGGTGTCAGCATCTTTCAATGATCTGTTTGCAATTTGTGTGCCAGCTCATGTTATAAAAAGTCAGACTGCATTAAAGTTTCTCCAGTACACTAACGTTTTCTCTCTCAAGAATTTTCTATATCTGGTAATAGCTATAAAGCTCTTTGGTGTTTTGTAAGGTTTATTTCTTTAGTTAGTCCTTATGCTGTTGAAGTCCTGAAATTATACTATAGCCACTTACAGCATAGTCTTGCTCAATGGAGTGCATACACCTGTCCTGTGATTTTAGCAGGAGTGAATTTGATACTATCTTATTTAGCTGGAAAGAGAACAGGATACAGCAGCAGTGCTGATATCTCAAACAGAAGTTACAAGCTCGGAGCTTAGAAAAACCTCCAGCTACTTGGCCTCTCTATACAGAAATCACATTATTTCTTCAGGTCCTTCACCTATTCCCTTCTCTTCCAGAACAACTGGAGAGTAGGAGGCAAATGAAAAGGAAAACTCACATCTTTCCTTCTCTTCCTAGGACCAGTCAGAGAGGGACAGCTTAACCCATCCTTACACTTGTTTTTCTGTCTTTCTTAATGCCCTTGATTAGCTTTTGTGGAAGATGAAATTGCAGCAAACCCAAAGAAATGAGAAGATGGAACTACATCTAAAGGTTTTATTTAAATATATAAGAAAAGTCACTAAGCCATCTAGATCAATGAAACACCCAGCAACATTGGAATATATCCTGAGATTTTCGATTAAATGTGTATCTATCTAATGCATATCTAATCCAATAAGACAATCAACATTACTTGATATAATTCATTACATTAATCAGGCTGTAGATAGGAACTAGCATCCTTCTAAAATTAGAAATTAAACAAATTGTTAACATTTTACAATCTCTTGGAAATAAATGGAAGGTTTTCAATGGTTGTCCACCATCCTCAAAACAGCAATTAAAACATGTAAATCCAATTTTAAAGACCCAAGAGGCAGGACTGTAAGCAAATATGCTCTTCTAATTCTCCAGTCCAGTATTTTCTAATGGGATCTAGGCAAGTCAGATAAGAGCTGGTGGGTATTTCCAGTCTGTTCCATATGAAAAATAATTCTGTTAACACTCCAAAGCAACAAACCGGGTTTGATACTCTGTATGACAAAATATTCTATGTGCCACTTGTTATATGGGGATGGAGATGGTTTGGGATCTTCCAAAAGTGTAACTAAATTGTCCCTGTCATTCCATGGTTTCCACACTATTTATTGAGCTGTGATTAGTACGTAACACATGGGTTCTTCCAAACTCAAACTGTCACCACACTGATGTTCCTCATTTCTGTAAAAGAATGCAACTGCATCTTTTCAAAATTCAACTGCTCAATGTCTTGGGTGTTTCTTACAAGTATCCTGTGGTACAAAAATTCCTCAATATGGGTGGAATACCACTTCTAACACAGTCAGCATTAACGCACTGGCACCCATCCACATTGCTTAGGGAAAGTCTGTCCTAAAGTAGACACCACATACCACAGCACCTGCCTGTAAGTTCCTCTGGGCTCTATGTTTCAGCATTTTGGCCATCAAAATATGACACTCTGCAGCATTTTTTAGTTCAGTCCATCTCAACATGAAAATGATGTTGCAGAGCACATGTCTATACAGCATGAAGCTGAATGCATGAATTACATGTCTGGATAGGAATAGGTGCAAAGGCTGCTGGCATTCTCTTGGGGAGCTAGAGAGAGGGAGAGAACTCTGCCTGAATCTCTGCCATACACTTTATTGGAAATGATTTTAATTATCTTATTGTCTTTTAGAAAATAGATGTCTCCTATCTTAATAGAACAATTTAAATATTTGAATTGTATTCAGAGAAGAGGATTAGGTTTTTGGAAGAGGATGCCAGTCTTATAGCCTTGTATATCTTTAAATTCTTTTGTAAATGCCCAAATACATATGTGAATGACTTTAAAATCAATTTCAAACATCTTTAAAACTATCCTGTACTTTACCTTAAATTAAATTGATTTTTACCACTGTTAGTTGGATCCTCAGCATCCATTATTTGCACCCATATCCTTTCAATTTTCTTTAGTGAGAACAAATTAGAGAAAAATACTCAGGGCAGTATTCAACTGTAGAATATCCTCTTTCTAAGCCTTAGAACATACAATCAGTCAACTGATTTAGATTAATTTTTAACACATTTAAAATTAACACAAAAGTGAATTTAATATTCATAAAAATGACCAAAATCTTAACCTTTTCAAAATTTCACCTCCTTTGATAGAGCTGGAGTTCTGCTTTTTGTTTGTTTATTTTACCTTGTTTGTGTTTAAATGGTTATATATTATTTAAGATTTAGGAATTTTGTGCAGGCTAACATTTTTCCTAAGAGATAAAAATTTTCTTAATGCTACAAAAACTCTTCTGCCCTATACAGCTTGCCACACATCACACTCTAATTTAACTGGGAAAAAAAATTAAATTTAGCATGCTAGACTGCAAAAGTACCTCTATCACATTTCCTCAACTGTGATAGATGTTTAATTCAACAGTCTAGACTGAGCAGAAAATTATTTACCTCCCTAATAAATAAGAGTCTTCAAAAAGTTGCTTATGTCATGATGTCACAGACCAAGGTCTTTTGAGGTCAGATTAAAAAGGAAAAAAAAGCACTGGTGAAATACAGTGCAGTACTCTTCCACTCTGAAGCAGAGCTTTTTTGCCCCCACAAAATACAAGGTATCCATTTGTCAGGAGGAGAATAACAGCTGTTACATTAAATGGATAGCATTTGTACGTGAAATTGAGTGGAAGACTGTTGAATTTTTATTCCAAAATTCTCCATATAATGATGGAATATAGTGATTTCATAGTACTTAATCCAATTGTTAGTTGCATCATCTAAAACCTTGTTTAGCATCTTCCTAAATGCGTGATGAAATTTTTTCTGTAGCCCACTGTAACTGTGATATTAACACTAAAGGATAATTCCTAGCAAACCTCTTAAAAAAATAAAAGAGGATTGATTTGCATTTTACATATCTGTACTTGGTATTGCAGATTTATGGTGAAAGAAAGTAAAACTTGAAAAGTCTTTCTCTGAAATATACTTTGTTTGCCTAACTAGAATTTTCCAAATATATTTTCTTTCCAAGCAGGGAATGTTTTCCCCATCCACCAATAGTAAATTTGATTTTCTGTTATTTTGCTTGGACCTTTCATAAATGCTAAACCATGCCTAAGTTCCTGTTGCACTGGGGATGGCAAACACAACCTTCTGAAGGGCTGTGTTGCTGGTTGTTTATGGGAATATCTTTTCAATAATATTAGTAGAACTTATTTACTACCTCCCTCAAAGAAAGTAGGATGCCAAAGCAACCTTTCCATGTGAATCAGTAACTCTACTCCTTGATTATGTCCTGCTGTTTTCCCTTCATAAATGCAATTTGCAGTAGGACCTTACCTACATCAAAGGCAGTAGCCCATTGATGAGAACTCAGGTTACTGTGACTGGGTGACTTCTGGTAGGATCTGATCAAAGGGCCAAAAGCTATCAGCTCAGACAGGCACCTCTTTTCCTTTGTTTGAGTCCGGAAATGAGAGAGCTGATAGCTGTCTTTTGGTCCTGATCGGTCCCACCCTGCTTGACAGGAGATGAAAGGTGCACCAATTATGGCTGGTAATCGCTGACTACTATTTGCACTCATTGCTGTGGTTATCAATACAAATTACATGCTACTCTTTACCTGAAGCTTAGGGAAATATTTCACCACAGCTAGCATTACCACTTAGTCTTTTTTTTTTTTTGCACCAAGAAGACCCTAAAGTAGAAATTCTTCCAAAAATAAATTCAGCATGATACAATCACATAAGAGAGTCCAAGAACTCACATAATGTTAGCAGCTGGAAATTTCTTTTAGTACATAATGTGAAGAATAATTAATGCCTCCACCCTGCCTATTAAAACTGTGGGTATATGTTTCCGAAATACAAATCTGCATGTATGAAGACAACTTGAAAATGCAAAGATATTATATCAATAGCCATGAATTGTAAGCCTATAATTATAAGAAGTTGTTCTGGAGGCAAGAAATCACAAGCTTTTTCATTTCTACCACATTAACATGAGATACAAACCTTTTAATAGTAACATGAGTCCAGAAATATATAATTAGAAATAGAAAGAAAAAGGGAAAGAGGTTGAGAATCATTGCTTGAGACAGCAACCCAGCAAAGTCTTCCAGTCCACTAAGGCAATCTGTCAGTCATTACACTCACAACCAGAATGCACAGCAAGTAAATAAGGGATGTTTAACTCCTAACATATCAAGAAGGTGGAATATTGAGAAGAGTTGGAAGATATATGGGGAGAAGGCAAAAAGGCCAGTATTTCTGTAAATATACAAGTAAGAGAAAAAGATGCATGAGACAGTTTTGAAATGTTTCATTTGCCAGTGGCACATGACACATTCAATGATTAAATGCTGTTATTTTGCAAACAAGGTTCAAAACCAAGGCAAATTCTAATGTCAGAATAAAATCATACACACACACACACACACAAACACACACAGACACAGAGACACATATATCTGCTTATGTGTCTATATGGTGTGCTTTTCCTTCAACCATATCCTCATAGCATTCTGACACTGAATTTTTCACATTATCAGAGAGGAACTTATGTCTCATTAATGAACTTCATGCCTAAATTACTTCTTATTCCTATAAGAACTCATGTTACAGCCTTCACTAGCAATACTTGTTCTTGAGTGATTTATCCTGAGGAGGTAAAAGGTCTGCAGTAGTTTTTTTCCTAAAGCGGGCGCATTATATTTGTTTTGAGAACTAGAATATTTTAACATTTTTGAAGGGTATAAATTAAAATTTGGAATTAATTTATTCTTGTGAGGTTTGTTTATGAGGAACAGACCGGCCACTTTAGTGAGGAATTGACTGTGAAATCAATTTTACCTGGAATAACCGTGGGACTATTATGGGATATAATATAAATTGTTTTGGAACTGTTTGGTGTGTACACAGATGAAAGAAGGAAAGATGTCCACATAAGCAATTCCCTTGACTCTTGCACACAGACACACAGAGCTTAATTCATTTCATTAGGGTTCCTAAACAGGAATCCTGAATAAAGAATGACTCCTGAGTTTATTAGGACTCCTGAATTCAGTAGGATTCCTGAATACAGAGCTCCTGTTTGCAAAGTGTCTGGTCTTAAGCTTGGTTCATGAGTGAAAAGATTTCTTTCCAGCATTCACTGTACACTGTTCAACCATTAAAGCACACAATTTTTGTACAGAACTACTAGTACCAATTATTACATATAAAAAGATTGAGCTTGAATGTGTCCTCTTCAACTCAATCATGCTGAATATATTTAAAAATTAGATGTCATTGTATTATTATTAAAACCATTTTTATACTATATAAAACCTTTAGTACAGAAAATATTTGAGAAAGGCTCTTAGGGTAAGGCAAAATCCTTTTTGTCATGCTTAATAGCCAGAGGTCCATTTAGACCTGGTTTTGACTACCTGAAAGTCTTCATGAAGTCTGCTGTTTAGTGTTGATTTAGTTTCATTATACTTTTTGTCTGGTTTAGACCCAGAGGTCAGTAAGTCCTTATTTCAATCAATAGCCAGTGTGACTTCTTACAGAGGGAAAAGTCTGAGCACCTGCACTGATTTAAAGATCTGTGTGTATTTTGTGGGCATTGTGAGACTTACTAGGGGATAACTGAAGTTCACAAAGCTTTACTGCATTCCCTTTTTGTTGTTAATGCCTCTTTGCTTCTCTACCAGAGTGTTGCATTTTTTATAAAATGTGACTTACAAAGAGAGAAAGTAAGGGATATTTTTGGTCTTACTTTTTTTTTTTTCCCTTGAGATTACACCTTCTTTATGCGTGTTCATCTGTATTTAAAAGAAGGAAAGGAAAAAGGAGGGAGAAAAGATAATTAATTGGTACCACTAGATAATTGTTCAACCTCTTTAAACGAACAGTTAGTACATTAGATTGATCTTATAACTGTTTATAGCTACCATACAGTTTCTTTACCAAGTACTGTCTGTATTTTTAGGTATTTCAAAGACCTACTACAACAAGAAATGTCTTTTTTATTTACTCATTGAAATCAATAAGAAATGTAGTACATTCCTTTATGATGTAAAATCAATGCTCTAATTACAGTCCAACCAAGGGTATATACCATATTAAAAAGTAACCTTAACGTCATGACTGTAGCATTGCAAAACTAGTTATGAAGCATGTGTGACAGATAAATTTCTTTTGACCCTATTTACGTATTCAGAAATAGTAATTTGTATAATGGAGCAGTAACAGGCATTCTGAAATACAATACATATAATGAAAGCTCACTAATAATTATCCAGGTACAGGTTAGTTAATAGTTCAGAAGCTGTTCTGTTTAGAGGAAGAGCACAACTACCAGATTATACACAGTAAATCAACACTTGAAAACAAAGACTCATTTTTTTCTGGTCTTTCATTACATCAGATCTTTGAAATCCTATGTTTCTAAAGAAATGTGTCCGAGTTATATATGATACAGTATTTCTAATTCTTAAAAGTTTCTTTTAATTGGAGTAATTATGGTTTACATTTCCCATGAGACAACCAAAATTAATTTTATTTAGTATTACATTAAAAAAAGTTTCTAGCTGGTTCCAAGGAAAGTTTTAGCTGAAATAATAAATTCACTGTAACAAATTCTATTTCTGCCCATAGTGCTCATCATGTGCCTATCACATACACTGTGTCTGGCACTGTTCTCATTGTGATTTGTGAAGAAGCTTTGTCTATATAAGCCTTCGTCTGAGAAAAGTAAATTTTCCTGAATTTTAAGTGACTACCTAATTATAGAAGAATTTAATGGCACTTTTAAACTGTAGAGAATAGGATTTTCCACAAGGTAATGTACAGTGGATGGTGGAGAGTCATCTTGATTTCTAAAATTTTTATTGGGCTATCAGCCGATCCTTTCTTATATCAGCATTTCCCTCCATATTACTTTGACATGGAACTCATAATTCCTTGTAGTTGCAAAGACCTTAGATAAATGGTTCACTGATATTATCCCTGAAAATTTTCACTCATCCTGAAACATTTTCAATGTCCATCAGGAGTATTAATTACTGCATTGTGGTCTGCTAATTAACAGTTTCTGAGAATACTATGAGCAATTATTTTACCAAATTTTTATTTTCCTAATTTTTTATAAATATTATTTGTTTCCATTTCATATACAGAAATATGTTTGTATATACACACACAAAAACATACATATGCTTTTCTGTATATGTATATTGTATATATATATATGTAAATGGATGGATGCACTAAAGTATTACCCAATAAAACAAAAATCATTACTCAAAGTATGGTCCATTCTGGTTGAACTGTCCTTGACTTTAGGAATACATAAGGGACTTCCTTGAAGATTTCAACAGCCTCAAAACAGTAAAATTCAGAGTTCTAAAATAAGTTGGCTTCCTTATCAGTCTTATTGCACTAATCATTGCACAATCAATAAAACGGGAAAATATGCTGGTGAGTGATTTGCAGTGGAGAAAAGTCAGCTGTCAGTAGCTGTTTCAAAGCGTTACTCTTCCAGTCTCTCTGCTGTTATCTTTTATTAATGAATTTGGCACAACTTTGCTGCAGAAAGGAGCAGAGATTACTCATCAGTGCCACTATAACTTGTTTCTGTATGTTCAATGATGGCACTGGTCCATAGAAATCTCTCTTGAATCTTTTTCTCATTAAAGGGTACAGACACAAAGAAGTGTTTTTGATTTATGTTGAGATGTTTCTTGCAGGAGAACTAGTGTTCACTCAGTATATTTTTCAAGACATGTACAAACATTTTTTGGTGAAGTTTTTAACAGAATTGACAGCATAAAAATAAATAATAAGAAAGCCACCTCAATACCTTTCCTGCTGGACAACCGCAGTTGTGTACATAGGCAAATGCACTGGGACTTGTGAAAAGCTATTCTGTTAAAGAAACTTGAAACTGAGTAGTAGATACAGAGTAGATACAGTTTTATTTCTGGGGGCCATTACAGTTTTATTTCTGGGGGCCATTTAGTGATTAATGCTGTAATTTGTACTGGCTGATTGATTTTTGCTTAGTAGGCATTTTCAAGCTACTGAAACTTCCAGTCTCAGTGCCTCAACTGCTTTCCTTGCCCTTTTAACAGAGTGGTATCTCCTCCATCAGGTTTAACTCAGACTACCCAAGTAGTCTTCCCATACTTCATGCAGTCAATAGGCAGATGCTTCCACAAGGAATCAAAGCAACTTAAAGGAAAAGGTGTGTGAGGAAGAAGCCCCTCCATAAAGAGAGTAAGAAGTTAGATGTCAAAAGATAATATAAAAAGTGGAAGACATAGGTTCAAAATGTTTAATAGGTTCATTTGTAAGGTTTATTACTGTTCCAGGGTTATCTTTTTGTGTCTCTTCTTTTTTTTTTTTTTCTGATCAGATAACTACTGAATTACATCAGAAGTAGTTGGAGGTATTATTCTGCTTTTTGAGGAATTCCTAAAATGATTTCTGAAGTTATTTATACCAATTACTGGGTCTGTTGAGGGAAAGGTGATGCACAAAAATAGACAGCCTATTTTTCTTTGAGTCTATCTACCATATCATGCTGTAGTGAGTGGCAGGATTGTGTCATTACTAACCTGAGATTCAAATTGGCAACAAGCTCATGCTGCACTAAAGTGTCTCCTATCTTGGCCTGTGCAGTGGGCAACCTCTGCTTGTGGGTTTTTCTCCACAGTGAGCAGTGTGTCACAGCTAGAAGGAGATGCTTAGAAGGTGCATCTGCTAAAGTGTTAAAATCAGTGCTAAAAATCTGTTCAAGTGTTTCTTGTCATTCCAAAGCAGAAGTTAAAATCAACAGCAGCACTTCACATGTGAAATAGCCACTGGCTTCTTATCTGAAAAGGTCAAAAAGTGCACCCAGGGTCTGACATAACCTTCCCAGCCAGCAGCAGAATTGACCAGAACTTTCACTTTGTCGTGGATCACTTGAGATGAAGCATCTACTGTCCCCTGAAAGTACATTTGTCTCCACTGACCAGAGAAACCTACCTTACAATAATAGAAGAGAACAATAGACATAGTTCTGTGGTTTGACTTAACAAGGCAAGGATGCTACTAATTCCAGCTAAGATCTAAATTTAGGTGCAGATATAACAGTAGTGGGTCAGTACAGAGGTACAGGCAAAAGATTGGGGTCAAACCACAACATAATGTGCCCCGCAAGAATGACCTTTGGCATTTGTAGTTCAAATTTATGTGGACTAATTTGTACATTTTGTCCAGGTTGCCCTCAGCTAAAATTCTCTCTA
The DNA here is from genome assembly GCA_024734035.1 of Alethe castanea. Classification (NCBI taxonomy): domain Eukaryota; kingdom Metazoa; phylum Chordata; class Aves; order Passeriformes; family Muscicapidae; genus Alethe; species Alethe castanea. The sequence goes on from JANRGV010000062.1 coordinate 94,092,048, forward strand.
ATATTTTGACCATATAGAATGAATATTGTTTGAAATACATTGTTGAAAACCAGTGTATTTTCTTCAGTAAATAGTATCAGTGTATGGATTTGTGATAGAAACTGTGTTGGTGATAAAAAGACTATTTGCTCACTGCTGAGCAGTACTGACACAGAGTCAAGGACTTTTCCACTCCTCTCCCCACCCCACCAGTGAGGAGACTGGGGGTTCCTAAAATGTGGGAAGGGGACAAAGCCAGGACAGCTGACCCCAACTTACCCATGGGATACCCCATAACCCATAGAATTATGCTCAGAATCAAAAGCTGGGGGAAGGGGTTGGGGTGTGGAAAACCACTGCTCAGAGACTGACTGGACATGAGTTGGTTGGTAGTGGGCAACTGTTTCCATTCACACAGTCTTGTCTTTCTTGGGTTTCATTTTTCCCTGCTATTTTTATTTCACTTTAATTTATTATCATTGCTATTACATCGATATTTATTACTGTTGTTATTATTATCAGCAGTAGTAGTAGTAGTATTTTTATTTCAAAGCTGTTTTAATCTCAACCCATGAGGATTTTCACTTTTAGCATTTTGATTCTTTTTCCCCATCCAACCGGGTGGGGTGAGTGAAGGCTATGTGAAGCTTGGTTGACAACTGGGGTTGAATCACAACACCAAACATGCCGAAAGATACAAGTATGAATCCTTCCCATCCCAGATATTCCTTTTCTTGCTTCTTTCTCTGAATTTTTTTCTATTTTCAATTATTCTAACTCATGAACACAGATCATCCCATCCCATCCCATCCCATCCCATCCCATCCCATCCCATCCCATCCCATCCCATCCCATCCCATCCCATC
>JANRGV010000062.1:94115832-94132993 GCA_024734035.1 Alethe castanea
TGTATTGTTTTTGTGTGTTAACTTTGGGTGTGCTGTGGGGGGGGGGGGGGGTGGGAAGAGAGGTTGCAAGCACAGTACAGGAGGTAATATTTCCCAATAAATTACAGCTGTACTGATTGCCACGAAGTAGAAACAGCCTTGCCTGCCCAATGAGGATGGGGATTATAAAGAGTGGGCTAGCTTGCCACAGTTTGAGGTTGGAGCTTGAGACTGGGAGTTGACTGGAGTTTGGGATGCTGGCTGTGCTGTGAGGTGGGAGGGACATGTGGTTGTGTAAGGGACAGATAAGGTAAGAAGATATGTGAGGGACAGACAGGGTTAGGTGGCAGGGTAAGGGACAGGTTGGGGTTAGTCAGTCTTGCAGAAGGAAGAAGGAAACTTGCAGAGAGGAGCAGTTAGTGCTGTGTGGAGCTGCTGTGAGGAAAGGAGTCAGAGTTGCCTGAAGGAAGTCCATTGAAAGGAGGCACAAAGAGGTTTTAATAAAAGACCTGGTGCTGGTGCCAGTCATGTCCATCTTAGCATAGTAACTACAGGAGGCTACAGGACTGGCTTCTCTGAGAAGCTGCCAGAAGCTTTGCCTATGTTCCACAGAGCCAGTGCTAGCCAGGTCCAAGATAGACCTGCTGCTGAGCAAGGCCAAGCCCAATAAAGCAAACTTACATGAGGAGGAACTTCCAGATAACACACTGAAAAGAAACAGCAAAACACAGTATGGTCCCTGGTCTGGGTGAGGTCAAACAATGAACTGTAAGATGGCAGGTGATGCTCACTTGCCAAGAGTCTGTCTGGCCACTCAGTGCTAGCACAAGCAAAGGGAGGGGAGGTGAGGAGCTATGGGAGTTTGCTGTGGCTGCTGACTGCCCAGTCCATGTAGGTTGAAAGTCTTCTTTTGCAGAAACCATGCATTTAAATTTCCTTCTGCTGGAGGGTAGATACAGAATTAATTTGGGGTAAGGCTATAATTTGATTAAAGAAGATAGTTCAGATGTTTCTCAGATTGTTTAAAAAAAATTAATTACATGTGTTTGATGGAGAGGGTTTAGTTGCGTGGGAATGGAGACGTAGAGTAGAAAAATAAGGTGTGTTTTTAACTATATTATGGAGAACAGGCAGAATTGAGACGACTGATAATGAAGGACAGGCAGAAGAACAAAATTATGGAGAAAGGGTCACAGAAAGAAATTAAGCATAAGAATGGGTTGAATATCTAAATGAGTGATTTATCAGTCAGGATGTCTCTCTTTATCAGTTTGGTTTTTTTTTTCCACTTACATCTCTTTCAAAATGCAAGTGAACAAGGTGTTTTCCTATTTTACTTGCTCTGTGAAATGTTATAGTAGAAATGGCAGAGAGATCTCTGAAGCTGGAACATCAGAGACATCCCTTATATTACACCAACCTTGACATTTCCTTCTTAGTTCAAACCTGTTAAAACCTACCTTTCTTGGTGAGGATTGTAAACAGAAATGAAGAAGACATTCACCAAAAGCTGTCTTTGCCAACAGATTTCAGCTGAACTCTGGCATACGGGCATTGTGGAGTTGAATTCATAACCCCAGCTAGATGTTTTCAGTCCCTAAGCAATATACAGGATAGTAAGGTGCTAAGGAATTGAATTTACAACAGTCATCATTGAATGGAATTGAACATCTAAACCAGCAAGTGGTGAATACTAAAGTGTTTCTGAAATCCACTTTTCTTCTGAGTTTTAGGCACTTTACTGTGCCTGTGAGGCTGAAATTCACAGCCTAATATTTACACATAATTTAAGATGCTGAGTTGTCCTACTGGGTAACCAATGTACTCTAAAATATAATGGTGGTAGTACTGTCCAATGGTTGTAAACCATTTATAATAGTCTTTTGATTTGAATACTCACCTGTGAAATGTATCTTGCAGAGGGAGATCAAATCCTCCCTTCCAAGAAAAATGTCCTAGCTATTAGACAGAAGTAAGACTTGTACCAGTCCTTGGGCCTGAGCCCAGAATCTATGGCTCCCATGTCCAGTGTCTCTTCTGTGGGCTTCTAAGAGAACACTTCCAATATTAATAAGGAAAAAAATCCTAAAATTTTTATGTGCAGAGTCTAGCACGTGGGTAGGAATGGTGGAGCATTGTTTTCACATCTCACCATTTCAAGTTTGATGTTTAGATCATGTTCCTGGGTACTCAAAATACTGGTTTAGGACTCCCTCTTCTGCCCCTCGTCCTTTCAATTACCTATGTACCTTTAAGATTTTCTAGGCAGTTTGAAGGTAATTTTGTGAAACAGCTTTTGCTTTAAACTTATATTAATATATCTGTTGAGTGAAGGGCTGTATAAACATTCAGAGTAATTATTTCGTCCCCCTGTCAAAATAAACCCATCTGAGGTGATGAGCTTGAGGTCTTTACTTACCAAGAAGGCATTGCTTTCAAATGTCATATAGCTTCTGAAATTTGGCACTGTCATTGCTAAGGAATCATGTATATTTAAGAATAGGGGTGCTCTAAAAAGCATGTGTTCACTGAGCTTTCCTTAAAATCCTCTGTTCCCTACAGGAACATGAAAAGCTATATTAAATATGCAACTTTAGGATTAAGTGACCAAGTGGCCTCTCATATATAAAATTTCAGATATCTCAGGAAATTATGGAGTTCACTCAATTGATCATTTAGCAACAAGTTGGAGGAAATACATATCGGAGTTAATTCCAATAAGCTATGGAGTTTTTTTAGTTTCTTGTCATAGAATCATATCATGGTTTGTGTTGGAAGATATCTTAAAGATCATCTAGTTCCAACCCCATTATCATGAACACTTTCCACTAAATCAGTGGGTCAGGGTCCCATCCCACTTGTCCTAGAACACTTCCAGGGATGAGGTATCCCCAGCTTCCCTGGGCAACACCTCAACCACCCTCTGAGTTACAAAATTTGTTCTAATCCAAATCTCTGCTCTTTGACTTTAAAACTATTTTCCCCCTTGTCCTATCGCTATCTGCCCGTGTAAAGAGTCTCTCCTTATCTTTCTTCCTTTAATTACTGAAGGATGCAATGGAGTCTCCCTGGAACCTTCTCTTCTCCAAGCTGAACAGTCCCAGCTCGCTCAACAGCCTTCCCAGGAAAGATGTTGCATCCTTCAGACAATATTTGTGGCCTCCTCTGGATCTGCTTCAACAGGTCCATGTCTTTCCTGTGCTGAGGACTCCAGACTTGAATACAGCACTCCAGATGGTGTCTCATGAGAGCAGAGTGGAGAAGGTGAATCATCTCCCTCAATCTGCTGGTCACACTTATTTTGAGGCAGCCCAGGATGCTGTTGGGATTCTGGGCTGTGAGCAGACATTGCCTGCTCATCTCGAGTTTTTTGTCCACCAGCATCCCCGAGTCCTTCTCTGCAGGATTGCTCTCAGTGTGCTTCTCCCAGTCTGTGCTCATGTCTGGGATTGCCCTGACACATCTGCATTACCTTGCACTTGAACTTGCTGAACCTCATGCTGTTCTTCTGAACTCACTTCTGAAGATTCATCCAGGTTCCCTTGGGTGGCATCTCATCCTTCAGGTGTTTGATTAGCCCTGCTCAGCTTGGTGTCATCTGCAAACTTGCTGTACTGGATGCCACTGCCTGTGTCAGTGATGAAGATGTTGAAGAGCACTGGTCCCATGACAGAGCCCTGAGGGACACCACTTTTCACCAGCCTCCACCTGGACACAGGGCCATTGACCACACCTCTGGCTGTGTCCATCCAGCCAATTCCTTATCTACCAGACTGTCCACGCTTCAAACACTTATCTCCTCAATAAGAGGACAAGGATGTTGTGAGGGACCATGGTGAAGGCTTCACAGAAGTCCAGGTAGATGCCGTCAGTCAGTCATTTCATAAGGTCATGGCTCCACCTACCCCCCCAATATGTTGTAGTTGCTTAAAATAGAAGATTTAGCTTCTTTTTTCAGCCCTGTTGAAGGGTAAATACAGTTAAATATAAAGGCATATAACTCTGAGGAGCTTAACATAATTTGATATCACCTATTTTAGAACCTAAGTATTAAGGAGGCATTCCTGGTATATGTGCACTCTGGAAAATTGCATTTATATATAACTTAATGATTTGTTTCCTGACTCTCAGACATTAAGTGTATCTGCTTGACCTTCCAGAAAGGTGCAAGACATTTCAAAGTACCTTAACAAAGTAAATTGGGAAAAGCTGTACTGTAACAATGTATTCTAATATAATGGCTCACTTTTGGTCTCTACAGGGTGTCTGTGGCACCAGTTCAACATAACATTTAAATGTATGCGAATGCAAGCATGATTCACTGTTTGGAGGCATCCTTGGAAGCCTTTCCAAAGGACCTTTAGATCAGGGCAGCCTAAAAGGCCCTGCTGTTTTGCTAATCAAGCCTTGAAGATACTGCTTTGAAAATATTCTCCTGAAATTTCAGGAATCTTCAGTATAGTTAGAACTTTGCTTGTATTTAATTACCCCCTCCTTTCTGTGGATTTTTTCCTTGGTTATTTGGTGTCAGGCTATTGCATATTCACAGCATGCATCAGCCTGACCACAGAAAGGTTTTTCACCACAAAGAATGGATATTCTTCTCCCTAAGTGTTGTTGAAGCCATTTATACTCTTGTTACATATTTATAGAAGACTCCATTTGTAGCTTAATGGTAGCATCTCCCCTCTGCAAAAGCCTTAATCCACCTGAATTTGCTGGGAGCCTGCAGGATTGCCTCAGCTGGTGTGTGATTCCCTGCAGACTGTTTTGGTACTCTCATGTTTCTTCTCTTGGTAAGACAGATAAATGAAATCATAATGAGAATTGCACCCACTGTCCCAGCAAAGCACTGTGAACTCGAGATGTATGTGGGGCAGGAAGGGAATGTGTGTCCAAACTGGTACCAATGGCAGAGTTACTCATCATGCTGTTATGACTCATTTTTTGGGAGAGCATGAACTAAACAGCTTTTGCATCATGAAGAGGAAAACAATTAAGCATTTGCAGTATTGGAGTATGTGATGGCCTGCACCAGTGAAGTCTTTTCCTCCAGATATGCATAGTTTTTTTCAGTAGTTTACAATGAACATACTATTGTACTTTAAATATTCTTCAGACCTGTTTTGCATATGACAATCTATCTTTCCCACATCTTTCTAAGTCATGAGAAATACTAATTAAAAACTTTTTTTTTTTTTTAATTTTTAAAATCAGAGCATAGTTATATCAGCTGTGGATACTGGTTTGATTGCAAATCCAGAAACCACAATAAAGGCTGTTTTCCTAACATCAAATGCGATGATTAATATGTGGTAGTCTTGGGCTCCAGATTTTTACAGCTCTGTTAATTGATCATGAGCCAGAGCCTAGGGCTGCATAATTAAGTTAGCTGGGAAATTAATGCAGGAAATGGCTTCTAGATTTGATTGGTTTAAAAATCTATGAATATACTTATTTAATCCTTTTGAATTAAACTTGGTGCCAAAAAAAATTATGTTAACTATGTCTGCAATTTCATAACTTCAGGGCAGTATTCTTTTTCTTCCTTTGAAATCAGTGATGTTTGCACAAAATAAAGTCATCTTAGACAATCAAGGAAAAGGTCTCTCTGTCCGTTTTTAAAAGAAAAGCTGGATTTCCTGTGTCTTTGGTGTGACACCTATAGGCACAGACATTAGACAAACTGGTATTTAGGGACTAAATATCGTTACTTACAGCTTAACAGTGAGTTTCTGTGCCTGTGCAAAAGCCCTCTGAGGTAAATTTAGCTTAATATGGGTGCAACTTATACCAGCACATTGTAGAAACAGAGCAGTGTTTCTGTTCATCTGAATCTTATGTATTATGCCTAAAGTCTGAGAAAGCACGTATTTTCTTTTTCCTTTGTACTCTGACACTGAATGAGGTCTCCACAAAAGATTCGAAATGTCATAACAAAAAAAAAAAAATCTTTTAAAAGTGGGTAAGAAGTGACTAAATGCTCTATAGTTCTGAGTTCATGCACTGCCTTCCCACAACACAGGAAAATAAACAGTCAACAATTACACTGAAGTCATCTTAATTAAAATCAGTGCAGTCAGTCAGGGTAATACTGGACACAAGCAATCAAGTAGTCTTAGTGAATAGGTGAAGATACCAAGTGTTATGAGAAGTTGTTTTCTTTTTGGTTTAAATCTGTAATTGATGTGCATGACTTTAAGTCACACATTATATCTGTCTTATTCTGTCTTGGGTTATGTTTGTCATGTGATACCTCATAAAATGACTTATTCAGCAAATTGTAGGTCTTCAAAGAATTATTTAGAGCTGCTTTTTCTCACATAAGGGAGGGAAAGTGGGAAGTGACATTAAAAAGCCAAAGGAGAAGAAAAACCACGATGAACAAATAGAAGTGGAATAAGAAATAGTTTTCTCAGGACTCTGTTGCACTTTAATTGTACTCAGACTTGTCAAAGAGAAAGAATTTAATCAAGGGACCTTTAATGGTTTTGTATGTGGGGCATTACATATTTTCTAGAGGAAAAAAAGCAAGACAAAATAAAAAGTGCAGTACCAAAAGTGCATCAGGCTTCAGTAATAAATAAACACAGACTGAACATAATTGGGGTGAAAGGTTATGGTTGTACAATTAAAGTTGTTATCCTAATGTGATGTCCTAACATTACTAGCACTGCCAAGAGGCAAATCTCTATTCCAGCTTTTAAAAACATGTTTATGTGAATGGAGGGAAAGTCTTTTACTACTTTTATTACTTTATTTGGGAGCTACTGTGTGTCTCACGTTCTTCTCAGGTCTTGTTAACATATGATGGAACAAAGTGGGATGTCAATGTACACATATCTGCATACCACCCAAAAGCAGCAGAAGATGATCAAATTAGCAAAAATAAATTCTGTTGCTCTGGGAATGTAATGGTTTTACTGTTAACACTGAACATGTAGTAAAAGCTTCCACATTCTAAAATTCTTTTTCTAATTCATTGTAAAAGTGGAGCATGGTAAAATAAACTTTTTAATCAGGATAAAATGTTCTGAAAAGACATCTCTTGTAATGTTTTTATACAGCCTTGCTTCTACCTCCATGAGTTATCAATCCAAACCTTAAAAATTATAGAGGTTCAACCAAAAAAATCAGTATTTATTTGAGGAAAGCATTCTAAATTTTAAACTCCTGTAAATTACACGTACTTCAAATAAATCTGACTTCTTCCACATATACTTTTTCTTTAGTCAACAGGTTTATTGAAATAATCTTTAGAAAACAGAAAAATCTAGACAGCGTTTCAGACATGGCAAGTAAATAATAATTAGGAAGGAGTGAGGAATTTTGTAGAACAAAACATTAGCAGGGTTTATTTTACTCCTAGTCATCTATTTTAGTTCCTCGCAAGTTCTTTTTTTGACTGATATATTCATTACTTCCTTTCTGGGAGGAAGTTGAGGTTTCATTCTTTGCCATCACAAACATTGGTAATAATGGGCTGGACAGGAGTATATAATAAGGGCTTGATTTTCTTCCACTAGTGTTGACTGAAAAAATTGTAACCGGGGCAGTTTCTTTTTCTTCCTCTGTGACATGTTGTCATCTATATCTTTACGAAAAGGACAACCACTGTTATTATGTTTAATTCCCATTTACCCAGTTTGCTCTATTGCCAGGTCTGTGTAATGCAAGTTTGTGAGACTCTGTGTCACCTTCTGTGGAGGTATATGATTTTAAGAAAATTAGCACCACAAACACGCTAGTACTTAGGTATGAAGGGTCCCCTTCTGGTCAGCCATAACTTCAACCCATCTTTGTATGAAAATTTCAATGTTAGCCCCGAAAAATTCTGTTTTTCATTATGTGGTTCTGCCAGTAATGTCAACACTGGGGCTTTGGATCAGTTTTTATTGTGTCCCACACAATTGCACATTATGTTGTCTGTAGAAACATTTCAGGACTGCCTGTCTTCACAGTGGGAGATAAAATTGTGTGCAAAATTATGACAGGCAAATAAAAGTGAAATATAAACTCTGATGCTGATATTTATTAGGAGCATCATCCATTTAGATTTTGCTGAGCATGCCTTGTTTTCCCGTCTGAAACTTGTTTCTGAGCAGAGATTGAAGCATAGATATTACTATGGGGAATGCAGGCTGTATCTAATATATCTGCTGTGTCTGAGCTCACAGGAGTTCAGTGCACATAGAGGAAATGTCGTGCAAATCCAACACTCTACACAGCACTGGGAAATATTTTTGTGAAAAAAAAAAGCTGGGCAAAATTTGTTGTTGTGGAGTTTTTTAAGTTAGAAGGTAATAACACTGAACATAACTTTGAGCAAGTCTCTGGTGTGCAGTAGTTTACAGACATTATTTTGGTCAAAAATATGAAACAAGTAATGGAACTTAAATCCTATTCACATATAGGGCTGTAGTAAGTTTTTCATCTTATTCACTGAGTTCAATATTCAAAAAAACAAAATGATGGGATGTAAATCTACACAAATCTATGAATTTTCTAAGGTTATGAATTTCTGTGAATTCCAGGTCTCAGCACAGAGCAATAAAACACAGGGTGTTGAGGCTTTTTGCCCTTTTCATCAAATCATAGCCTCAGCTGGACAGACGTGTAGTTCTAAACCTTAGAGGTTATAGCCAGTGACACTTCCAGATGCTTGGAGGCATTACTTCAGATCCAATGTGAGTGGCTGTAATATTGCTCCATATCATGTGAAGAAATCTCTGCAGACTGGTGAAAGTCAACAAAACAGTTTTCAGCTCTTCATCTGTGCCTGGCACACAGTGCAGAGTCCAGAGTTGTGGTCTGTCGATAGTTTTGAAGGGGATGCAGAATGGTGACAGTGAAATTAATGTTCCTCACATTAAAGGCAGAAGTGAATTTTTGTCAAGGGAAAGTGATGGGTGCTCCCTGTATTCCATAGAAACGTTTTAATTTTAAGCCACTCAGTGGCTTAAATTGGCAGTGTGTGCACTGCCAGTCACATTATTGAGAGTGAGTATAATGAAGGAAGTATGGTGTTGTAGGACTGGTAAAGTAGGAGGAAAAAACAATGCATGCATTGAGTAAAGGCAGTTTAAAAAGTTGTAACAATTATATTGAGTAACTGATTGCAAGCACTTAATTGCAGTGCTGAGCAAAAAGCCAAGACATTTCCTTAGGCAAGGTGAAAAATTGCTCTTAGTCTGTTTCTTCTAATGCACTCATCATAACAACTCTGACAAGTCATCTTCTACAACTTTTGTACCCTGAGGAGTTAACAGAAGTGTTAATAACGTGAATATCAAGGACTCATCCTAGTGCCTCCAGTCCTGGTTGCTGTTCCTTTCAGGAGGGTTAGTGACAGCACCACTTTAAAGCAAAGAGCCTTGGTGATAAAGCTCCTGTTCAGTTTGATGCATGAGAATTGTACTTTCTGCATTACTGCAGACAATGGAATCATTAACTCACTATCAATCACGCGGCTCTCAGCACAGCCTGCTCTCTAATAAGAAGCCATGGGACATCAGTTATAAATAGCAGACATAAGTCAACCCCCTTGACCAGCTGTAATTGTTAAAGAAGGATTGCAAACTAAGTTTGGTCGTCTGCCCAGGCTTTCCAAAGCACACCAGTGTGCATATGGAAACTCAGCCAGAAATGTCCTGTTTCATTAGAACACTCTGAGGGATGGAACTGGAACTCAGTACCTTCTTCTCCTTTTCATAGTAATCATTTTAGAAGTCTTAAGTATCTCTCAGTTTGAGGTAGCTTTTTCTGCTGTAACAAAAGAGATTGAGTTTGAGTTTTTGAAGTCTTGTGAAGCCTGATTCTCTCAGTTGTTCCATTCTTTATGCTGGGAGAATGCCACAGAGAATGGAAGTGTATGAGTCAGGAATAGTGTATCAAGAACTAAGGTGACAGGCCAGAAAATAAATTTACATTGTTGTGGATACCAAGACTATTACACCCCAATCAGCCCTCAGTTTTAATTATTAGTTGTTTTTTTTTTTTGTTTGTTTGTTGTTTTTTTTTTTTTTATTTCTATATCTGCAGTTTGGTTCCTTGAGAGATGTTAAATGGGTGGATTCATACAGTACTCTTCTCACTTTACTGATTCTCTTCTATGGAAAGCAAATGAAAGCTATTTTAATTGCCTTTCTTAGAGGGAATAGGGTCACAAACAAGATGTAATCTCTTTTTATAGTTCTCTTTGTTACCTGACATGAAGGGCTAGTACAAGCTTTTAAAAGTAGGCAATTCTGACATAAAAGTGGAGTGGTCAAGGTCTGTGATTCTTCAATGACTTCCACTGACAGCTTTATCAAAATTAAATTGCCTACTCTTCTATTCTGTGGTAGAAATCCTGAGAGAAGGTAGCAGCGAAATAGCTCACTGTTTTGAGCTGAAATGTACTCCATCCCTTATGCAAAGGGATTTTCTGTAGCAAAGGAGTGTAATTTACACCTTCCTGTGACAGCCTTTGTGACTTTGACCTGGAAAGTAAAAAAGAGCTCAGGCATACTTATTGAAGACTGCTATAAATAGATTTAAATGCAGAGGCTTATCTTAAGCTTAACAAAAAGTTGTCTTTACAGTGCTAACAAACTAGACCACACAGCTTTGTTTTGATTTTTACCTGAAGTATAGACCTGTGTGGTCTAGTTGGATGATATCAATTGCATTTGAAAGCCTGATAAAATGGAATGCAGATGATTTATCTTGCTAATACAAACCTCTCTATAAAAGCCACAGTCATTAGTAAACCTTGGCATGTATGTATCATTCTTATTCTTGTCAATGCATTGTAAATGCCTTTTTTAAATGCATGCATCTTCCTTAATTTCAGGATCTTTTTCCCAGTGGCTGGGAGCAGTGGATTATGATGATTTTTCTGTGGTTTACTGTGAGACATCGTAAGTGAAGCAGGCTCTGCAGATACCGATGCATTAATCAGTGCTGCATACTCTCTCTCACACACACACACTTCTTTGCGCTGCTTCTGCCAATGGCTGAAAAGGTTACTGGTTGAGAAAGTGTTATATTAAAATAAATGAAAGCTACATCTCTGGTGCCTTGAGAACAGTCCCTTCAAACATCTAAAACCACCCCAGAATTCCAGGTAGTCATGCAGGGTCCCTACTGTTGCAAGACCCTGCGACTGCATGTGAATAATGTAACAGGTAAGATGCCACAGGATATGACTCCTTTAAAATTGCTGTTCCTAGAACCTTTTATAAACCTATGTGAAGAATAGGCAATACATGATTATCACTGAGCATGATTTCTGCATGTTACAGAGATTTATTTGCAACTGGTCCCAAAGGAAATTTGAAGAGTGAGTGTAATGAGAGAAGTCATAGGGACATTAATATGCCCACATTCAGTGAAAAACTTACTTTTCTTAAATTCTCTTAAAGCTCCCTGGCTGGCGAAATGCACATGGATATATGCATAACTTTTTTTGAATAATAGACATTAGGAAAATTTTTTTCAACATTTTCCCAAGAGATATAAAATTCTAGTGAATTAAAAAAAAAACTAGATAGGAAATATTTTATTATTATATTTTAATAATATTTATTTCTCCTAAGTTCTAGTTTGTGACTCATTCTGATTTCTAAATGTGCAATTTTGATGCAAAAAGGTGGAGTTTCTTCTGAAACTTCATTCCACACCTGTGATTGTTTTATTTTGATCCAAGTTTGAGTGGTATGGGCAAAGAAAAGAAGTTGTTTTAAGATTCAGAAATTTTATTTTCTCTTGAGGCATATTAGAAAATCATTTTGGGGGGCAAGAAATGTGAATTTCAGGAATGAAATTTAGAAACTTCATTTATTGAGAGGGAACTTACTGTGTATGAGAATCTCATTTGCAACTGACATTGCTTATAATTTCTGGTGTATCAGGCTGAAACTCAATGTGTGTGAAGAACAGTAATGAAACAGCTTCAGAAATTTAAGTTTTGAAAGGAAATTTGTTGCAATTCATCCTTGTATTAAGTATTGGGAATATGAGCCTGAGTGCAGGTCAGAGGTCCAGGGCTTAAAACCACCATTGCACAAAGATGCAAAAACTCATCATTTCTATATATGAATATTTAGTACCTGTATCTGTTGAAGTTGCTAAAACCAGGTCTCAGGGTAGTGAATTCACTCCTGTTGTACATTGATTCTCTCATGACAAACTGAGAATTACTGTAGAACCATAACTCATGGGTGCTTGCACAGATGATGTGATTTGAGGCACAGACAGGAATCTTAGTCCCCATTCCTTGACTGCATGCTTTTCTCCTGCCCTGCAGAGCACAGCTACAGCTTGCTGTTTTAGACAGTCAGCAAGCATTATTTTGCTTATATTACAGATAGATTGCTGATGTTTCCAACAGAGTGAGGGTCAAATTTTGTGCAATGCTTTGTGTGGTCAGAAAAGGAATATGACTAAATACTTTTCTATTTTTCAGTTTTTGGACTGCCCCAGAGAGGTCACTCTGGCTTTTCTAACTGATTACTTCCTCTCCTTTTGCTTAGAGCAGTTTCCTCCATCTCTTGACATTCTCTCCTCCCTGATTTCCTCTTCTGAGGTCAAACTGCTTCTTTTAAGGCTTCTCCTTTGCCAAAGGGAGTTGTTGAAAATGGGAGAACTGTGCTCTTTGTCTTTAATTTACTACTCTGTAGTACAGATTAAAGTTTCTCTAGCTAACTGTAATTTTCATCTTGAGATTTATGCCCAGACTGAGCTCAGGACCAGGCAAGTTGTGTTTGTGGTTTCTGTAAGCACAAGCAGCTGGAGAAGACCCGTTAGAAAACAAAAGACTCTTTATACCTGATTATGTCCAGTATCTGCACAGGCAGCCACAACAGCTTGCATAAGTTCTTCGCATGTAGACTCCAGGGACTCTGAGGGAAACCATAAGATATGCAGGTACACTGGGTGTGTTGTGCCCATACTGTTTTCTGAAACTGGTGCAGACAGCTCTCTTCTGCTTGTGGATGCATTATGGCAATGACCTTTAGCTGCATGGCCACAGACTAACAGTTTTGCAAGGACAGTGGTCGTTGTATAAGTAACAAATTATATAAGAGGGGATGAAATATAAGTCCTTTCCTAAGATGCTTGCCTAACTCTCAGAAGAGCTTTTTTTCCTTTCTGAATTCCCATAACATTTTAAGGAAGAGGGACCTTTATTCCTAGTATTTGACAATGTTACATTGTTTAACTCTGTACTGTTTTATAATGTAGTTCTTACAGCTCTTGCTCTAGTGCTGTCTATACTAGGCTCTGCAACATCAAGCAGAAACACAGAGCCTTTGGTTTCAAATGATATTGCATACAATATTCCCTCCCATTATCTTTTTCACCAAAGGTTCAACAAAAATCAAGACTGAAATCAAGTGTTATGTAAAAAAAAACCCTAAACAACCTAGCAACAATAAAATGGCAGCCAACACATAGTTTTCTTCTAAGTATTGTACTAGTGTGTTTAGTATACGAATGAGCCTCAAGTGCCCAAATTTCCTGGTAACCACGGACTCAAATTCTCTCATGACTATGGATTATTTCTTTAGTTTGACCACTAGATTTTACTAGATTGGTAGCAGTGATCAACAAGACTCAGTTGGGAGAGATGCTGAGGTAATGCTCTTTTCTTCCAGGTAGTAAGAAGAGTTAAGCATCTTGAGCTGCCTTTCTGTGCTGTTCTGATGTGGGAACAGGAATGAATATCACCCACTGCTATTACCCTGGGTGGAAAACGTAAGGGGAGGCAAAAGGAGTTTTAAGATAAAAATGTTTCCATGTGTTGATAAAGTTAAGACTTGTTTTTGCAAGATGGAAAGTTAAAGAAACTCTTCTTTCTGAAGCAGCATCCCCCATATTCTGCTTCATGAGAGGCAGCTATGCTGAAGTAATTTTGACACAACATAAGCTTGTTCTTTGTCAAGTGTCCTATTATGTAGGCCCTGATGGCTTTTAAAGTCTAGAGTTTTCATATGCTTAGCACAGAGAGAAGAAAAGAAGCCCAATAATTGATTTTATGCAATAATTAGAGAGAGGTTTTAACACAAGGTAGAAGCACAAAGATTGTTTTTCAGGGAAGACTTAAACTGATAATCACACTTTGTATGCCTGAAGTCTTTCTTTAGGCTATGAAGATTCATCAGTATAAGGCAGCCTTTATGTTTCAAAATGACAAAAGTAATAATTGCATTTTCTCTACATTAGCTTAACAGATGCTTTTTTAAAAAAAGAATATTTTATAGTTAAATATTAGAGGACAAAATAAAGTCTTATGATTTAGTTGAGTTTAAGGAACACGGAACATGTAGATGATTTGTCTGTGACGGTATAAAGACATAACAATATTTAATAATATATAATAAAAATTTCTACAAGAAGAGAAAATTATTACTGTATCAACCATAAACAGAAAGGAAATACCAGATGTTTTAAATTGTTCAAGTATTCTATAAAGCAATGAAATATATTAAGCAAAATTATTGTATGATATGAGTTTAAACACAAATAATTTTATTTTTTCCCATATGGAAGTTTTCATATTGCTCAATAGATGTATTGTTTGTGTGCATTTGAAAGATATATATTGCACACAAATATCTTATGTATCTGCATATATATAGCATATATGTGCATATATATGCAAAAGAAATAACTTCTGGCAATAATGTGCCACTTCTAGCATTATTAAAATGAAAAATCTATTTATTTGGCAGAAAACATTCATTACTAGAATGTACAGAATTCAACATACTAGTATCATAAATATGCTAAGAGACTGTAATCTTGTCCCTGATCCTTGGGTACCCTAACACCTGATAAAATCCTAATAAAAATACAGCACCTACTAAAGTAAAAATTCAAAGAAATAAAAAAAGAACACATTCCATCTGCTTTAGAAGTATCAAATACA
Source organism: Alethe castanea (assembly GCA_024734035.1). Classification (NCBI taxonomy): domain Eukaryota; kingdom Metazoa; phylum Chordata; class Aves; order Passeriformes; family Muscicapidae; genus Alethe; species Alethe castanea. The sequence goes on from JANRGV010000062.1 coordinate 94,130,726, forward strand.
TTGGCTAACAACTGATCTAAAGCTTATTGAAGTCAATGACAGTTGTCATTTAATTAATTTTGAGTTGTTAATCAAACCACTAATTTACACTGGATCTGTGGACCCCTTTGTTTTTCAAGTAAGACTCATATACATTAACATCTGCTGAGTCCTATAAATTCTCACTTCTACCAAAATGTCTATAATTGACCTGGTTTCCAGGAAAGCCACTGAAAAATAAAATTAGAATTAAAGTTTTCTTTGGGAATTCTATGCACATATTTTGGAGGTTATGAGTGTAGCAATTGGTTAAAAAAAATCAAATTAATCAACATATACTTAAATTTTGTAGAAATGAGTGGGCTGCTGAGTAACAATAGAACAAAGACTGTGAAAACCCAAACAAACTAACATCAGTCTATTAAATCTAATATCCTTTCAAAGCTAGAGTGTAATTTTCAGAGCTAACTAGAAAGGTTCTCCTGATGAGACTGAAATAAAACTTTCTGTGGACATATATATATTTCAGTGACATTTTCTTTTAAGAAAGAGAAATGAAATGAGACATGGACTTCTATGAATGTGTAGCAAAATCCTCTTTTGGACATATCTTCTGTGTAGAAAACTATATGTGATGTTTCATATTGCATCAGAATAAAAGCAAGGTTTGAAATAACTGTATGTCCCATGAGACAGAATTCTACTTGCAGTCTAAACCTATCAATTTCCATGTAAGTTAGAACTTCAAGCAAACTCTAAGAAAGGAAGCACTCTCAGAAGCACAAACTTCTCTCTGGACGTCTTAAAATAGTAAACCATCTTTTGCTTCATAGTATATTGTGGTTAGATGTCAAATATTTACCAGGTGGCATATTTGAATGGCCTTCCTGGCTGTATCTGTTTCAGAGTCAGACTTTTTAATGCTGCCTTTACACTAGAAGGCCACATTATCCTTTTCCTCTGGAGGAATACCTTAAATAAATAGCAATGGATACTATGGAAAACCTAGAGGTTAGTGCTTCAACTATAATTACAGTCTGATCATTAGTAATTCTTTCATGAGGTATTACAGAGCATATTCTTTGAGCACAAAAAATACAAATAAAATAAAAAAAACCCAGAAATCACAACCAAAAAAAAACCCCAACAACACTGCCCAGCAAATGCAATAGACCAGATCTTCAATTTTGGGATATTTAATTGTCACCATATTGGCCCCAAAAGCCTGACTCATCAGGACTGCTTCCTGTTTAATGAACAGAGCAACATGTCTAAAATAGTAACATGTATATGTCTAGAAATTTTTCCAGAGTTCTCATTCCTAACTTCACTTCCCCAGATTTGTTGTTTTCAAAGCGTTTCCATTACTTAAATCTCCCTAAAACATTTTCTTTTTACATGAAAATTATGACAGTTTATATTGTGCAGATGAAATAAAACATTTTTCTGCATTGCCCTCCATGGCCATGCATGTGATCTATTGAAGCATCTTTTTTTCAAATAATTAGAGAATGTTAAAATTCATTAGATTATTTAAATCAGTATGACTAATAAGAGAATGTGGTAGGTGAAAAAAAATTGAAGAAATTTTACCTTCTGTGATTTTAAGGTTTTTTTTAAATTCTAATTTCTTTGTGAAGTCACAAATGGTGAGTTCATTCAATTTCTCGTGCAAAGGTCATTGCCATCAACAGATAGCTTTCCAGTGACTTAGATGCATGTTGATTCAGTGTTATTCTGTAGCCCTGTGATGCAGCCAAATAATTTATATGAAAGCCAAATGAAGTCGAGGTACAAAATGCTGACTTTTTATTACCTTTGCGTGCTTCATGTGTGTGATACTGCAATATAATATAATTGAGATGATATGTAGATATTACTCTTCAGAAAACCTTGAAGTCAAATCAGCAATACGGTACATTTACATTTGTATTGGCTTTATGTGGCAAGGTTTTGGGGGGCAATCTGCAGGGATGACTCTGTGAGATGACACCAGAACTGCCCCCATGTGTGACAGAGTCAGTGCCAGCTGCCTTAAAAAGCACTTGCTGTTGGGTACATCAGGCCAAAGCTGAGCCAGACAGAAACAGCAGGAGTGCCTCTGGGATAATATATTTTAGATAAGATAAAATCCACTGCATGACAACAGCTGGGAAAGGAGTGAGAATATGTAAAAGAAACAGCCCTGCAGACAGCAGGGTCAGTGCAGAAGGAGGGGCAGGAGGTGCTCCAGGCCCAGAGCTGAGATTCCCCTGCAGCCCCTGGTGCAGCCCATGGTGAGGCAGCTGT
>JANRGV010000062.1:94133093-94157954 GCA_024734035.1 Alethe castanea
GTGATTGCCCCATCTTGTCTTAAAGATGGCCCATTAGCAGATGGTATGTGCCACGGAGATAAGGAATCACTACCCCAGTCGGTTTTAACAGATGGTGATAGAATACACATTTCTGGCCACATCAACCCAACACACGGGGTAACTGCATATGCTGAAGGCTATCGAAAGAAGCAGGGCATATTTTTGAGCTGTGTTTCCTGGGCGCTATTTTCTTTCCATAAGACACACCTTAGCAGAATTCAACTAGTTTTAACTGAGTGAATATATATCCATAGATTAAATTTATTATTCATGCAGTGAAATAAAAATGGTTGATATTCACATAGTCATTTAGGAAACTGTACTTTTGTGGGGAGCAATTACAAGAGAGTAATTTTGATGAAAATTATAACATCTGATAGTGACATTTATACAAGCCCTACATATAATTTCTGTTTAAATGTCTTGAGGCAATTAGGACACTTCATTATTTTCTGTCCTAGTCACATAATCCCAATTTCAATACAATTATAGCTGATTTAAGATTATTTGCAATGAGCTTCTTCTATTTCACCATCAGTTACTTCTCTTTTAACAGTGCTTGTTGCCTGGCCAACTACATCTTCATATCTTTGCAGGACTCCTTACATGCCAAAACTTTTCTCACTAATACCTCCCACCTTGGCCATGTACAGGTGCAGATTTTTCATCTGTCATTTTCAAGACCTTTAGACTGTGGTGGCATTAAGTGTCTGAGGGTTATTCTGTGAGGGCAGAAGTTCATTGCCACTGTCATAGGGAGGTCCTCTTCATGGCTGTATGAACAGCCTGCATTTTCACTGTCTTCTATTGTGCATAGACATTCATAGGCAATTACATTCCTAGGTACTGTTGGCATCCTTTAGGATGAGCCTCTCAGCAGTGCTATTAACATCAAAGACTTTGAAAGAATTTTTGTTTTGAAGAAAATTAAAGACAGAATAAGCTTTAAATATCATATATTTTACTTAAGAAATCTCTACTGGTAAAATTGGATTTATTGCCCTCTGGAACTTGTGATCAAAATTAATGTGGAAAATAAATTTTCAGCTGCCATTGCAGACATCAGAAAAAATTGTATGATTTACCATTGTTGCCTTCCTCTCAAGATTTTGTATTTCTTACCAGAACATGTAACTGAGATCCAGTAGCCATGAACATCTGGTTGGCAGAGATGAACAGTGGGGAAAATGTTTGCACAATCTTAATTTAAGTGCAATTGAGTGTACTAATTTTGTGAAAGGAGATCAAAACCTGCAAGTCTTTGTCTCTTGTAGAACCGAAAATTCTAGTATTCCTTGCATATAATTTCTGTCAAATCATTTGGCACATTGAACAGTTATATCAGTCTTGCCAGTTGTGTGTGTCTGAAAATCATCGACAAGAGCTTTAGAAATCAAATCTGGTAATAGCTGTGCAGGGTCTTGAGTGTTTCTACTTAAAAGGAAGTGAGAATGTTGCCCCCTCGGTGAAGGTATAGCCTGGGTACTTTATAGACTCCAATTTAAACCCATCTTTCATCTTAAAGCCATTCCCCCCTGTCCTATCACTGCATACCCATGTAGAAGTCCCTCTCCAGCTTTTCTTGTAGGCTCCCTTCAGGAAGCACTTAGGTCATCCTGGAGCCTTTGCTTCTGCAGGCTGAACAATTACAGCTCACTCAATGTGTCTTCAGAGAACTGTGAGTTTACTGCCTTATTATCACAGGGTTTTTTGGTAGGCACACAGGTTGTGGTGATTGGGAATGACACTGCAGCCAAGCCTCATCCCTAACGGGCTACAGCTGTGTAGGACAGGTGAGCAGTGTTGAGGGCTCTGGGACATGGAGTGCTGAGATGTACTGACCAGTCACAGGAGAGAGGGCACACAGGTGTGATGCATGTAAGATGAATTGTATAAAAGGTTGTACTGAAGAGCAATAAGGTGCTGATGTTTGAAGCTTTTTTTCGTGTCAGTTGTACCTTCTCTGTCATTTTTTTTTTCCATTACATCAATATTTATGTGGAGCCATGTTAGTGCTTGTACTAAAACCATGGTTCCTTTAAATTCTGGGAATAGCCCCAAAGTTCATCATATCTCTACCATCATTTACTTGGAACTTGCGTGTGTAAGTCCTTGTGGAGCAGGGCAGAGGAAGCTCCTGTCTGACTGCTTGGCAGTCTGCAGTCATGCCCTTTGTTGTCTCGGTATCTACAGAGCCAGCCAACAGTGCTGTGCCTCATGAGGCTGTTGTGTGCAATGCTTTCAAGGATCTAAAACAATGAGATGTTGTGTGAAAGGGGATTATAAAGGCCTTTACATGAGGGATTGCTGACATGTACTGTGTTTGGTCCTTATTCACGTACTTAGGAAGTATCTTTCTTACTGACTTCTCTATCTTCTTCATCCTTTTAATTAGATTTTTTTTTATTAGTGAACTGTCCTCCTGATATTGCATAGACAGAAAAATAACTGACTGTTCCAGGTATGAATCATAATCAGCTTAAAATAGAATAATTTGAATTAATTTTAATGAGTCAGTCTTACTTTTCCAGGAAGATGAAATATATGAATGTTTCAATTTCTTTAATGCTGTACTATTGTGGCTGCCACTCAGACTTTTCCTGCAAATCCAATGAATGGCTTAATTTGTTATGATTAGGTACAGTACTTCTGGAAATCCTTTAAGGCCATATTGTGACCAAATGTAAATTAGTTATGAAAATACTCTTGGTTTGTATTAATAGAGAGTTTTTGTTTTGGTTTTTTTTTAAACTTAGAAACAAATAACAAATCTCTGTAGTGAATAGTGCTTTAAAGATACTTCCTTTTGTATTTAAATTACTTTTTGAAAGAGAACATAGCACTTTTTGGGAGAACAGAGGAATAAACTCTTGCCAAGACTTGTTAATATGCATTTTAAGGCTTATGAGTTATGCTCTAGATGCTTGTAATAAACAACATTTTTTTATTCAATAAAGTAGTAGAATGTACATTTTCTACAATAAAATATATATTTATGCTATTAATATTTTTTCATAAAGAAATACTTTGGAAAGTTTTAATAACAGCTTGCTTTCCACAAAACAGTCCAATAAAAAGATGCATAGCATAATTTATTACTTTTCTAATCTTCCATCAAAGCAGTTCTTGCAGAGATGGAAGAAAGGCACAGTGTATGAAATAATTCTCTGTTCTGAATTGACAGACATCCTGGGTAGGTGTTAAAGAGCACAAAACAGAAAAAAATATGTAGATATTTAATATATAGAAAGCCAGAGGTGACTTGTGTGAGAAGCCCCTCTGTTGATAATGTATTGAAGAAGAAATTAAAAAAAAAGGTTGTAGAATCAGTTTTAATTCCAGCCAGAGAAAAGCACAGTGAGAACATGTGAGAAGAACAGCTCTGCAGACACCAAGGTCAGTGCAGGAGGAGGTGCAGGAGGTGCTGCAGGCACCAGAGCTGGGACTGCCCTGCAGCCCCTGGTGCAGCCCATGGTGAGGCAGCTGTGCCCCTGCAGCCCATGGAGAGCCACAGGGATGCAGAGATCCACCTGCAGCCCATGGGGATCAAAAGGGATGCAGAGATCCACCCACAGCCCATGGGGATTCACAGGGATGCAGAGATCCACCCACAGCCCATGGGGATCAAAAGGGATGCAGAGATCCACCCACAGCCCATGGGGATCAAAAGGGATACAGAGATCCACCCATGGAGGATCCAGGCTGGGGCAGGGGGTGCCTGAAGGAGGCTGTGAGTCCTGGGGAAGCCCACATTGCAGCAGGCTCCTGGTAGGACCTGTGTCCCTGTGAAGGGAGGAGCCCATGCTGGAGCAGGTGTGCTGGCATGACTTGTGACCCTGCATGGAACCCACTGGAGCAGCCTGTGCCTGGAGAACCCCACGGAAAACATAAAGACCTGCAGCTTGTGGGAAGGGCTGACATTGGAGAAGTTCATAGAGGACTGTCTCCTGTGGGAGGGTCCTCACACTGAAGCAGGGGAAGAGTGTGAGGAATCTTCTTGAGAAGAAAGAAGCAGAAGAGACAAATTCTGATGAACTGACAAAGACCCTCATTCCCTGTCCCCCTGTGCCACTTGGAGCAAGGAGGTAAAAGAGTTGTCAGTCAATTTGAGCCCAGGAAGAAGAGAGGAGCAGAGAGAAGATGTTTCTTTAGTTTTGTTCTTATTTCTTGCTATTCTACTCTCTTATTCATTGATAGTAAATTTAATTTCACCATCTGGAGCCTATTTTGCCCATAATCATAATTGATAAGTAATCTCCCTGTCCTTTTCTTGACCTATGAATATATTGTCATGTTTCCTCCCCTCTGTCTTATTGGTAGAGGGAAAAGTTATAGATAAGTTTTGTGGACACCTGACAGCCAGACAAGGTCATCTGATCACAGTATTATAGCAATATTGTATCACCTTAACACTGTCAGAAAGTTTTAATGACTTGACTGCTTACCACAGGTGAACAAGTTGTGTGTAAACCCTATATATACTGTTATATACCGTTTCTTTTTTTTTTTCCTAATAAACTCAACTGACAAATGCAAGAGATTCAGATGTTCCAGTCTGCATTTGTGAAAATACTCTCTGAAGTTCAAATTCCATTTTGAAAGCCAGCATGACTGAATGGATAGTAGGCATGGTAATTATGTGGTTTTCTTTCTGAGAAGAAACTCCTGAGCACCAGGGACTGCGTGTGCCACTTAATGGAAGAGGAAATTCAGGAATGATCAGCAGCTGGATAATCTTGTCTTTTGGGAAGAAAAGAGAACCAGAAAAAGCTGTCGCAGAAAGACAGCCAGGACAAACGTGATCAAAGATGGCCTGCTTGTGGTTATGGCTGGGATGTCTAAATGAAGAAGAATCATAAATACGTAGAAATGGGATTTTCTTTTTTAGTTGGTTTGATTAGGAGGTTTTTTGTTTTGTTTTGTCATTGTTGTTTGCTTTCTTTTGTTTTGCTTCAAGTCTTATACATCATTTTTGCACTTTCTCACCATCCTAACCTTGACCTACTAAAGTGACCATGAAGGAATATATTTTTTAATTGTAAGATTGATGTAACTAACTAAATAAATAAAAAAAACCCTTCTCTCTTTTTTTTTTTTTTAAATTCCATGTTAGATTGCTGTTTTGTCTACATGGTCTTTTAAAGCTACTTGGAAATTTCACTTTTTACATGCCATCTGTTTAAAGATTGCATCTTGTGGGAAGCTGTCCATGTTGCCTGTAATTTCATGTCCAGTCATGGTTATAAGGGACTAGATTTTACTCTACTAATCACTCAATTAAAAAAAGAATATTTATTCATTTGTTAGTGAAACAGGGATACAGTTTCAGTTCATATGGCAAATTCCATCTTTTCTCCCAAAAACTAGTTTTCAAAAAAGAAGGGTAACTTTTCACATGGAATAGTGGAGGAATTTAGTTTGAAAAGTCTGGGGTAGTTTTCTGTTTTAGGGTTAGATTTCTGGCTAGTATAAGTGAAGACAGTTTTATTGAAGTTTCAAGCCATCTAATAGAAATAAATCATAAATCACTAGTGTGGTTTTCTCTTCTGACTCTCTAATTAAAAAGCATTTCTGTGGTCAGAAGAAGGGACATGTGAACACACATGGAATAAATGGCATAAATGCAACATTAAAGACTGTCACTAGTCCTAAAAAATCTTTTTGTGAATGAAGAAAGAGTACATGATTTTTCATGTTATACTAGCCATTTCATATTTCAATGTGAGCCTGGCAAGAGTTTAAATTGTTTTTCTTCCAAGAAAGACAATTTTAGAATACCATAAAGTTATGCAATGGATCCTCTCTGATGTGTCTATCAATTGTACTGTAGTATACATATATGATTTATTAAACCTGTTATGCCAAATAATACTTTTTCTATTGCTATATAAAAGGTATATTTTGCTATCTTGGAATCTGCAGAACTTCTGTTGGTTTAGGTTATGCTAACACCATTAGGCACCTTTTTTTGGGATAATGGATTTGTCACTTTCAGGTTTAAGAGGTTTAAGTCTTTTCTGCAATGTGTCAACTTATCAAACGGAAAAGATGTAATGCACTCAGAGTTACATTACAAATGTTCTTAAGCTTGAATGGAGTTAGCCTGAGCTCCTACAAAGTGATGGACAGCTTCTGCAGCTATTGGCCCTCATAGAGTGGCTTCCTCCAAGCCAAGGCAGCTTTCTTACCCTGTGAGCTCAAACATCCAAGAGGCACAGTAAGGGTCAAGTAGAGATTGGAAAGATGAAGAGAGGAAAGTGTCTGTGTTTAAAATTGTTATATCTTGGAAATGCAGGTAAAGTAAAAGGTACTGCAAAATAATTATTATAATTTATAGCTAAACAACTGAATTCCTCATGAAAGGTGAGTGAGAAGTGGCTGTAAATGTTCAGTTAGCAGAGCTAACTGCTGTTACATGGCCACACAACTTAGTTCCTCCAGGAGGGAGAGTAAGCTTTGCAGTCTGCCACTGCTAGATGCAGTCAGTTTTTTGTTCTTTCTTTCTGGAAGAACAAAGTAAATTCTGGATCCTCCTTTTCCTTCACTGGTGGTTACATAGGAGGAGAGAGAAGTTTATAGGAAGTTCAAAAAGAGATAGTGCTTCCATTAATTGATTTAAAATAACTTCATCTGTGCATGTAAAATGAATTGGTAGTTTCTGGTAGGAATAAATGTAATGGAATCAATGTTTTTGTATAAACATGAATATAGATATATGAACACATGCAAATATATGTGTATCATCATAAATAGAGATAACTACAATTATTTCTGTATTTTATTGGAGTTTCTTTGTGATGATGAGGAATATGAGAATATCCAAAGTGGCCTTAGCATCATTGATTTTACTTCACTGACACTTCAACGCAATGCATAGTCTTTCTTAAATAATCTAATATTGCACTTTTTCCCCTTCACAGGATGTCCTCATTTCAGAACTTTTATTACCTTTTATTCTTCCCTCCTAATCAGAGAAAGTCACAGGCTTTTGAACAGTTTCAAAGACTCCAGTAGACTTTATAAATCCTCAATTGAACATACATGGTTTCTTGAGATGGAACCAACACGAAACTTGAAAAAAATGTTTGAGTTTCCACTTCAGTACAGGAAACCTTGGTACAAATTCATCAGTGAGTTTAGTTAACCTCCTGTATAACATAAATCAAGGCAGAACGCTTCTGTATTTGGATGTAAAATATTGGTTCATAGCATGTACAAATTAAGATAGGGCTCAGCCTAATTTAAAAAATATAAATTACTGAAACAATAGGATTTTGGTGGCCTTTTTTGTTTGGAATTAAGTGCAGTGAGGGTCCAGACATGACTTTCTAATTTTCTTGGATACTTCTAGCCCTTAGAGTGTCTTAGACAGATATGATAGAGATTTGGAGAGAGCAAAGGGAGTACATGGGACTGAAATACTGCCTATTCTCTGATTATCATGATCTCAGATTTAACACAACTTCCTGTGGCTGATGCCTCCTCAAGATGTAAGGGGTAAAACACGAGCAACCTCTGTTTCTAGTAACACAATATCCTGCTAGCTGCATGTTTTCCTTTTACAAGCCTAAATTACTTTATATTAAATGAGAATTGTCATGGCACAGTGGCATAATTGAGGCAATGTGCATAAAAAGGGGAAATTACAAACATTTCTATTATCTTTTAAAATAATAGCACTTCAAAGAGCTGAATTAAAGTATGCACATAATATTAAGACAGAACTGATGAGAGAAAATCATAAGTTGTCATTATGTACTAAACATTGTATTCAGTCCAAACAACCTCATATTCAAGTGTGGTGACAAGTTCTAAATCTCCAGCTGTGAAAAGGACTTAGAAAAAAGACTTAGGCATGGAAACAACTGCAGAATGAACAATGAAGTAATGTTTCTTCAATTCAACTAAATATATTTTTGTTGTCAAATTAATTTTTTTATCTATAGTCCATTGAGTAGGACTACATCAAATTTTCAAACCAAACTCCTTTTTTTTGGCAGAAATTTAAATAATAATTGTTTTGGTTTATTTTGGGTTTGTTTTTGTTTGTTTGTTTGTTTGTTTGTTTTTAACTTTACTAGCTGTCTTTGCTAGTCTTTACTGGCTTATTGCTAGTCTTTAAGAATGACCCCATTGTGGTTGACATTGTTGATATTAATGTGAGAAATATTTTGGTCATGATCAGGTCCGTATTTTGTCTCCAGTGATGGGTGTGAACACAAGAGATAGTGCACACATACTTGACAGGGTTCTCCAGATCTACTGCTGGCTGCAGGAAGGACAGCTGCCTTTTGATCAGCCTTGCTCCTTGGGGTCTCGTTTGGGGGCACCTTGTTTCCAGGTCTGTGACTGATCAACCCCAACCCTTCTGCATCAGCCACGGTTTTGAAACCTCTTTTATGGCCTCCTTAAAACCGTTTGTTCTCCAGATGGAAGAACCCTAAGTTACACAAGAATTCCTTGTGGAGAAACCACTCCCTGTGGTTATCAAACTCAGCTGGTCACACAGAGAGAGAGGTCATAGATGATACTAAGCCATAGAAATAGAAATGGCAGATGCAAGGTGAAAAAAAGCTTCTAGATTAAAAGCAAAAACAATTCTCAATGCCAAGAAACCCATGTTAATACACAGGTTTTTGAAGGTAGGGAATTAGAAAGACATAAACTGACAAGGGAACAGAAAAGGAAGATGACTAAGTCACAGGATTAGGCAAAAAAGGAAATTGAGATTAAAACACAACTAAAAAAAGAGCTGGCAAAAAGAGGCAATCAGAAGAGAAGTCTTTTAAGAAAATCTGTTTGGAATATTTAAATGTTCCTGTGACTCCTTACTCTGGGGCCATTGCTTACCCATTACTGCAGCTTTTTTCTTAAGATATCTTTGCTCTTAAGACCACCATGATATGCACTATGATATATTAAACCATGAAGTAAAGGACACTCTAAATTAAATCAGATTTTCAAATTAAAAAGGAAAATTTCAAATTTTATGTTAGCACCTCTCAGAACACAAATTCAGTCAGACTCTGCAATGCTTTGGTTTTTTTTCTTGCTGTGGTTATTCAGGCATAAGTTTGGGGTTATTTTGCCTCCTGGGGAAGCTGGCAGGTTAATGCAACTTTTTTCAACCACTTTTTTGGAAGAAATCTTGCAGCTTTTCTTCAAAACATTCATATTCTAGACTAGCTTGATCACTAAAATCTCATTTCATTCCGTATGAGGCCAGCTTTGCTATGTTTTAGTCACAGTGCAAGACAAGTGATAATGTAGGAGTTACCCATATTTCTAGATAGTGGAAGTGTTTTCTAAAATGAGATAATCTGGGTAGCACAAGGAGATTGTGATAAGTGTTAAATAAGTCATGCTTTGGACCTGATAGTTTCAAAAGTCTGTAGAGTGTAGAGCACAACAAATGCTGCCATTGTCTTAAAGCTAAATTGAGGGTCTAGAAATTTGTTGTTATTAAGATTATGAAGATTTTGGTTTCAACATCCCAGAAGCAAACAGTATACAGATTGATCAATACTGAACTGTCACACAGAAGTGAGAAAAACACATGAATTCATTTAGAGAAGATTTATTTGGTTTGTGTAATAGGGAGTGTAAAACAGTAAGAGCTCAGTTGCCTTGCTGTCACCTGCCTCCAGGGTACAATCAAACACTGCCAGTGAATCAATAGCCTGGGAAGATATTTTTTTTTTATATATAGCTGGAGTTTAACATCAGGCTGTAAGTTCCCCAGGTGGCAGGGTCATTTGGTCATTACTGACTTTTCACAATAAACAATTGTGGTTCTGTGACATGACAACAGTAACTTACAAAGGATGTTGAAGAAAAGCAAAAAAAATCCTAAAATCCAGAACTCTTAAGAAGACCTCCAAGAAAGTCTTATAAATCCTGAGAAACACTATCAAGAGTGTGGCAACAGGAGCAAACAGTGCAGTAAAAGCCCATTATGTTATTCAGTTGCAGCCTAGCTGGTTTACTTTATAAAGGACTTCCTTAAATTGCTTTTAATTTAAAACAGTCTGGTATCAATGCTCCCATCACCCCGTGTGCTTCAGGCAGAGATTTAACTTTTACATTGTTGCTTTGTTCTCCTTGTTTTTCTCTTAATGCAAAGTCTCCAGATGATCTGAAGGATGGATTCCAACGGGTACTGTGTTGCTAATTTATGAAATCTGTGCCTTTTAAAGATTATTTTGTTGAAATTAGTGTAAGCACTGGTGATGCAAGATAAGAAGAAAGAGCTTTACACTGCTTATGTGTTTCTTCTGAAGTTTGAAAATCCTGTTTAGAGGCCAACTTTAACATGATTTAAGACTTCCAGCAGTGTTCCTGGAAGCATAAATAAGTAAAGTTGTGAAAGTGGTTGTATTTCAGCTTCCTACTTCTTTTTGTGAGTGTGGAATGCAAAAGTGGAACTCAGATTTAAATGAATTTAAAGCTCTGGTGCTTGGCATTTTTTGTCTGTGTGTCAACAGCATGACTACACTTTAAAAAGAAGTACTGAGAGGGAAAGAAGAAGAATCTTTGAAAATGTATTGCTGTGGGGTTGAGTTTACCTCTTCAATAACCATTAAATAACCAGTAAATAATCATCCTGAGTTTTGCTGTTAAAATAAATATTTATCTTATTTTTTGTTATTTTTTTCGCTAAAACAGTGAAGCATTGGCTAAAGGTTTTTCAAATCCTTGTGTGTTTATCTAATGCCAGTTATGAATTCTGAATAGCTTACTCTGCCTGGTACCAACCCCTGGGTATTTCTGAACAGAACTTTATGGGCCAATATATTATAGAAATAGTTTGCAAATGGTGAGTAGCACTAAAAGGCTGCATATCAATGCCATTTGTTACTAAATATATAAGAATAAGAATGTAAGTGTAAGAAGTATCAGAAGCATACATAAGTAGCTTGAGCTGCTCTTCTTTGTTAATTCTTTTACTTGAAAATTGTAGGAAGGAAAGCTGTTGTACCTTTTATCCAGCAGGTACCTTCCAGAAAAAAATCCCTTTAAGAAATATGGGGGAAACCTGAATCTCTTACCTTTTTTTTCTTTTTTCCCCTCTCTTAAGTGTCTGTCTTGGTTTTAGTAAAGTTTCAGCATAAGTCAAACTTCAGGGTTTAGCCGGTGGCACATTGCACATAATCACAGTACAAGTGTGTCCTGTGTTGTGCTATGTACTTCTTAGATTGTTCATTATAAAGGTTCATCTTGCCCAAGGAAGTGATTGATGATTTAGCCACTATTTACATTGGATACACTTCAGGAACATTTTAAATATTTGTTTCATTTTAAGAACGTGAATAAAGAAGGCCCAGATGTCCTCCTTAGTCCAAGATATTTTCATTAACTTCTCAGTTTTTTTCCACTGAGATTTGGAATGCTCTATTCCTTAAAAAATTCAGCTTGAAGAAGTGTAAGAGCATGTACAATGATGATATTTCTGACCAGTTTAACCTTTCAGGATACTTCAGCAAGATTTTACCAGTTCCAGTAATGATGGATTTTTCTGAAATAGGGAAGACTTTCATTTATCCCAGAACACAGAAGAATCCTGAGGTTAATGTATTTATCTTGAAGCATTACAAATTTAATAGGTATTATTGTAGTTTTGAGTAAATAGGACTTCCTTTTCTAACTTTTTATGTACTTTGAAAAATCCTCAATCTGATACAGAAGAGATATATTCAAATGCTGAGATTTTTGGGGTGTAGCAAGTGAACTTACTGAATTCTATTTGTGACATTTAAGAGAAAAGTAATGAAATGTTAAATTTGTTTTATACAGTTCTGAATAAAGGGATATAAGAAGAGATGCTCTGTTTTAGAGTGGACCACTTAGCCAGTGTTCTGTCTTGAAGAATATGTATGTCCTTCAATAAGAATGACAGTCACAGGATGAGGGGCAAGCATCCATAAGTCATCCCTAATGATTTCCTGGCCTCCATGAATTTTCAACTCAGGAAATTTCTGAGCTTCATGATGTTTATTTCTTTATTGACTCCCATTAAATATATTTCAATAGAGTTTAAGAGTTGAAAATTTCACCTCTGTGTTGGGTTTAAGTGACAAATTTTTAATAGCAGATGGACTTCATGGATAGCTTCTGTGAGAGACCTGTCCCCATGTCAGACAAAGCCCGTTGCAGTTGGCTCCAAAACAAATGCACTGCTGCCTGAAGCTGAGCCCATCAATGATGCTGGGAGTTCCTCTGTTATTACCATACAACATATATGTAACATACATGCTGGCATTACTATTTAACATTTTAGAAAGGGTAAAAACTGCAGTGCAGCAGTTGCAAGAGAGAGAAGCGTAGTGGTTTTGGCTGGAATAAAGTTAATTTCCTTCACAATAACTTGTATAAGTCTGTGTTTTGGATTCACCATGCTGAAATCAGTGTTGATAATACAGGCATATTTTTGTTGTTGCTGAGCAGCCCTTACACAGCATCAAGGCCTTTTCTATTCCCTACCCCACCAGTGAGGAGGCTGGGGGTGCACAAGGAGTGGAAGGGATCATAGCCAGGACAGCTGAGCCCAGCTGATCCAAGGAATGTCCCACACCATATGGTATCATGCTCAGCATGTAAACTTGGGGTTAGAAGAAGTAAGAAGGGGATGTTTGGAGTGATGGCATTTGTGGTCCCAAGTCTCTGTTCCACGTGATGGAGACATTCTTTCTTAGGTATGGCTGAACACATGCCTGTGCATGATAATGGATTTCTTGTTTTGTTTTCTTGCATGTGCAGCTTTATCTATTAAACTGTCTTTATCTCAGCCCACAAGCTTTTTTCCTTTTAAGTGTTCCAATTCTTTCCCTCATCCCACCCAGGAGCAGTGAGCAAGAAGCTACGTAGGGATGCGTTGCTGGCTGGGGTTAAACCACGAGAGCGAAAAAAAATAAGTGAGAAAAGTAGGAGAAAAACCATCCTTTATACATCCAGGTAAGGGAAGAAGGAGGGGAAAGAGGTGCTCTAGGCCTTACAGGTTCCACTAAGATAATGAATAAGACCAGTTTGTTCCCCTGCAGCCCATGGATAATCACATCAGAACAGACATCTGCTCTGTAGTTCATGGAGGACCCCACACTGAAGCAGATGGATTAGCCCTGAAGAACTGCAGCCCGTGAAAAGAGTCCATGTCAGACTGACCCCACTCTGGATTAGGAAAAAAGTGTGAGGAAGGAAGAGCAGAGACAATTTGTTATGAACTGAGTGTCACTCTCATTGCTCGAGCCCCTGTGCTGCTCGGGAAGGGAACCGATAGAGGATACAGGAGTGAGGGCCTGAAGGTGGGCCTGGGAACAAGGGGAGGAGGGGTTCATAGAAAGTCTCTTTAGTTTTGATTTGTTTCTTACTAATCAGTGCTATTTTTAATTGACAATAAATGAAACTTATCTTATCCAAGTTCAGTCTGTTTTGTCCTTGATGGCAATAGGTGACTTCCCTGTCCTTATCTTAACCCATGATTTTTTTTGCTTTATTTTCTTCCCCCATACTGTTGATCAAGGGGAGTGAGAGAACATCTGGATGAGCACCTGGTGGCCAGCCAAGGGTGAGCAACCACAACTTCCCTTCTCTTTTCCTAGAATAAATAATCTTACATCCATCATCATTTTGTTGTGGGTTGTTATCAAGGTTTTCTGACCTTTTTCTCTTTTCTTGGACACTTAACTGATTCAAAGATTTCCTGAAGTGTCTTAGCATAGATTTTGACTTCAACTAAGTTTCCCTGAGCTGATGAACAACTGTGGTTTTCACACTCATATTACCAATGCATCATATTACCAAAGGATTAGGCTTGCTGTATTCATCCTTACTTTTCTGTTTGTAGGTTAACAATAAACCTTCAGGTTCCTCTTTCCCCAATCAGTTGATATGTACCAACCTAAGGTGTTACTGTTAAAACATGATCTGAACCCTGAGAAACCTAGGTCTGTTGAATCTCAGTTTTACAACAAATCTTGCTACATGAAATCTTGTTACATGTGTTCTTGTCTGACTGACCTTTTTGCCTCAGTTGTCTCCTAATTTATTACGTTCCTTTAGACTGCAAGCTTTGCAGATTGGGACTGAATGTGTATATGCAATGTCTGGTGCTGGGCTCTGATTTAAGTTAGGTTCAGTACTACCAATAAAAATAAATCATGTCATATTGGCTTTCTTGGCATTCTGTGGAAAGGTTGGTGTTTCTGCTGTTGATGACTGAGAGTGGTAAATAAAGGGACATACATCTGTGGAATAATACTTTTCCACTATGCAAAAACACAGAAATATTTTCCATTTTATTTAGGATGAGTATTTCTAGAATAATACTTAAAAATAAAAGGTAGCATGATATTTTATTTCATTTAATTTAGACAGGCAGTAAATGAGAGATGATAGAAGTAACTTAGGCTGGACAGAATACTTCACATCTTCAAAGTGCTATGCCAGCTACAACTAATTAAACCTCACAGTAGGCAAAATATGTTTTCTTGGAAGCAAACCAAGAGTATTTAGATAAGAATTAGATCAGAAGAAAAACAAATCACAGGTCAGTTAGTTCTAACAAATGCCTCATTTTTTTTTTCTTCCAACCTGGCTGTTCGACAAAAACATTTCTTCTATAAGGGAGGGAGAAAAAAGATCTGTGTCTTTATAACACTTTCTGAATCTAAATTTTTGATTGAAAGGTCATATTTTTCTTACAGTGTAAAATAAACCCTACAAGAACAGTCTCACATAAATTAAGGTGCTAAAAATAGTGGGTATCTTATCAGAAGTCTAAAGGTTCTTTATGCAAATGTCAGCTAAGTCCATATCACATTAGCTTGGTCAGCACAAACCAGGAAAATAAGTTCACACCAACTTTGTAAGAGCATTAGCAGCAACAAAATGATCTCATTTTCATTAGGGAACCATGTAACTTTAACCATATATGAGGGATTTAGATTTCAGATTTAAATTTTACAAGGGCAGGAAAAGGACCAGAGGTAATTGCACATTTAACTGAAAGAATTATCTTAGGCTTGAACCTTTTGAAGATAATTTAAGCTACTGTTTTAATCAGTGATCTTAATGTTAAGCAAGAACT
Source organism: Alethe castanea (assembly GCA_024734035.1). NCBI lineage: Eukaryota > Metazoa > Chordata > Aves > Passeriformes > Muscicapidae > Alethe > Alethe castanea. The sequence goes on from JANRGV010000062.1 coordinate 94,148,197, forward strand.
TGTGCTGGACAGTACCAGGATTTCAAGGTTGTTTATTTTCTTTTTCTTATGTGACTGCTCAAGGAAGTGTAGGATCTTGCATGGTTTTTGCTAGAGTGACCATAGGCTCTGAAGTAAATTTAGTCAAGGTCTAACTAAACAGAAAGGCTTCAGCCCTGAAAATTTAATTTGAAATTTTAAAAGTGCATTAGAGGTACTTCCCTTAACCTTAATTTCTTAATTTCTTGCCTGAAAAAATGTTATTTTGTAGACTATGAAGTCTTATGCTTGTACAGCTTTCAGTAGCCACCCTATTTTTCACACTTTAAGGTATGGAGGAATCATACTACAAACTTACCAAAAGAGACCAAGACAGAGAAACGTGAAGAAAGAATGTTTCGTAAGTGTGAATTGTAGTAGTTACTAATCTTATGAGAATGATCACCATGTGAGTATTCAGAACAACAAGATGAAATATTTGAAAATGTTGCTGTAATTGAATACTTTAAGTAAGGTGCAGTCACCATAAAATTCTATTCATCCACCTGCATGTTAAAATTAATTTAAGATGGTTATTTATGGTAAACACTAATATTTCTGAATTATTCTGTTATATGCGAGATTATAAACATAAACTTTTATTTAAATTTAAGTGCACCCAATGTAACAGACCAACTTACTGTGATTTATTCACAGGCTTGAGACACTTCCTCACTTGAAAGAATTAATTTATTGCTCACTTAAACTGAGTTGATCTGACCAGGAATGTACACTGACCCTTTCCTCTTATTTCATTTGTACTTTTGTTATCTTTTCTAAATCCTGAGAGTTGTTCTTTGTGAAATTGAGTACAACACATATTGGCTGGCTGAATAAAGATTTGCATTCACCCCTAACTGAGCATGAACATATATAAAGCCTAGTGGCACTGCATTGTAGGTTTTTCCCAGTTTTGAGTATGCTTCAAGCATTCAGTTGCTTACTAATAAATTTAAAATACATATGGAGTTCTTGTACCACTTACATGTTCTTATTTTTTATTCTAGAAATAAATTAACACTCTTTAAAGTTAACTATTATTAATAGTTGCAAAAAAATAAAAATAGAAGGAAATCATACTATGCTATACAATTCAGATTATGCTGTAAAGTGCAACCTGGCATAGATTTTATTACTTTACACTTTGAGGTTCTATTAGGAAAAATGGTTGACTATCAGTCTCTTGAGGGATTCCCCCCAACAATAAATCCTCAAAAGTCATCCCCCGGTTCAAAATCCCCTGTTTTCAACTCCAACTGATTTTTTAATGACAATTAATTGCTTACTATTGCTCTCGAACATTTAGCACTTTTCCAGAATTTCAAATGTCAAAACTATACTAGAAAATCAGGTAGTCCTCCCATTGTGAAATATAAACAGTGGCAATAGAGAAAGCAAGATTCCTCTAAATAAGCAATTTTAAAAAGTTAGTTTATTAAAAGATCTTTTTCAAATGAACTTGTCCAGAATTTTTTACTGGTGTGTTTTCTTACTGTCACATGAAGTATTATCAAAATATCTCAGAAATCTATTTGGGACAAATATTAAAATATATTCTGAGCAGTCTATATAAGAAACGGGATAACAGTATGGACAGAAAAACAAAGATTTAAGCTTAAGTGGTGTAACAAGTTAACTGCTTCTCTACAAGTCATGGAAAAGAGGAGATGGAGGGAAGAATTTTTTTCAAGATTGTAATGTGATACTGTAGATAATTATGGGGACTTCTCAATCACAAAGAGCAGAAACAGAAAAGTGCTTGTTCAGACACCGAAAATAATCATACTGTGGAGGCTAACATTTCTGATTGCCAGCCACAAGACTCAAAATTTTGACAATGGACACAAAAATAGTAAGATGGGATATTCAGAAAAAAATTTCTGTGGATTTTGCTTTATTTTAAGAGGTATTAGAAATTAATATAGACCTCTTACTTCTAAAACAGCTTTCTGGTGATGAGGAAATTTCAGATGTTCATGGCAGACATTTCTTTCTATGGAAAGCTCAACAGGGAAACACACCGTGCTATCTTCAGGGAGTGTTTATGTGGTGAGACAAGAAAAAGAAACAGGCTTGGAATGCAAGGATCCTTGCAAAAAAATATTGTAATTAGCCACTGCAAAGCTTTGCACGCCAAAATACAATTCCAGGAAATGAAATCCAGCTGTTGCTAAATTTAATAAATTAATGAAAGAGGTGTTGTATGCCTTAGAGAAGAAAACTCATAAAAAGCCCTTATTCCTGAAATATCTTATGACATTATTTCCATTATCTTCACGTTGATTTGTATTTTAAAATTTGGTGATTTTGCATTTTGAAGTGCTTTGAGAATAAATTCTTCTTGATGCAGAGGTGTTTTTATGACTTGATAGTTTGTATTTAGCTTTTATATTATATGTGATGAGGAGGTGAAAATGATGTCAAAAAGGGTTTTTTTTCTCTTTCTTAGAGTTTAATTTTTGGAAACTTCTCTTATGTTTAGAAAGTTCTAAGTCCATCAAGCCAATCTAGCTTAATCCTTTAGCACTGATATCTCAATTAGTTAGTTTGAATTCAGAATGCTTGGAACAAAACAAGAGGTGGGGAAACTAAACCACTACTAACTTAAACTACTAAACCACTAATTTAAATACATAAATTTCCCTACTCTGAAAAGCTAGGATCAGGCCATTACTATAATTTTACATTGTTGTATGTTGGCTGGAACAAAAGAACTGTATTAGTGTAGCACAGTTTGACTCTTCCTACCTGCTGGCATACATGTTTTCATGTCCCTTTAGGAACCTTCAGATTACCACTCCATTCTATTGCATTGCAGATCTAGTCCGTTCCACTGAATTTATGCATATTTGTGTATAGATATTCATCTTAGCTGAAGACACTACTTTGCAATGCAACTTATAATGGAATCAAATTTATAAGTATCATGAAATTAATCAGACCATGTACATGTTGAAGCCATTTCTTTCAGTAGTGTAAGCACCAATGAGGTGAGGATGAAGAAAGCAATTTAAAACCTTAATTTTCTAGAGATGTGCTTGTTGACTTGAACAGCTTCAATGGATCCTTCTCCCCTGGGTCCCTCTTGAGGTCCTAGTCCAGTTCAAGTGTGTCAAATTAATGAAGCTTTATTTTAATATGGATACTTGCTATATTAAAACCCCCAGCAAACCAAACAAAAACAGTAACAACAACAACAACAACAACAAAACCCCTAGAGAATTATTATATACACCCCCAGTGGGCTATTTGCATTTTGATTCACGTGACACTTTTGTTTGTTCAAGTAGTTTGCTCTACATAATGCTGATAGCAATCTGTACCATATCATAAAATATTACAAATCACTTTTCCATTGAGAAGAACTAATAAGTCTTTCATCATTTTTATTACTAAATCTTTATTGGGAAAAATAAATTCTGTGCACTCAGGCATAGTTTTACCTTATGTCTGAATGTTTGTTTGTTAACAAAATATAATTGTCCTTTTCATCACTTCTGTTGAGTGCGTCAGGAGAGCTTCTGCCTGCCATCTCCTGAAAACTGAAAAAATTTTGTTATATTTTGAAAGTTGCACAGACAAGGGAGTATTCGCATCTTAAAATTTCGATTGTTTTCTACTGGAAGTTACTAAAATTAAAATATACTTGTCCATGAAGGGAAGAAACCCATGGATTTTTGTTTTCTTTCAGAAAAAAAGATCCAACAACATGAGTTCAATTTCAGTAACAAGGAGCAAAACATTTAACAAGGTAGAAAAGTCCCTTTTAATGGATACAGGCTGGAGAAATGGGCCACCAAGACCCCCATGAAGTTCAAAGAAAAATGCAAAGTTCTGTATCTGGGGAAGAACAATTCTATACAGAATGATGTGCTGGGGATCAAATGGAAAGCAGCATGGCTGCAAGGGAGCTGGAGGTGCTGATGCACAACTCACTCAACATGAGCCAGGGAGCCCTTTCTGCAAGGAAGGCAGATGGTACCCTGGGCTACGTGAGACTCCAGGGGAGGTGATCCTGTCCCTCTGTTCAGCACTGGTGAGACCACACTTGTGTCCAGTTCTGGGCTTCTCTGTACAAGAGAGACACGAGTGTGCAGAAGAGATTTCAACAAAGGGACACAAGAGTTCGTAAGGGACTGGGGTACCACATATGTGAGGGAAGGCTGAGAGAGCTGGGACCATTGCACCTAGAGAAGAGAAGGCTCAGGAGGGATCTTATCAATCTATACCTTACCCTACCTTAAAGGAGGGTGCAATGCATGTGAATACCTGAAGGGAGACTTTTTTCAGTGGCTTCCGGTGACAGGAACGAGAGGCACAAACTCCAATGCAGGATGAACTATCTGAACATCAGGAAACATATTTTTACATAAAGGGTGATGGAGTACTGGGAACATATTGCTAAGGCAGGCTGTGTGCTCTTTATCCCTGGAGATATTACAAATAGAGCCCTGGGCAGCTGGTTTTGGGTCATCCTACCTGACCAGGGGAGTTGGACTAAATAACTTCTATAGAACCCTTCCAAACTCAACCATTATGAAGTTCTGCAATTCTGTCATTCACAGTCTACAATTATTATCATGGCTACATGGCTTAGGATCACAGTTCCCGTTAACTTACAGCAGAATTATGCTTCAGCTCCGAGAGATGCTTTCAAAAATTTCTCCCATTAGCATGTTAGATCAACACTGGCAGCTGTTCTCTTTTTTTGCTTAGTTTCCAATGCACTCAGGATTCTACATTTTCAAACTTTTGCCAAGACTTTTTAAATATGTCCTCTGCTTTGTATTTGAAACTGTTCATTTGAGGGACTACAGTTTCATAAAATTATGGGTGGCTGTTTTCTTATGTCCCAAACCTCATCATTACTGACATGAAAGCTCTACATAGATTTCAAATTATCCATGAAGAAGAGTAAGCTCTTGCAAATACTGTGATCTCTAGAGGCAGATTAGGCTGGTATTGATTTAGTGGCAAGGGTCTAATAGTAATAATGGCAATATAGAATCATAGACTAAGTACAAATTCCTCTAAAGATGTTAGGTGCAATTAGATTAAATATAAAGGATTGTTTGACTGATAACTCAAGAATTAATGAGTTTGTATAGATTTGGAAAGTGCCTTGGAACAAAAAAAAAAAAACCAAAAAACCACAAAACCCAAAACACACTGTTTTGAATCATCATATTTAATATATTCTTATAATTTTTTTTTGCTGATAATTGTTTATGCAGTGATTATGATATGTTGGTCCAGATATATGTTTTGATGAGATATGATGAGTCATGTGAGGCTTCTGTTTTTCACACAAAATGGTGACTCCTCATTGCTCTCTGCATCTTCCTGAGGAGTGGAAGTGGAGAGAGGCGCTGAGCTATTCTCCCTGGTGTCCAGTGACAGGACACGTAGGACTGTTCCAAAGCTGCACCAGTGAGATTTAGACTGGATATTAAGAAGCATTTGTTTACAGCAAGGGTGGTCAAACACTACAACAGACTTCCTAGAGTGGTAATTGATGTCCTAAACCTGTCAGTGTTTAAGAGGCATTTGGACAATGCCCTTAGCAATATTTTCAACTGCTGGTCAGCCCAGAAGTGTTCAGGCAAGTGGACAATCATCAGACTGTTGTAATTTCCTTCAAAATGAAGTATTCTGTTCTACTACAATTTTCTTAAAAATGGTCTCATCTACTTTTACTATGTTTTTAGATATGTGGTTCCTAAAACAGCCAAAAAGTCTGTCAAATCAAATAAAATGTAAATTGTACATTCTGCAAACAGAAGGGACAGGATATAGAGGTTCATAAAATTTCTTTTGGGATGTATGCCAGTTTATGACAAATTTCTTGGGAAATGATTCTTGCCATTCTCTGCAACAATATTCTGTTCATTATTACATGATGTAAAATATCATTCAAGAGTTGGCTATATTTTATATGTTCCAAAAATTGTCTTGGTGTATACACAGAGATTGTAATGTGTCAAGGGTTTTTAAGATCTTCCTAATATAAGGTGGGTCCTTTATATGTATTTCACCACTGTTTTATCAGGCAGCAAATCAAAAGCGACACCTCAGAAAAGAAATGTGTCGTTTTGGCTGAAACAGTCATCGGGGATTTGCCACGTTTCTTGATTTCCTAATTTGCTGTAGTTTTTCTGTACAGGCTTGAGTAAGCCTGAGAGTGTGAGGTTCTCTGACTTAAGGCATATGAAACAAAAATGCATTGCTTGAGCTTGTGAAAGTAATCTCATTCAAAGACAGAGACAAGATTACCTTCTCTTTCTCTATTAACTATAGTAAGAACAAAGAATATTACCTAAGACTAGGTATCTATTTTTTGAATAGTAAAAATTTGATGAAGCCAAGTGTTCTTAGGTTTCATCGATTGACACAGCTTACTCCGGACACCAGAGATTAGATGTGACCTAAAAATACAATATTTCCTGTAACAGGCACTTTTTAAGTACAACTTTACTAAGCTGATTTTGATGTTTACCTCTGGGTGAGATGAACTAATATTGGAGGTAGGGGACTAGATCTTTTGTTTTGCTATGAAAAAATTTAGAGGACAAGTTGTATGCATTTGTGTAAATGAGAGGCATCTTGCTAAAATTGATTTCTCAGTTGTTCTTTCTCTAAAATACTATGGAGAATATCATCCTTTCTTATTATCTTTGTTATTAGCTTTCTAGAGACTGTGTTTTTCACAGGGAGTTGTCTTTTATTATGGCTTATTATGTTTTATTATCTTTCACCTAATAGTAATACTTTTGTGTAAACACACAATACAAGCATGAATATGATAAACTGTTAGAGTCCTGTAGTTTAAGAGCTTCATCTTCATAATTTAAGAATTAAATTCTTAATAATTAAGAGTAAGACAATTAAGTTACTAAATTAGGAATATTTTTTGTTGTAGTAACAAGTTATTTCAAAGTTATTTCTGCATGAATCAGAGCCTTGTTTCCTAAGTTTTACAAAGGTGATCTTGAGTTCTGTAGAATAGATTTCCAGCTTGGAAAAGCCAACTATAAACAAGTTCTGCAGTATTTCTTTATTTCCATTTTCCCTGTGCACTACATTCTACAAAGTAATGTAAATCTGCAGACCCACTATGCCAATATAAACTCACACTGATCGCTTTGCAGGCTCACAGCCAACATTTGTATTATCAACAGTAAGTATCATGGAGAGGCTGTGTGCAGTCATACTTCAAATTAGATTAAGAAATTAATACTTAATATGTCATGATTTATAATAGTGTATTTTCTTGACAACAGTGTTAGGCTAATTGTTTCAATTAGGTTGGAATTCATTGCTTGTTACTGGGAATTCATATTGATTAAGAGATTAGATACCAGAAAGTATGCAACAATTTTATTGCTTCCCAGCAGTAAAATAGATTGCCAATTTAAACACTTTTCCAAGTGCAACTCAGTATTTGCAACACCTTTACACAAAGTCTTGCATAATTCAGGGATTTTATTTGTCTGCGTTTGTGGTCCCTGACTGAACAATACATTTTGGAGGATTCATAAAATATTAAATTTAAAGATTGGGATTAGGAAATCATGTAATTAAGAGTTACTTAATGAAAATTGTATTGCTAATTTACAATATGTCTGTCAAAGAGTCATAAGATATTCTTAATTCTTTAACCCAGATAGATCAAACTAATTAGTTTGATCTGTCATAGACAAAGCCAGCATAAATAAGTTTAGATGAACAGTTTCTTGAAGTGCTTGTTGATGTCTCTTCCTCTAAGCATCTGACTAAACTTCCGTTGGTCTATCCTGCCTGTTGAAGCTATGCCTGTGTTTCTCTAATCCTGTTTCTGATGAAGTCTAAGGAGTAAAGAACAGGCATTGGTTTTTTTTTTTATTCTTACGTCTCATAATTTTGAGTGGAATAAGAATAGTGTTCAATTCTCTTGGGCAGCTCATGCAAATTTTTTTCTTGTGCCCAGTCATTCCACTTAGTAGTTAGAACAAACATATATATGCAATATCTTTCAGTGAATTTTTTTGATATCTCCTGTGCATGGTGTTGGAGATTTTGATTTGTGAGTGAAGAAAAAACGGCTTGTTTAAATTAATGTGTCTCGTACTGCAGTGGAGGTTGATACTGCAAGCATTTCTCTTGTCTGTGGATTGTATTGCTGAAAAATGTTCTTTTTCAAACCAAAGCCAAAACCTTCACTACAATAGAATGATGTAGGGCACCCCTTCCTTTAAGGAAAATATGCAAGTCTCTGACACTAGGGGAAATGTCATCTTGCCACTTTATAAAATGTCAAGTCTTATCTTGACCTATTTCCTTCGGTACCCATAGAATTCCCAATAGTGTGTAGCAGCACAACCTGGGGATCTGTGTTTTCTGTACATAGTTTCTCTCTGGAGGAAGGCATATGTACTCCAGTGTTTGGTGAGTCTTCTGCCAATTTGGAAGTACCTGTGTTCTGAGAGGAGACTGTCCTTGAAGGAGTGCAATGCTTTATCCTCTAGAGAGAGGTGAGGCAGGGACATGACTCCTATGAGCTGCTGAATAAAAGATGGGCTCCTATGTGAGAAGCATCTCTCAGCTTTTCCACTGCAATTGCATGAGACTGTGGGACAAAACAGATGTAAGCTTGCTCCTTGGCCTAGATCCTCTTAGAAAGTAAGTGACCTTCCAGGGGGCTGATTGGTGCCATGGTCTTCCCTTCTCAAAGAAGCCATTCACTGAACAGCACTGGTATTGGGGAATTCCTTGTGAGAGGTCCAGAAGCAGTAGAAGTGCAGTCACAGGGAAAGTGTTATATTCTGGAAAGTTATGTGAGCGGATCCTTGAGCTAAATGCAAAGAGTAAGACTTGACAGACCTGATTAAACTGTTACCTTGTATCTCATAATAGGAGGACAAACCAGCAGAACTTGTTCTTTCTTTCAATTATTTTTTTCTAAATCAAGGTTGAGTAGCAGTTCAGGAAACATTTGTTTTTATGCAATTATTGTTAAACATATTATTATTTTTTCTTTAAAAATGAAGTCAAGTCAAAGTGAATACTGTTATAAACAGCCAGTGAGAGAAAGGAGGAAATTCAGCCCAAATTATTTGTTCTTTAGACAATTCACTGCCTGCAATGGTTACAGCTATTGGATTGAAATGACTTGCATGGGATATTGATTCAAATTGCCTCAAATATAGCAGGCAAAAAACGATTACATTAGAGAAAATTAAATTTAAACATCATGACTCTGACTGCCAATGGGTGGAAGCTCTTACACAGCAAAGCAGAAAGCACATCATCTTTAGGGTTTCCAAATTTGCCAAGTGTAAAATTGACATTTGTGGCAGCTCCTGCATGCAATGGCACAGTTACTTGCAATAATTTGCTGGGCGTAGTATAGTAAATCATTAAATTAAACTTTGTCCAAGGTTTCGTATTTTTGCCAGTGTGTAGATGTTTACTACATAATTCAAATGTGTCGTAAATGCTAAAGGATTCTAATCCTTTTCATTCAAATAGAACCCCACAATCTAAAGAGGTGCTTTGCTTGCCTTTCCAGGCTATGCAATTGCTTGTTACACATTCTTCATATTTGAGAATTGATGTTTTTTCTAACTCTGCGGAAATAATTTCAAATGTCTGGTTTTTTTGGTTTGTTTTTTTGTTTTTTTTTTTTTTTTGTTTGTTTTTTTGGGTTTTTTGGTTTTTTTGTTTTGTTTTGTTTTTATTTTTTTTAATAGGGGAATAAGCAT
>JANRGV010000062.1:94157965-94213957 GCA_024734035.1 Alethe castanea
AGGTTTTTTGGTTTTTTTTTTTGTTTTTATTTTTTTTAATAGGGGAATAAGCATTTTGGCACTGTATTAAAGAATACTGAAAAATTTCACAGAAATGTCTTTCCACAGAATAAGGCCCTTATCTAAACAACTTTCGCCTTCCATTTTAGAACCTGTCTATTCATTATGGTCAAATTATGTGCTTGGATCACCAGGGGGAGATTTTCTTGTAATGCATGAGTTCCTCTATAAAGCTGCTGAAGCCATAGCTACCAGACTACTGAGACCTTCCAGGGATAAAAGGAAACTGTAAGAGTTAAAGTGTTAGCTAAACAAAACTGTTTGATGAAGAAAAGTCTTCACAGAGAAGTTGGCCTCTGACACACCAGAAAGCTTGGAAATATGTAAACTAACTCTGAACAAGCTACATGGAGTCTGCAAGATAAACCTGACCTTGCTCTGTAGGTTGAGTCTATAGGAACTGAATGCCTTGCAGCTCAGTGTCTCCCTTCACACCAGTACTCTCAGTCACATTTTCCTTGTTTGAAAAAAAAAAAAAATGGAAACAGGCTGGAGTCAGACTGCATCAAGATTAAAGGTTTTAGAAATACCCTCAGGATGTTTATACGGTCAGTGAGATCCTCAGTGACTGGAGAGATTTATAAAGGGTGCCTTTATCCAAGTTGTCCATCCTTGAAGGCTATATTCAGGTCAATCAGCACTTCCAATCAATAGTGATTAAGAATAAGGGGATAGGATATTTTTTTAATGAAAACACAGAAGATCCTGAAATTAAATTTTAATATGAACAAATATCAATAAAATTTCTGTTATGATTGACTTCTGCCTGTTTTGAAATGCAAGGCTAGTTTTTGTAGCTTTCATGCTTTTAGAATTAACTTAATTTTGTGCTTTTGCTGTCATACTTGTTTGGCCAACAAAAATATGATTCAACTTTCAAAGTTACTGGATTGCTATCAAAGTGCAAGATGCCATGATCACAACAAAAACCAGGGACAGTGAGAACTTTCCTCACAAAGGTGCAGGAGCTAGATTGTCAATTGCTGCCTTGATATCCTGGGTTTGGCAGAAAATTCACCCATGACAAACATTGATTACCATTCTCTAAGTAAGCAACAGAAAATAAGAGAAAACTGGAAATTCACTTTTGAACACTCTTAAAAGTAGTTCACCACCTCCAAAACAGATATTCATAACTATTATGGAAAAGAGTGGGTTGGACAGGGACTGGAGGGTATTTTTCATTGACTCAGCAGAGATAATAATAAAATTTATCTCAAGAATTTTCAATCACAAACATGAGTGACTTCTAATTGCGTTCAACTTCTTCTTTATATTATTTATAAATAATTACCTTTGTCCAGAGAACTCAGAGGACAAAATTAAATGGAAATGTGAATATATTATTTTAAAACTCCTATGTTTCTATGTGCACTTATTTTTACTGTTACTACTGTGAGCCCTTATCAGAAGATTTAGATACAGTAAGAAATAAATGGAATTTTTCTGTGATCACCATGCAAGCTCTTTCTTAACTCAGTGTAAGTGTGAATGCAAACTTGTTGGAAAGCTAAAAAGTTACTCTAATTAATCCCTTAGAGAACAATTAGTAGAGCTGAGGATATAAAATTTAAACCTCCCAGGTGGGTTTTTGTATAACAGTCTCATAGAGCACTAATAAAAGTACTATACTTCTCCTAAGAGCTAATGCACTTGTAAAACAACCAGAGCATAAAATATTTGTGTAATAATCAGGAGAATGAAGCAGAAGACTGTTTAAATAAATACCACTTGTCAAGGAGAATAGATTCTTAGAACAGTTCTCTCCCTTTCTCCTCTGTTAACATTTCTAGCTGTTATGTTTTATGACTCTCTTTTACAAGGCATGATCATTTTTTATTGTTTGCTTGTCTGGTTTGGTTTTCAGAGACAGTGAATTAAATTTGCATTTGACGGATGTGTGAGATGGATTTAAGTGAGGTTACTAACACGCACAAAGTTAATCTGAGTGGTTTCAAAACTGAAGTCAAAGAAGTAAAACTAGTAACAAAACTAGTAAGGTTTGGGTATTATTTTTAAAATAGCTTGTATTCAAGTGGAAATTTCCAATAGAAAACGCAAGATTAAAAAAACCCAAACCAACAACAATAATCACAAAAATATCTACCCACCCACAACTATCAATGATATTTCTCCTTGGATTTGGGAAACATCAGAAAAAAAAATCAAAGAAAAAAAAAAATTGAAACTCTTTAGCTATATTTGACTTGAAAATTAGCAAAGGCAATAAAAACATGCCTTGACCTTTACTGGGGAGAAAGATTGCATAATGACAGTACAGGAGAGGAACACAGCCACTAGACATATTTACAGACATAACAGTCCACAAATTTGGTTACTTAGGTATACTTACTTGTTCAACTAAGAACAAGGTTTGTGCAACTTATGGCTGGTGATGAAGATGAATGTGAGCATGGATATTTATTAGCCTCCTGTGAGTTTTTCTTGTCTGTCTGTTCGACCAATGTAAGACTCTATTCTCCCAGACTTATCCTGCCTGTTCGCCATCTCCTCCTGTGATGTCCTGCAGAATTCCAAAGTGCTTCTTTTGACAGTAACCACTGCCTCACTGGAGCTTCCATCATTGCAGGAGGATGTCAAGGCTCATTTTTCCCAGCCTTTCAGGTAGAATGTAGCATAACCCAACATAAATGACCACCAACAGGCTTTGGGAAATATATTCAGAAACCTTAAGGCTTTTTTTTAAAGCCTTCAAATAATTAATTGTTGAATGTTAATTATTGAATGGCTCTTAGTTCTGGCAGCATCTGCAAACATCTCTTTTACTCTAGCACTCAAAAGATCTCTTCTCTCAAACATCCAGAGCAAAGACATTTGAAGACATCAGATGACACTGCTACATAAATCAGGCTGAGAAGCACATTTGGAACTAAGTAAAGAAGGAAGAAGGCAATCTCTAATGCAGCAATTTTCAAATTTAAAAAGTTGCAGAATATATCCTATATTTTTTGTTTGTCACATAGACATACAATCAACAATGAGTTGGCAGAGGTGGATGTGTGTGTATTTTGGCCTTGAAAACATCCAGTTGTGATATTTCTTTGATTCTAGATATCAAAGAAGCAGTGGTTCTTGCATTTTCTGATATAATTAATTAAATTTTGCTGCTCTGTATTAGCTTTGCAGAAGAAAAGTTGAGGCATCTTTACTTATTTATTTTCAATATTTTGAGTGAAGGACTCCTACCAAAAAAGAGAAGGGAATTTCAAATAGAAAAATGGTATTTATCGAGGAAGCAAACACTAGAAAGAAAAGGCATACCATGAACTAAGTCATATGTTCAGTCATATATTAAATTTTAAATGCCTGTTTTGCCTTTTTTTCCTTATTTTTTTAACATTTTGGATCTGAAAAGTGGCTAAATTTTAACCATCAAAGATTGACTTAAGTGCATTGATAGCAGATTTAAATAATTTCATAATACTATATCAAGAAGATATATTTCAAAACTAAACGGTACATTTTTCAAGTGAGATTATTATATATTCAAGTGAACATTATTGACATAAGTGTCTCAAAGATACTGTGTTTGTAAAAGGAAGTAGTTAAGACAGCATGTGCTAACGATTTGGATATTTAACCTCTTCCAGGGTACCCTTAGTATTTGCTTAAACCTTTGCATAAAGCAGTCCAAAACTGTCAGGATGTCTCAGTGAACTTTTATTAAGTTCTGGGAGATTTTGTAAAACTGCTTTTAAACAAATCATATTTTAGACTTCACTCTTGTTTCTGAATATGCCTGCTGAGGTCCGAATGTTATAGTTCACAACTGTGCCTGCAGAAACAGCAGAAAAAAACAGAGGCTCTAAAGAACTCCACCCTGGGTTTTTTCTGCAAATGTAAAATCTGCCTGTGCTGTAGTAGTCTGCATCAGCAGTTTTTGCAGAAAAGACAGTCTCAGCAATGACACAAAAACTGGTAATTATGGGCAACTGAGTCATATGCTTTCTATGCAAACTGTCTTAAGCTTCCTCTGACTGAAGTTCACACACTGAAACCTGAGGTGGCACGAAATGAGGCCACATGGTATGTGATCCCTATTCCCTCAGGCACTAACTCTGCATAGACCATGAAATAATGTTTTATAGGCATATTTGTAATGATTGTGCATGAAGAGTGTGAGTTTGAGATTGCAGCAGTGATAAATGCGTGGTACATGATTTCCAGAAGGTGTGGTGAATTTGCAAAAAGTATATGTAAGTTAAAATATCCTGCAATAGTTCTGAGTAGTCAAATCTTTGCTGATTTGCTCAAGGAGCAAACTAAAAGCAAAACATTTGGCATATTATGTACTTTTCCTGAGAGATGACTTTTACAGCAGCAGGGTGCTGGCTAATGCACTGATATTGATTCATGGATCTACTGCATTGCTTTGTAATTTTAAGATGCTTTGACAGCTGTCATAGGTCAAGGATCTGTCTCTTACCTGGCAAAGATGGGTGTAGACTACACAAATAGAAGCTGTTTCTCTAAGTTTCCTACTGTTCTGCTTCATAAATGATTCTTGCTACCTTTTCATTTAAAGTCTTACAGGTGCAAGGCTTTGCTGCCAAAAGAAATCCCCTTAGGCTTAACAAGAAATAAGGAGGCAAGTTTTTAATGCTGTGATTATTTAGTGAGCTGCTGCTGAGTTTTCTATCATCATTACTTCAGTTTGCATTTCTTTGGCATGCTTTGGCAATGGCAGAAATAATGGCTAAATATAGGAACATCCAGAGGCTGGGGTTATATTACTGCCAGAGCAGCAGTAGGAGCAGCAACACCAGGCTATTGAAAGTTCCCAGGATTTGCTGAGAGATGGCAGAAGGGACAAGAGCAGACAACTCTTCCTTCTTCAGTCACACTTTTATTAAATCTATCATGAGTAATAATAAGCCAATGGGCAGTAAGATTGACCCTTGTTTGTAGCTGTCTGTGTTTTTAGCAGGGATGTCACATCACAATGTTTTGCCTTGTGAAAATTATCATCCTTCCAGACCAAGCCTAGACAGGGGTTTTGGTGAGAGTACACACCAAGATTTCTTCTCAACAGGCAGTGCAAAGGATCCAGCCTCTTCCTGGGGAGGACATAGCTTAGCCATGGAGTTGTAAGCTATGCTGGGACAGAACAGTACAATAATACGTCTCCCATTTTATTTCTGGTACAGATGCAGCCTTGGAAGGTACCAAATGGCATAGGAATATTTTTGGGCTATTCCATGTCCTGCAAGTTACTTTTCTCCATTAAACTCTGCCATAAAGGTTCATTCCAGTTTTCTGATTAAGGCAACACAAAGGGATGAAGATATTTAAGAGGTGAGGAGAGGGAAGGAGAAGTAACAGCTACTTTTATTCTTTGATTTACCTCCTGTTTCGGGCATACATGAACATCTCAGCCTGTGCAGTGGCTTTTCAGCTTTGTATGGCAATGGAAATAGCCTTAGCTGTACAGAGCAAGAGGAGAAGCAGAGGACACAGAGCTGGCCATGCCGTGCTCTCACTTAAATAGCAAACTCCTTTTGCCTGGCAGTGTACTAGAATAAGACTTCTGTCATAGCTATCTTGCAGTGCTGGAAGTTCAGGATGGAAGGATATCATCAATGCATGACAGGGATGGGACAAGGTTTAACACAATCAAGATTTCCTCTTAGCAATAAAAAAAAAAAAGAAAAAAAAATACATCGCTTCCTCACCTTCCATAATCAAGCATATGAAGATTAGGATATGCCTCTAGCTTTTGTACATCTTGAATATATTAAATTTTTTTGTGGGGTCACATACCATCTTTTCCCTCTCTTCTCGGCTCACTAGAGCTGTACAAGTGAGCAAATGGGTTGCCTATATGAAAAACAAGCCTGGTATTTCTTGACTTTGAAATTATTCAACTTGCCAACATTCATCACAAATTATTTAACTTTAAAATAGCATTTTCTGTCTACAGTCTTTATACAGTGATCCTGGTTTAGAAACAGCTTTTAAAGGGGCATAAATTAGGTTAGGTTTTCTTTGCTTCTTTCAGTCTCACTCCATCTCTACCTATGTGTTAAGGAGTCTCAGTCTAAACGGTATGCTGAGGAGATGTAGAGAAATGGAAATAAAGTAACCAATCTCTTTTACGTTACACCTCCTTCCGGCTTCTAAGCATGTAAATTATAATGAGACCACCTTTCACATCAGTAAAGTGGCTGTAATTAGACCTAAGTGACTGCAAGCAAGCCTGAGTCACAGTTCTTTATGCATTGCTTCTTAATTTAGCACAGTTTAAAATTTATCTGATCATCACATCTAAGCTTCAGATCATTATATCTAGATATTGCACGAGAACAACAAAAAAGGCTGGACCGTACACGAAGCTTTTATCTGTGTTTGCCCTTAGCTGTACAGAAACAACTCTTTCTCTTCCCCATGCAAGAGGTACCAGAGGTACAGATTAGCTGACACTGTGGCCTTGGTAATAGAGCCCAAATAAGATTTAGTGACCGTAT
This sequence comes from Alethe castanea, assembly GCA_024734035.1. Lineage (NCBI taxonomy): Eukaryota > Metazoa > Chordata > Aves > Passeriformes > Muscicapidae > Alethe > Alethe castanea. The sequence goes on from JANRGV010000062.1 coordinate 94,164,511, forward strand.
TTTAACAGTAAAAATAAATAAATTGTGAGTTATAAGACCACAAGAAGTTTTCCCTACCAAAAAAAAAAAAAAAAAAGAATGTTAAGTAGTCAAGTATTCTTTTCTGCTGCCCTTTTCTATGCTGATGGATCCATTGTACATTGTCCTGGAGACAGCCTCTCTGAATTATGTGAGCTACAAAAGGGCTCCCCAAAGTGTTTGTATTTTATTTGGGTAATTTCATTTTTCTGGTTTATAATATGTTCTGACAAAGAAGTGCACTGGGATGGGCAGATGTCACAATGGAGGGCAGAAAGTGGTTAAAGTAGTTTATTGTTGAGTAAAAAAACAAGAATACAAAACAATGAAATTTTATTCTCCAGAATTGTACTCTGTCCTCAAAGATTTGCAAACTCGGTTCATTGCCTTTTTCTCTTTAGTCAATTCTTGCTTCTTTTAGGTTGTGTTTGTTCAGAGAAGGTCTGATTTATCCCATGTAAATTCAGAAATGTACAGTTGTGCATGTCTGGCAGCCCAGATGACCTTACTTGACTATGAAATGTATGAAAATGTTGGTGTCTCTCAGGACTTCATGGTTTTAAATTTTTGAACTAACACATTTGAAGTCTTATTTAGTGACCTAACTCATCCTTTTGTATTCCAATCCAAGTTCTTGGTTCAATATTTCAAAATACAACAGTGTACACACTTACTAAACATAATAGTGAATCAGAAACTCAACTTTAAACAGACACAGCCATCCTTTCCAAACCGAAATACTCCTGGTTGACTTCAGTCTGTTTTGCATTAGTTCTTGAGTGTGCTACTGTCTCAAATACAGAAAAAAACATTTTTCCAACCAACTTTTTGACAGGGTAAATATGTAACTTGAAAAAAAGCCCAAATACAGAATCTTCAAATTCACCAAGACTTCTTTGTGTTGATATTTATTAAAATCTGAATCCTTTTCAATTAAAAGTATGGTTCTAAAACACAATTTATCCTAATTCTTTTACAAATGTTGAGCTTTCAGTGATAGAACTGTGTTTACATTTCTGCGTTGAAGCAATTGTTTGAATTTGCTAAGACTATTTTTGCTAAATTCAGGCATTCATCTGTTCTTTTAATCCAGAATCTGGTTTTTTGTAGATTTAAAATACGGATTTGGATAGTTTACTGACTAAATTATAATTTAGGCCAGTAATGCTCACCATTTTATGGTCTCAAATCTCTCAAGCTTTTTTTTTTTTTTTTTCTTTTGACTTTGATAAGAAAGAGGGCTTTTTTCAGTTTTTGGTAACATGTTACTTGCTTTGCAATACATACAGCAGCTTCCTTGAAACGTAGTGTGAAGAACACAAGTTCATGGTGGACATTATGTAATAGGATATTCAATTTTGAGCTGTCTTTTAAGTGCATGAGGGAGAGAAGAGGACCTCTGAATTTAGCAATCCCAGAGTCTCTAATAGCTGTTAGAAAAATTGATACAAATCAAAATTAGCTATCCTCCTTGCTAAGTGGTGAGGCATACGGCTGCACATTAGCCAGGAAATGGATGATTGTACATTAAAGGCTTCTCTTTTATTTCCATCTCTGTAGACTGGTTTCACATTGGAGTAACTCTGTTGTCTGGGTGGAAAAACATGTGATTTTCACTGACACAGTCTTACATGGGTGAATATCACAAATAGCACCTGAATAGTCCAATCCTCTGGTAACATAAGTGGGAACCTTCTCTGTGACTACTGCTGCACTACTGTAAAACAGCACTTAGAGGTATGACATTTATTTGCCTGTGAAACCCTTGCAGTCCTCTTGTGTGAAAAACAGGGTATTTTCTCTATTTCTTTCCTTTTTCATCTGCTACAACACAGAGAAATTTCTGGAAACAATACAGTGCTCTGGAAACTGAGATCCAAGAAGCATAGATTTTAAGAGAAATAAATACTCCTTTTTTTAATTTATATTTGCAAATACATATTCTAAGAAGAGAGCAAGGGGAAAGGAGATAGATGATGTCTTCCAGATGACAGCTTTCTGGATGGAATCTAAAGTGTAAAGCAAAAGAAAATTTTCATTAACATTCAGATTGCATGTCATTTTGATTCACACTCCCTAAGCAAGTTAATTTGGGCTGCAGCCAACCTTCTTACAGCGTGATGACAACACAACAAGCTTCACCCCCTCTTTTCATTGCTAATGATTCCTTGAGTGACAGTCGTGGTCTCTGAGCTCGGCAGGACTCCTCGCCCTGCAGCGACATGCAGCATCAGAGCTGCCTCTGCCCTTGGTCCCCGCTGGGCTCTCTGCACCAAGGACACTCTGCCATGTCAGGAGGACAGCAAAAAGGGGGACAGTCTGCTCAGGACCGCACTCGGAGAATCTCAGGCTTTCTGTGAGTGTTGCTGTGGTATAAAAGCCACAGTGGGTCATCTGATCCACTCCCAGTGCCTTCACCCTTTCAAACGAAACAAAAAAGGGACAAAGCAAAAAAAAACCCCAACACTGGCTTCTTTGTGAAAATTGTAACTGTGACTTGCTTCCCTCTCAAATGGAATTGTGGAAGCTTAGCACTCACCAAATATTGCACATTGTTGATTGTCACTTCAAGCTTTGCTAGCATGGGAAATATTTTACCCACTTGCTCTTGTGCATAGCTGCTCTAATGCCTGATCTTTTTCAATCCCTTGCCTCTGTGGTAGCAATTTATTCTGGGGCCTATTCAGCTGTCTATATGCAAAGGGTAGTTATTCTAATAATTCTGGAACTCACGTTCATAAAACACAGGGAATGCTTTGGAAAACCTAAATATATGATTGCTTATTTCCCTGTTGATCCTGGGCATCATCTTATCAGGATTTGGAAAATCTAAATTTATGTGTAGGCTATAAAGAACTCTGTAAAACTATCTCTCAAGGCACTGAGCCTTACTGGAGAGCTGCTGCAGTAGCCTCAAAGTCAATGGAAATGCATGGGCAGTTTATGATCATTGGATTGATGACATATATACAATGCCCCTCAAATCCCATTAATTTCAATGGAATAATACCACAAGTATGAAAAAAAAAGTCTCTAGATCTGCAAATGGTCAGTGCTATGGGGAATAGATGCTTGGCTGAGCATATTTCAACTGTGTTGAGAGTTCTGGTGACATGAATAGAGACTTGACTAGAGCTCCAGCAAAGGAGTGATGAAATAGGGAACGTCTTTACACTCATGTAAAAATGAAAAACACTTGTTTAAGAGTCTTCTCCCTGAAGTTCTCATTGGTTGTGCTGCTTCTGAAGTCCAAATATGGCTTGTTTACTAGTAAACTAAATGGTACTTGGAGTTATTCTCTGGCCCTAGTAATAATCGCTTCATTGCTATAGTCCATCCTATTTTATCTTCCACAATATGAGTAATCTGCATATCCCTGCTAAGCATGGTCCTTGGGCCATGCTTAACTCACCACATGTACCAAAGGACTGTCTGAGAGGGTGCAAGTAGTCCAAAAAACTGTGATATGATGCCCTAACAATTTAAGCATACAAAAAATTCTGTTCCAGTACTCTTAGGGATATTGGCCAATGGAATTTGCTTATGTATCTATGTGTGTGTATACATACATGCAGAGATGTATCAGTATAAATGTGAAAGCAATAAGGAGAGTAAGAAAAGAGCTTAGTAAAGGTGAGGACAGTGTGCATGTCTTGGTTGAGTGTGATGTCTGAGGGATCTCTTCTACTTGTTAGGGAGTATCAGCCCTCCTGTGCCTGTGGAAGCATCCTGAGCTTTTGATGTGCTGTCAGTAATAGACAGACAACCAGATCATTTTTTTGTCTGTTTGCTTTTACCATGAGTTTCCCTAATGGCATGACTGGTTTCACAGGTTACAGGCATCTTTAGAAGCTGTGTCTGTTTGCTTATAAAAGCTAGGAACTAAGTATTATGTAGAACACCCACATGAACTACCTGGGAGGTCCACTGAGAGCCAAGGACTTGTATTTAAGTATAAAAATAACTTGAGCACCGACTTTGTAAATACAGGCAAATGAAAGAGCAGTGGAGACCCATGAGATCTTATTTTTGCCATGTGGAACACAATCAAGTTTCAAAACCTTTGCTTTTGCAAGTAAGAGTGTGCTGCCATCCTTCTACTGCCTTTCCTTTTTTTATATCTGGCATTAACAGCAGGATGTTTTGGCTTCATATCTGGAGTAAGAAGCAAAGGTGGAGCAGCTCCAGTGTCAACATCCAGAGGCAGATTCAGCACTTAGAGCTGCTACAATTTATAGACCTTTCTAGCACAAAGCAAGATCTGTGGAGCAGTTGATTATACATTATATTTCAGTCATAAAAAAACTCCCCATAAAAACACTCTGTTAATAGTGAATGAAAGATATGGTTTTGCATCTAATAAGAATTGTGTTTTGTTTGCAGTGAGGAAAGAAGGCCAGAAAGGAGTAATTTGGACATGTCCACTGTTCCTAGGCAAGGTCATGATTTTTCCAGTATAATCTATGTTAAAAGTGACGAGGGTGTAGGTAAAATCCATGTAAAAATGACTGTTCTTACTATATTTGGCCCTGCTCCAATTTTTGCTGTGCAGTTTTTGTATTTAGAATTGAGGGTTTAATTTTGCAGCTTCTTTAATTTCCTTTTTGATGCAAATATGCCTAAGCCATTTCTGTGTGAACAAGAATTTTAGCATATTAAAAGCCAATAGGGTGAATCTCTAGTTACTGAACAGACCACAGATTTCATCCATTTTATATCAGGATCTGAAGTGTGGATTACTTAAAAATGCATTTATTAAGTCTGACCTACTTTTTAATCTTCAGCATTTCACTGTGGTTTCTTTACAGTGTGAGGAGCTTCAGGATCTGCATGCTCCTGCCTGCTCATACTCAGGTTGCTTTTGTCAGTATAGGGAAACAATGTTCATTTGCAGTAGGCAATATCTCTCAATAGACTGTCCCTGGGGCTGGGAACTGGCAATTCCCTGATTCAAGTTTTGTTGGTAATGCTCTTCCAGGAGGGTTGCTCATCTTTTCTGAATATTTCTATTTGCAAGCTTTGTGTTTCAAGTGCTTATATTTGCAACTGTGCTCAGAAAAACTGACTCTGGGTGATGCTTGTCATGCTCAACCTCTTCTCAAACCAAACACGTGCAGAAAACTGATTTACTGTTATCTCAAAATAGTAGCAGCTTTCATAAGTCTTACAAAAATTAATTACAGTATGAATGAGACAAGTACTAGAATTATTGAGAGAGGAAATTAATATTGGTAGTCCTTTGTCTTCTTATTAAAATCAAACAGAAGTAATAACCAAAATTTATAAAGTGTGAGTAGAAAAAGGAAAATAGTAATTAAGATTAAAGAAAAGACAGTGATAAGTATTTAAGGTGATGAAATAGCAAATAAAAGAAAGAAAGGTGAGACAAGATTGCTAGTTGCTAATAAATATGTTGCAAAAGCAAAGTTCAGCAAAATAATATCCTGATTTGAGATGTGTTTTAGACATTTAAGTAATAGGAAGACAACATCTCTTAAACAAAATACATTTTTAGGCACTTAAGCCTGTACATTTTTAAGCACTGTGAATTATATCACTTTTCCCTAAAGACTGAAAGACTTATTGGATTTATACATCCCACAATAAAAGTAGCTGATGAGATGTTCCTTCTCCTTCTCCTTTAATGGAAAATTATGATAGAATGATAGTCTTTACTAGTAATCAACAGATAGAGAAAACATTTTTGGAAATCAGCTATAAAGAATATAGCCAAGATGCCTCTGTATACGAGAACTGAGGTTTACCACTGCAGACACTTAAGAGGAGCAAATTTCAAATTTACACATACAAACTATATTTGTTGAAACCATTTATTAAAGTTTTAGACAATCCCAGATTACCATATATACATGCTTAGTATAAGCATACATGTATTTGAGATATAATCCCATTACTATCCTTGAAACCAGCAGTGATTTTATAAAATGGAAAAAAGACCCTTACTTTGTTCACTACAGCTCATCTTTCTGTGTCATCCATATACTCCCTGGTGCTTCCACCTATCTGATTTCTGGGAAAAAACAAAAAAGAAAAAAAAAATGCTCAGAAGCTTCCCAAAAGCATGTGCCTACCACTGTTGGAACAAATTGTTTTTGAAATAAACCTGTATTCAGGTAATTCAATTGGCCCTTAAGGTCAATAAGGGTAGGTGGAGTTAGATCTGAGGAACATGCTGAACCTCAACTCTCTTCCTAGAATTTGCTATTTCAGGAAAGATCATCTGTGGGGCAGTGGTGCACTTTTATGCAATGGCATTGTTGTTACATAAACAATGGCCTCTTTTGCAAAAAAACATGAGCTTCAAGAATATTGAACAAATATCTCTAAAGAGAAGGAATCCATAACATTGAAATATAGCAACAACATAGATTAATATTTTCAAACAGCTGCTATGTATATGTAAAGAATACCTATGGTTATGAAAAAAAAAATTAGTACCAGTTATGTTGTATAAATTATCTGAAGACATTCTTCACTCAACACTTCTGTTTTATTGCCCATAAATAGCCCAAAAATGCTGTGAACTTGGTACACAAGCTGGTATGCAAAAAGGTATTGAGAAGACTTAGTTCATTTATCTGATTTTGTTTTGTTTTGCCTGTTTCCAGCTGTTATTAGCTATCTGGACTGCCTGGATTTTAGATGGTGAGAGTTGAGAATAATTTGTTCTTAGCCTTTCATTGCAGGGCTGACAATATTGTTCCCTGCGTGAGACACAGTCAGCTTTATTTCCACCATTCTGTTGGTGAGCACTTAATGCATTGTGGATCAGCAACAGTGATGTCAGCTGTTAACCACATTTACTTTTCTGGCTGTTGCTTATGGTTTCTCATTGATCAAGTCTTTATTTGAATCTCTGCTTGACAGGAGCAAGACAAGAAATGAAGTTTTATGCTGCCTCAGAAGTAATATGATATTTCCTTTTGATATAAGGCTATCTCTAGCTCTCATAGGTATATTTGTTTTCATAGAAGAAGCTCTGCAGTGAAAAAATATAGGATTTAACTATCATGGTGAACTATAAAGCCCAATATAGGACATAGGCTGAACTAGAAAGAGGTTGCACTGTAGCATATATATTTAAATAGACTGAGAGTTCATTCTCGTGAAACTGCTGTTCATTGGAGCTGCACGTTAGCAACATATGCAACCATCAAAGCACTTCTCAGCTTGCTCATTCTGACACAGGGTATGTGGCAAAGATGCAATCTGGTCCATAGTAAAAGTCAATGTATTTGCTAGGATGCAGACATAGCAGTTTGGTTATGACTGCATGCTTCATTGTTCACAGAAGAAACGTGTCAAGTGTGATTGCATTCTTCATGCCTACTGTGAGGTTTTCAATATTTGAAATACGTTTATTTCTTTTTTATGGTCTTATAATAGAATAGGGTTTTTTTATATTTTAGTATAGAATGAAAAACTTTTGCTCTTTGTATCATTATTTTATAGCTACTAGTGAATTTTGAAGTAGACATCTGTGTGTTTATTGCACTGAGGGAACGGAAAATCCTAGGCATGTACAGGCCATAGTACTGCAGTTGAGTGGTAATTAGCAACCAAACCTCTTTATTCTGATAACTAAAAATCTATCTCACAATGATCCTTATGAGGTGGTATGGTTCCTGGAAAAACGACTTTGTTGGCGTCTCATATATTTTCTAAGACAATGCAACAATACTTTGTGTTAAACTCTTTTTTAGAACTGTTCCTGAATCAATAATTTTACAGTCTGCTTTCTACATTTATGACTGAGATAAATCAAAGCCATGTGTTGCATACACAGAAGTGGAAAAGATGAGTTTGACCACAGTATAACAGAGAATACACCAGGGAATATAATGGAAGCAAAGAGATTGCCTGAACTTGAAAGCAATGTACCATTAAGGACAGAATTAAGATCCTGATTTCATGCATGTACTTTGCTGTGGTTTTTTAGAATTCATTCAGTGTTTATGTCAGGACCTTGAGAATGACTAATAGTTTATTTGTTTTCTGCCATGCCAATAATTTTGTACTAATAGTAACTTTCATACTTTGAAAGACCCTTTTCTGGAGGTGCAGCTCCATGACAGTTTATAAGCTTGAAACTGTGTATGATTGTCAGGTACATGTATTATTTTGTGAATGCCCTAATTTTATAATTTCTGTTACAAAATGGCATAGGATATAATGCCTCAGTTTTGCATATTTTATCCATTTATCCATTCTCTACAAGAATACTCTGCTGCATATAGCTCTCCGTGTTTTCTTTATTAAAAAAAAAAAAACCAACGAAAAAAACCCCAAAAAACCAAAAAACAACTCTATTCAGCACATGAAAGTTTCTGGATATTTTTCAGGTGTTTTATATAAATCTTGAATAGTTCTCATTACTTGAGGGTTAGTAACTTAGATTCTTGCTCACTAGACTGTCACAGTACAACAGCAGAAGTCTGGCTAGCAGAAGAGGTTGTTTCTTACCTGAAATGTGACTCAAAAAGATTTTATCAGTGAAAAGGCAGAAAATGGAAAGTTGCATTGGAAATCTTCTTCCAAAAATAGAAAAATATAGACTTCATTAAAGGTATAAGCATCCAGAGGAGTTGCTCTCTTTTTTTACTCTTAAGAGACCAGCAGGAAGAGGAAGACAACTTAGTTGTGTGACAATGCAATTCACCCAGAGTCTAAAGAGAAAGAAACAAATATACCCACATTCCTATTTTTTTCCCATGAATTCATCACTTTTGCAACACCCTTTGATTTTTGTTAGAAGCCTTTATGGGAAATTGCATTTTAAATTCTTTCTCAAGCATAAAGTTAGGATGGTTAAAGGTTCTGCTCAGCAGAACATGCCCTAGACTTCAAAAGTTAGGCTCAGTGATTCTGTTGTTTTCATGCATAGGTGGTACAGAAACACAGTTAATTTATCCCAAGCAGGTCAGTGGACTGATGATGGAGGGCACTGGGGAGAAAGCTCCCCTATTGCTTCTTGCTGGATCAAAGTAGCTACAGAAATATAAACCTCCTGAGACCTAATATGTGGTCAGTACTGGGTAAGAGAGAAGGATTTAGTAGATTTATAACTCCTGTTTCTCCAAACACTGCTATCTTGGAGAGTTTTTAAAGGATGCACATAATATAATTAATCCCTTCCCCTGCCATGTGCTGCAGGTCATTGGTTCTTTGCTCAAGGTCATACTAAAAGTCCCAGTCTTACACTTAGTAGACTTCAAAATAGTTTGCTTTATTAGGAATGAAATCTTCCTTTCTAGGAAACCATTCTCAAATTCAGGAGAATGTCCTGCAGGTCTGAAAAGTTTCCTTTGTGAAGATATTTCTGCTTTGTTATGGAATGCTAAGGAGTATCAGAGTGGGAGGTTCAGGCTGTAGAACAGAAGTTTCCAAGCTTCTAGTAGATTAAAACCTGATTTGTATTAAATTTGTCCAGAAAGGAAGGGGAAAGAAAAACAAACTTAACAAAACCATATAAACTATTTTTCAACACAAAAGTAAATAGCAGTAATAACTCCTCAGAAACTATGTACAGCTTAAGCTCCCACTTGCTCAGAATCTCTGTCTAATGACTAACTAAAACTGCTAAGCACAGCACAGCTGTGAAGGAGACAGCAAAAAAAGGAGAGCTTAAAAGACAATAGAGTTTGTGCTTGAAACTTTGGCTTCCAGTTGGATTCCTGGGTCACTTTACCTCTGTCTAGTATTCAGGTCATATGTTAATGGAGATAGCAGCAAAAAAACCTCCCTTGTTCTTAACAATGATTTCTTTGCAAACAAGCTATTTTGCATCTTTGCCAGTGAGGAAAAACATGCCAAGGAAGCAGAAAGCTAATTGACAACCAAATAATTTAATTTGATTATGAGGTACCCAGAATAGCGTTATGCTCTTTACTCCTTGCTTGCTGATTATGCAGAACTCTATAACCAAGAAGACTGAAGTTGCCCTACTCTTCTGCTAGGACCCACACCTCAATGCCTTAATTCCTTATCTGAACTAACTCTAGAGACATATATTACTGAAAAGAAACTGAGAAGCATGGTTTTCATATGGGTCAACTAACTGCTTAGACTCTTATTTCTAAAGCCAAACAGTCTTGAACTTGCCTATTTAAAACAAAGACTAGAATAAAAGAATGGAATATCTGATATAGCAAATAATAGGATATCTGATAGAAGAATAGGATATCTGATATAGGTTTAAGGAGGTATATTAAAGAGCTGGATAAAAGATGTATCTTTGTTCAAGATGTGCCTGAGCCAGATAGGCAGGTTAGATTTTGCAGTAATGGTACACCTTTTCCTCAAAAGGCCTTGCATTCCTCTTTCCCTCCCATTGGAGGGATGTGACCACCACTCTTCTTAATTAATTATATGACCAGATAGAAAAGGGAATAGTGAGGAAAATTCTTATTCTATATGCTTTTCTGAAATAGATATAACCCTTAAACACAGCTCTACCATGAATGTGCCCACGTGTCTTCAAGAAACAATCTTGAATCTTTCACTGAGTTGATCCATAATCTCAATTATTCTAATCCTTCCTCATCCCCTGAAAATCAACCATGATTGAAATGCCTTTGTAAAAGTACCTTCCCTACAGATTGAATTTGATTGTTATTTTATTGGTCAAGAGACAGTAAAGAAAGACATAAATCAACATATCCATTCCATCAGGCATCCAGGTATTTTTGTAGCACTAATGAGCAACCCCCAGCATGCTCATCAAAGTTACAGCCTGCCCTGATCCTGTTTAGAGGGAGTGTATATGACACAATCTAATCTAGATCATAATCTAATCCACACATTTTCAACCAAAATTATTTTGTGCTTCTATACTTCCATGAACCAGGTAACCCAAGGAGCTCCAGGATCTCTGCTGTCAGGGCATGGCTAAACAAAGCTCTACGTGGCATGGTCTTAATTTGGTGCTGATCTTGCCTCGAGGAAACACTTGAACTAGTTGCCTTCCCAGTGTCCCTTACAGCATGAATTGTCCTCTGTCTGTTTCTAGGATCTGCTGCTTCTTTCAGGATTGTTGCAAAATATGGTGCTGCATTTTGCATAATACTTCCTTAATACATTAAGGAATAAAGAATAAATAATAATTCCTTAATACTCCTTGGAGTAAGGAACATAATTCAGATTTCCCCCAGTCCCTTGAGGTTGCTCTGTATTCTTGAGGGAATGGGACAGTTATCCCAAAAGACATATTATGATAACTATGTAACTAAAGTCAGTGACTTAATGCAGGCTTTTGCATTGATTTCCACAATAAATCATTGTTCTTCTTGAGTTCCTATGGTGTTATTTTAATACTGCTATTTAATCTCTCTTTTTGTGTTCAATTACTATGTTGCTGAAGCAGAAAAGCCTAAGACTAGACATTGTGGATCACCCTGAGTGAATTGTGATTTTGGAAGAGGCCATCAGCCTCTGAGCACAGCCCTTCATCACTTCAGCCATTCAGAAGGGTTGTTTTGGTGTCAGCCACAAAGAGGTGGTGACACAGGTTTTACCATTGGGTTTTGCAGGGCTTCGCTGAGTGCAAAGAGACAATCTCACTTGGAACAGCAGCAAACTTCAGATTTGGAAAATGCTAAATCCAGAAAATGCTAATTCTGCTAATGCCAGAATAGTGGCAGCTTTATCCTAAGGAGGGTATGATTTTCACAGCCTAACAGGGGTTTGAATACTGGATGTCCTCAGCTTCCACTTTGGAAATAGTGGTATTCTTTCCACCTGGAAATAGTGGTGTTCTTTTGTTGAAAGCTTTCAGTAGCACTGTTTTTGTGGCTCTATGGGAAATCTTTGAATACTCCAAGTGCAAGAGTAGGAACCAAATTCCAGGATTTTAGAATGGGGTATTTTAAGTCAGCAGTACTGACTCCACCTTCAACTTAAAAGGTCAAACAGATAATGTGCAAAAAGATGGCATTAATAATATACAATAGTGTTTCAGATCTTGTGCCAGTTAAATATCTTCATGAAAACTGTATGAGAATTCTCCACTGTGGGTTTTACAATTTCTTCTGAAAATTTTCATTCTTAATATTAATTACAATTTTTCTTTTCACTGACAATCTAAGTCTATACTGTATTAGGATTTGGTTATTATAGGTGTTTTACAGTCTCCAAATATTGCATAAGGTCAAAGAAAGTGAGAATAAGGAGTGGAGAAGGATCGGATAACAATAGAATGTGAACATTTCTTTTAGTGACTGGCTCACCAGAGAGACATACAGTCTCAGTGGATGAATTTTAGCCCTAATTAGGACATTGTCAGTGGAATAGTTACTGTCCTAATCAGGAACTGTGGCAGACAAGTGGTTTGTTAGACAGGTTGTAAAAGACAGACAATGCATAATAAAGTCACCAGAGACCAGACAATGTATTGATGATGATCCCAGTGCTCTTTCCAATGCTGCTCTTTACATTGAAATTTTGGGCTTATTCCTCTGATAAATGTGCTCCTTGCTGTATAACTATGACCTTTGAATGCCTTTGTTAACATACAACACACTTCCATTTGATGCCAGTATAGTGCAAAGAGCCTTACAGGAAGACTGGTGTTATTATTTTTTGTCATCTGCAGAACAATCACACAAGTGTGCCAATGACTGTAATTGTTGAGTGATTTATATCCTGACCACTTGGACTCAGCTTTACAAGCTGTTTTGTGCTGTATTTCGGTTTCGGAAGAGTGTAGGAATCTCGCAGTAACAGAAAAACAAACAAACAAACCCCTAAGAGCAACCATTAAAATTGTTCCAATGCCCATAGCAATACTATTTCTTATCACATGGTTTCCTTAGGGAGAGCTGTTTCAGTCTGGGTGTACCAAGATCCTGGGGAGCAACAGACAATATTTGTCTTCTACTTCAGGTTGCCTGAGATTCATGTAGATCTTGCAGCTGAGCTCTCTAATGGCCCAATTTACTCAGAGCTTGCTTAGCAGCCTGAGGGTGGGAAAGCTCTACAGACAGACCCAGGCTCCATCAGTGGGCTGAGGACAACTGCAGGAGATTCACTAAGGCAAAGTGCTGGGTCCTGCACTTGGGTCACAACAAACCCAGGCAGCCCTGCAGGATGGGAGAGGAGTGGCTTGAGAGCTGTTCAGTAGAAAGGACCTGGGGGTGCTGGTTGATGGACTGAACATGAGCCAGTGTGGGCCCTGGTGAGCAAAAGGGCAATGGCACCTTGGCCTGAACTGAGGGCAGAGTAACCAGCAGGACCAAGGAAGTGGCCATCCCCCTCTACTTGCTTTTGGTGTGGCTACACTGCATTCAGTTTTGGACGACCCACTTCAAAAGGGGTATTGAGGTACTGGATGTGTCCAGAGAAGGGCAACAAGGCTGGTGAAAGGACTAGAGAACATGTCCTGTGAGGGACAGCTGAGGGAGCTGGGCTTGTTTAGTCTCCAGAAGACGAGGCTCAGAGGGGACCTCATTGCTCTCAACAACACTCTGGAAAGAGGTTGCAGTGAGGTGGGGGTTGGTCTCTTCTGCTGTGCCTGTTGTTGAGAGGACAAGAGGAAATGACCTTAAGCTAGGATTCAGAATAGATATTAGAAAAGAAACATCACTACTGGAGTGATCAGGCATAGGAATATTTTGCCCAGGGAGGTGGTGGAGTAACCATCCTGGAGAAGTTGAAGAGGTGCCTGGATCTGGCACTAGGTGACGTGGTTTTGTGTTTTAGGGGTTACACTGGTAATGCTGGGTTGATGGACTTGATGATCTTAAAGGTTACTTCCAACTTTGATGATTCTATTATCTTTACATGCAATAATAATCATAATTTCAGCAGTTACAGTGGTGAGAAAACTCAATTAGTAATATGTGCCAAGGAAAGTGTGTTCATGCCCTTTTTCAGGCCAAGTACAATTATTCTACAGCTACCTGAAAGAGAAACAGAGGAAATTATCTAGGTTAAAAAAAAAACAATCCATAGGAATTTTATCCTGATAGTATTGCCATAAACATTTCCCATCTTTCCCTCTGTACATAGAAGGGATATGTACTGGTTATGAAGGAAGAATCTAGATCAGGAAATCTGTGGCCTTTAAGGCATGCAGCTCATGGAGATACCCATACCCCATCTTGTACCTCACTAATCATCAGATAAGGACATTTCAGGAGCTTACACATTTAACTGATAATGGTAAAACAGATGGCAAATACTATTTCAGGTAGGGTCACTCATCATAACTGGGAATATGGTCACATGAAATATTGTCATCCTCTGAACAAGAATGAATTTATTAATTAAAGTGGACTTTTTTAATCTATCAGAATTAAGAATATTTGTCTACTTTGCCTTTTTTATCTCTGAAACTATATCTGAAATTATTTATGGAATTATTTCCTGTTTTCCTTAATTTTTTTAGCTGCTTCTTTCCCCATTTTCTCAGCACTGCATTAATAAAACTGCTGCTTGACCTTCTGTCTTGATGCTCAGACCTCTGGGAAATCAGTAAATTGCCTAGCATGACAGCAGACCATCCACTAACATAGAGGAAACCTTAGGTAAAATAAATTCAGCTTCTGATACCTGACCTGGCTCACATCCATCAAAAATGATGTGCGGAGTGTGGTCTTGCAGACAGATGCATCTAAGCTGGTGGAATCATTTTAGAAACAATTCTGAGATAAATGACACCAAGGGCTGAGTGAGAAACCATATGTTGTTAAGATTATGGAAGGCAGACATGGAACTGGGAGCCACTTTTCCAGTCTGTGAGACTTGTACTATGATCAGCTGGGAAAAATGAAGTGGATGTTGGTAGACCTTCTTACTGAGACTGATACCAAAGGTGTTAGCATGGATGTTTCCAGAACTCATAGTCCAAGTCCATGGATCACACTGGATGGATTCCGAAAAGGCTACTAGGGATATCTGGAATCTAGAAAACTTGTTTTTACTGTGAGAAACTGAGGAAGACCAGTGTATTTAATTTATCCTCTTGTGTTTTAAAAATAGCTTACTAAGGCTCCACAAATGTCTTATCTTGCCATGAAAGTATTCTGCTCTGGAAATCAAAAGTTTTTTAGTCTAAGAAGATTAAAGATTTCTGATATAGGACATATTTTTAAAACAGGATATTTTTAAAACAGGGCCAAGTCTGACATCTGGTTATCTGACAAAAGAAAAAATTCAAACTGAAGTAACTTCACTCTTGTCAACACTGGGAAAGCAATATTTTTCAATAAATGTTGATTCAGTAAATTTCTTAAGATTGTGTTCTAAGTTAAACACAATTAATTCTGTAGGCCAACTCTTAGATGGTTAAAGAATGATGGTAATATCAGTATTATAAATGTATAATTGATAAATAATTAATCAGCTAATTTCAATTTACTAGCTGAAAGTAAAAAGTAGTAGAAGTAGCTGTCAGCCTCCCCTGCCTACCAGCCACCCACAGGTGGCCCCATGAAATTCTCTCATTAATGCCTCCTTCGGGTATTATTAATAAAAGTAATGTATAGATCCAGTGGAGGAAAAAAATAAATCTTGGATTATCTCCAGAGTTAATGGCCAAACAGATCTTATCAATGAAGGGGACAGCCTTACCACTGAGTGAGAGACTGCTGTTATTTACATACAGCTCATTTCTGCCCGGTGAAAAATCTGACATGGTGGGGAAGGTCTTCTAGTGGCTCAGTTGCTAAGAGATAGGAGGATTTGCTTTGATGCAGATAATAAACAGCTGTTTACACAGCATGTTTGCACATGCTTTAATAGGATCACTTTGCTTATTTGGGTTTTTTCCCTTCTAGTTGCACTGTGCTAACGTCTGTCAAACAACAAATAGCATTACCTGAAATGTATTAATATTAATGAAGATGCTATTTTCCTCATGGGAAGAACCTGGAAGTAAATCTCATTTAAAAAAAATGATATATTTTCTCATTTGAGGGAGTTTACCTATTTCTCACTTGATTTCTTCACCCATATGTGTTTATGAGTGATTTTATCCCTTAACTCAAAATCAGACTAAGCATTAATAACTTGTAAATAGCTTCATGATTTCTCAAGCCTTGAGGCCACAGGTTATGATTGTGCTTCACACAAGCCATGCAAATTCATTAAGCAGTTCATGGAATGGACTGGACATATTTATGTCTTTTGAGTGATCTAAAGCATCTCTTTTGAGAATGGTACAGGCAATCTGGTATGGAAGGTCTTAAGTGAGAAAGCAAACACTGTATCTATAAGAAGGTTTTCCGGTGCTTAATCACACTTAAAATTTAAAAATTTACATCTTAACTGTAGTATGAATTTAGCTTTGCTTTCAGATGCTGACACTTTTTAGTGCCTTGATCTGAGGATAACAAGTTAGAGCACATGGTATGTGGCAATACAGCTGGAGGTACATCATCTTTGTGCAGCTTTCTGGCATTGCCTAGCAAGTTTTAGAATTATAAGAACTCTCTTCCAAAAGATTTCTTGGAATTATAGTACAGCTATACATACCCTGTGGACAGTGGGTCACTAAATTTCTTTCTGGATGCCTTATCTTTGCTTCACCATCACCATTTTGGTGGTATTATTTCTCCTGGATACTGTGGCTATCAGCTGCTGGCCAATATTTATTTGTTGCATGTCAAGTAGAAATGTGAACTTGATTGCATTAGCTTTTACCCATTTGGAGCTTTACATGGGCAGTTTAAAAATACTCCTGCTTCAATGACTTTGATATAAAAGCCTGATTCTGTAATTCTCTGCTTCTAATGGATACAAAAAAACAGCAATGCAGGTGTGTTCTCTTGAAAATAGCTATCAGTAGTAATTTAATATTGTACACAGTAAAAATGTAAAATTATCTTAGTTCTATAATATTTATAGTTTCCAGAGCTGATAGACCTAAAGTAAGTAAAACAACAGCTCTTTGCAGTTTTCATATGAAAGCTTCAGGTTTTTTTATTCCCATAGCCTATTCACATTTTTCTTTTTAGCATAGGATATTCAGTTTGCAGCATACCAGGTTTTTCCCCATAAATCTACTGAATTGCAGTTCATGAATACTTACTACAGAGAAGATGATGCTTTTAATTGTTTTTACTTCAAAAGAAGATTTCATATCAATAAGAAGGATTTTCTATAATTGAAAGGAATACACATATATATACACACTAGTCTATAAATGGATAAAAAAATTCTCAGTCTTTCCTCAGTTGCATCATTTAGTTTTCTGATAAAGAACACTGGAATTTTTAAAGGAATGTTGGAGATTAAAATTAATACTGTTTTCCTGAGCACATCTCTTAACTGTATGCTTATTAACTCTGAAATAAGCATTTCTGCTCACTTTGGCCTTATTCATTCCTATTTATTCCCAGACTGTGATCCTTACCAGCTGGTTATTTCCAGCTGAGAGACTTGGCATCTCGCAGTTTCCAAAAGTTAAATGCATCTTTTATTCCAATACACTTTACACAAATAAATGAAGGTGGGTTTTGCCTTTATTTTTTTAATATCTATGTTCCAGTGTGAGGAGTTCCATGCATTGCTGTAGGTCATTTTACATATTACTATACAATAATTCATAAACATGTTCACAAATTTATTATGCAGGAATAAAGACTTTTTTACACTAGAAAGTTTAAGTGATTTTTTGGAGTCGGGTAAGATATGAGTTGCAAGTGTGAAAACTACTTCATCCACATGCTGAAAAGCGAGGGTATGAGGGAGCTGGATGTTTGGCCACACTATTTCCTTCAAAAGGCTTTATAATAGCCAGATGATGGGATGTAAAGATCTTCTAAAAATGGCTGCAACTTGAATCAGTACCAAGAATGTCATTGTCTGGTTTAAT
The DNA here is from genome assembly GCA_024734035.1 of Alethe castanea. NCBI lineage: Eukaryota > Metazoa > Chordata > Aves > Passeriformes > Muscicapidae > Alethe > Alethe castanea. Next base: position 94,182,362 of record JANRGV010000062.1, read on the forward strand.
TTGAAAAAACCATCTTATTGCTAAAAGAAAGTGATATGAACATCCCGTTTTTGCAAGATGTTTGACAGTACATTTAGCTAATGCCTGTGTCCTGTAACAAACACAGTGTGCAGTTGGAGTTATCTATATCTTATAGTTAATATTCTGAAATAAACCATAAATCAGCATGGAAATTATGCATAAAGAAAAGTAAGAATCTATTATTTTGATTTTTTCATTTTTTAAATTTTATATCAAAAGAGGTAGCAAAGAGATATGCAGGACACAATAAATCATGATGGTGCAGCTTTACCCTCCTTCTCAGGGTGATACTGAAAAAACCTCATATATCTAGGCTCAGGATAAAGGTCAGGCAATATGATAGGGTCCTGCAGCAGACTTGCATCAGAAGTACTACTTTTAACAGTTTGATTGATGGTGAATTTTTCAGTTTCCTTTGTTAGATGATTGCTGGAAGCATAGCACAACATTTCACAGCTTTTGATCTTTACTTTCTTACTGCTGAGGATGTCTGATAGCTTTAAAGAACACATTATAATTGCAAGAATCTTGGATAATCTGCTGTCTTTAAACAGCAATGCAATCTGGGCTAATCAAGGGGATATTAATGGCTTTCAGGAAGAACCCCAGTGAACACAATGTTGTGTTCAAAGCAGGGGTCTGATTCCAACTTCAGCAGTTTGGTAGAAGGTGGGAGCATCTCAGAAGTGCCCTGCAGCTTTGAGTTATCAGCCCTGGCAAGACCACCACCAGTGCCAGATCACAGCTGCCTCCCCTCCTTGCTGAGCTCTCCTGGCATGGTGGGTCCTGCTGTATAGGGGAGAACATCACCTGCAAGGTGAGAGAGTGGCTGCTCAGGTCCTGCATTCTGCTGGGTATGGGGGCTCCAGTGTCCAAATGCAAAGTCTTTATTCTGTGAGTGCAGAAAGTGTCTCTGGATTTCCAGTGAGTTCAAAGTAACTTGGGATGCACTACTGAAAACCAGGCCTGGTAGAGAGCAAAGGCACTGCTGGCTGCAGACATAGCCTGCATTTTTGGAGAAGAGCACACATGGAGACAGAGGCTTCATAGTGACATGGGAATAACAGTATAAATGACCTGATATGTTTTCCCTGAGTTTGTCTAGCTCCCTGCTTCAGGCCCCTGCCTTGGGGATAATGCAATCTCTTTTTATACAGCAGTAGTAGTAGTCACCAAAATAAAAAACCTCTTAGGAATCACCTGCAAATGTTCAAAAACTACAGCAAAAACTAACAGACTGTCTTGCAGAGAGGTGCTTCCACGTTCTGGTGTTAGACTTCGCTGCTTGTGAATATTTCGCAAAAAAAAAAAAAAAATTGGCACTAATTTCTGAGTCTCATCTGTAGCCAGGCTATGTGCCTGAAGCTGACACTTTCTTGTGTCTAGAGTTTTGAGGTGTCTTCATTAAAGGTATATTTGGCTGTTGCATGCATGAAATGAGCTTTACTGGCTGTGTCTATGCAATCTGCCCTGAGCAACAAGGAATCCAGGGAGAAAAATGTCTTTCCTAGTTTCTAGAAGCTAAAGAACAATAAACTGGCATAATCTTCTTGCTTACTTCAATGAAAAGGAAAGTTGAAAGCAGTAAGCAGAGCCTACTTGCTTCTCCTGTAATACTATCTAAAGTGTTTGAAGACTGCATCAATTTGCTCTCTTTTACTAGGGTGAGACTAGGCAGGGACTTGGCAGAGAATCTACTGCTTTCCTTTTGTTACCTTGGTGCTGAAACGAATGTCACGAGCTGGCATCTATTCTATTTGGGGCATAACATTGTAATAAGCAAACAAATGACACGTCTCTAAAATTATGTACAAAGAACTTACTCTGGTTAAATGTCTTTATCTGGTATTATGTGTCAACTTTAATTGTGTTGACTTTCTCTTTGTCTAAATTGACTAAGATTTCTTTTGCTGATATTATATAATAAATTTCAAAATAATCACATTTTGCTACAGCATTTAGTGCCAAGTACTTTTCTGCACAGTGCAGGCTCTGTTTTTATAAAAGCTATGTTCCTAGCCACCTGGCAGCTCATTCTCAGTTCATGTGCATTTACTTACAACTGGCTCAAAAAGCAGAGTTTTCCAAGGACACTCTGCGGATTTGTCCAGTGGAAATTATAACCTCTATAAAATTATAACCTCTATAAAATGATCAAATTTTGTTTTCTCAGGCTTGTTTTGTCAGATCATGGCCTTGGGTAGAAGTACTGTAGTCACTGAGCTGTTAGGGTGGCATGTCTAACTAGAATTGCATTGAAGGTAAGCAAACAGCTTTTAGATAGCAGAGATATTTCTTTCTGTTGATTAGAAAGTCAAAGCACAGTCAGCATTGGGGACATTCAATTATTCTCACAGAGATATGCTGCCTTCCTCTCAGTTTTTGTTTTTAAATTTCTAAATTTTTGGTGATGTTTTGGAATTTGCTGGTTTTGTAGGCTTTTTTATCATTGCATAGGTTTTAATGACATCTAAGATTTACCTGAGGGGTATATCCAGAGACTTCAACCCTTGAGAGTGTGCCAGAAAATTAGGAAAAGTGTTAAACCGGTACAGAATATCAATCTCTAAAATAGCATATATAATGTAGTTAAAATAATGACTATTGCTTTAAAAAATAAAAAATACCTTATAGCCTCAGAATATGTCCTTGTTACATTTAGTAATGTTTTCCTTCAGGCATGTGATTGCAGTAATTGTATCAGGCTGCCAGGAGAGTGAAACTGTTGCCCAGGAAGGTAAAATGATTTGTACAGACCAGTCTGGGAGAACAGTGTCACCAGGAGAACAGACTAGAGGCCATGAGAGCTCCAGGTAAATGTCTGAGCAACTGAGTGGGAGAGACTTTCCACAGTCCTTCTGATCCTCACAGGAGCATTCAAGGAGGTAAGATCCTGTGCAGTGCAAACACATTAGTGCAGTCCTCATTGATTACCTAAACATATTCACAAATATCTACCATGTTCTGCCACAAGTATCTTTTTACAATATTCTGACTTAAAACAACTGGTATTTTAAAGGTTGGATTATTTGTACTGTTTTATAGATTAAAATATATAATTTGAGATGGAAATTTTGTGCATATGCAGTCAGATAATATGGTTATACAATCCATCAGTCATAAAGTTCTCAAGTTGTACAAATTGGTTCAGCTGCTGGGTCTAAGGCATTGCTTTGCTCATGCTAGTATTTTGAGATTCTTAAGTGAACAACTGGATTCTTAAGTGAACAGAAATTGAACTCGCAGTAATGGTTTGCAGTCAAGTGAGGAGTGTAAGTTTGTGCTCCTCAGCCACAAGACAGTATCAGCAGTGAAAAAGGCTGCATTTACAAAAAGAGGTGCAAGAAAGTTGTTAGTGCTCTATAAATCAGACAACAGAATCAAAGCAAATTAATGGAATTAGGAAACTCCCGCTTCTGTAGGCTTCTCTGCTTATGCTACACTATTAGAGTAATCACAACACAAGTAGTAATGGCAACTTTATGCAAAGGAAAATTAGAGTGAAAATTTGCAATTGAATGTATTTTTTAGAAGGGGCCTATTTGAAATTGTAAAATCAACCTGAAGTTTGAAGATGAACTAGTGATGCCTTAAGTTTTAGCTTCCATAATTTTCAGATTCTCTACTGCATTAGTAAATAACTCTGAACTTCATATAAATTGTTAGCAAGATCTCCTCACAGTTTAGTTAGACAAAACAATCCTTTTCCAGCCCGAGAACCAAGGTCACGGTTGCAGCTTCAGGCCCAAAAAGTATAAACACAAGCAAAACTAGGAGAATCTGACTTCATAACCTGCAGCTGTAATTGCACAGTTTACCCCAATACATAAATGGACCAAAACTTATAAAAGGGTGAAAACGTGCCTGGTGCTCCATCTTGGGTGTAGCTTCGGCTGGGCTCTTGTACTGCCCAAGGTGTGTCCTTTGAAGGCCTTTTTGATAAATACCTACTTTATTCCTTTAACTCTGCCTAGCCTCTTTTCTCTGTTCTCTCTAGGCATCACAATAAAAAGTAAGATTTCCTGCAAATGCCTTGCAGGGCACTTCTGCCGTGCTGGGAATATTCTAGACATAACATTATGCCATAGTTGTTTGCTTTGTCCTTCTGTAGAAAGAGCCTCAAATTAATAAACCCCAAATTAGCAAAAAATAACCATTCTAAGCAAATAGAATATATTTTCAGTTGGGAGTTGGATTTTTTTTTTTAACTTGAAATTATGAATTAATATATTGCATTGCTGAAACTTCTCTCAATGACTTCACATGAACACTCAATTGATGTGATTTTTTTACCCAGTACTTCCTAGATATTATTTAAAAACTATCTCCATCTCAGTTTCTCTACTTGGTTGCATAGATGCAAACCAGAAGTAATGCAGCTGAAATAAGCAAAAACTCCAATTCTATAAAACCAGCCTAGATGACAGAAGAATTAACTTTTGGATCCTCTTTCTCTTCCATTTCATGGTAGAGTAAAACCACTGCAAAACTATTGGATTAACTGGAAATATATGTCATTTACATGATTATGAATAGAGAGTAGATAATTTGTTTTTTTTTTAATAGTCATGGTAACAGTAGCCTCACATCTTGCTATAGAAAACATATGCTCTCCATAACTTCTGTCCATACAGAACTGGCATACATAAATTGCAGATTACAGTAGCAATAGAACTGAACCTCTATTGCATAGGCCACTAATACACACCCAAGGCTATGATTTGCAAGCAGATTCTGAAATTTAAGGACTGACATGTACACACTAGATGCTTAAGCTCTTATGCAGTTATTTGAAAACTAGTCAGCATCATCAGTGGATTCTAAGGAATTAGTCTACCAGCCATCAGGTATCTATTCCACAATGACAAAAACTGCTTTCATAGTCTGTGTTAGATCTGCACTCAGAAATTTTGGGGTGCATGGGCCAATATAACAGGATGGTTTACGAGCATCAAAGTGAAATATTTCAGAGACATGAGGCAGCACTGCCTCCTCCTCTTCTAGCCAGCACCAGTCGGGATGAAAAGGCCATTTGAAAAAATAGATAGAGCTTGAAGCTCATGTACATTCTTTTCTTCCTCTTACACAGATTACTAATTTTTTTAGTATCTTACCCTCACTTTGTCCATCTGCCTTAAAAGGAATGTAGTAGAGAATTCAGACAAGGCATAAAAAGGGAGAAAGAGGCTTTCAAGAAACTTCTCAGAAATCAAGTAAATCTAGCTAATGTTGTCTCATACATTCTTTCGTCTCTCATATGAATGAGAGAAACTGTCCCCATACCAGGAGTGTTGATAAATTATTTTCTTTCATGTGATGGCAAATATTGATGAAAGAGAATTGAAGACACCCTGGATATATTGCTACAAATCACTTTGGAATAAACAGTATTAACAGTTAGGCATACTTTGTACATAATACTAATAATATATAGCAATATTAATAAAATCAAAAATCCCTGCTTGGGATTCAAAAAACATATGGAATAGCAATATTTTTATAGCTTATTAATTAAATTTTAATGCATAAGAAATGTAGAGATTATAGTATAAGAAGGACTTAAAAAAACTGAGTGTGTTTATCCAAACTGCCTATTCCACAAACCTTCAGATTGAAGTGGTTAATTATTAGTCCATTTATTTTTAATATGATTGGTTATTCTCGATCACGCTTTCTCATCCATTATTTCCCACACAGAATATTTTTCTTTTAACAGCATTGAAAAAATTGCTGCATATGAAGTGAGTGACATCTTATTTTTATTTTTTTCCACAATTTTAAGGAAAATAAATTTTGATTTGTGATTTACTGATGTAGTTATTTGTTCAATGTTTCAGGCTTCATATGTCATTCCACTTTCCATAATATTTTCTGTGAATGTTATAAATGAATTTTCAGTGCTTTTCTTCCAAATTATTTGCTATTTATCTATTTCATAAGGAAGTTTCTCAAGACTGTGATCTAAAGTCACACTACCAATAGAAAAAATTTACTTTCACCTATTCAGAATTCATAAAAATTCTGCATTACTAAATCTAAGTGTTTAGGTTTATTCATGTCTGAATGGTTGCTAACTAATTTAATCCTTTAGATTCATATGCTTTTCTTCAAGATATAATTTGGCAAGCAGAGCAACACTGAGTTCACCATGGAAACTGTACAACAGACAGTACAATTGCTTTCTCTAACACCATTTCAAAGGATGAGAGAACATGCTGGTAGCCTTAGATCATGTCTTATCCTGCTATCAGCAGCATGCAGACCTCAGGCATAGAACAGCCTTATTGGCCATGGCTACTTGGCAAAGCCTAAGCTCAGTTTATGATTTTAGAGGTCTCCTTATTTGATGCTTCACTCTTCCCTGATTGTGGTGATGGATGCCATACTGCACTCAAGAATGATGAATTTGTTTCAGATCTCTGAAGAATCAATGGTTATGGCTTCTACCTACAGCTGATTCTACCTGCCAGGGCTTTCTGTGTAAATGTTCCATATCACCTTTCTAACACTAAGATGCAATTTAATCAAGAAAGTGGAAAATAAGGCCTTTTTCACTCTGTGAACGTTTCTAAAGCCAATGGATGCTTTACATGGCTCTGACAGTGTTTATATTTCACATTTAGAGAATATCCTGATCAAGGATCATCTCAGCAGCACTTTAAAACTAATTGCATGCTATCACTGCATAGACTCCATTCAGTCCACCTTGTTTGGGTTTAATCCTGACTGTGTCAACCATTCAGTCCTAACTGATCCAGGACTATATCATGATTTGTGTCTTCTAATGTGACAGTATATGAAAAATCTCATCCATGTCTCTCTATGCTAGAGGTGGAAATTTGTCCAAATATTGTACAGATGCTCCCTCCTGTTTTCAACACTGCCACAATCTTGGTGTCTCTTTTATTTGCCTTCAGATTCGCTTCATTTTATAAATAAAGTTGTTCTGTATATAAAAGAATCTGCTTTACTATACCAATATAATGTGGTCTTAATTGTATTAGGCTACAAAGTCACAGAGAAAAGCATGACTGTTGTTCAGACTTGAGATTAAAGTTCTCTTTCCTTTCTTATGATAAACCAAATGACATGGATATTTTATGAATGTATTTGCCCTCAGCAATTTCCTATTTTAAATTCATAAATACAGTGTACTGTATAAGAAAAAAAAAATACAACTTGTCCCAGTGCCATATAGTACATATATAATACACAGGGTCCTTTGGAGGTCATCTGAAGTGCATGACCTGTTTTGAATTCCTTCAGTTTGCATGATATTTTCAGGTTTAAGCTGATGATTCTGACAATATTTCTCAGCTTCCTCTGCTGAACATTTAAAACTGGCTTCCTACTGCTTTTCATACTGATGCTAGCTTTCAACTTGATGAAATGAAGTCATAATTAAACAAAAAACATCCCATAGATAATTATAAACTATCACTCAGCCTATCATTTGAGCTGCCTGCAGGCATTTTAGATGCTTGTTTTTATTTGTGTTATGTGGCTTTTCTATAATACCAATAACTTTATTTTTCCTCTACATCTTTCTCTAATTCCTCTCAGATGATGTCAGTTTATGAGACTAGTTTAATTCTCTCAGATGTCTTTCCAGGACTCAGTGACCTCACTCTGCAGGATTGGACATTTGGAATGTGCAAGTGTGCAGTAAACTTCCTGCCTCTTGGTATCAGCTCTCCTGAGGTGCTTTCTGCAAGTCCAGATCTGTGAGTGAAGAAACAGCCAGAAAGCTGCTCTGAAGTCCCTGATGATTCTCAGAAACTATTTTGCTTGTGGGGTCATTCAATTATGGCCAAAATTAGTTCAGTGAATAATTTTGGTTTGCAAGTATAAAAATAGAAGATATTTTGAAATTGAGGGTTGTACTTAAACTGTAATTTGAATACGATGAAGAATGATTCCAACTGTGGAGTGTGGGGGCTGTTCCATTTTTACTCAAATGCTGAGACTGCAGACTTATGTCAAGACCTCCCTGCTGAAAACTTCAAAGGCATTCCTTGCAGGCAGAGAGTTTATTCTAGAAGAGTGGAAGTTCTTCCCTGAGGTTCAAAGGGTCATTGCTAGAAAACTCATTATCTGTAGGGAGTGGTGACTTGAGTAAAAATCTGAAAAATACGATTAATATTGTCCATGCTCACAAGGTTATAGGATGTGGGCATTGGTCAAGAAATTGAATAAGGGGTAGAAAATTTTTGGGGGGAGGGAGAGGGAGTAGGATGAGATGTGTGAATGTGCTTACAGTATAAAGAAAGAGAATTTTCAAGTGTGCAAATTTTTTTCCAAAGCATCTGAACTTGATCTCAAAGTCAAACCAAGACTGGTGTCAAAACTGCTTTTAAAGAGCTATCAAGGGATAGTTAGCTTGTTGTTGGGAAAAAAATCCAGAAGTGGTGGAAAGTCAGCCAAGTATATATTCACTAAACTTTTCTTTTCCTGTACTTTTTACAGAGACAGATATCAGGAGGCAAGATGCCTGCTGTGACAAGACTAGAAAAATCGAGTTGAAGTTAAAAGCTTTCTATATATACAGACTGTTCAGTACCAGCAATACTTCTTCACTTTCAGAAAATAATAATTTTCTCTTCAGTAGCACTGCCTTCAGTATCTACACTCAATTGCTTGCTCCTTGCATTCAATGTGCTCCTCTATTCAGAAGCACATACACCAAAAGACTAATTAGAGTGTGATAAACTGTGTGTGTTGGGTACCACCACATACAGTTCCAGAACACAGAACAGTCAGAGCATAATGTCCTTGTGTGAAAAAAAACTTTCTCAACTGTTGATGCCATCAGGCAGCAAGGCACAGAATGGCTCCCACTGACCCAGAAATGTGACCTTTCTTCTTGTGCATATTATATCCTTAACATATTACAGAAAATGCATGAGTATATAAAAGTAAAAAAAAAAAAAAATTAAATAATCCTCAAAAGCATATCCCACCCTATTTCTCAAGGACAAGGATAAGAAAGCAAAAATTTGGCAGGCATCAATCACAGTGCCTGTCACTTAAGTCAGTGGAATTGAAATCTCTGAGAACCTCTGGAGTTCAGGACCTATGTATACTGAATGCCCAGGCCATATCTGTTCTCACAGAGCTACCTATCAATGCTAAATCTAGGGCACAGGTTATACTGACAGGTAGTCAGAATATTTAACCAGTCTGTATGTACCCTAGAGAAGAACATTTTATGTCTATATTAATAAGTCAAGCATTTTCAGGTACTCCTGTCAGTACTACAATATTTCTGGAATGACTGCTGACATACTTTTGGCCTGAGTCTTTACAGGCAATCTTCCTAGAATTTTGTATGCAAATTTGAGAGTTAACACAGGGAAGGAAACATTTCCAAAAATCAGACCAGATATGCTGGAGAGTAAGCAGAAACAATCTCGTCCCTTTAGTCTTAGGAAAACAGAATAGGTGCTCACAATGTGTTAGTTAACCAGTAGAATGAGTTGTGTTGTCTAAGTATGCTGATCCCCTGACCCACTACTGAATCAGAAGGAAAAATATTGGCCATTGCATTTCTTGCACCCTCCCATGTGATATATGTATTTTTGCATACTCGCTTCCTTTACAATCACAAAATGGTTGAAATGGTATTTTTTTCAAAATATTTTCATTTTGTTTGAACATATGTTAATAAATTTCATAATTAACAAAAGATGAAGAGAGTTTATTGGCATATTTATGTCCATGTATGTGTATAACTCACAATAAGTAAAGATGCAGCTAAAAGTGTCTCTTCAAGACTTTTGCTGTCAATAAAAATGAAAGCTAAAAGATCATATTTCAAACCAATGAATATTAGAATTGTTTTTCTGGCTGTTTTACCAGTAACAAGAAATGAGTACCTGTAACTACATGGGAATATATCACGTGGTTCAGAGATTTATGTTAGACTCTCATTATGATAGTATCACAATTTATTAAACAAGAAATTAGATTGAAAATGTGAGTTCTGATTGAAATTAATTTTAAATATAACTATTATCATCCATGTGAGACCGAAAGGGCTTCTCACCATTTACATTTTGAGTTGAGATGGAATCACTTTTCTTCTACTCAAGTTTTCCTACATTCACCCCATATGAATGAAATTACACTTGCAGGGATCCTTCAACCTCTGTATTTTGCTCCCTCAACTGCAGCCATAAATTTCATGCAATTTTAATAATATTTGTGCTATGTAATGTCTTGTAATAGGCTCCAAAATAATTTTATACTCTAAAATGTACTTCCCCAAAGAGTCCAACAGCAAAGTGTAACTATCAGCTACATGGAAAATAACTGCCATAGAATCTAAAGCTTTTAAAGGTAACGATATAATACCACAATATTAGAGCATCTCACTTTATGACATGAAAAGCCTTTATCTATAGTATTCTAACACTGCAATTATTATTAGCTAAATTATAATAGCTGCTGGTTGTCATTGTTTCCTGATTGAATGTTATGGAATGTTATCCAATTTTATTACTTTTTAAAACTTATATTTCTCTTTTAGCTACTAAAGAGAAAAAGAAAGTATAACTTAAAATCAACAAGTTAAAATAACTGTGCTATAACTCCAACTGAAATATTTCAGATTCTTAAAACTCAAACATTTCCCAAGAGATTTGAAAAATCACTTGGAAAATGTAAGTGGGAGTGTCCTGAGTATACATATATATATTACCCACATCTTTTTAGAGAAAATATTAACGATTGCATTGTATTGTCATAATCAAACTAAATTTCTTCATGTTCTCCTTAGTTTGTATTACATACACCAAAACTTAATTCTCAGAATTCTTCAAATTTATTGTCACTTGGGTCTACACATAGACATGAATTTGAATTTTATATGTGGCATCTGAAGATTAATCTTGCTATGTCCTCACAGATGACCGTGCTTGGATTTTAGACTTGCAGGTTTGACAAGTGTCATGGCATTGGCAGTCAGACCACCACCCACATGCTCTGTCGCTGCCGCTCCTCAACAAGATGTTGAGGGGAGAACAAAAGGTGAAAAAGCTCATGGTTAGAAATAAATACAGAGAAATCACTTACCAGTTATTACCACAGGAAAACAGACTCAATGTAGGGACAATTAAATTTATTGCCAAGTAAATTATTTGTACAATGAGAAACAAAGATAAAAAATCAACACCTCCATCCCACCCTTTTCTTTTCCCCTGTAAGGCTCAATCTCATTCCATTACCAAGTCCTTTACCCGTGTACCCCATGAGGTGCAGGAGGGTGGGCAGTGAAGGTTGTGCTAAGACCATAATAGCTCTGCTCTACAGCTCCTTCCCCTCACACATTTTCCCTGCCTCTGTGTGGGTGCTTCCACAGGCTGCTGGGAAACACCTCCTGTACCATGGTCTCCCCATGGGCTGCAGGGCAATGTCTGCTCCAGCACATGGACCACCTTCTCCAGTTCCTTCTTCTCCCGTCTTAATGTTCCCAAAGTTGTTTCTTCCATTTTCTTCCCCCCACCCCGCTCTTCTCTGTCATCTGGTGATTTTTCCAATTCTTAAATATTTTCCCCAGTGCCACTCCCACCTTATGTATGGGGCTCAGCCACGCTCTGCGGCAGGCGGTTGGATCCGGTTGGATCTGGCTGGAACCGGCTCTGTCCAGCTGGGGCAGCCTCGCCATGGGCTCAGCCGTGCCCTGCAGTGGATTGTTGGATCCGATTGGATCTGGCTGGAACCGGCTCTGTCTGGCTGTGGCAGTCCCAACCATGGGCTCAGATGCGCCCTGTGGCAGGCGGTTGGATCCGGCTGGATCTGGCTGGATCCGGCTGGAACCGGCTGGATCCAGCTGGGGCAGCCCCAGTCTCCCCTCGTGGAGCTACCACTGCTGCCGGGGCCTGGGTATCTTCAACCCATAAAAATATCCTGTGTTTTTAAATAAAGAAGTTTAAATATTCATGAGGTTTTGTTTCTTAAAAATGTCTACGTGCAGTTGAATTTTATTTTGCATTGTTATGAAAAAATTAAGTATCTCTATGAATTTTGGGGTTTTTGCACTTGTTAACTCTCTCCTTCTTTCTTCTTTCTTAGAAGTTTATAAAGCCTCAGAAAAAAAGAGTCATTATTTTTTCCCTAATTCAGCCTGGACATTCTGAATGATCACAGGATCTAGAAATGAATAGATTTGAAAGCAAAATGGTGTAGTGTCTTAAAGGCAGAAATGTGACACAGTCTATGATTCTATGACATTTAAAAATAACTGTGTAAATATCATCCGGTCAGCCATGATCTTTCTAAAACTTTCCACCCTGAGAACTCCTGAATGAGTTTGAAATCCACAGGCACAATCAACATCAAAATAGCTGAAAATTTTATTGAAAAGGGTGTGGTTATGAAGACATTTGTAGGACATCCTCTAGTTAAGTCTCAACTACAGAAGTAATTCCATGCAGATACATGTCTCAAAATTGCTATCACATGATACATTTCTATCTTTGATCACTAATTAAAGGGTTTTGTTTCTTTTCATTCAGCACTAGTTTCCTTCTCAATTTCCTGCAGTCATTCAGGTTAATCAATGATTTAATCATGTTATCCTTCCATCAGTTTAGTCTCAAATCCTTTTGTGGGATTTTTGCAGTTTAATAGACCTAATTTTCAAGTTAGAAAGATCTGAAGAGATCGAGATTAAGATCTACCAAGAACCCACATAATTATCCACTATTGATTTGCAGTCTTGAATGCAAAATCTCTGACTATCATTTGAGATCTTTCTGTCTGTTTTCATGGACGCCTTCCCATTCTGTCTGAGGATCTTGTTTAGGGAGATCATTTTTCCCTTGCTCTATTTCTCATTTCCCATTACAATCTTCAGCATAGTAAGAACAGAATCAGATATCTAGTGACATCCAGAAAATGCACCGAATACTCAAAATTTCCAACTGCATCTGCTCCATTAAAGGGCTCTGATAGTCTCCTGTCCAAATGAAACAAGATGTAGGACTTTCAATTCACACTTATGTCTTGCCACTCTTCCTCAACGATAGATGATGCAAGGAAAGAAAAGTTATTACACTGATGAAATTATTTTAAATAGAATGAAATAATTCTGAAATAATTTATTTGAGGCTCAACATTTTGACAGTAAGAGGAATTATTGGATAAATGACAGCACTATCATTGCTTACATTAGGATAAGATCTTGTATTTCCTAGTGCTGCAGAAAGCCACATGGGGTTTGACAACCATTTTGATATTTTACTATATCTTTTTAATCTTTCTCATGTCTTAATAGTGGGAGAGGATTAATAGTTACATTTAATAAGAAAGATGAATTTGTGTCATAGATTTAAGCAGTGGTAATTACGTTTTCTTTTGTCTTTCACTGTTTGCTTTCTGATAATCTCTAATATTTATTTTGCAAATGTTTATTAATGTGTTGGCTTCATAGAACTACTTTCAATATGATTATAATCTTGTTTTTGAATGGGAATAGTAAGAGTAGAGCTCATCAGTCTATATGTACATCAAAGCTTGTTTTACTCCTTTTATATTACTGTGCATTTATCACCATCCAATCTTGGCTGTCAGATTATTGCCCAGTCACTCAATACTATAAAATGTTCCTGCAAATTTCAACATACGACTTTTAGTTTTATCACTCCTAATACCAATAAATAAACTTAGTCACTTCATTATTTGTTCCTTTTCTATCTCAACGTAATCAAAACCAAATCCAGGCATAGATGGCACTAGGATCTAAGTGGAACTTCTGTTGACAAAAGCTGTCATTGATTCCTACCTTTTGCTTTATTCATCAACCAGGAATTAATTCAATTAGACCTTTGAAAAAGACTGTTAATAAAATAATCTTTCAATATTTCAGGGTTTGCTGTTGCTCATTGGATTATTTATTTCTTCCAAGAACTCTCAACACACCTGCAACAGGTGATTCTCCATTACAGTATCCAAGCTATTTCTCCTTCATCATATCATAGTTACCTAATATCTACTAATTCTACTCATAATTTCAACCATTTTAATTGGCATGGAAGTTTTTGCTTTGTTGATTTCTTGCTCCCTATACATTACTTTACAATTTGACATCACATTTATTACCTTCCAATCCCCACATATTAAAGCTGTTTTAAGTGTTAATGTCCTCTGAAGAACTTAGTGCTTTAATGTTTTCTTCAAGTTTTTGGTTTACTCTTTTATTTGTTCTAGTCTTCTTTTTTTAGTTTAAAAAAAATAAATATTTTGTTCCTTTTGCTGTTCTTCTGGCCAGTTTCCTTTAGAAAATTATTCTGGTCTGGGAATCCTTCCTTATATCAAGGAATTAATTTAGATTTTCTAGTATGAGCCTGTATTTTCATTTAATTTAGTTTCAAATTACCATATATCTTGGAGTGCAATATATTTCAATTAAATACAAATCACAGACTGCTTATGTGTTAAACTGAACCTTCGAAAGATAGAATAAATTGCATAGATGTCTGCAAACATTTAACAGAGCTGGTAAAAAATAATAAATACTTATGATATTTATGACAGGAAATTTCCTTCAAATCTAAAATCTGAAATGAGAACTTCAGAACATATGATTAAAGAAAATAAATGCCAACCAAGTCTAGTTTATATATGAATTTTATTTCTGGAAAAAAAAATCTAGGCTTTTCAGGATGGTTCTTAAAGGATGGTAATTTCCTCTTTAAGGTCTTCGAGCAAACTGACTTTTGATGAGGCACCTCTTAACAAAATGTTTCCCACAGGTATTTGACAGAACTGTCAGTTTTCAGGCTGTAGTGTCTGCATTCGAGTTTCGCTTTGACTCCCTAAGGCCGCAAGCTCATGAGTCATTATTTTACCTGCCTGCTGAGAAAGGCAAGAGAAACTGATTCAGTTTATGTGGGCTGATTCACCCACTCCTTCCTTATTCCTTGTCCATAAATAACCCCCAAAGTATTGTTTGCTCTAATTTCTTCTCAAGTTCTCCCCTATAATCCTGCAGATTTGCTCTTGGTAGAGGAGGAAATTGAAAGGGATAAGAGGTGGACTTGCTGGGGTTTTTTACAAAAAAAAAAAATAGAGGGGGGTTGTGCATTAGAGACTGAGTAGGAGAGGAGAAAAACAAAGGATAATACCAGGAAATCTGACCCATGTGAATCGTGGCAGAGATAGCTGGTGTCTACAGGTGGTTTCTATGCAAAACTTGAGTGCTCCAGACAGCACAAGAGTGCCGGGGAAAAAAAACCAAAAAAACAAGAGGGAAGTGGGGGAGGAGAAGAAAAGAAGGGTCACTTGAAAGTAATGAAGAAAAATCTTTTTCTGGTTTCAGTGAAAAAGCCTAATCCTTTGCAGCATCCACTGTAGTGTCTTCTCCATTTCACTTTGTTTCATTAACTTTTAAAACTGTGTTTTGCTTTCTGTTCCTCAATTCAAACACATAGAGTGAATGCTAAATACATTGTGAAAGTTTAAATTGGCAATTAGAAGACAAATATGGACAGTTAGAATTAACACCTAGTTGTTGTCACTGCCTTTGTTCATTTCTGTTGTGTATAACTTGGTTTCCTGTCTTTACCTTCCTTAGTATACTTAAAAATCCCTCTTTTTATCCTAAATATTTTTACACAAATATTCCTTACTTTATAGAAATTATTATTCAAAGTCATAGTTTGTTTCTTCCTGTGCAGTTAATGGACAAAGATTTCATCATTAACAGGTGCATACATCTGTGCAATATTAATCCTCTTTAAATTTAGAGCAAAAAGGCAAAATTCACTGACTTTTAAAGTAGCTAATTTTGAAGGTGTTGCCTTGGAGTGACACTGTGGTCTTTTAAACTGATCTCACAAATGTTTTACCCTGCATCATGGTGTCAGAACTAATTACCTTAGGTTTTCATACAAATTACACAGTTGAGTGAACTGCATCAATAGTTCAATTCTTGTATGTCAATTAAAACCTGTTAGCTGGATTCAAATATTTTTGAATTATTTTTAACTTTAAAGATGTATTAATGTGATAGATTCATGCAGAATTAGTCACATATATAATATTAGAAAGCCTCTGATTGTTTTTCTTTCTATGTTTTTCTTTGATGATGCTGAAGAACACTTGAAAACAATTGATGAATGTAAATTTGTGCATCTTTTTCTGCATCTAACTAATTAAGCACAACCATTTCCCTTGGGAGTCATCTGTCAACATTGATAAATAAATAATGCACTAGATTTTTCATGCTGTCCAGTACCTCTCATTTCTATGTATTTTATAATTATAGATATAAATATAATTTTTCAAGTGCTAATTTCAGTTGCTAGGCTTTAAAAGCCCTACGAAGACAGCTACTAATTGATGTTTTTGTAGAAAAAACATGTTCTTTTCTGTTTTCAAAAAAGTATAGCCTGTCCATACAGTGCTTCTCTTTTTTTGCTTCTGAATAATTTTATTCTGTATGCATATTTTTGTTCCATAGGAATTACTTTTAGAAAATAAAATTGCCATGACAGTTTTGTATGCATTGTAGACCAGTATTGTTTTTACACGGTCTGGTTTTTGGTAGCAGGAAAGAAACTGCTGGAAGCTTCCACCATGTCCAACAGAGCCAATCCTTGATGGTCCTGAAGATGGATACACCAGTGAGAGAGGTTGGTAATGCCTCTGTGATGGCATCTCTAAGAAGAAAAAGTCACACTGTGTTTCTTCTAGCCAGAGAAGAGGAGGAGGTGAGAACATGTGAAGGAAAACAACATGGAGACACCAAGGTCAGTGGAGAAGGAGGGGAGGAGGTGCTCCAGGCACCAGAGCTGAGATTGCTCTGCAGGCTCTGGTGAGACCATGGTGAGAGAGCTGTGCCCCTGCAGCCCATGGGGATCCATGGGGGATGCAGAGATCCACCCACACAGCCCATGGGGATCCAGGGGGGATGCAGAGATCCACCCACAGCCCATGGGATCCACAGGGATGCAGAGATCCGATTTTTCTGGTTTCAGTGCCTCTTGAATTAATTTCTCCTAAATGACCTCATGAAATCCATCTGACAGTATTAGTGATGAAAGCTCTTTGAAACAGTGAACACTTCATGCTCTCATCAGCCTCCTGTAAAAATACTGTTGACACAAAAGTCCAAATTATTTCCTATACTCAATTTTCTGGAATATCCATTTTTCCAAAGAGCAAAGTCATATTCTAACTTTCTATTTTTAATGCTAAGAATGAAGGTCAGCTTGAAGTCAGTATCCATAATCATACTTTAAACTTTACTTTAGGAACAGTAACTGAAATGGTTAGAATGATTTGGTTTTGATTTAACATGGGGGTAAAAGAGAAGAACAAATACTTGGAATTTTCTATTTAAACTATCCTAAGCACGATGTGTGATAGATTCCAATGTAGAAAATGGCCTTGGTATTTTTGTGGATGCAGATAGAATGTACCTAAGAAAAAATATCTGGAAGGTCTTCTGGAACTTCTAGGGCTCAGAAGGTTGTAATTTCAGGCTGTGCTTAAGGTGACTTCCCAATGGGAAAAACTATTGTCTTGTAAAGATGTTTGGTGCATGAGCTGCCCACCTTTGCTCCTTTGAAAAGCTGTTGATTTTAAAATCCCTCACTTTGGTGCTAATTAGTCCTAGCTCTGCTGAGTTTAGTAAAAATAGTCTCCACCCCAAGTCTAATAGTGAGGTGAGAGGCGGAAATATATCCTGCATTTCTTGCAGGATGAAGGGGTCTCCGCTATGGAAGTACATAGGAAGATTCTTTAGTTTCACTGTTGAGGAAAGGTTACAGCTCTGAGTGAGCTCAGCATCATCCCAAGCATCCTCTTTTTGAGGCTGGCCTCAAAAAGAGAAGAGTGTTCCAAGGATGTGGGGGAGAGAATAATGGGAGTATTTGGAGAATGGCTGGTGTTGATCAATTCATCCTGCCTGATACTGGGCATTTGTATGAGATGTTAAAGAAAATAGTCCCTTAATAGTCAGTGTATAAAAGTACTTATGTATTGGGTGGGATTAGGGGTCACTGCTGCCATATTTCCTAATGGTCTCTTTTTCTCTTTCACAGAAGACAGCTTTATGTAAATAACCATTCTTTGTGAGAGAACTGCATGAAGATCAAATTGCAGGTTTTGGAACAGAAACATACAACTGTTAATATTGGAAAAGACTTCCAAGATCATCAAGTCAAACCTTTGACTGAACCACCTCCCTGTCAATTAAACTACTACACTAAGTGCTACATCCGTTAATTTCTTGAACAATTCCAGGGATGCTGACTCCACTAGTTTATGATTTTTTTTTGTCTGGGTTGGCTTTTTTTTCCTCACTGGGATTCTGTATCCAGTAAACTGTTCTTAGGCCTGTTTGGCTCCTTAAATCTCTTTCCTGTCCTTCTGAGATGACTGTAAATCAGACAGGACTTTGCCAGGATATTGTGTATCACAGCTCACGCAGTGAGGCAATTCCTGTTATCCAGCAAGGCTGTCTGAGAAGAGGGCTAGTCATGGCTTACAGCTTCTCAGCCTTCCCAGAGGCTGTGTCAGACAATTGGCCTTACAGGGCTCAGAGCCAAATTTCTCTCAGCAGGGCTGTGTTCATGACTAGGAGCAAGAAGTAGAGATGAATCACCAGTGTGTCCTGGCAGGCAGGAGAGCAAACTGCACCCTGGGACTCATCAAACAGCATCACCAGCCTGTCACAAGAGGTGATTGTCCCTCTGTATTCAGCACTGGGGCTGCCTCATCTGAGTGCTGTGTGCAGGTTTGGATTTCAGGGAATGCCCTGGTCTAATGGTGGGTTAAGGGGAAGGTTTCAGGGTGGCACTGAGCTGTTCTCCCTGGTATCCAGTGGCAGGACAAGTGGGAGTGATTCAGATCTGCCCCAGTGGATATTCAGACTTGCCATTATGAAGCATTTCTTTACTGCAATGGTGGGCAAACACTGGAACAGGCTTCCTAGATAGGTGATTGTTGCCCTGAACCTCTCAGTGTTTAAGAGGCATTTGTACAATGCCTTTTACAACATGGTTTAACTAATGGTCAGCCCTGAAGTAGTCAAGGAGTTGGACTAGATGATCATTGTGGGTACCTTCCAACTGAAAATTTCATATTCTATTCTATTCTATTCTAGTCTACTAAATTCCAGGCAAATGCCACATACAGGCTTTAGTGAGTACAGCCTCATCTGAAGACTTCTGAAAAAATGAAACACTGTACCTCAACTCTGAGCGATTTGTTAAAATGTCAAACCTTGGGCAAATTAGATATACATTTTTAATATCTTCCTGACCTTTTGCTACAAACTCGTCCAGCCCCCCAAAATTTATGAAAATGTTCCCAAAGTTCTCTGTCTCTTTATTGTCTCTTTCTGGTGGAAGATAACAGATATTATACTGGTGGCTGAAGACGGCATGCTTTTCTGTAGATTTTGGAAAAGAATTCAGAGCTGTACCTAACAATGTGGAAAACTGGGTGTATGCTGAAGCCTGCTGCTTCTTTTGGCATTCAGCAAGCACTCAGATTCATATTTCCTTTATTGTCATCTTGTACACGTGCTAGGGCACTTCTGTGCCCTTCCATATCAATTATTGCATCATGTTTTCAGACACTGGAAAGTCAACAACACAAAAAACCCCCCTCATTACAATGCCAGATTTCCAAGAATCAGAAATTTAAATGGGAGGAGACACTCTGGAGGACATGAAACATAGTGTCCTGCTCGAAGTGGGGCTAGATTCACAGTCAGGCTGGATTGCTCAAGTAGTTTTCCAAATAAGTATTGAAAATCTCTAAGAACAGAGATTCTGAAAATTCTTTTGCCATGCAGTGCTTAACCACTCTCATATGAATATTTTTTTCTTACATTTAATTGGAATTTCCACTGTTGTGACTTGGAACTCTTACCCCTTGTTTTTACTTCTGATGACTTTCAAGCCCTCTACAGATGTCGCTTGAGCACCTTGGGATGGAATATGCTCTGCTGTTTGGATAAAGTAGTGAGTTAAATGACTTCATGAGTTCAAGACCAATCATCAATTAAAAGTCAGAAATCAAGGTCAAGTTGTGTAACTATGCATAGACTAATTGACATTTCTCATTCTGTTATAAAAGAAAGAAATTAAAACCATTGAAAACCCACAACATGAGTGGCTCTTGTTTTTCTTGAGACATCTGTGATTACTTATGGTAAGAGTTGCTCAAAGTGTAGTTGTCAAACCAAAAAAAAGTTTGAAATTTCAGTTTTTTTGTTTTTTTTCCTCTGGAATAGTTTCCAAACTATTTCCATAAGCTGAGAATGTATTTGGTGTTTGTAAGTATTTGCTAAGTCTTTTAGACTTTTCAGATTTAGCAAATTGGCCAGATTGTAATTTGTTTCTGAACTGTTCACCTCAGCTTTTTACTTCTGTGAATGTCTAATTGTTTTTTTTTTTTCTTTCTGAAGGCTGTCAAACTTTGCAGACAGTAAGATGACTGACAATCTGACTATAGCAAATAGGAAGGCAGTGACATTCATTGCAAATTCCTCAAAGTGTCAAGATTTACAAACATATTCATGAATAGTCAGCTAACTGAACATCTGCTAACTTTATATAGATTTATTCCATGAACTCACTAAACAGAAATCAGTCTGGTTTTCATGGTCAGTGTCATTAATGTCACCAGTAGAGCATTCAGCTGAGGTGCTGGCTGATCTCAAACTTCTCCTAAACACAGCTGAACCTAAGTTCCAGCCAGGGTGAGAAAAAGGCTTGAAACTTTCTCCAGGAAGATGAGGTAAATACTGATAAATAACTTGCTCAAAAATATCAGGAAGCATTTACTAAATCTGGAAACTCAATTCTACTGATCCCAGTACAGAGCTGCAAGAAATTTCAGATACAATTTGTGCTCTCCCTAATTTTTAATAGCTTTCTCTCCAAAGGTAGACCAGTTCTATTTACAAAAATAGACACAATGTATACAATTCTTAAGGATTTAACCTGCCTGCTGGATTTGTCAGACAACGTTAGACTTGATAGTACAAGCCAGCAGTTTCCAGTCATTTACTTTTCAGAAATAGTATTGGGTTTTGTGGTGTTGCTGCTGTTGGGCTGTGGTATGTTTGTTTGTTTGTTTGTTTTTACTAGGGAATGGTAAGGAAGCATTATAGCTGCACTTGCTGGGATAGAAGGAAAGAGATCTGTGGTGAAACATTAATGCTGCCAGGCAGGGTACTTAAAGGCAAACAAAGGCTCTTTTCAGTCTGTTGGGTTGGAATCCAGTGTCCTGTCTCTGAAGTCCCTCGGGGTGGGACAGACATACTGCTGCAAAGCCACACTTGCTGAACACCAAATACCAGAGAGGTGTTCCCAGAAACTGAAAAAATAGGAAATTTTAAAAAATAATTTAAAATCCTACATTTGCATAGTAATGTTTTAAATTGCTGCAGTGTCCCAACCTCAGCTGCATTTTGAAATTATTTTCAGAATACTGTAGTAGCTAGAGAAAGTAGAAAAAAAACCAAAACAAACAAGACTGCTCGTGTTTCTCTTAATTTCTTTCTGATAAATACTGCAGTGTAATGGTTCTGTCCTGCATTTGTGCATCTTACACCGTGTAAAAGCCAACAGACTTTTGTTTAATAGACAACCTCCTATTCCTTTGGTTGGAAGAGGCAGGACACCTTCAGGTCCTGCTACTGTCACATCTGCTGCAAGGGCCTAGAAGTTAAATTTTTACTGTATCTGCATTAGTTCAAATTCTGTGATGAATTTCAGTTGCGGGCAACTATTAATCTAATTCAGATTTTTTTTTTTAAATTTCCTCAACAGACATGAACACTACAATAAATTGAAGTGGAACTAGTTTACTTATTTTCATATTGTAGACCTAAGTCCAAAACCAAACCAGAAATCCAAGTGAATTCAAGCTTTGTCCACATAAAAATCCTAAATTATGGTTTATATAATATAAAAATAATTTAATTTCATATTCATTAACTAGTAATATACTTTTGTGGTGGGAATACTGTTTTTCCAGCTGCTCACATTTCTTTGACATTCTGCAAAGTCATCTGTCTCAGAGAAGGAATACCTGCTGTCTAGGTCACAAATATTTCCAGGCAGTAGCAGAACCCTGATTCCTCTGTTGTATAAAAGCTACAAGAGCAAGCCCAAGCTAAAGGATGTTCTAAGTCAGCAGTATCAGTTATAGGTCACTTAACAGCTTCTGCTGTCAAGATGAAAGAGGTCTGAGTCACAGGCATGCATACACAAGCACAAGTGTCATGTCACCATAACCTCTTTATATGCTATGCCTGGAATGAAGAACAAATGTATTCATACTTCAACCTCTTTCTCAAGAAAATCACGAAAGTACCAGACATACCATTGAGTGAGAGACTATTACAACTGCTAGGTAGATTTGATTTTACAGTCCACATTTCTTTAATATTAATTTAGTCTATTACTGTAATTCTTCTCTTTTGATGGTTTTTACACCTCTCAAATATTTGTAAATTTATTTCTCTCCTCAGCAGTCTGTAAGCCAACCTTAACATACTTAAGAATTGTAATCATTCCTGTATGGAGACATGAGAAATGGGACCATCAAGCTGCCCTAGGTAAGGCTGCCAACAGAGTACTGATGAATGGTGACCCACACAGGGAAGGTCATCTAATGTACAACACCTGCACATTTCTGCTTATCATTTGAAACTGAAATGCCTGTGATTTTCCCCCTCTTCTACACTCTGTCTACAGCTCTATGTTGCCCTATTATTAAAGGAAAATATGCTACACTTCTAGGTGTTTTGAGCAGGATTTGTTTCATTTTTAATAAATATTTCTACCCCCAAACAAAATCTTACTCAGGGTATTCTGTGCTGTGTGCTTTCTCACTGATGAATAGCTCCTTCAGCAAAGGTGAACCTTTGGAGGGGATACCATGCAAAAACGATTTTCTTGAAGACTATAGTTGCGATCTTATAAGAAAGGGAGAAATGGAATAAACTAGGGAAAAGTCAGGGAAAAGCAAAGCATCTCAGCAGCTTGTCTTTTTCAACCTGGCTGTCAGAGCAGTGAGAAAACACAAAAAGAATAACAAACAAAATTGAGCAGGAGACATTGTTTGGAAGTGAGAGGGCTGGATGGCATAGGTAAAAGCTTTAACATCTGGCTGTTAGTCAAAGGTTAGACATACTGGCACCTGCAGCAGATCACCTAGTGGAAAAGAAAACTTATCACTCTACTTTGCAGCTGGAGGAAATGTAGCAAGCATCATCAGGCTTTGCATCTTGATGTCTGGAGCCCTGGTTTTGATCAGCCTTCTTGTCACTTGTGAAGAAGCATGCTGTTATCATTTTGTAATCCTGTGCTGTTATTTGTAGCTCTTGCTTGGGTCTGTTTTGTAGTCGAGTAACAAGCTCTGGGGTTATGACCTTGTTTCTGTGTATTTTTATATTTTCTGTACAGCATATGACAGATTTTCAAGTGCTGTAAAACTGTGCAAAATGATTAACAAATGATTGTTTGTCTTGAAGGGGAAAACTAAAGAAGGAGATAGAATCTCACTTTAGAATAATTTCTCTGGTTGTGAAAGGTATAATGCACCCACTCCTTAGCCTTGGGGCCTATTACAGGCATTAGTAGTGTTTCATAGTGTGCCACAGTTGTATAAGGCCTAGGGAACTAGAAAATGTATATCTAATAGAAATCAGAAATATTTTCTTATTATCTGCTTACAAAAAATGGCTGTTCCAAACCAAGTCTTTATTAATTAATTCTCTATGGCAAACTCACCAACCCCTGATAGCTGATTCCCACATCTGGATTTCGGTTGCAGCTGACTAGTGAAAGTAACATAAGCCTCTTCATGTTATTTCAAAAGCTGTATTTCATGGCACCATCCATTCTTTTATAGTTTGGTTACTGGAAAAATAATAATTTTTATTTAATTATATTAATCTCTTGCATACACATTCAATCATCCATCCAGGAAATTTTTCCTCTTTTTTAAGGTCTCTCATCCAAGCAATTAAAACATCTAGTGACTTTTACAGAATCCACAACTCACCCTGACCTTCTTTGTCTCAGCTTGGTGCAAATCAGCTGTTTTTTTTTTTTTTTTTTCAATGGCATTATATGAGCTTAAAATGGGTGCAATGGCTAGAACCATGTTCACTGTTGCACTGATACCTCCATAGGAGAAAATTATAATTTTCTTTTTAGATTCTACTGCATGATTATTTAGATATGCTTTTTACAGTTTAAATTGCTGTTTCAATGAGCTGAAAGTAATGATGAATATAAGTGTATTGCCTAACATTAAGCTGGACTTATTTTTGGAAATATTTGGAAATTGAAAATATTTGCCCAACTTTACTCGGAATACTTTATGTTATGCTGCCTGTAAGTGTACATCTATATCAGGTTTAATGTGATATTCTGCATTCAAAGATCAGCAAAGCAGCTAATGGGTAGCATGAAAGCATCCTCAGGAAAAGTAAAAAGAAAAAATGGAGCAGAGAAAGAAGGTGAGCAAATAGTAAAAAACCAAAAACAATTCTGAGGGCTTGGACACACAAGTAAACTTGTGTGTCAGCAGGTTTATGGTAATTCTGTGTGACCTAACCCCCAGCAAATGAAAACACTGTCTCAGTAACAAAAGACTAAGTAAACTTGAATTAACTTGAATTTTGACATCATACGTATGGATGGTCAGCAAAGCTTAGCTTATGTACAGGATTTTTTTTCCCCCTTTACTTATTACTTATTGGGGTTTTGCCTCATCAACAAGGGTAACTGACACTGAGATGACTTAAGAGTTTACCATCTGCTGTTGTATGGACAGTTTAGCTGCAGCTGCTCAGCTCCAGAAATACTGAAGTTTGTGAGCTGACATGTTCTAGGTAAGATCAGTACTGGTTTACTGCAGGTTGTTCCTGCTTATGGACTTAGAGTCTGTGTGGGTGCTGTGTGAGGACATGCTAAGCCTCACTAATGTCTTTTTCCTGGTAAAATGTTGTTTTCTTTTTCCCAGCTATGTACTCCTGCCACTTCATTCTACTCTGGCACTGCCTGACCCTTTGACAAGCCAATTCAGGTCATTGGGCTGGCAGAAAAATAAACAAGCAAAAAGAATGGAATATTTTTTTTGTTGGCTTAATGAACAAAATTGAATCAGCAAAGAATCTGTTGTGTAGATCTAATACAGCTGCAGAAAAGAGTGGGATCATGCAATTAAGGAAAAGGGCAGAGGAGAGAAGGCAACTCATTTTATTTGAGAAATCAACTCAGTCTGTCTTTTTGAACTGCATGGTGACTTGTCAAGGAGCATGACAAAAGAAAGTAAAAAAACACCCTTTTTGGTGTTACTTGTGGATATCAAAAGTGGAAAACTCAAGAACTGAGGCTTAGCAGATACTTGTCTCCCAAAACTTGATTAGGAGCAATGCACAGTCTATGTTTGGTTTAACAGAATCGCAGCAAAGCACCAGTTCAAGTCCTCACCACCAGACTTCGTTGCGTATGGTCATGAGGTAATTTTCTCCTGCTAACAAACATAAACCATATAGCTTAACAGGTATTTTCTTTTTTTTAAAAATAATATAAATTCTAAAGATACATTTTAGGAAGTTATTGTTTTTTTTTTTTATTCTGTTTAACTGCTACAATAGTCTGTTTCTTGAAGAGACAACTACAAGGCTGAACAAATTACTTTTATATTCCTGTCTTAATGTTCATTCACTTTTTGACTTCATCACAATTTCCTGAGGAAAAAAGGTCTGATTACTTCTGAGGTGTTTTTCCACTAGCTGTTCCTGCTAAGGACATAGTGCAGTACCTTCTGTGCTGGCCACACCAAGTAGTTGTGCCTCTTGCCATTCTTTCCTCTCAGACACATTAGCAAACCCCTACAACTCTACTTTTGGTATTTTGGCCCTTGGAAATGTGCAGACAGCACTGAAACTAAACATTTTTCATCTCAAATTATGCTCATAAGCATAATTCCTGTAGAGATGCTTCTCAGATCTTGCAAGAGATCTTTGCACAAATCCCTGACCTTTTTTGCCTACTCTCTTCTAGGTGCTAACTTTTGCACTTTAATCTTCAACTTTGATTACACTTACCCCAGTCATATTTAGGGTGTTGGTTGACCATAATGTCTATGCTCTAGTTTACAATATGACTCTTTAACAGAAATGCCTTTCACATAGTAGCACAGCATTTCTAAATCCAGTTTGCTTCAGGCCTGGTGAGTGACACCTTCTATTTGTCACTTCTTCACTCAACCAGATGTCAACAGAGAATAAACTCCTGTTTAACCTTCCCTCCCCTCTGCTCTTCCTGAAGGGGTTTACTTTAGCTATCAGACTTTCCCCCTGAAAACACTTTGACACTAGAAATCTTAAATATTACCTTGTGATTCTCCTTCTACAAATTAGATATTTGAATAACTCGTTTCCAGTTTTGTTTGCTTTAATAATTGGATTGTTATTTTCTGTTTTGCACCATGAGAAGAAAACAGTGCAGACATAAGAGATGAGATAATTAGTCACACATTTTTTGCAAGTAGCACCTTCTTCTGGTAAGCCAATTTCGAATAGAATTAGTGGGCTTCAATTTCTGTTCTTCCATGAGGGATCAAAATTGGCCTGGAAATGGTATTTCAGTGCCCTGAACAGAAAAAAGTTGGGGTTTCAAGTAAGAGCAAATGCAAAATAAAAATCACCCAGCTTTTGGAATCTGACAGGCACTCACCAAACTGGACAAACTTGGACTACTGAGTAGACATATTCAGTAAACAAAACATGCAGCCTGTAAACATACTCAGTGGTATTCTTGGATGGCAGAACTTTGCCTGTATTTTGAATACACCTCTCACTTCCAATTTTTCATTAGGAGATGTCTTTTTTTTTTACTAGCCTGAGTGCAAATTACTTCTCTTTCAGTAAGAGAAAATGTGTGGTACTTTTGGTCCTATTAAATGATATTCACTTGTGTATAGATGATGTTCTAAAAGATCAGACCTATGTAAACTTTAAACATATAATTTTTGAGCTAAAGAGCTCAAGTCAAATGTTGACTTAAAAAACTCCTCCTCTGGAGCTCAGAATTGAACTGGCTATATGTATCCAAGATTCAGAAGTGACAGGATTAAAGAGAAGTATGTTTTGGCGTGATGCAAAACATTAACTAAAGCCAAAACAGCCAGCACTACATCTGGAAGAATCTCCTGTTATGGTGTCCTTTGATTGTACCTTAGAAATTAGTACTCAGACTTCCTAAATAAAAATTTACCTGGATTAGGGAATATCCAATTGCTATTTCCCTGCTTAAACTTCTAAGGACAAGTGGTTAATTTCCAATAATTTGAGTGTTGCTTAACTCAGGACTTCACAAGTTCCATCAAAAATGTTCTGATCTAGCTCCTAAAGTATTAACTCGAGAAAAAATATAAAATATATATATATATATGGTGGTTGCTGATTTATTACCTTCTCTTTTAACATACAGGTGATTATTACCACATGTTTGATAAAGGGAATAAATTTTCTCCTAATTGATTTGATATTTAACCTGAACATCCTTATCTAATGCAATAACCAATATAGCCCCAATCCAGGACTAGATCTAACAATGTTCATTGTGCTAATGACTGAAATCTCATCAGCTCTAGGATCAGCTTGGAAATAGGCCCATGAAAATTAATGGCTGATTTCTTAAATCATTGCCATTTTACTAAACAGGTACTTTTTACCCATTTTGCATTTATCTCATGTAATTTTGTATCAAATATATCAGATTATTATAATTCTGCAGCACATTATGATTCTATTAAAAAGTCTACATTTTTTGTCACTAATCTCACTCTTAATATAGTCAGAGGGTTAAGGCTGATGCAATGTCTCACAAATGCCTTTCATCTCTTTTCACTTCAGTGTTTGTTATGTATTTCTGGATCTCCTTCATTATTTCTCTTGTTAGTGGTGGTGCATATATCTCTTTTATCTGTTCCACCTCTTTATGCTATTATTACTACTGTGAATCTGAACTGGAAGGCTAACTCCTACTCCTGGCAAACGTTGACCCCAGGGCTAAGTATTTGAATTTGCAGCACTGAGTGCTAGAATGAGTGTGAGACCAACCTTCACACTTCAGAAACTTGCCAGTTGGCAGGTTATACTGCCTGTCTGTTTCTCATTCTGTTGTGCCCTCTGCAGTCTGCCACCCTACATCCCACAGTCTTTTTTGTCAACAATTTGTCAGCCTAATAGTTTGTACCTGAGAAATTGCCTTATGGCCCATCAACAAGTATTGAAATTCACAGAATGGTTGTTCCAGTGAGATAAAAGTTTCCAGTATGCTTGGCCAATGAAATATAATTGGAAATATTTGTGTAGGTTAGCAGACACTTATGAAAAATGAGTATATGGGCAAAGGTTTGCTGCATGTAGTTCTGCACTTTTGCTATGAGTTATTTTATAAAGCTCATGAAAATAAATTGAATAAAAGTGATTTAGTATCAAACAAAAATATGTACTAGGCTGTTTTAGGTTCTTCCAGCTCTGTATCTTAATAATTTTGAGCAATAACCTCAGAAAGCTAAATCCTGGGGGATTGAACCTCCATTTATTGATACCTGCAGTATACTTCTGGAATCACGAACAGAAAAGATACTGTAGAGGCCTCTAACAGTTGCTGTGAAGTGAACATCTGGATAACTTTGCTGGGTTTTTTTTTTTTTTTTTGTAGAGACAGTTCAAGACTATATATGTATTCAGCTCTGTTGGAGCTTGGAGGGTGAATCAGTTCACTTTAAATCAGAAGGTGAATCAGAAGATACCTTCTAACTATTCAGCTGATTCACTCTTGAAATTTTTTTTACTGTTGACTTCAACAGCTCTGAAGTTGTGACAGAATGCTGGAGCAGGCTGTGAAGAGAGATTGCAGAGTTTCTATCCTTGGAAATATTCAAAGCCTGATGGACATGGTCCTAGGCAACTTTCTCTGGCAGCTTCTTCTCTGAGCAGTGGGAATGGGGTTAGATGATCTCTATGGTTGCTGTCCAACCTAAGTGTCCAACTGTGCTTGTGTGGATCTAATCTACTTTGCCATTCCCCTGTTTTCTACCAAGAAATGCTGAATTGAGAGTTTTAGTACAACTGGGTTGATATGCAAAAAGCAGATCTGGGGTAGAATTTTTAATTATTTTCCTCGAGGTGAAAAATAACAGTACCACTGGAAATCCAGAGCAGCATCTGGAATTAGTTCAGCTCAGCACTTCTGCCTGCCTGGCTGGGGAGTGCCCTTGGGGATTCACCAGGGTGTTCAGAGCTTTCTGTAATAGTTTTTCATTCTTACCCACATCACCAGGGCTCATTTGCCACCACATTAAGATTTTTATTTTTTTTCAGATTCCTTTTCATATTTGTTGTTGGTTCTTTGATCTTTATTTTTCTCCAGAGGGTACCCTGTAAGTAACCAGAAGATCAGCTCTCCCTGTTCTGGTCTGAAGGAGCAGCTCTTACTGTTTCTCTGCCAGATAAGAGTCCTGAAGGTTTTAACAGGCAGCTGAATTTTCTGTGTGTTTTTAGCTTTTGTGGCATTGACTGAAGAACTGCAAATGAAGTGAGGGCTCTTACAGAAAGATGGTTTCTGGGGAGTCCTTCCAACTGCACCAAATGCCAGAACTGCATCTGCAAATGCCAAAGCCAGAGAAAGAGATAAGGGTCACCATGGTCTTCAATAATAATTTTTGTTCAGGGTTTCCAGTTTTAGGCAGAATGTCCTGAAGCCTTGAAGATGTGTACACAATCATGAGAATATTTCAGTACAAAGTAGCTTGCACCAAGTTGGCTTCTCTCTCCTTGATCAGCCTTCCAAACTTTTTAGAAAAAGGCTTGGAAAAAATTCTGTTATTGCATTCAAAGCAGGTGACACACCAGTTCCAGCCAGCTCCAGAAATAATAACAATTCTTTTGTAAAAAAGGTCTATGACTTTTCTATTTTGAAATTCTCTTAATGAAAGAAATTGAACAACAAAGAAAGGTGATTTCTTGTCCTTGATTAAGATACTTTGCAACTGTGGCCCTTGTACCAGTGAAGTGTTCTGCCTGTGATGGGTGTACAGCTTTACTCAGGGAAGTTGGCTGAAAATACTTAAGCATTTTGCATGGGCAGATGGAATACGTGGCCATTTTTAAAACAGGAACAAATGCATGAATTTAATTACAAAGTTATTTGACAAGTCGTTGTTCACTCATTGCATAATTTTCTAAAGAAACTTGGAACAATTAATTGTTTCAGAGATGATGTTAAGTAGATTTAATAAATGTCTTTCTGTTTATCATATCAGAAGTCTTATTAAAAACTTCATGTAAAGAGTTTGAAATGTTTTGGTTTTGCTCTGCTATTATAGGCTGATCACTTTGGCAGCCCTCAGATATGCACATGTATTTAAAACCAAAAAGGGTGAAAAAAGCAAGCCTAAAGACAATTTATTGTGCATTTTAGTCAGTACAGGTATTTTGCCTGTATA
This sequence comes from Alethe castanea, assembly GCA_024734035.1. Lineage (NCBI taxonomy): Eukaryota > Metazoa > Chordata > Aves > Passeriformes > Muscicapidae > Alethe > Alethe castanea. The sequence goes on from JANRGV010000062.1 coordinate 94,212,884, forward strand.
GGGCTCACTGATGGACAGACAAACAGTCCAGACAATCATGAGACTCCTTGTCTTGATTGAAATTGCTGCATCTGTGAGATATATGTCAAAGTTACAGTTTGAAATATTTATAGTTAAAATCAGATCTTTTGGAGCTATTAATGCAGGTACATAAGCAAAACGGCTGCATTATTAAATTCATCATCCATTGACACGTTTAACAGCTACTAGGGATACCTGAAACTGTCAAATTCTACAGTGAGCACTAAGAAATCAGAGGACATCTTCAAGCATTTCCACTCAGTGAAATTGTTTGTTCTGGATATGTATTTGTGTTTGATTTAAAAAACAAAATCTCAAATGTACATTTTTAGGTTTACATTTTGAAAGTGAAAAGGAACTCTTGTTTGTACCTGGCAAATAACACGACAATGCCTCTATTATTTGTCACTAAGACTCTGTGAGAGCTTGGCATTTATTTCCATGTATGTATTAATTAATTTTAGTATCTTTACCTTCTTATTCTTTCTAAAATAGCCTTTACAAAGCTGGTGGCAAAATACATTTAAAAACTATTTTAACTATATCTGATTCATTATATTGACATTTGTTTTAATCCGTTTTCTCTAACAGTGTATAGCCAGGGGGGAAAAAGGAATCTCCATAAATTTGTTCTTTTTCTATCAATATTTTATTTATATTTTTGTCCTTAGCAGGGCAGTAGTAATTTCAGTCTCACTGTATACTTCATATGTACTCAGTAATCTCACTAGTGAAATGAGACTTCCCTTTAACCACATATCTAAGATAAAAATGTGTGTTCCCATACTCATATTTGGGCCATGTATTAAAATATTCCTGAAGTGGCTTTTCTCCAAACCTGTGTTTTGGCAAATCATCTCAGTCTTGATCTAGGTAACAGAAAGAGCATTTTAAACATCCACAAAGAAAGCTGAGTTGATGCAGACTTCAATTACTGAAAAAGGAGGAAAAGGAAAGGAAAGGAAAGGAAAGGAAAGGAAAGGAAAGGAAAGGACAGGAACGGAAAGGAAAGGAAAGGAAAGGAAAGGAAAGGAAAGGAAAGGCCAGGAAAGG
>JANRGV010000062.1:94214602-94231057 GCA_024734035.1 Alethe castanea
GAAAGGAAAGGAAAGGAAAGGAAAGGAAAGGAAAGGAAAGGAAAGGAAAGGAAAGGAAAGGAAAGGAAAGGAAAGCTTATCTAAGGGTATAAACAAGATAATGAACCTGGAAATAATTTCATGTTAAATAAGACAGAGCTTGTAATGTATCAAATAAGAATTTGATACATTACATCTTCAGCACAAAATTAATTCACTTTCTCATTTCCTTTTTTTTTTTTTTTTTTTGGCTCTTTTAGTGATGAAAGGTTTGGGACCCTGAGAGCACCAAGTGGCCTTCACTGCCCTAACCAGCCCCAAATGGGGGGTTACATGCACACACACAAATGGTGTGAAATCCCCTTAGAGGATGGACAGACTACTGCAGCCACACCAAAGTGCCCTGCTGAGGACACAGGCAGATTTGGGGTCAAGGCTCACTCGCGCAGAGTGGCTCACAGTGTAGGCAGAATGAATGTGTTCTGGATTACCTTATAGTGCAAAATACTCTTGTTAAGCAATTTTGGAAGTGGAACTAATCTGTTTTTTTTAATGAAAGAAATTTAGCAACGAAACTGTCTTCTAAATGTCCCATGAGCAAAGGCTGACTTTTCAATGAAAATGGCTTTTTATTAAAAAAAAAAAAAAGTATATTTATCAAAAATATTTTTAGATGAGGTAAGAAACAACTATCTACTTTCCATTTTTGGATACCTAGAGAAACCTAATGATTTGAAGACACACTTTTTTGACTCTTACTTAAAGAAAAACATTATTTCAATATTTTTTGGCAAAAGCTTTTAATTCAGTCATGTAGATTCTGTAATAGTTTCTTTTAACAAATAATTTTTAAAATGTTGGGGTTTTTTTCTAAGAAATTTTTTTTTTCAAAGCCAAGAATGCCAGAAGAGTATTATATCTGACAACCTGGATATAGAATTCCCCCATGTGGGTGGTCATATGCATCACTATCAAAGGGCTATTATTTTGGAAAACATAGAATCTTGACCCTCACAGATATTTAGTTTGACATATCGTATAATGCAGGACATGTATTTTTCCCCATATTAATTTCTGTATGAACAAAGACATTCCCCCTTGAAAAGAAACAGCATGTATTTGATTGAAAATAGGATCCAAAACAGCCATTCCAGTAATGGAGGTCTCCTGGAAATAAATACTGAATATTTTTAATTCTTATTTAAACTCAGTGAAAAGCAACATAATGTCTTTTTGAAATGGGTAAGAGTTTAATGTGACTCACAATTTTTAGCTGCCTCCTTTGAGCTCTCAATAATTTACTATTTTGATAAATTACTCCAGTATCACATTGTGGCAATAGTGACAAATGGGCATTGGCTCCATATTTTTGTGTTCTATTCATACAGTTGATGATCATGTTAGCTCTCTTGACTGCAGCATTTTGTATAAGGATCTCATATTCTGCACATAATCCATGAAGATCTCTAAAAGTCCTGCCACCACATGTCAGGATAGGGTCCCTGTCCTGTGCATTTGACCTGCACACTCTGAGTGACCTCTCTTTTTTGTTTGTAGATGGATAACTTTACACTTGGTAGTAAATATGTCAGATGATAGCTAATCCATCACACCTCTAGGTAAACTGTTCTAATGATTGATTACTACTGATGTTAAATTGTTTGGTTTATTTGCAATCTGATTTGATCTGCCCTCGGATTCCAGTCTCTATGGATTATGTCAGATGATAATTCAAAAGTGCTATTAAATCATATCTTTCTTCTCTCATGAACAACTTGTAGAGCATTTGAAAGACATCTCTAAACATCATCTTTATTTAAAAGTGTTTAGTGAGGTATTTTTTGTCATAATGGTTTTTGTTTTTTTAATCTCCACATTTCTGCAGACTTTCCTGTTTGTCAATTGGCTTTTCAGGTACCTGATACTACAGCTAAACACTGCATTCCAGTAATGTTCTTCCTATATACAAAGGTGTTATATCTCTCAAATCCTGTATATAATTTCTCACTCACACTGAGGGATTGGAGTTGATTTTCTGTCTGAACCACTCCATTGCAGTTCATGTTAAGTTTATTACCTGACATAACTCTTAGAATCATTGCTTTCCAAAAGACAATCTACCAAATGGGGGAAACCTGTAATCCTTATTCCTACATGTGACAAATCACTGTATTAAACCTTATGAAGAAGCTGAGTGAGGGCTGATCTTTGAAACTGTTATAAGACATTAATGGGATTAGGCCTTGCTACGTGCATCACTTTTTGAGAATACTTCAGTGAGTTTCAACTCAACACCTGTTGTCTGATTTTTACCTTGATTTTAAAATGTTAAAATACTATGAGCTACTAATTTAAAAATCAGTATTTATTAATCAACTTCTAGATTTCGTTAAAGAGTTTGTATTTCCTTGCTAACACCCAGATGTTACAAAATAATTCACCATTTAAATCTATTCTATGTTCAGCTTCTAGCCCAAAGACTTTAGCTTGAAAGTTATTTGTCTTACAAGCGCATTGTGCACCTGTACACCCATTTAATAATATCACCCTTTTGACATCTCATTGTCTGGGATTTCATGTGTTTGCAGATGCTGAAAGTCCTTTTACTCCATGGAGACCACTTTTTCCTAGTTCTTCCTGAACGCCTGAGACTTATGACTAAGATGTGCTGCTTTTGAATGGAACTGTTCTTTCCTTTGTTGCAGAATCCATTTTTTGACTTAAAGATTCAGATCTCTGCTGACTTGGGCATATGTCTGCTTCTAGTAAGACATGGTAACAAGAGCTTTTCCTGATACTCTAATTCAGTATTAGCCTAATCATTGTCAATTAAGATAGGCTAGAGGGTAATTTATTTCATCCTAATAGTATGATTCCTTTCCTATCTTCCATGCATTTGGATTGCTTCCAGTGTATTTTCTCCTTACTGCCTTTTAGAGCAGAAATGAAGACTAGAAGTGGAAATTGTCCCCTGAGTAGGGAGTAAATCTCTTTCATTTTCTGTTTAAGGCCAGAGACTGGTTCTTTCAGATGTCCTGACTACCGTGGCAAATTGTCTGCTTGTATTGCATTTAAAGATTTACAATTTGACATGCTTTGTTGGATATTGACTTGAACGATACTAGACCCTGAAACTTGTGTACATAAAATATGTTCATCCCATACTCTTCCAACAAGTATATGGATAGCTCTTACCAGACAAACAGAAGTTTAAAACATGAAGTCAAATACAAAGAAGAAGTACATTTTATTCACAGAATGAATGATAGAGGCATAATAGTGTTAAATGAGAAGATTTGATACGACAAAAAAATGAAACTTCTGGTAGTGTTCATTCTCTCAGAATTAATCAGCAGTGTGAAATTTAAGTTGGCTGTCTGCAAACTGTCTGTTCTGCTGATTCTTTGTTGCCTAATGTGAAGAATGAAAGGGACATAAGGAGATAAAATTCTATAGTCAGGTGATCAGTTTCCTTTTTGTGATGGAGGTGACACAGAAGAGTGAGTGGTGATGTGACAGTGAAGTGACATTTTAACATTTTTCTTAATGTAGAAATATCCCCAAGAAGGCTGTATTCCTACATATTCCTGATATCTCTTGTGTGAAGAAAAGCTGTGGTATGCCTTAAGTGATCAAAAAGTTCAGTTTAGTGTTGTCTGGCATCACTGTTGCATCACAGCGTGATTGAAATAGAGTAATGAATCTGGCCCTGAGAGAGCATACAGACACTTTAGGTGGACTGAAATTGTGCTCCAAGACATATTTTTATGCACCCTGAACCTGACCGATATCAAGTGCACTTATCTACTCCAAAAATTTCAGCAATGAAGTTCACCAAAATGCATTTCCCTCTGGTGTTCACAGTATTTATATCTGGCTTATGCAAGTATGACTACTTAGTTGTAATCCACTCCCATGCCACATTTTTAAAATAAAATTCTTTTAATAAAAATATTTTTAATTAAAAAATTAATTTTTTAAAATTTGAATAAAAATAGAGCTTGAGTGTGGAGCTTGGAAAGGCGTCAAAAGAAAGTAGACCTGAATTTGTCATAGTGGTTGTACAAAGAAGTGATTGTGCTGCTTTCTAGATGGGAGTGAAATCTTATCAAATTGAGAAGGTTAACTCCTTGTACTCATGAAGATCTTGTTACTGCCCAGCTTCAGCTCTCATCATTGCAGACCACCAGGAAGGGAGATCCAGCTCACTGTCCATTGGGCCCTTTGACCTTCCTGCTGACTACAGGCGAGATTGTGCTTTCTACATGTGTGCATGTGCCTTTTATTAAATACAGGCACACTGGGAAATAAATGGAAACTATGATATCCTTTTAGTTTTGGGAAGCATTGAGAGGGGAAATATGAGAAACAATTATCCAGATTAATTTCACACTTTGTTAAGCTTGATTTAAGAAAAACAATGAGTATTTAAAAAGCACAGTGATTTCTATTTGAAAATTATTGCATGGTAGTTCTCGCAATAAGTTACTGCATTATCACTGTAAGTGGCAAAGACAATTTTGAATAGAAAGTGTCAGAAATGGCAGATTAGAATTTCTTTTGTCTAGAAGTTACATTGCCATCTTGTTTCCAGCATTTTTGTTTTATGTGCTACTTATGTAAAATTAAAATTTATCTATGACAACATGGAAGCTAATTCCGGAATAAATGAAAAATAAGTCATAAGTATCTGCAGTGAGGACAGTGAAGCAATGACATTGCTATTGAGCTGAGAACCGGGCAAAAAACATCTACAGAAAAGTGTAATTTTTTGCATTGATCTTCTACATATTTATGGTGCAAGGAAGATTATTCATACGTATTTAGATTTAATCCTACAGCCATGTTAATCTGAATGAAGTTTATTTCTTTGTAGTAAAAAAAAAAAAAAAAAAAAAGTTTAGTGAGGGTAAAAATATTAGTTCATTGTGAAACTAGTAAGTTGTGAAATTACTGAAATTGCTGATAGCAGACTGAATAAAGGAAGATAGAAGAGAGATAACCAAGAAACGTAACCAAGGAAAGATTTTAAAAATGATATACCTTTGTATATATTTCTGTTATTGCTTCCTAAATATACTCAATAATTAAAACATTAAATTACCTTTTGATGACAAATTTAACTAACTCTTTGTAAGTGTTTGCAAAAGATTCTCTAGCTTGGTTCTACAAAAAATGTGCAAGAAAACAGCAAGAATACTTTGCTTTGATGAGAATATGATCTCAATTTCATCAGTTTACAAAACTATATTAGATGCTATTTCTTTGCACACATCCTTTTCAGTTAAATTTGGTCTTCTTGCACCAAAAATTTTCAGTAAAAATATTTTCAGTTCATAGTTGATTAAACAAGTGCTATGGTATTGACTTGATGTGCTCTTCCAAACATTCTCAGGTGTTCCTACATGAAACATTTCAGGAGACCTTTGCCAGATACCTGATATGTTAGTAGGCACTGTGTCTAAGGAAGACTTGATTGCTAACACTTACTATTTTGCTAGGATCTAGAAAGTGCAGATCATAATGCTCTATCTGGGTGTTTATTGGTAAACAATAAAATCTCTGCCTGAAACTCTCCTTCTCCTCCTACCTTAGGGTTTAAATGGGTTGAAAAGGTAGCAGGAGTAAAGACAAATTTGGAAATTACATTTTAGCTTTACACTTGTCCCTATATTTGACTAAATAATGACAAGTTAAATTGGTTTTCCTTTAAAATCAGAAATGAAATGTGGAAGTTACGGGAGAAACATTTATTTGTGTATCTGTAATGCACTAGTCCTGACTGAAACGACTGCCACTCACACAAGAGAACCACTTTTAAAATAAGTGTTACCTGTACAAGTCTAAAGCTCCAAATTGGATGGAATAGTTCCAGTGTAAAATACCAAAATATCAGCATTCAGTGTGAATAGTGTACATGTCATTTAGTTATTGTGGCCGTGTACTAGTGAACACGTGAATGTTTATATGACTACATGACTGCATGACTGGAGTCTGAAATTACCTGTTTGTGCATGCTTTTGCTTAAGAGTGTAGCAGTGAATGTGCTTTTTCTACTAATTTACAAAACAGGGAAGTTGTTTTCAATTACACTTTGTACTTTTCTACCAGAAATTTACAGATGGATAATAAGAAATTCATTTTGAAAAGCACTTCTGAATTGTTTGGAAGTTCACCCAGGAAAGAAAAGATTTTATCAATGCAGCTTTATGAGGCCTTATGCTATACAAAAATTGAAAGGTATTATGTTATCTTTGCTTTGAAAAAGAAAAATTTTGTATGTATAACCCAGCATGAAGGCCTCCAGTACTGTCTGACAGCAAAGCCCTCTGGCATTCAGAGCACAGAACTCTCCATTATCTGACATCCTGGAAGCAGCCTGCTGCTTGGATGGACACTCAAGCACCCTTTAATTTCACAAACATTTGTTTTTATCTTTTACTGTATCCTGCAGATACTTTTTTGTCTTTCACCCTTGAGAGTCTTCTAATTAGTCATGGAATGGACAACTAAAAATCAGAATATAATCCGCAAGAGTTATTTATATGTCTTGAAATCCTCCCATAATGTTTTTCATTCTTCTCTTCCTCCACAAATCAATTTATTTTGGTGGCAATTTTACCTAATTAAGGGCTAAAAACCTTCTGAATAAGGATCTCAATATTTTGTCTTAATTGCTTCTCTGCAAAAAATGGTTTAATGACCTCTCAGTTCTGTCAGTACAGGCATATTTCTTAACATGCTTCTTTTCTTCTCTAGTGTTGTGCATGCAGCATTAACTGAAAGGTGAGTGGGCATTGTGCTCTCACCAGAGATTATGTGGGTGGTCAACTACTTATTCATTAAAAGGTTCTATTAGAAAGTAGAAGAGCTAACACTGAAGGGAAGGTAAACCCTGAAAGATGGAAGCAAAACCAAATAATGTTATTTCCTTGTTCATCAGTTTTTTTTTTTATTCAGAACTAGTGTCATGAGACTTGGCGAGGATAACATTTACCCAAATGCAATTCCTGCATGAATTAGAGGGTTGCTGCAAAGGAAGCAGCAGCATGAAGGAGAAACTGCAAAAAATGGTAATTATAGATGCCCTTGACTAATGGCTAGGGGTGAGATAAATGGCTTTTCCTTGTCTCATTCTGAGCATATTCTTTTATTCTGAACGAGAACAGCTCTGTATGGCAGCCAAGGGTTACTGTGTGTTTTGCTTTTTGCAGCTGTAGGATCATTTTCATGATGCACATCTTCACTGGGAAATCCTAAGGAAGTACCACGTACTTGACAATGACTGGGGGTGTGGATAGAAGAAAACTGGTTTCTAGAAGAAACTAGAAGAAAATTGCTATGACCTTGCCAGTGAAGGGGGAGCTTCTAACATTTAATTGTTGCTTACTTTTCTTACTTACAGCCTCTGCAGATCCTTTGCAGATCAATATTTGAATTTTACACTAACAGATTTATAAGAATTCATACTGCATGCTGCTCCAGCCAGCTTCCAGATGATCTATGTTGCAATAAAGTTTCTACTAACTTTTAAGGCCAGATTTTAAAGCTGAGTAGGATTTTGAAAAGTTCTGCCTTGATTTAGGTAGTTCACATCCCTTCAGATACATAAGGGATATCACTATGGAGAGTTTCAAATACTGAGGCCTATTGTAATCCTCAAATTCTCAAGGGTATCTGAAAATCTGATACTTAATTCCTCAAAAGTATATGCAGCTGCCTCCGGCATTGTTACTTTGTTCATAACCTTTATCAATAATATGGTAGCTCACTGTTTGCCTGCTTATGGAATAAAGGTTCCTTGTGCATAATTTATAGTATAAAAAAAGTTGTGCTATGTTTATTTTAGCCAATAGTCATATGCAGCTGGACCTGTAATATAAGAGAGATATTGAAGTCTTTTGTCTTTTGTTTAGGTTTTTCTTTTTTACCTTCAGGTGGAAAAAAAATATCAAGAAGTAACTTTTTTGACTCCTTCCTCTTTAAAGCAATTAGGCATGCAAATGCATGAAGAAGAGCTGAGACTACATTTAAACCCCGTCTATGGGAGGGGGATTGCATCATGGTTGCCTAAATGTGTGACCAACTGGGAAATATGAAAGTGTCAGCACTGCTTGAGATGTGGTGAAATAGATTAATATGGGAATATATCAAAGCAGTGGATGCAGAGAAGAGCAGAGGCAAAAGGGAAAAAACCTACTAGAGCAGAAACCTTCAAAATACTGGAAAATACCCCAGAAAACTCTGCATCCATGTTTTATATCCACTCTGTTGTGTGTATCTTTAATGAATGGCATTTAATGACAGATGGGGCTGTGAAAAAGGCCAAAATACTTATGATTTTTTTTTCTAGTAAATAAAGTGTTTCCCCTTTAGGCTTTTTTTTTATTCCAGTTTTAATGAGGCTTCCCTTTACTGGTGCCATGAAGTGTTTGATTTGCATGTGCAAATTCAAGATTAATATGAGCGAACTTTGTTAGATTTAATAATCTGTTGTTGCCTATGAGAAATGTATTGCTTTTTTTTCCTTCTAGTATTTTGTGTTATATGCTTAAATAACTTAAGTACACAGGATATTTGTGCCAACTGTGATTTTGTGTTTTTGCAGGATTTTAAATCAAGTGTTAAAATTAATTTTATTTTAAGAGAGTTTATAAGCTTCCATGTTTTCCTTTCTTTTTTTTATTTTTTTCCTTTGGGCTTAAAAAAAAAGCAATGTAATTGTTTGTGTTTGATGAACACAGTATTTTGAGACTCCGTCTCTCAAAATAGCTATTCAAATTGGAATCCTGTAGAATTTTATAATTGCTCTGGACCTCTGAGTCATCTGCAGAAATATTTTTAATGATCAATCGACCATAAAACTCATAACTTTTATTTGAGGCCCCTCAAGAACAAATTGATTCAGTGTTTCCATATGATTAAGGAAAATACTCTTCTAGTTAGAGATTTGCATTAAAAGGTGAAGAAATAGGGAAACAAAGAGCAATTCTGATTTGGAAGGGTGAAACATCCTACACTAATAGTGTAATAAAATTATTAAAACTGAATATTTGATTAATTTTCACTGTACTCTTCATACATATAATCACAGCCTCCACCTGAGAAAGTGAGGGGTAAAGCAATTTCTTCTCTTGCCTGCAATTCCCTCTTAGCACATGATTAAAGGCTTATGCAAAACATCAAGAGAAAATTCATTAACTTGGCAACCACACAGTTTTACCCAATGCTACTGATGCTGAGGTTGGAATATATGCATGTGTAAGTTAGAAACAAATTTCACATTTTAGTATTAGTGGCAGGTGAGTTGCATTGGTAATTCCATCCACTGCAGCCTGTCTAAAATAACTATATGCAGCAATTCATGCATGTAATTCAGCTACCTGATTCATTAACATTTAAACAGTCTGTTAGGAAATGGCCATAAATTAGATGCCTTGCAGATCCTTGGCAAAAGTGTGTTGAACAGCCATTGATACAGTAAAGCCTTGTCAAGAAAAAAATTACCTACATGCTATAGTAACAAACATGAGTGTTTTGTGTTTTTTCAGTGTGCCCTTTTAAGGATGGCATCTAATATCACTGGGGCCACCGAAAAATACTATAATTGTATGAAAGGAGGGCAAACACACTGCACTTATTTACGGGTAAATGTTAGTGGGGCTATCTGTGTCTGGAAAGAAACAAAGACGTAGAATCTAATCCAGAATATTTTTTAAGCAATGAAAATGTTCCAATGGATGGAAGATAAAAGTCTCCACAAAACCCCATTCCAGGGAGTTCCACATCCTTGAAACATGTTTTTAGCACTGTTATATTCCTATGAAACAGAGTAATGGAGTGAGGAAGGAGCTGGGAACACCTCATCCTGTTTTATCCCCCAAGGGTTGATAACCCCATTTCTTATCAGCTAGTATAAGCTTTTTGGAATTCTGTACTATGGCAGTAGGGCACAGACTAGCTCCAAAGTGACTCATCTGTGGAACATTCTCCCTTCTGTCACAGGTCCTTCACCACTGTGCCTCTCCTGTTGTGTCCTCCTTCCCTCTTGGTGCTCACCTTGGACAGGACCATTCCCATCACCTTCATCTTTCCTGATGAATTCTTTCAGTTCTGGCAAAGAACCATAGCACCAGACTGAAGGGTACACAACTGGGCTTGTATATGTTACAAAATCCTGCATATATGCTACATACCTTAGGTTATGTTCTGTGCCATGAGAGCATGTGAAGGAGTTTAAGGACACAAAAATCTGATTAGATACTGATTAAGGTATGGCAGAGGGACTCAGATCTGGTACCAATACTGTGTGCTTCCGACCAGCTTCACTCAAAACCATACTGAAGTGCTTTTTGAATTGGCATAATTCAATTTCTTTCCAATGTGGATGATGAAGGAAAGGGATCAGGTCCTTATACTAGAAGCTAATTCAAATCTGGATTCATGAAAACAATATCATCAAGATTTTCACATCTATGTGTACAGAGGGATTTAATCACTTGATACAGTAACTACACAGGCAATACTAGTTTAAAGGTAAAAATGGAGAAGAATAATTTCGGGGAAACAAGAACTTCTGTCATTCCTGTGTAATATGTATGATTATTTTTGGTGGCTTGCAACCAACAACAGAATGCCTGTACTTATATCATGTGCTACTGTGGTTCCAGTTCTGGAAACAATTTCCATTTGTTTCAGGAAACCTAATTGTGATAACTGAAGTGACAATTGTTTTGTTACTAATCACTTATTTTCATAGATTTTGGCCCCTTGGTGTATTGTTATACCACAACAGAAATTTACCTATTTTTTAAACCCAAAATTACCTTGTGAGCTACTGGTAGGTCTGACATTTGGGTTATTTCTTTAATACGGGAAGAGGTTCCCATTTAGTTTTCCCATGGTTATGTTGGACAAGCTGAAGATCACTTTTGCAAATGTCTGAATTAACTTTTCCTCTGGAAAGTTGGTTTTAGTCCTGGTCATGCAATGCACTCCCATCTTGTGACAACAGCCAGCAGATCAGTTATGGTCTAAATAAGCCAAGATCCTAGGGGCATTTAAAGTCAGCATTTTTTAACTACTCAAAGAGCAAGCCTGAAAAAGTGTGTTAGGAACCCATCTGAGTGGCATCTTAATGCTCTGTTCTAACCTCATTAACAGCTCAATATATTGCTGATCATGAGGACAGAGTGGTTCATAGGCTACATGGAAGACCTTTTTTTTTTCCTCAGGCAAGGCAGAACTAATAAAGCTATGAGTTCTTCACAACATTCAGCTGATCAAACCAATTGATTTTACTGATACCCAGAACAATATTTCCTGGCAAACTCTTTGGGAGAGTGGGGCTCTAGGGACTGGGCCTTGATTTAAAAATATATTGTAACACCCGCATTTGGAGTTTACTACTTCCTTTAGAACAGAAATCGTAACTAGACTCTGGAGAAGTCCTTATCGTGTTTTTTATAAATTTTATATGCCACAGATGTTTTAGACTTGCTAAAAGTCTTAAGAATTTTTCCACAGTGCTTTAATTCTTTACTACTGCCATGAATTTTATAGTTCTACTTTATTGGCCTTTTTTGAGATATTTCAAAATATTAAAAAGTAAAAAACTTTTTAAATTACTCTGATGTTATTGGACATTTCTATTGTCTTGTACACTAGGAATTTGTTTCATAAACAACTAGACTATTTGTTGGGAAAATATGCAGAAACAGACATGTTCAAAATAACTTTTTGTGACTTCTTTTCCTCTTTGCTTTCCTTTCTATTGGAATTAGTGTTGATTAGATCTGTATGTCTAGTCCATTTCTAGATGAATATAACCTGTTTTGACTGGTTAAATCACCGATTAGGAACTATTCTCTGATTTCTTTAGTATTATTTTCTCTTTAGAGAGTAACCTACACGAAAAGAATTTGTTGCTTCTGCGGACATAATGAATGCATAGGTGATATATTCTCAATTTAAACTTCTTCTCCTTTCAGAAAACTGAAGTAGTTCAGTGAATTCTGGATTTTTCATCAGTTTTGGTTTTGACTGTTGATGAATAGAACCGTTAAAAAGGGTAAACACTAGAATATATCTTTGAGAAGATAATGCTGCCAGATTTTGTTGGATTTATTTTATATTAAATTTCAGTACTTTATTTACCATCACAGACATGATCTCTGGTATTTAAAAAAAAAGGATTTTAATAGCTACTGAATTGCCATGGAATAGAGACAGCCATCAATAAACATCCTTTATTTTCTAGCTATTTTGTATAGTTTTTTAAATTTTCTGAAGGATAATTGCATTTTTCTTGTGTGCATCTAACTACTGATAGTTTTAGAACTGTTCCCATAAGCAGCGCTTTTCTAGTAATGCTTCCAAATCTCTGAAATTAAACACATTTATTGCAAGAATAATTCTGCCTAGGAACAAGCTAGCATATTTCCAGTGAAATAAGTGGAATTTTGCAAAATATATCAAGCAAATTGCTTCATAATTTGCATTCCATAATGTTAATACAAATTTCTTTGTCATGAAATGCTATCCAGTTTCTAAAATTATCACTCTTTCATGATGCAAAGCAAACATATTTTTCAGTTTATTCTGAGATGTGGGAAGAGAAAGGCACAGACTGTGTATTTATTACTGAATGTTCTTGTTAACTCTGAACATATTACGTTTGTTGTATCTATCATCATTATGTATAGAAATACATCATAATGGCCTCAGTGTCCCATAAATAAAATATTATTTAAGCTATTGAAAAAAAAAATCGTTTGAGAATAAAGTACAGATATTTGCTGGATCTGAAGGTTATTCTGTGGGAATGTTCAGCTTTTTGCCTCATCCAGCCTAAGCTCTGAGGTCTTTGGAGATTTCCCTTTAGTTTATTATGTTGACCCAGAAGGCCTGCCTGTCTTTCCTAGATTTTTCTGACTTTCTCATGTTTACCCCTTGAGAAGTTACTGTGAGTTCAGTGTAGAGATGGGGGCTGTACTTTAAACTGTACTTTAAACTGAGTAATGGCAGCACTGTCCTCAAACCCTGTGGGGTTCCCTGAGCCCACTGTTTGCAGGAGCTGTGAGTCTTAGAGCTGTGAACAGCACATCTTGACCTACCAGTGTGACCATGTCAGCTGCTAGTGAGGAGCAGTCCTTCTACACATCTCTCTTCTGACTTCCATGCTCAAGGGAATCTGGAAATGTTCATTAACTCTGGCTTGTGGGCCAATACAAGCAACAAAATAGTGCCCTATGACTAAAATCAGGATTCTGCACTGGAAGAACAGCAAGAAATATATCTGTGCTAGCTAGGTCTGTGCAAGTAAGAGTGTGTGTTAAATACTTAGGGAGGATAAAGGGGAACATCAAGGGGACAAAAGTGAACTGATTCGACTATTTATCCACTGGAGTTTGATATTCTCATCTAATATAGTTGATTTTTTCAATAATTTGTATTTGAATAGACTGGAATTTAAAGTTTCTCTAGAAACTATCACATCCTAACTCCTTCCTTTTTGTGACATTGAGACTATACTGAAGTTTCTGACTAATTTAGTCCTGGTTTACATTTCAGTCCACATTCATCTGTGACATGTTAGATCTATAGTTCATGGGATTTTCAAGTAGCCTCTGGACCAGTCTGAGAAATGTTGTGTGGGTTTTCTGGTTTTTTTGCTATGTTCTTTACTTAAACACCTGACTATATTTCTAATTTCATATTTTAAAATTATTTGTTAATCAAAAGTTACTTCCAAAGTTGTTTGAGTTTTAAAGCAAAAATTATTTTTCACTGCAAAAGTCAATGAATAAAAGGTGGATTCATGCTTATATCTGTTTGTGCAACACCTAAATAGCAAATCAAGATGCATTCAGTTCACACACTGAAATTACAAAAGTTGTTGTCTTTTTTCCTTGGCCCCTCCCCCTTTTTTTAGCTTCAGATCTTTTCCAAATCTACAATAAATGATTTTGCACAATGGCTGAGTCTTAATTTATTCCGTTTAAATTATTTAACATTCATTTATAGAATATTGGAACATTTTATTTCAGGATATTACATTTGTCATGGATTTTTTTTCAAGAAGGAGCGCATAACTCTCAAGATGAAGTTGTTTGTTACACAGTTTTTCCATATTTAGCTTGATAAATCAGGCATTAGTGGCTGTCAGTTATAGTAACACAAGCTGCAGAGGCCCTGCATTATCAGAAAACTTTGAGTTCTGTCAAAGCTCACGGTGTGCAGAGAAATCCTACACAGACTGCAAAAGTAAGAACATTGTGCTGGCTGTATTTGGCATTCACTACAGGGGAATCCCAGTAGCGTAGAACAGATGCTCTAAGTGAGAATGACATTATGTCTGCAAAGGTAAGGTTTCTTTTTGCCTTTAGACATTTCTTGAGACACAGGAATTTATTGAAATGCATTGTTTCAAATGGCTGGGAAGGGAGATCAGCTGTTATGGTGGAAAAAAGACAAATATGAAAGAGATAAAAAAGGGGGCAGGTATATCTTCAGGAAAAAAAAATAAAAGCAAGTCATATTTTCATAACAAAAAATATGGAAACCAGCAATAGAACCTGACTGCTGTATCCACATAGCTCAAGGGAACTGAGGGAGAGATGGGACTGAACTTGTCTCACACTGGTGAGCAAATCAAATCCTGGTGCATTTTCATCAACTGTCAGAAACAGGCAGATATTTCTTTGGGGCTAGGCAGGAAATTAGGCTATTAAGTTACAGCTTTTTCACAGAGCTCTTGTCATTCTCTTCCATTCTACAGATGTTCTATCAAAGCAAGTCATTGTGACCATTTATCTTTCCAAACTTATACTTTTTCCAGAGCTAATTTTTTCCCTCAGTACTTGAGGTCTTTGTACTCTGTGTCTTGCTTCCCTGATCTTGTATGGATCTAAGATTAATTTGCACTAGCAAGGAGTTCAACAACAAAATCAATTTCAATTGGGTCAGGTGAGGTCACTCCCAGCTCAGCAGTGTGAGGAAAAAAAAGATTATTATCATTCTGGGAACACTACTACTTTAGTATGGAGGGGAAAAATGCCTGTTAAAGACCTTTACAATAATTTTCATAACATTAGAAACCATTAATTTTTTGTTTACTTTCTGAAACTTTAGCATAGTAATCTATATGTAAAAAATTTGTGTTACAGGATGTCTTTTTATTCTTTAAGGAGAATTGAATAGAATTTGTTAGCTGACTGGTTGCATTTCACAAAAAATGTGGCTCTGACAACATGATATAGAAATACCTTTGATAGATCTTTTTATATCCTTAGCACATAGACAGTGTAAATTAAATAGCAACATTATGTCTGTTAGGTATTCCATGCACCATATCACAAATAGACAGTTGTAAAGGAAATTTAATTTACAGCTTAAAGGAAATATTTCAGACAAAAAATGTTTAAATGTTTAAAATTTAATTTATAAGGAAAGAAATCCCAACCTGTTTACAGAATCTCGTCTTTAGTGTCCATTTTATATCATAGCTTTGAAAGAAAGATAAAAGAGGAAGCAGCTTCAGCTCAAATGCTTAATCAAGCATTAGTATTTCATGTGCACTGGATCTTATTTGTTCCCTCAGGTAGAGAATACCAGTTAAGAAAATGCACATGTATGCTACAGTTCATTTCTACAGCATCAGATTTACAAGGGAATTAGAGCTGTATGTTTCCTTTAGGACAGCTGTGCAAACTGGTGCTAACTAAAGACCTGTCCACACAGGCTAAGAGGAAGGAAAAGCTGCTTAACTGAAATTGCTGGGTCATTTTTTTTTTCTGCTTTTTCTTAAATTTTTGTATAATCTATGTTGAATAGTGACAAATACCTTAGTATTTTTAAGTTAAAATCTGTATTCTGATGCCTGGGAAATAACATACTTTGGATTTAAAGGTTCTGTACATTTATGTCCAATAGAAAAAATGGAGTGAAGTAGGTTAGGAAGATTATTTTATGGAAATGCAATTGTCTTAAAAATGAAAAGGAAGGCATTGGAATAATTCCAGTTGTGCTGTAACAGTCCTGACTTCAGGTGTTGACCTTAATCAGTTTCATTATATGCAAAAAGATTCAGATTTTCTGGGTCAAATTCTCCCCAAGTGTATTTTCCCTGAATTTTCTGGAGTAACACTCGCGGTGGATGTGGCCTACTGATCTTAAATTTCTTCCATTTCCTTTTTGTGTGATCAAAACATTTAAAATGAAATAATGCTACTAATAATTCCTTAGAGAAAAAGATACTAGACATATGTTTCTTTATTCTAAGAGTCTGAGTTAAATCCTCTGTCTATAAATATATACATAATTTTGTTCTTTGTACAAGCTTAGATGATAAATTATTTGAATATCATTGAAAAATAAAAAAACCCTAAAATGAAAACTCTATAGCCAAAGTTTATTTTATTACAAAAACAAACAAACAAACAAACAAACAAACAAAAAAACAAAAACCCAAAACAA
>JANRGV010000062.1:94258806-94279637 GCA_024734035.1 Alethe castanea
CTCTTTTTCTTTCTCTTTTTCTTTCTCTTTTTCTTTTTTCTTTTTTAAAATTTTTTAAAATTTTTTATTTATTTTTTATTATTTTTATTTTTCTTTCTTTTCCTCTCCAGGCAGGTTTATTTCTGTCTTGTCTTAATAGATGTTAGTTTCATAACTGTGGTTTGCCATCAGACTTTGACTCCTACCTGTCAAGCTCTATCAGCAAGTTATCTATGTTGAATATTCTTTTAGCCTTATGCAGAGCATTACAAAAGATAAGTGAATGGTGGTGAGTCTCCTCACATGTAGAATTTTGCTTTTTATCCAACACCTACAGCCTAGAACAACAAGCCATGCAGCTGTGGAATTTATATGATCCATACTTGATCTCAGCCCCTGCTTAAGATCCTACATTGTATTATTTATGGGTTTGAGTTGGTATTGACTTTGAGGAGCCGAGACTAAGCATCTCTTTCATTAGACTATGACAAGGATTCCATACCTCAAATGTAAAACAAGTATGTCATATACTCATATCCTCTTTACTTTGTACATGCTTTAATAAAGCCTTGTAAATGTTTGGAATTTGGAATATTTACCTTGAAAATCACATTTTTTCATTAAATACTAGAATAATGAATCTAGGAAATCAAACAATATGACATAAATAATAACATGACACGTTACTTGAGTCAACCACGTAACCAAAATGACAGCTCAGAGAAGGGAAGAATGCAGGTGTCTTAGCTGTCTGCCAGTGTGTTTTGAGACACTGGTAGGTACAGGGTAATGATCAATGTTACTCATCAAATGAGTAACATACAAGTAAATTTTCCCTCTTCCTTAATGATATGAGATTCATCAGCTTTAAGGAAATGATGCAAAAATTCAAGCACTACTCAGGCTGGAGAAAATACAGTCAGCCAGTCAGGGCTTTTCAACTTTTCCATCAGTAGAACCAAGGTTTGGCTTCACTGGCTTCTAGATTTACAATGATACTATTAAAGCCAAGAAGTTGGGCTAGTGGGGCATGCATGAATTGCAAGAAAAAGTGTTTAAAATACCTTCTGGTTGTTTATAACAGCCTCTTTGACTGTATTTATTGATCTGAAGGCAAAGCTGGTGGAAAAAAAAGTGAGTATTTCTTAGATGCCTTATAATCCCCTGGTAAAACTTAAACCTCATGTTAGGGTTAAATGGATATCCAAAGTTGGATTCATGGCAGTCTTTCAATTAATTTGTTTCAGTTTTCCAGCAATATTGTATTTCTGAAAGAAGTTAGGACCTAATAGAATGTATAACAGACAAAAGCAATGGTGGAGAGAAACTGAGAAACACACAAAAGAAAAAAAAAATAGAAAAAGGGTGAAGGGAAAGAAAAATCACAGTTAATGCTTCCAGGAAGAATCCCAGTCCAAGAAATGGAATACCTCATACTCCTTCCCATGGCTTCAGACCAAAGTTTCTGAGAATTTGTCTACTTGTCAGACATAACCACTCCTTTAATACATAAACAGACATCATCACTGTTTGCCACACTGGCAAAATACTGATATCATTAAAAATCTCTTTTTTATTATTCAATCTAAATAATAGTGCAGATATTTAATCTTTTTTCCCTTCGCCCAAAGCTGGAGTTCACTTTATGGACTCTCATTTGTCAATATTCTGATAAATTTGATCACAGTGTGGGAAGTCTAGACTGATATGTAAATTCATTACAAGTTGTACCAAATGAAACAGTGGATTGCTGTCAGAATCTTCTCCTTACAGAACGGGTGTATTATGCAGTTACATGACAAAGCATGACGGGACCCATGGGTATCTGTCCTTGGTCACCCTTTCCTGATTTGTCCTTTCCTGATGCATCTCCAAACAGGTAGAATGGGCAAAATTGTGAGAAAAGCTGATACTTTTTGATTTTAAGTCCCCTGGCCTGACTCCTAGATCACAGCACTGAAGCTTTTAAATACCTTTATTACTGTAATACCATTGAAAGTATTCAGTAACTGGGAGGGAAAGTGCATATGGGAAAGTTGCACTGGCAAGTGTCACTAGTCAAGAGGAAGAATAACCGTTTCTTGCAGTACCTGTTATTCCTTAGAGCTCTCTCAAACATACTTAGCACATAAAATCTGACAAGATTAAAACCTCAGGTGGTATGGCTTCAGGCAAAGGAGAAATTCAGTTACCTGTCAGTAGTAATAATAAAGAGATGACTGAAACCACCACAACACTATCTTTCCCCTGGATTACGTCTGTTTTAAGTTGCCTGTACTGAGCAGTTATTCCCCCTGTCTACTGATGAAAGAATAAGTTGATGTTGTGCAAAGGAAGAGCAAGCTTTAAATCTATTTTATGTTTCTTTGAATACTTTTTAATGACATTTTTACTTTTCTGTTTGCTCTCTTTTAAACTGAGATATAAAAAACTAACAGCTTCCAATGTCATTAGCAGGTAGGTGGTACTCAAATGCATTCCTTACTTTTCTTTTGACGTGCATGCATCTTATGAAGTAAAGATTTCAGCTGAACCATAAATATGGCCCACTTCATGGCTTCCACCAGAGTCAGTTTCATTACCACCAGGTATTCCTACATCAAAACTAATTTCCTTTTAATAGAGACTGTAGTCCACTTTTTGATATAGTGTGCTGAAAGGCTACAACTATGTCCTATATTTTGAACACCTACATTATCCTTTTAAAAAAAATTCACACATAGTGAAGGGAATGCTGATGTATTTTTTATACCTATACTAATACTATACATTTTAAAATCCTTTTGCACTATGTTTTCAGATTAAATTATTTTTTTGTTTTTCCCAATTAAATACTCTCTGCATGTTCTGATTTTTACCCAGTTAGCTGTGAAACACATCCTTTCCCATCAAATGGATTCGAATTCTTCTCTGAAGTAAGAACAGTAGAAAGCAGATTTTCTCCTGTAGATGTCTTGATTATCCTAAAAATTATAAACAGAATTTTCAATCCTTTAGGATGGTAATATTTTCATGGTATAGAGTTTAGTGTGATTTTATTTTTTGTATCCCTTTAATGCATCACTGACTGACTGACAGTCAGGGAACAGAAAATGCAACAGCCATATGACTGCTGGGGTTCATTTACAAACCTTTGAAATGAAGTTGCTTTGTAAAATCTGGGGAGAAAGATTTAAAGCCAGAGATCTATTTAGCATGGCCCTACAGGAAGCAAAAAGATTCTTCCAGGTGGAATTTGACACATATCCAGTCAAGTTTTTAAATGGTAAGTCTGGTCACTTGCATAGCAAATACACAAAGATAAATAGGGCACATCTTTGATGTAGGCCTTTAAAAAATAAAAAAAAAGACAGATTGTGGGCCACTTAACCAGATGCCACAGGGTCTACACAGGGCCTCTGTAATCTTGTTTTTGTAACTGCTGCATCTATTAAAAAATGAACAGAAGCCAGAATGCTTGTAAATGAGAACATCGTCTTCTCGACACAGCCTCCCTTTTGGAAGCTTTCCATTTGCTTGTTAGTGAGTGATATCCCTCAGTCATCAGCACATTAACATTTTACCAAGTTTTTTTTCAGTTTCAGTTTAAAAGCTCTTTTTTTTTTCTTTTTTTTTTTTCTGCTTTCTTGTTGGATCCCAGCTAGATGCTTATGCTATTTCTTCTCCCTGAAGTACACAGTAAAGTTTTTGATTCTGTGACCTCAAGAGCCATGTGCAAAAATGTGAGTCCATTGCAGAGCATTTCAGTGGTAGAACTTCTCTTCTAATAGTGTTAGATGAGCATAGGTGAGAAATTCTGTTGATATTTAGACTAGCATTACAATAAATAGTTGTGCTGTGCAAAGCCTTGGCGAAAGCACTTCTTCAAATGTGTTGAACTGTGGCAAAACAGTTTTGCAACTGTGTTAAACTAATTTATGGAACTCAGCAGAATTTTAAAATACACCTGGTTTCGCTTCTGGACCAGATGGGTTTCTTCCTCTCCTCAATAAAATCACAATTTAACTTTCTTTATATATAGCCATTTGGGATTACAAAACTCAATAAATAAATAAACACTGTCGTATATGTATATGTATATGTATATGTATATGTATATGTATATGTATATGTATATGTATGTATATGTATATGTATGTATATGTATATGTATGTATATGTATGTGTGTGTGTATGCATATATATATATATGTATTACAGAAGAAACTTTTTTCAATAGGATTCATAGTAGTAATGAGAGACTGCTGAAATATTGTCTGCTTTCCACAATTGCTGCAGTACAGTCTTGGCATGGCTTCCTCTGTCATTATTCATCAGACATAATGGTAGATTACATCATTCAGAGTGAGGTTTTTTCCCTAAACATGACTTCAACTCTTACACCTATCAGTTTTGCCATTTATTTTTCGACATGGGAATTGAAGAGACTTTTCCACTTCCAAAATTTTACAAAAGATTGATTCTCTGCATCATTTATGTATGACAGCTGCTTTCTCAAAAGAATTTTCATGAAACTTTCATTACTAAGTCTGTGGTTCATGTTTGTAGAAGCTCAGCCATCAAGTCAGTACCCTAAACAATGTCTCAAATTCACTTTCCTAACCTTTCTAGGATATGGAGTAAGTTCAATTGGTCACTTGATGAGATCTTTGAATATGAAGTGCCCCTAAAGCTATTGCACATTTATTCAAGGGCTAAAAATGTGTGGGGCTGTTTTTTGTCTGTTTGTTTGGTTTTTTGGTTTTTTTTTTAATATTTGAAATTTGACTGCTAATATTTTTAAGAAAAGCAAAGGGAAATTCAAGAAAGACAATGGCAGAAGAACTAACCACTTAGAATCTGACTTAATTCACATGTCCTTGAACAATTAAATAAGTCATATGGTCCAAAGATGAGAACCTTTGGCTGTATTTAAATGAAATCAAGTGCTCCAGGAGACACCAAGACTGGGATGCAATAACTGATGTAAGTGCATAATCAGTATAGAAAAGTCATCAGGCATTAGGTAATGACATTGGCTCCCTGAAAAATCTCTAGATAAATGAAGGTGTGCATGAATGCAGTTAACAGAAGCCAGCAAGCACAGTAGGGATCACCTGAGCTAAGCAGCAAGAAACACTGAAGGGGGGGTGTCTGTGTCACTACCACCCAGAAAATTTATGTCAAAAAATGACAGTTTAAAGATTAAATAATACTTGAGTTGGGATGCAGAAGTCCTAAATTTGAATCTAAAGAAACCTAAACCAGTCATCATTAAAACACCTCACTATAAAAAAATAACTTAAGACTTTATGAATGTTTCTTTCAATTAATTGCATGGGGAATCACGTCTGACAAACACAGAAGCTGATGATTATGAAGTCCTATATGTTACTATTCCAAAGTCCATTAACAGGATAGATCTGGGGAAATCGCCCAATAATCTTTACTCACTGCACATGTGTTTGGTATAGAGTAACTCAATTCTTTCTAGGGGAAACTGAATTGGAAACTGCTTGGAAAGTGCCTACCAAACACATTGTGAATCCTTAGAAAGGCCTGATCCACTGTTTGGTCCTCTGGCTAGTTTCAAATCACATGTATGATGGAGATGTTAGATTCAGGTCACTACGCTAATCCTCTCCTAGGTAAATGGAGAAAGATGACTCAGCAGTGACTCAGTCTGCTGGTGTAGTCCTGTTACTAAAAAAACATGTTTTGTTGCAAACTTTGCTCTTCTTGGCTGTCTTGAGTTCTGTTGCCACAGTAAGATAAAAATAAAATTTCTCAGGCTTTGTGGATGCATTCTCTAAATCCTTATTTTTGAATCTAGTCCATAATAAATATTATTGAAGAGGATGTTCCTCACAGATACTGCAGTGACGTTCAGGGACTTAGCTAACAAGATGAGTGGGCAAAGAGGGCAGATTCTCTTGGCTTTGTCTTACTGGAAAAGGAGAAGAAAATACTGTTGCCTCCCATCTACAAATAATTCAAGGACTTGGTTAAATCAGAAAGCCCTAATGCAGGTGCTGCCATTAATGCTTTTTGCAGTTCTCATAAGGCAGTTTGGCACTCAGAAATCCACACCAATTTGCACTTCTTGAGCTTCATAAAGAGGCTTCACTAAAAATCCATAGTCTAAAATCCACAACCTGCATAACCCAACCACTCCTAGAAAGACCTGCAATTCTTGGACATTGTGAGGTTCTCAAGAAACAAACCACTACACAGTCTAAATTAATCTTTTTTTTTTCTTCTTACTCGTGGGGTTTAATTTCTTCTTTACAAGCATTTTACCAATGACTTCATAGGTAAAAAAAAAGATTTGTATATTTTTCTAAATTATTTGCTGGAAAAAGTACTTTCTTAATAAAAGGCAAAAATAAGAAGAGATGTCTCATTTTCAGATAGTTTTTAATAAAAACAAAAGAAAAAAAATCCAGGGAAAAGCTCCTATCTAACATATCCAGCCTTCACTTTTACCTATGTGTAAGAATAAGCCATAAAACTTTAGCTGAAAGATTTCCAAGTGTTATTTAAGTAGACAAAAAATATTCAAGCATATCCATATGCAGTGCCCTATGTGGCCTAAGAGTGGGCAGAAGTACAAGCTATTTTTTCTGACCACTTTTGCTTGGCAGTTGGGAACACAAATTAGTGCTAATTTTTAATAGTACCTCTTGTATATTGTGCATCTCTGTAATTGGTCTGAACTAAGTTTTGTAAGTTTGTGGAGAATCTTATTCTTTACAATGCAGCATTTTTAAGGCAATTCATATCTGAGCTTTACTTGGTCCTGTGGTATATAACCATCTATTTCAGTTCTTTGTGTTTTTCCTTTGTGTTAGAAAGATAATGTCTCTTTCCACTTTTAAAGGCTCTAAAAATATTTTGAGATGTTCATATTTGCATTTTATGTATTATTTTTATTGTTTGCTACTATCAGACTGCCTTCTCAACTACAGAAAATAAAACCCCAAAAACCCAGCCCTGGAGTGATATGCTTTGAACAGCTTTTACAGTAAATGAGGCAGAGAAATCAGCAGGGAGGGTATTACAGGAGAATGAATAGCTGCAACTTTCTGTTTGAATTGTGTTCATGCTAAATTTCTCCCCAGGATTGGATTTGACCCTTTCCATGGTCAGCTTATGTTTTTATGGAATCATAGAATCATTTAGTTTGGAAAAGGCCTCTAAGGTCAACAGGTCCAACTGTTAACCCAGCAGTGCCAAGTCCAGCACTAAACCATGTCCCCAAGGGCACATCTTTTTAAATAGCTCCAAGGACCGTGACTCCATCACTTCCCTGTTCCAATGCCTGTTCTAATGCTTGACAACCCTTTCAGCTAAGAAATTTTCCCCAACATCCAATCTAAGCCTCCCCTGGCACAATTTGAGGCCATTTCCTCTTGTGGTACTGTTTGTCACTTGCGAGAAGAGACCAACCCTTACCTCACTAGGATCTCCTTTTAGGTGGTTGTAGGGAGTTATCATGTCCTCCTCAAGCTTCCTCAGCTGCTCCTCAGAGGATGTATGCTCCAGACATTGCCCGAGATTTTTGCCCTTTTCTGGACTCACTCCTGCCCCTCAATGTCCTTACAGTGAGGGAGCCACAAATGAAAGACAGAATTTAAGGTGCAGCCTCACTAGCACAGAGGGATGCTCACTGCCTTGGCCCTGCTGGCCACATTATTTTTGATACAAGCCACAATGCCACTGGCCTTTTTTGGCCACCAGGGCCCTCTGCTTGCTTGTGGTCAGCTGCTGTCAAAAGTGTACCTGGGCCCCTTTCTGCTGTGCAGCTTTCCAGCTGCTCTTCCTCAAGTGTGCATCATAGCGTGGGTTTGTTGTGAGTCAGTTGCAGGCTCTGACACTGCTTTATAATGTATCTGCCACTGTGGTTGAAGCCTAAGGTCTCTGCGTAACTTCACCTAACAAAACCTGGCTATTCCAAATACATTTGTCATCCTAGTCACAGGTAGGGTCTTTCTTGTATACATTACCAAGGCATTCTGCATTTCTCCTTTTTTTTAGTTAAGTTATAGAAAAAACCACCACTACAAATCATAATGGAAAGCCAGCCTTGCAGGATTGCTTTCAGATCATGAAACATGGATTTTGCCTGTCATCCAGGCTGTGTCTCCCTTTCTGATGATACTGATAGTGGTGCTGCTCCATTTTAACTGAACAGTCTGCTGAGTCTTGTCATGTTTCTTGCCAGAAGCTTATTTGGTCTCCCTGTCCAGTCTTCTTTAACTGTCCTGTGGAAATACACTTTAAAAAAAAGAAAAAAAGAAAAAAGTTTAATTTACTTTCTCATTATCCCAATAGAATTTGCATGCCATTCATACCAGCTGCATAAAGGGCTTATTAGCCTTTACTTACCCTAAGTTTGAGCAAAGCCTTGGCTTTGCCGCTTCTCCCTGCGCTTGGCTCAGCAGGCAGGCAGTGATTGCTCTCGGTGCCTGCTGCAGCCAGCTGTCTCCTGCCCTTTGGCATGCACAGGCTTTACCTCTCCTCCCCAGAGCTCCGGGCCACCGAGCCCTGGGCAGTGCTTCTCTTTCAATTGACCACGCTGCTTGGGGAGTCATGTCAGAGCTTCAAAAAGCTTCCCACAGCTTTAGCACAGCGACGCCGCTGCCTGGCTTGGCTTCTCCAGCCGGCTGCTCCACAGCTCCATTTCTGCAGCTGTCCCTGCCCTACCGAGGCACAGCTTGCTGCCTTCTCTTCCTCTAGCTCCTCTGCTTTGTGATACTGCTCCCAGCTGTGTTTTTCTTCTGCTGACGGCTGAGGTCACAGGAAAAAGCATTCTTTTCAGATGTGGTTGTGTTTTTTAATGCTTCCAACTGAATACACAGTTAGTGTCTCTGAAAATACAGTGTGAAAGTAATAAAAATTGAATTAAAATTTCTTTGGAATAACTGTGCAAAAGTTTAAAATGTGGGTCTTCTACTGTTGCAGGGTGAAAACACTGAACAAAACTCTGACATAAGGAATAAAATCTGACAGTATCAGTGATCCCAGTATGGAATGTGAAAAAAGAGGCTTTTTTTGTGCCTCTGTATTAAAGATCTAGGCACTATTAAGATGGTAGGATTTATTTTAATTTTTTTTTAGTTTTCCCTTGTTTCTGTTAAATGCTTAAAGGAAATTCTGCATTCATTTTCAGTTTCACTCCATACCAAATTCAAATAAATCAGTAATATACTGACCAACAACAAAGCATTTCTGTTTAGGACCAGCTTATTTGTCCATGAATGTTTTTCATTCGTGCATGTATGTGACCTTGTTGCATGGAATTTTTAATTTGTCTTTGACCTGGACCTAGTTGGACTATGGCCCAGTTAATTTTGAATATGGCTAGACTAAAGTTTTGGTTTATTAAAACAAACACAACCCATAGCTATTTCTATTAAGATCTCCTCTTCTCTCTGTAATGTGCCAGATTACAGATGTGCAGTAATATTATAAATTCATGTACCACTATATACATTGTGGTGTGTCCTTACAATGGATATTATCTTCAATTTTAAATCAAGGATCAGATTTATGATGTTTTCTGAGTTATTGCTAAATAAAAACACAGCTAATGTAAGCTTTTTAGAACTGTGTGTGATAGTCCTTGCTGTTAATTATTTTTTATTCCCTGACATATTCCCTTTGGCTTCTGCTAGCCAAGCACTCTTGCAGGACATGTAGGGCAGATTCAAGGCAGGCAGTCTGGACAAAGGCAAGCTGTGCACAGCTTTCAAAGCAATTCAGATCCATTAAAATTAAAGACAAAAACCACATGAAAAACCCAACTCAACCTAACAAAACCAAACTTGCAAAGAACCTTCTCACACTATCAGAAGTTTGGTCTCAGACACCTATTCACTGTGGATGAGAGTTTGTGACAAAAAGGTATCAATGATACTGTCATGAACAAGTTGTTGTAGATGGAGTATTTTCAAGAAATAAATTTTAAATGAAACATATACTAATTTTACCTGTATTTTTTCATTTCAAAGATATTTAAGCACAGTCTGCTGCCTGTTAAAAATACTGTAATTAATGGAAGTAAATACCATATGAGAAAGGAGTTTGTGCACAAGTGAGGAGGGAACTGAGGGATGAAAACTATTGTACAAGCCACAGTAATCCCTCTTGCCTTGCAAATGGAAACCTGGCCAAAGAGTTTGTGAGCAAGAAGATGCTCATGCTGTATGTAATGCATATTGTTTGTTATTTGGCTTTATTTAATTTGGCAACAAGTCTCTTGTCTTAGGAAACGTTTGGGGTTTATTTATTATTATTTTCTGTTTACCTGAAATTATTACTGTAACAGTCTTCAGAGATCAGCACCAGCCTTGCATCTCTTTGGCAACCCTAGAAATTACTGGTTATTTGTTGTGTTAAATTCAGACTACATTGGGCATCCTGCTTGGATGTAGAATACTTTGAGTAAACAGAGCTCATGCTTTCCATATCTTCATAGTCACTTTTTACATTTGCATCAGTATAAAATTGTAGAAAACTATCAAAAGTTCTTCTATACATTTTATTGTGGCTGAATTAACAATTTGAAGTAGAAGAAAACTGCATTTGCTCTGTAGAGAGAAAGTTTATTATATATTATAATTAGTGTGTTCTATTTTAGGAATCAAAACCAAACACTCAAAAGCAAAGAAACCAAAGCTAAATTAAATACCTAGCCAAAACACAATTATGTTGATTTCAAAGACAGATAATTATAGCAGCAATATATATAGAAAGCTCTTGTCCATATTGTTTTTTCCATCCATGTATTCAGGCACTGCACAAATCACAGTTCTTGTAGCACTTTCTTGTTATAATTTTACCAGCTAGGAAATTTCACAGAATTGTGAAAAGAACTTGCTTTTGTTACACTCTTAGTCACAATCTCTGAGTTATTGTTGTCAGCTGCATCCCCCATTCTACTGTACAGAACTGCTGCTTGCTCCACTGTTCCCTGTCCTACTTTCATGTTATTCTTGAAGTTTTCATTTGTGCATGTGAAACTTCATCCTGGTTTTTGCTTCTTTCTACAGCATAGGTAGATGAACTTCTAACCTGACAGCCCTTCACAATATGAGTTATCATTTTTCACTTAATGCAGTATTTGTCTCTACTCAATCATCAAATTAAAATAGTGACAAATTCCAGACCAAGCTTAGACCCCACTTGCCACATCTGTTGGGCTGCAGCACTGATAACTGCTCTGCAGCAACTCCCAACAACTGTGCACTCACTTAACAGTAGATTGCTTTCTAAATGACATTTTTTCTGGTTTTATGAGTGCATTGTCTGAAACAGTGTAAAGCCTGAGACACTAATGTATGACATTTTCTGTTTTTATGCTGTTCATGAGACTTCTTATCCTATCTTTAAAGTAAATTGGCTTGCTCTGACATGTGTTTTTGACAAGACCACCCTTGATGCTATTTACCTTCTTATGGGTCCTTCAGTAATTTCTTTTTTTCTCTCTGCTGAAAAGTTCCTTGCTTTTTTCAGGAACTGAAGTTAAGATAACTGTTCTACAATTTCCTGACTTAGCAGTTTTTGGAATTTCTTCTGTCTTCCACAATTTCTCAGAAAAAAGTTTTACTAACGGCTCTGAAATTATTTCAGCCAGTACTCTAAGTATGCTGGAATGAATATCCATGGCTGATCCCATTATGAAATAATTTAGTTTATCTAAGACTCAAATTTTTTTCTTTTCTTTTTTTGCCCTGAATTTGCACCATACTTTAGCTTTCTATAATGCATTAGAGGAAGAATGTAGGAGAAAAAGCATGTTTCTGAAGACTAGATTCTGCCAATATTAATATGCTTAGATTTTACCCATGGAACACTGTTCCTTAATACAGTGTAACTTTCAAAAGAAGGAAAGAAAACCTCTGAAAGAGGTGGAGGGACAAGGGCAATGACACAGATGGCACGTGCAGGGGTACACCAAGACAAACTATTAATAAACATACTTCAGTGGGAAAATATGAAATAAGGTTATAAGGATACATGTAAAAGAGCACAGGTCATTTGCAGTATCTAGTTTAATTAAAAGTGGCATTACCCTTGATTCATGCAGAGGTACACCAAGCCAAACACAGAAGAACTCATTTGTACACATGGATATAAACACTTGAAAGACTGAGGACAAAAAATGTTTGCATGCAAAAGAACATGAAAGCCAGGTGAGAGGTCAGAACAATGTGTGCAAGTCCACACATTATAGATTACTTTGTGCTGTCTGACTAGTTTGTACCATTGAGTATTTGAAGAACTTCCCAAAATGTCAAAATGTTCTTTGAGCACCATCAGGGAGACAGAAGTTTAGTCTTACTTGAATTTAGGCATTGTTAAATGCAAATATTGATCCTTAACACAGGCACATTAATCTTCCTTTTAAACCATGGGAACAAACAAATGAGACTGGTGATGTGCTTCTGCATTGGCCATTGGTGTCCAGGTGAGAAGAATCATGTCCATCTTTCTGGAGAAGGGGAGGCTGAGGCTTCCTCACCCCAGCCACTGTTTAGCCAGATAGAGAACAAATCTACTGTAGCAGAGGACTAAAGGTCATTCTCCTCCTATGCTGCACACACACCCCTATATGTACATGGATATACAAATGTCTTAATTATGTTTAAAGATTTACTTTTTTCAAACAAGCATACATATACTGCTCTTAGCAATGAGAGGGAGTCCTCTCCCTTTTTATGGATAAGAGCCTCTGCTTCCACCCAGCCTCCTGTCAGCACAACTGAGCAGAGTAATCCTCAGCTTCAGAAGTCAGAACTATTTTCATCTACAGTGACTTTTTTCCACACTGTCAGGTGCTCCTTATTTCATTTTACATAGATTCAATGTCATTGATGCTTTACTGGGAATTTCCAGTTTTAAACATAGACTCAGGCTTAGTCAAATCCTTTCCAAAACAGATATGGTAGTAAACATTCCCATTTATATTTTTGAGAGTGATATTTTCCCACTTCTCTCAATTTCTTCATATTCAACCAAAAATTGGCTCAGATTAATCTCGCAATATATGTTTTGATAAGTTTCTACTGGTAACAGACATGAAATCTAGCAAAATATTCTTAGAATCTGTTCTGATGTAGATATTTTATGACTTTGAAATAGATGAGCTTTGCCTTTTGCTTCAAATAAGCTTAAAAATATTAACAAATGCATTTGTTGCTCACGTTATTAAATGCAATGTATAAGTCTTATTAAACCTGTCAGGGGAAGATACCCCAAAATCAAAGAATGCCCGCTCTTCAAATTCACTAACTAGCAACAGAATTGCAGAGCTTTGTCCACTTCAGTCTTAGCCTAATATGAAACATCTCTTTAAAATTATTCCAAAAAAACCTACTTCATATCAGCATGCTTTTAATAACATTAAGTGAAACCTTATCCATGTTCAACTTCAATGCATTAGAATCAAGAGTAATGCCACTTTTAATTAAACTAGGTATTGCAAAGGATCTGTGCTCTCTTACATTTATCCTTATAATCTTATTTCATATTTTTTCCACTGAAGTATGTTTATTAATAGTGCTATAGAGATTTTGGCAGCAGGGCTTCTTAGATCTTCTAATAACCTTTTGAGCCTAAGATTGCTTCCTTTCATACTCAAGCAAATCCTCTACCTTTAAGGAATGTTTCACTTTATTCAAAGCCTTTCCTTTTTCTTTGACTACCCTTTAATAATTCTTCTCCTAAAAAGTACTGATGAATTGCTTTGCTCCACACACAATCTAGAAATAGCCTAAACAGACCACAGTCGTACCTAGAGAAAAAGCCTCTTTGTATTGTTAGTCACCGTTTCCATAAAATCTTTAAAATAGAGAGAATAAAAGGAGATCCAGACAACCTTTTGAACTCTATCTTTTCTCTACTGCTGTATCAATTTAGAAGGCAGCTGTAGATGAATAAACATTGGAAAATGGTCACTCCATCTCCAGTAAAATCGATTTTATACTGTAAAACCAACCTCTACTATTTACTTTCAACTTTCTGTGAATTTGTGTGATGCATGAGTGCTTAGCAGTAAAACTGTTAAAACTACCCCCTATTCACCATTTCAAGTGGATCATATAATAACCATCCACTATGGCTTTTTTCCTCACAATTGTTTTCCTCTGGTTACTTTTGCACACAGACAAAAGATTAGTATTTAGATTTGCATCTAATTTTCTCACCATGGCTGCCTGCTGTGACTTATATTCATATGTTTAGAGCTAAGTTTATCCTGTATGTGAATTAAATTTGTTTCTGAGGATTTGTCCTCTTCATAGACAGCTTCTAAATTTGAATTTGTTTCAATGTAATCATGCAATAATCTCAATAATTTTTCATCTTCCATAATGTACAGACAAATATTTAAATATATTTTTATCAAGTATTGAAGGTATTGACTTATCAGTATCGATTTATTTATAACTATATATTTATTAAAGTATGAAAATATTTTTTAAATTATAGTCACTCCTTTCCCATTTTAAAAATACTACAAAATGCCAATTTATAATCTGTTAAGCATTAAAATCTCAAATAATTAAATCAAAAACTCAAATGAACAAATTCATGAACGATCTGGTCTGATTTAAAAGCTGTCCCTGCTTTGAGCACCGGTTTGGACTAAAACATATTGAAAGGTCCTTTTCAAAATAAGTTATTCTATGATTCCATGATGTTATAACTTAGACATATGGTTATGTTAGCATCTATAAATGCCTTCACTAACCATAGCATGGGAGCATCATCCCTGGATTTTGTACCCTTATATCTCTAATAAGAAATGGTTCATGCAGCTACTCCCTGTTTCATAGCACCATCATAATTAATTTTTGCTCTTCTTTCAAACCAACCAAGATGTGACTCCAAGGAGAAAAAGAAAAAGGTATAAAACTTATTTCAAAAGAAAACAAAGCACAAGACTGAGAATCTCTATCTTGTCTCTTTCTAGGGTTTAGAAATATTACTCAGATGTTCTTCAAAAAACTAAGGAAATTTTCCATTCTCACAAAAGTATTTCTAGGCTCATGTGGCAAGATATCGTTCTCCTGTGTAGTGTAATGGATTTTCTCATAAGACATAACATTGAGGTCCTGTCTTTAGCTAAAATGAGAGACACCTATTCAGCTTCCAAACAGCTGAGTAATGACTCCCTGAAGGAATCGCTCCAGGATAATTTCAGCATGAACTACCTGTTGGTCATTTTGTGCAAGCTTCTGAGCTCACCAGATATGAAGATCCCTGATTCTGTAGTTGATCTCTTCCTAATTAATTAAGATAGCTTGATATGTGTTTGGTGTTTTTTATTAAATTTTGTAACAAGACATACAAAAAATGGGATTTCAGAATAAAGCTAATTTTAGGCCATTAAAAAGTTCATTAGTTTTTATGCCAGCAATACAGTTATCCCTTTTACAGGAAATTGGATTCTTGTTTCCTTGAACTTTCTTTACCACATTATTTGCAATCCTCATTCTCAGAATAGCTGTATTGCAGCAGAATCTAGAAAGGTGCTGATATACACAGAGGACTTTTATCTGTTGCTTCTGGGGAGTAAAATAGGCGAAAGGAAAACATCCTGAAGTATGATTTAAATATGAAAAGGTTCTCAAAGATAAGAACGTCGAGTGCAGAAGTCACAAAAATATTATGTCGTCCACCAGCTGCTCAGATGTCTTAAAACTTCTGAAGCTCTTGGCTTCAGTACTTGAAAAAGCCAGCCCAGTCTCCAAGTTATTTCTGCTAAATACAGAAACACAATATTACCCAACTTCAGGGCAGAGAGTCAAGGATCAGTTCCTGTTTAAGGCACGATCTGTTGTGTCACTTTGCAGCTTTTTTTGGCTCTAAGAACCTTCCAGATTTTTGTCCTTTTTCACTGTGAGCTTTTTCAGTACCAAGATGATAACCTTCCCAGTGCCTGGCTTAGCAGGGCACTGATTTCAGCTGGGTTTTCTAGACACCACTGTACAAATTATAGTAGGGATGGCAGTTACACTTGTAAATGTACAAATGTACATTTGTAAATGTTTCACTGCTGTGTCATTACTGCTCCAGTAGCAGTTGAACGTTGTCTGAGTGCATAGCAGAGGATAATAGAACAGAGGAAACAAGTGTGTGCATAAATTGCACCCTAACAGGCATTGTTCACTGGTTTTGGAAGGAAGAATTACGAGCTTGAATTCCATCCAGGAGATGATTAAGGAACCAGTAGGGTCAATGTAAAAGTGAATGGATGCAAAAATAAATTCCTTATAAATAAATCCCTCCTTTGCAGCAAAGTAGAACGAGGACTTGTCATTCATATAGCACTGACAAATGTCAAGGCCATTGGTTATGTAGCATTCACTTAGAAAATAAATTTTGTTTGGCCTAGATATTCCTAATGAGTCAGTTTGAAATATTAGAAGAGATTCCAATGGTGGGAGAACTCTTTAAGAAGGAAAAAATCCTGATTGTATTTCTAGATTCCTTCTCTTATAAGCTTTATATTGTACGTGAAACTGTGAACATGCAAATTTGGTTATTCATACAACACTCAGATGGATTGAACAATCTTAAGACCTTTAATGAGTGACTTCTCAGTATAGTAAGCCTGGGAATTAACGAGTACATCTTAATTTCTGCAGTAAAGGTCGCTGAGAACAACTTCCATTATTCACTGATATCACATCAGGCTGTCAGAATTTGTCTACATGGGAAATTAGTTCTCAGGAAGTACAGGTGATAATTTACTGGAAACTAGCTACACTGAACTAATCTCTGTATTTGTGCATGGGCACTCATGCAGTATGGAACATGCAAGATATCCTTGCTTTCAAAGAAGGATAAGGTAATTCACCAAAAATCCATCATACTATGCTAGTTTAGAAGAAGGAAATGAAAAGATACACCAAATCCAACCAGAAGGACTGACATACAGTCCGGATATCATAGGCAATTATTTTAAAAATAGAGTAGTATAAAGAGTATAAAATTATTTTATAAGAAGAATTTCTGTTCCTTCTCTAGTTATCTTGTTTCAACTATGAGAAAACCAGTTAGAGATATCTGCAGGCTAGAACTTGTGTATAAATTCATAATATAGATTCAGGATCAAACTCATGTCTTAGTGAAAATGCTGAGGTTTTGATGCAATGTTGTCTTTGATACTTGGGAAACGAAATTCAGAAATCAAGGAATGGAGACGCTGTTTGAAAAAAAAAAGGAACTGCAAATAAAAAATAAGACATAAGCAATTGTAAGAATCTAAATGACAACACAAAGATGAAAATGCAAATATGAGCTCTACTCAGCTCTTTTATAAAGCCCTGTATAGAAGGGACTTATTTTAATAGTATATTTTTGCATATTTATAACTTCAATATTGCTTAATAGAAAATTGCTCTATTAAGTTACAAGATCATCAGTATTTTTGACATATTAAAAAAAAATCATTGCAAATGTATATATGAGCCTTCATCAGCTGTGTATTTTAAATATGTATTCACTTCTCTAAGCAGATATTAGTGCTGTGTACTTCATTGCATATCATACCGGGATACATGCAAAAATCAAATACACTTGAAACTGAGACTACAGGCAGAAATAGGGAGTATTTTTTGTTCTATAAAGGCATCTAAAATAACTTTTGACCAATGTTTTTTAAATTAGTATGCAATTGAAATTTTTATTTTATTTGAAATATTTCTACTGTCTTTGAAAGTAGTATTCTAAGTGGAAGGTTTCTTTCCTAAAAGCTGAAATGAAAATTGGTTATTTAATAAAACTAAAAAAAAAAAAATACAAAACTATTTTTAAGTTCATTGTCCAGTAAATATTTTTATATGGCATTTTCCCAGTAAATGCCACAGATTTTCATAGATTCCTGCATAGTGGGTGTGTGTCTAGACACACAAAGGAAAGAAAGCCTCTTATATACATTTATAAATATTACCTACAATGTTATTATTAGTACAAATACAGGACTTCAGAATATGCAGTTCCACTACCTTATTCCTAAATAATTCTTAGTTATGGCTGAATGGAGTTTTCAGAAATCAGAGTGGGATTTCAGTGAGATCTGAATGTCAAGGCTCATGTATTTTTAGGTGGCACCTCAAGTGGGCTGGATGTGTCTCCAGGACCAGGCATCCCACTGACAAAATGCAGGGCCTTCATGTGATAAGAAACACATGGAAGCAGTTAGTTATTTTACCGCCTTATTTTTCTTTTGCTGATAGCTTAGCAAAAAAAGAAATTACACAAAGAGAATGGAACACTTTGCTTTTCTAAAAAATGTGGATCAGTGGTACAAGTAACTATGGTTGGTTACTTTGTTTTAATTTCTAATTCTTCAAAATTACCTAATAAAGGTGTAAGAAAATTTAGCATTACACTTGTTATGGTAAGTGGTATAGAATAGTTTTTCTACTGTAGTCTGGATTAATCCTGTAGAAACTGGGAAGACATAAATTATCTTTGTCTATGTTATTTTTCTGTTTCTTTAGAGGAACTGGTTTGTATTTAAAATATCTTATTTACTTCCAAATTGCTTTAATGTTCATAGTGAAATAAGGACTTTTAGAGGGAGAGAGTGGAAATTCTTATCTACATGTGTATGTGTGAATCTGTAGAGTGCTTATAAAATTACAGTAAATAATCTATTTGTGACTAGAATTTGGATCCTGGGTAGTGACATGTATTCACACTATAGTAGATAGATTCTCTTTTGCCTAATTATAAAATACTCTCATTTTTAAACTCTGTCAGGTTTTCAAGCCCATCTACTTTTAGGCTGATTTTTTCTCTGAAGCCCTCAGGTCTATATCTCATCTAAAAATCATTTGACTCTCTCTAGTGGAATCATGAATGTTCTCATTATCTGTATAAATACTGAATGCAATTCAAAGCTTGCAATGCTTCTGGCCTCCACAATTTAAAACCAAAACACAATTAATGAGAAAATTACTCACTTTCTTTGAAATCATTTGAATCTTTGAAATCTTTGAATCAGCTGGGTATTCTTTGAGTGTGGTGGGTTATGTAGACACAATAATTTTCTTTTTTTTTTTCTTCCTTCTGATGGCAATATGTTTGGCATAATTATATTCTGTGTAGTTTGTTATTGACTTTACTTACTTTTGATATATTAATTTTACTACAGGGTACTTTTATCTGTTCAGAATTTTCTTAATTATTTATTGTTATATAGTAGCACTGTTAGAATTACATTCATTAAATTCTATAGTTCTTATAATAAATTCAAAGTTTTGTAATAGGAAGAAGAAACTCATAGCAGTAAAGTACACCACTAGATTAGGAGAGTTAAAATTAAACTGAAAGTACATTGTTCCTTAGTGTCTAATCTACTGAATCTTTAATTTTTTTTTTTTCAGGCAGCTTGGTTAAAACTTACTCCATTAAAAAGAGATGTATTTCAGAAACTTACAATTAGACAGGCTAATGGTGTTAGCATACTTATTAAGTTTATTTCTTGCAGTTGCTCGGCTTGAAGCTCCATCTACTTCTAGAACAGAATCTGAGATAAGAATACAAAGATCAATAACTGATAGACTTATGGTTTCAACAATTATTGAATATGGCTTCAACAATTTTCAACAATAATTTATTAGAAAATAGGAATATTAATATACTCATGCTGCTGTTAAATACTACCAAAATATTAATAAAATCAATCACAGCTTTCCAGCTTCCAATTTCTTTGTATAATTAAACCTTTCAAGACATGTGTTCACTCTTTTTCTCAGTGGGCACCGACAAAAAAACCAAAGAAGGAGAAAAAGTTTCTTCTTTTGATTTCGTCACTAAATGATTGCTTCATTCAGTGCAGGAATTGGAGTTCTACACCAGCTGAGAGATACAGCATGGGGAATTCCTTCCTCAGGCTCTCCTCCCTTCGAGAGCCTGGTGCAGTACATTCTCTCACAAGTGTTTCTCCCCATTGCACTTGGTTCAGTAATTGCCTGCAGATGGGTGACAGCTTGTGTGTAAGGCCAAGTTATGGCAATAGAAGGGCAGTGTCCAAGCAGCTTTAGCAGCATAAAACCACATCTGTACCCAATCCTACAAACCAGAGTAACTCATGCACTCCATCAGGCAGCACCAGTGTGGCTCTGCTGGTGTGGTGCTGTGCCTGAGTGGATAAACCCTAACCCTTACCTGCTGCCAGAAATGCAGTGAGTTCGCTTATAAATTTTCTGACCATTATAGCCAGAATAAATTTGTGTCACCCTAAAAATGGCCTAGTAGTTGTATCTTACTGAAAGCTTTTGGCCTATAGGAGCTCTGGAGATTACATTATTTCAAGAAAATCAGATTTATGCTTCTGTACCAGAGGAATGTAGTGTAATAGATTGACCTTGTTAGTAGCACTTGAGTTCAAATCCAGTTATGTGATAGTAGATGTTATTTTTAATGACTATGTCTGGTTTAGTGTGAGACTTGACCGTGTAAGCTCATTTTAGAAGCATCAATTAAGTAGCTGATAGTAAAGATGATATTTTTCTCTCCTCACTTGAGACTATGAGGCATAATGAATGCAGTTATGTTTTTCCAATGAAAAATGCATGCTTACATGTTTTAAAGTCCAGGATTATTGTCAAAAGCATAACTGGTATATTTTAGTATTGCACACCTACAAGTAGTGTCTGTATCCAAGATGGGTCATTGTGTCTTTTAGATTAAGACTATGATAAACTTGAAAGCTAGATACTTGATATCAGAAGTGCGCTTGATGAAAGAAAGAAAGAAAGAGAAAGAAAGAAAGAAAAAGAAAGAAAGAAAGAAAGAAAGAAAAAGAAAGAAAGAAAGAAAGAAAGAAAGAAAGAAAGAAAGAAAGAAAGAAA
>JANRGV010000062.1:94279737-94292833 GCA_024734035.1 Alethe castanea
AGAAAGAAAGAAAGAAAGAAAGAAAGAAAGAAAGAAAGAAAGAAAGAAAGAAAGAAAGAAAGAAAGAAAAAGAAAGATTGATTCAGTGAGTTGAGAAGACTTCAGTGGTTGCATATATACATATATATATAATATAAAATGAAATTCTGCCAATTTGATAGCAGTTTTTTGAAAGGACAGATTTAATTTTTTTAAAATTTTTATATATTTTTCTCTATCTAATGACTTTTATTGCCCTAGGTTATATTTTGCATTGTTGATATAATAAACTCTATTTCCAGCTTAAAGAGGAGCTTTTAG
The DNA here is from genome assembly GCA_024734035.1 of Alethe castanea. Classification (NCBI taxonomy): domain Eukaryota; kingdom Metazoa; phylum Chordata; class Aves; order Passeriformes; family Muscicapidae; genus Alethe; species Alethe castanea. The sequence goes on from JANRGV010000062.1 coordinate 94,280,038, forward strand.
TAAGCAGTAAGGATCCAAAATATCAAATATTCTTCCTAGAAAATAACGAATTTGGGATTTCAAAGGTTTTCTTACTTGAAAAAATAAGAAATATTTTGGATTATGTTTCAAACTACCGTTTTAATTATCTAACTCTCCATTCATAATGGCCAGTGATTCTAGCAGAAAATCTGCTTTGATGCCTGCTCTGAGAGGTGATAGTGGATATCTGGTGCCAAAATGAAATGTCATGTCTGATTGCATCACAACACTGTGATTTCATTATACTCAGAAAATAAACAGAGTGCAGTGATATGCAACATCAAGTGTGGGCTAGCAGTAAGGGTTTTCCCCACTTCTGCATACACTAGATTAGTTCTTTGGTAGTGGTTTAGTCAGAATAACTTAAGGAAACACCTGTTCCAATCCTGTGTGCCCACAGTGCCCAGCATATGCCATGCTATGATGACTCTGCTATAGGAGTCCAGCAGTTCCCTTGGGCAGAGTGCAAGCTCAGCAGGGTCTCACTGAGCTTCCCATGGTCACCCTCACTGCATGACAAGACAACCTGGGCACATCCAATGTCTAGACAAAGATGCCTTTGAATTAGAGAGCCACACATATCTTTTATTAAAATATCTCCTCTGCAATTATAGAAGACAATAATCATGACATCAGATGACAACATCTGATTTTTATGGGCTTTTATAGCATTAGCCTCTTCTGTGTTCTTAAGAAGGCTTCTTGTTCTTTACAGGACATAACCTGATTCAGGAAGGTACCATGATTTTATACAATAATCTACTTAGATCCCACTGGATATAGTAAAGAAAAAGAACTGTAAAGTCAGTTGAAAGTTGCAGTTTATTTTAAACCTAGCTGCAATATCTTGGGAAAAGGAAAAACTTCAAACATTGCTTTTTTTCTGTCTTCTATTCCTAAGATAGAGAGAGTAAAGGGAATTGATAGCAGAAAAATGTATTTGATGGAGGCATTTTATGAGATTTGATTATCTGTTTAATCCTGGTACTTTCTCGTATAGCTCAGTCTAGAAGACTTGATCTTTCACATTGCAATACAGTTTTGTCGAGAAAAAGTTTAGTAGAGGTCATGGATTCTCAGACTTGCACTTCTGAGGAGGCAGAGTCAGAGAAGAGATGGTATAAACTATGAAGGGTGTTACAAAGAGTATGCTCCATCATATTCTATGAAATTAACTGAACATTGAGGGCACACATCTGTCAGCTATGGAGAAGAATCTCCCTCCTTCTGTAAGCGATACTCTGATGGCAGAAATTAATCTCATGAGACAATTAGAGTTTTTGAGCAACTGATTAAACATGCTTTACTGAAAATATTCTAAAATAATTTCTGAAATATTCTGAAATATTCTAAAAGGTGGGTTAAAATTACTGCCCCCATTTGACTGACTCGTAAACTGAACAGCTTTGGGATTAAAAACCGTGCTCAAAAATCTTCATTTAACAGACCCTAAAGCTGAAGTTCAATTCTACACAGTATGTATTAAGCTCCTTAGAACAAGAGAAATATTGTTCTTGTAAGCAGAAATACCCCTCAGGACAAAATACAGCATAAACTCAGAATAAATTTTGTACTTTTCAGTTGATCATTTTTTTGTGTGTGTGTTTACTATTTGTCCTTCATCTTCATTGTGCATTTACAGATGTGCCTGATACACCAGTGAGGCAGTCACACTCCTGTGGAGCACTCAGCAGATTGCTCCAAGTAGATATTTCCCACGGCATAAATAAGGGTGAGGAACTGGACTGGTGCAATGCTCTGAGACAATAGCACACTGATAAAACACACACTTCTGAAACATCTAGGGGAGGGAGAGAAAAGGACCTTACTAAGAAAGAGATACTGTGGTTTAGATGTGCATGGATGAGTTCTGGGTCTAACGACTAGGCAGAAGAGGATGCTGAGGAAGGCATACAGGTTATTTGATAAGACTGAGTTATAAGTTTCTCTCTCTGGGTCACTGTTTATTTATGGATACACTCCAGATGATATGTTGTCAGGCTATGTCTGCCATAGCAGACTAATCACCAGTTAGGGAGAAAAATTATTGAAGCTAAGGGATACTTCTGGCACAGGAGCAATGGGTATAAAAATATTGGATCATCAACCATAAAAATAAGAAGCAGTCCCTAAGCTGTACAATGGTGATGTGCCAAGACATCTTGGTTCCTGCCACAGGAGAAGGAAAAACCCAAGTGTTTGTTTAACTAAACTTGACAAATTTATGAAAGGGCTACATGAGACAAGAGCGGGGCACTGCATTTAGCGCTATCAAAGCTTACTTCCAGTCCTATGTTCATGTTACAGACTTGAGTTACAATATTGTCACCAAACGTCAAGACAGCCAAGAAAAAATTAGCTCTGGTTTCTGGCTTAGTTCTTAATTCTTCATTAGATAACACCAAGAGAGAAGGAAGATCTGTGAAATTAAATGATATGGAAAGTTCATACTAACCAGTATGAATTGCATTTTAACGGTCCTCTGACTTTGGTTCTTGAGGCTTCTTATAATTTTTAAGCTTGATGTCATATGTTGTTTTCAAATACTTCAAAAACATCTTTTCTTTGCTCTAAAATTATCTATTATGTGAGCTATAACAGAAGAAACAAAAAGACCATCTCACTGAGTGCCCTTTCTTTGGTACCAGAACTGCTTTTAAAATATATTAGGACAATGAGTACTAAAATCAGATCTGGTGTGAAAGAATCATAGAGGCTTGTTTTTTTTGGCATGTATTTGAAATTAGGTTATTTCTGCTTTAGTGTTTATTTTAAAGACAAACAGAACTTTGATTTAATTGAATATATCAAGTACTTTCGTAAGACTTTTGCAGAAAGAAGTCTAAGTTACAGTGAAACACAAACAAAATCATAAAATATTCAGGTTGTTGAATTTCTGTAGAGAAATATCAGCCAGTATCTAGAAAAGACCTGGTTTAGAAGTGCTGGAAGATAGCAAGATGCTAGAACCAGCTCTCCAGAGATCAATTTGCAACACCTTTGACACACAAATTACAATTGAATTAGACTGCCAATCCCTGCAGCAATTGCAAATAGCAGTATTAAAGATGGCAAAATAATACCTTTAAAAAAATTTCTGTACACACAGCCTTAGGTTATTACCATGTGACACCTTGAATTGTTCCATAGATCTATGCCAAACTGATTTCTATGTCTATTGAGAAGACTGATACATCTGAAAAAGCTAGTGCCATGTAGTGCTATAGTCAAGGAGGTCCAAAAGCAAAACTGAGGACAAATGACCAAAGTTTGAATAGTTTGTGAGAGTTTAAAGACACTGCTTCGCAAAGGTGAGTAAACTAGACCACAGCCTTGGAGGACATCATCAGTCACGACAGGACCTGGTCAGATTGCACTTTTTCGTAGAACTACTCAGATTCAGCAATTACCCCAGACTATTGCTAAGGCATATAGAAGAAACTCAGCTTTGTTTGCAGATGAGGAAGCCCTCACTAATTTGCTGCATTTGTAGATTTCATATTAAGAAAAACACTTCTAAAACCCTCCAAATATAATTTCCTACAAAAAAACCATATTGTCTTTTTGTACACATTGTGGAGTGAATTAATATTATTGATTAGTGTAGCTAATTTAGAGAGGAAAATACTAAATAAGCACTTAGGCCATTAAAACATTTTTTATTTAAGTGATCCAATGCTACAAAATGAATGATTTTAAGCAGTGTAATGGTATTCAGGAGAATTAAATTAATTATCTTCAGAGGTTACGTTTTAAATATTTATCTGACGAAGAATTCAGGGATCATCATTCTGTATTTTATATAACTGTATTTGCTACACAAAAGGAAATTCCTATTTAAGTCAGATGTAGTTTTTTGATAACTTCAGTCATAACAACATTTTGCCTACATTCTCTAACCTGATAGGTTTATAGACAATAAAATAAGAGGAAACAACACAGCATCCTTCTTATTCTAGTGCCTACTGTCTTCACAAGATAAATCTCACCTCTATATAAAATTATTGCAGGAGTGACATACTGAGATAGATACCAGAGAGATGGCTTCTTCTAACTAACCAAAAAAAAAAAAAAAAAATTCCCAGAGATGCTTTTTCTCTTAAGATATGAGATACAGTTTTTCTTTAGATGTGATATAAAGTCAGTAGCAAAGCTGAGGCTGGCACTGGGGGAACTAGAGGCCCAGATATCTCAAGCTATTTAATCACAAGTGTATTCCTATATCCAATGTTCCTGACTATGGAATTGAAGAACATTGTTGAGAGCTAGCTGGTGAGTACTCTTCCACAGCTAGAGCTGGCAAAAAGTTGTATTTTTTGACATCAAGAATTTAGGGATGTTTATTGTTCAGGTCTGAGAAAGTTGATTTGTTTCAGATATTTGAAGGGAGACATTTGAACAAATAAATTATGTAAATTCATCTTTTAGCCACTTTGATTTTGGTGTTTCCTATTAGTCCAGCCATCCCACTGATTTTGGTGTGACACCACCCACTGAAGAGCTGATGCTGCCTTAGTTCCTGTCTCTTGTGGATGACAGTTGTCACCACATTGTACAACAGCTTGCGAAGGTACAGCACCTTTTTCTCTGCCTTTACAGGCAGGCAGAGAGTAATCTCACTTTCTCAGTCCTTCCTCAATCTTACGATCTCCTACAACAAAGAAAAATAGTGTTTAAGGGTCAGACCTCAAAAGGACTGCCAGAAGGCTGACACTGACTAATCATCACTTTCACTTACAGAAAAACACTTCTACTGCTTGTCTGATTGCCAAGTGATTTGAAACATAATAAACATTTTTATTTTAACTTCTGGCAGGAGAGTAGGATTTATATTAGACCCAAAAGTGCTCTGGTGATAGTTTTATGGAATGATACAGACCATTTACTTTTGTAAGTTAGAAGCTGAGCTTCTGTGCTCTGTCTGCGTACTCCTAAATGTGGTAGGAAGATGTGTTAATATGATGGCTGGTTGGATAGCTACAACTCATCACAGGTCTTGCAAATTTAGAAATGTCTGTATGGAAACAAAAAACTGTACTACAGAATAATCCCACATGTAAAGTACTGATAATTAAACCCCTCTGACAATTACATCATACATTATCAGGATTAGCCAGATCCATTACTCATCACTGGAGCCTTGAACAAAACAAGGCTGGTTCTCTGGGGACTGTCAGCTGAGCACATGCTCCTATGGAAGAAAGCAGCCAAACACTGTTTATGTAATAGGACCAGCATGCTGGAGAAAGATATTGCTTCAGCTTGCACAGGGCTCCTGGAGTTTAGAAACTAGAAAAGGCAAAAATCTGAAAGCACCATATTGACTATACCATATCTGAATACTAATTTATTTGTATATTCTGCTTTCTGCTCTCTGCTATAATTATGCTTTGATGAAACCTTTTTCTTATGCACATAAAACACACATCTTTGCATTTCTCCTGCTTATAAAAATTAAAGAAAATAATCCACAGAACACAGAGGAAAAGAGATAAGTGTTTTAGTTATTATAAAGGAATACAATTTAATTGCAGGAGTTTATATGAAAGACTGGAGTTAAAAATAAAATGTCTAGAAACATTTTGCAAGGACTTTGATATTGGAAGTTTTTTTGTGGTGGTTTTTAGGCTTTTGGGGTTTTGCTGTTGGCTTTTGGTCAGGGTTTTTTGTGGTTTGATTTTTTTTTTGTTTGGTTAGAGTTTTGGGGGGGGTTGGGTTTTTGTTTGTTTGTTTCTTTCTTTGGGGATTTGTTGTTGGTTTGGATTTTATTTGTTGTTGGTTTTGTTGTTTGTTTGTTTGGTTTCTTTCATTAAATTGACAGAAAAAATTCAAAAATTGAGTTTTCTGGTGATAGATTTTTTCCTCACCCTGCCCCTACTATCAGTTTCGTGCCCATGTGAAAATGTGGAAGGTGAAAGTCTGTGAGTAATAAGAATATCCTGTTTTCATAGTACTTACCTGGTGGAAACTGCCCTTAAAGGTTTTAATTTTATCAGAATATTTTATCTGAATGCTTGGTGAGGACTATGACAAACTAAAGAGTGTTCTTCAGAGGCTAGCAACATTTAAGCATCCATATTTAGAGATGGTATTTTGCTCTGTTCCAGAATGATGAGACTGTGATTCTCTTCACAGAATAATTGAGATTTTCATACAAAGTGTGTGTGCAGTGGGAGTGTCCTTTTGTTTTTTTATTTTTTATTTATGGCAGTTTTCAGATAATCACAGTCCTTTGGGCTTCAAAGAAGTTCCAGAGATATGTAGATACTGAAAAGCTGGTGGGAAGTCTTGGTATATACTAAGTTGTGTCAGTCATGTGCAAGCTAAGGAAATTGGGATTTATCTGTATAAGCATTGGACACTGGGAGATTCAGGATACATTCCCTCCTAAAATCTGAAAGATATTTCAATTGGAACCTTTTTGATAAAGGCCTATAATGTGTAAATCTTTTAATTCTGATTCACACGTTCCCTTTAAAACTTTATTCCTGTGTTTGTTGTGGTGTGGTGGTGATAACTGGCACTAAAATGTTCTGGGTAGTCTGGGATGTGGGCTTCAGTTAGTGATTCATGCCAGTCTAAAGCCTCTTCATCCTGTGCCTGAATAAAGTTGAGAAACTTTCAGGTGCTGCAGTTCTCAGCCTGGAGTCTTTAATGGAAACTCAGCTTAAATGTGTAGGTTAAGCTGACAGACTATGAACTGTGTTGGGTGGAGTGCAGCTTCATGCTTTATTTCATCTCCACTTCTCTGAGGGTGACAATTACTGCTAAAAACATGGAGTAAAGAAATGGGCTCAGTTTTGCCCTTAACCAGTGTGCTTTGACAAGGAGCTGCATTTACAAAACCTCAAATCTTCTATTATTGAAATATACTTTTCAGTCATTCGCTGTCTGACAACTATTACGAATCTTTCTCCCTGTTTGCAGAATCTTTATTAAATTTTGACAAGATGTAGTATTATACAGCAGTGTGCTCATGCTGCTTTGCTTTAAATTATCTATTAACAATAATTTTAAAAAAATAATACAAAATAAGGGCACTTGCTTTGTCACTCTATAATGAGTCATGTTATCTGTTTGGTCTTTTTTTGTGGGTACTTTGATTACACTAATTTTAGCTGTGAAATATTTACAGATACCCAGGATCATAATCATGTAGGATCTGATAAAAATTGAGTGCTCATAGTCAGAAGTTTATAATACATTTTTTGCTATTCAGCTTGATTTTTTTTTTTTTTTTGGTTTTAGGTTTTTTTGGTTTTTTTGCGTATCCAAACTCACCTGACATTATTTCTTTTCCTGTGTAAGCTGCACTCTATTTCTCTTTTGGGTTCTTGATATATGCCTGGGAATCAGTTACATTAATTTTGCACAAGTCCTGCTGTACACCAACATTGACCCTATTATTTCACACTCTTTTTTTGTTTTCATAGTGAGAAAATGCAAATATAGAGACTGTAGAAGGATCATCTGTTGTGTGTTTCAGACGAACCATTGATGGATGACCACAGAGCTGACTCACAAAGGAGAACAGCACACAAGCTGTTTTGAAGTTGAATACATTGAAAAGATAAAATAAAAGTAGAATAATTTCTGCTGGTTTATGCAAGGTGTGCCTTCCAAGTTCCATATTTACATTTTCAATAGCCACTGGCAAGAGGGAAGCCTCTGCAGAAAGTGATTCTGCCATTCTAGGGTAGGTATCCCAAACAGCAAGACACTTTCCTGTATGTGGCTCTCTCACTTCACTTACCAGAGATAAGTTTAGATTATGAACTTAAATCAGGCAAATAACTTTCAAACCACTGTTAGGCGAGTTAACCATCTGCAAATTATTGTGCGGTTGCAGAAAGGTAACACAAAAAAAATTAGGAACACTTCTGAATGGTAAGCTACTCTGTTGACTTAACTACAAGCCTTCAAGAATGTGGTCCTTGAAAGCCATTTTGTGTTTTGAATCCCATTTTACAGATAAGGATATTGAGGCCTGACATAATTCTGGCACCCAGAAATATTCTTTATGAGACTGGTCTTAAATTTTAAGACCACCCTTTTGCAGAATTAGGAATGAATATTCAGTGAGTCCACAGAGCCAATAAAAGCAGCAGCATTGCTGCTGTGCAGCTGGCTGCCCTGAGTTCCCTGGCTCACTCTGGGAAGGGTGCACCTGACACCTCCTCTGTGCCAAGGGCAGCCTGCAAGCTGAGGGATGTCTAGAGAAGTAACACACTCTTCCTGTGTGTCCTCAGTTTGTTCTGTTGCTTCCTCTGTGATTTCTAGCTTGATAGAAAAGAGGTTTTTGAAAAGGTAAGTATAGTTCATAGATTTCCTGGGGCATCTTTCCATTCAAGCATAACTGCTGTGCTGCATATTCACATGCAGCATGAGTTTATAGTCTCATTACTTGGCACAAGCCATGAATAAAGTAAGATTAACCAATAGGTGTGGGAAGAAATGCATTTTGAACCCTTGCTCTTGCTATGGTGGCATCCCCTGAGGAAAAATCAAATGTTATGTTTCTGGGAAGAACAGAGACAGAAAGCATTCCCCTGGCTGTTGGAGATACTCCCATGTCAATCTGGGGCAGTAAAAGGCACCAGAGGCTGCAAAAAGGGGTCTTGGCACCAGCAGGACTCTTCCAGAGAGTGTCCCTGTGCTCTGCACTTCACCTCATGTATAGTTGTGCTTATAAGATAGTCAAGCCCAATTAAAATCATGACTGGAGGGTGTTGTCAGAAAGAGCAGTTTAGTGACTGCAATTAAACTGGTTGGTAATTATGGGGTAGGATTTCTTTTTTTTTTTCCTAAACGAATAATTTTTTTCACAAAATGTAGGCTGTGAGCACATGTGAATGCTTCTGCATGTATAAAGACAAAGTACTTCTCTAAAATTATTTTCTTTGTTTATTAGGTATTTCCTTTCCCTCCTTGCTTCTCTTAGTTTTCAAACTGCAAAAGCTACTTATTCAACATCTCTATCACAACTCAAACTTGCACCAATATTTTGCACAAAATTTTTATTTCTTGCATCAGGGCTGATTTAGTCTTCTAGTGCTCATCTGTGGAGGTCACTGAGGGCTTCACAGTCATTTAGCTGCATGTTAATCTTGAATCCTTCAGCAGACTCTGGACTGTTATGGATAATTTTCTTTTTATTGTTGTTCTTTAATTAAACAGAAAATGATAAATTGTTTATGTCTATTGTGCAGTCTACAAATACTCGCTTCTTGGTTCATTACCATTATTATATGACATATGAAAAGAATAGAATGGGGCAGATTAATGAAGCTTCATGCTGATCACAGTTTTGCTCAGAAACCTCAGATATCTGCAATCTGACAGCTATTTAGAGAGTGTTATCTGGCCTGATCAGATGTCTCTAGGCTGGGCCAAAATCCAATGGCTTATTTCTTTTAACAGCACACTTTTCAAAATTCTGCATTAAAGATATTGACCATTGCTGTGCAAAACATAATAAATCAGGAAGTCTACTTAATTACTCTAATGTGAAAAAGATAATAAAATGCAGGATGAGATCTTTAAAAAAAAAAAGAAAAGCAAAATAACCTTCTACAAAGAACATTAAGCATTAGTCACAAAAACTGTACCCACCACCTAAAATTCTACTTTTTCTGACATAGAAAGACTGTGGGGACCAGCAGTGATTGCTGGACATCTGGGGCTCTTTGAAGGTGCTTTCCTCAGTCGGAAAACTCAATTGCGTCCACTTACTGACTTTTTATTCTGCTTTTGACTTCTTACCTTTCACTTCTATTAAGCATACTCTCAGCCTTTTTTTCTGTCTGTGGATGAGCTCCTGTTGCTTAGTTTGCTCTGACATGCTGTTCTATATAATACTAGGGATGTAACTTCCCATCATTAAAGTATTTACATCATTGTAAAGGGAGTATAAAATGTTACTTTATGACCAAAACTTGTTTCATCCTCATGCAAATGACAAAAGTGGAAAAAATGTTGCAAAATTAGGATTTTTAATGAGAGTAGCATATATGCGCAATGATGCACGTTTTACTGACGCTGGCAGTAACCTGCTTTTCTTTCCTCCTTTCTTTGTTTTGTAAAACTATTTTCATCACAAATGTGCCCCTGTTCCAGGGCCTGCCACTGGCAAATCCAAATGGCCCATTAACTGTGAAGTCAGTTGTCAGCTCTTCTCTCCTGCCTCTGTTTTGGCACACTTCTGAGTGACTGGCTTCATTGATTGCACAGTGATTCAGCACTGCAGAAATAAACCTTGGGTCACATGTCTTGAGGTTGATTCAAACTATGCAGTATTTTCTGTCAGATAAGCTGGCATATTTTTTTCAATAGAAGCAAAGTGGTAACATACACTGCATTACGATTTGATTTAATAGCAAATGTCCAGATCCAGGTTTAAACTGCAATGGGCAAAATAAAGGTCAGTATTATGCTGAAGGGCATATGCATTCAAATGTGTCTTTTTGAGCTTAGGGGATCATGATTGTTGGACAGGCATGTGATTTTGTTGTGCAAATGGAAGATATAATGCAGTGTATTTGATTTCATTTTGTGGTTGCTTAGCCTTTATGGGAATGATGAGAATAAAATTTTTGTTCCTTCCCTCACATCTTCTCTACACAGATCCACAGTGTAGAGCAACACTGTTCCTTACATTCATAGTAGCTCACTTGAGAGAATTGGCCCATTCTCTAGAGCTGGTAGAAAAATAAAGGTAGTGTTTGCTATCAGTGGACTTCACAATGATTTTGTTCCCTTAGAAGATAGTTCCTTCAACGTACTGATTTTGTACTGCTTTTAAACTTCTTGTCTTTCAATATATTCTGAAAGTGCATCTGAATAGGTAGGATGGGTCTTCCCTTTTTTACAAAAAAAATATTTGTAAGGTTACTGCATATTTTCCTCAATGCAGCAGTGAAGAGACTGAAATTTTTCCTGGTGAAAAATGATTCCTATATACTCTTTGTCCTGCAATACATTCTTTTATGGTCAGTTTGGCTTGTTTTTCACTCTAAGCCACTGTAATCTTGATTGCTTCAAGCTTGCAAATTACTCTGTTCTCAAATCACACTAAGTGAACAAAAAGATTAAGACAAATAAGTCAGGCACAAGAGCTGGGCAGAAAGATTTGCTCCCCAGTATCATTAACAGAGATACTTTTTCAATAATCAGATCAGGATTCAATATTGCCTGGACTGTCTGTAAATATGTTTGTATTGGCTAGAGTTTTTTCAAAATATTTTAACTTTAACATAAAATACTGAAATTTAAGTGTAGTGATCTTTTCCCAACATGTGTGAGAAAGCATATGGAAATCTTTGAAAAGCTGAATGATTTTTTTGTATTTAGAGCTTTCATGATAATTACAGAAGATGTAGGTGTTATGGGAAAAACATCCACATTAAAACAAACAGACAAGAATACTTTTCCTCTATCAGTTATTTTTACTTCATTCCAAGTACTTGTATAAACATAAAAAAATAAGCAATCTCTTCCACTTTTAATTAGAAAATTTAAATATTATTGTTATGGTTGTGTATTTTATTTACAACGGCAGCAGTGGCAGCCTGTTTAGACTGCTGTGGTTATTCTCCTCATGTTCATCTCTCATTAGAACAATGGTCTCTAATTTAGTTGGAAAAAAAATCTCTTTTCTCTCTTTTCTGATGATAGCAAGATTTTGGAAAATGTCGAGTAGAAGAGAAAATTCACTCATTGCTCGAAAGAATGGTTCAGTCCTAGCCCATGGACTTCCCTGTTACTCCTACTCTGACTTCCCACAGGATATTCCTGTCTCAAAGACTTACTTTAAAATAAATAAATAAGCCCTATTGTTAATCTACATTTGAAAAAGAATCCATGGAACACAAAAATGCATATTTATTTAACAAGACTCAGCAGTGCATTTCAGGTTATTTTGTTCCTGCATACAAAATTTTCTCATTAGCAGGGACATTCTGATCACAAAGGTGCCACTGCACAGTGCTGTGCACAATTGATTGTATTTATCTGCTGTTGAAAGTTAATACAACTCATCTAACTGTAAGCATTGCTCAATAATGTACAGACAGACTCACTATAGTTAAAAAAAAAATCACCTCCTAATAAAGTAAATAATTTTGATGTGTTGTTCTGTACCAAATTTTTGTCTGCTTTAGAAAGCTTGTTGTAACCCAAGATATTAATGGGTAACTAAGACACAGAGAGTGTCTCATCCAAAGGTGCTTCTCTAAAGGGTTTCCTTAGGTGCTTTTCCATTTTCATTTCAAGTAAATTGCTATACAGTTATTCCAGAACTTAAATCCAGAACTCTCTAGATGGCTAGAGTGTTCCAGACATCTATCATTAATTCAGAATGTATTTAACCCAGGGTGAATATATGCAGCATAGTTTAAGGGAAGACAAGGAAGATATAATTTTTCCCTTTGGATTAAATAATTGAAGTTTCAGGAACTTAAAAAAACAAATAAAAAACAAACCAAACCAACCAAACAAACAAAACAAAAGCCAAAAAACCCCTCTCTTATTTATTGCAACTTAATATGAATGCAAATTTCCGTTTCAATGTGCCTAAAAGGTGATGTAATAAAGCAGAGTCCCTGTTGAAGACAGAATTAAATCTGAAAAATGGTGGTCCTCTAAATTATAAGCATGTCTTCATCTTTTTTGTGAAGATAAATTTGCATCTTTTTCTTTTCCCATGGCCCCCTATTTTATTCAAAATTATGTATCTTGCTCCTGGAGTCAGACTTTTCCTTGTGAGAATATACTGAAA
>JANRGV010000062.1:94302376-94339884 GCA_024734035.1 Alethe castanea
GAATTGTTTTGTGTTATTAATAAATTTAATTTTATATCCTTTTAAGTTTAAGCCTGCCTTGTCTCTACTCCTAAATCCTATCCCTAAAAGAAACAGTATATTAAAATTAGCAAACCCCAGTCACACCGTGACATAGGACTTTTAAATCAGAACAAAAAAAAAAGTTGTATTTGAATACTGATATTCAAAATAAACCAATTCCTTGGTTTACAGAATGTCTTTGGACGAAGGAGTAAATTCATTTTATGTAGCTCAAAGATGAACTGTCCTCAAAAGATAGCTAAAAGCAATGGATAAAGAGAAATTAAAAGCCATTTTAGGATCTAATCTTACTAAAGGAACACCTGACTGAAGGAGAACTTTTATTTCTATATTCTAAACACTCTTAAGGCACTCTGAAATCTAAGTCAGGCTTTTAAATGCAGCTTGATTTTCATTGCACTTTAACCCTTAAACAGGAGGCAAATGAAACTGCCTGGAGCCTCTGCTGAGGCAAATGGTGCTTAGTGCACTTGTTGAGAGCTAGCTGATGTTTCTGCAGTATGGTGAGCTGTGCAGCACGCATGAACCCTGTGCAAGACATAAATACTTCCCTGTTCACACTTTACTTCAGGCAAGAAGCAACTTTGATGTTGGTAGTATCAGCATTCATTCTGTCTAGCAGGCTGAAGCATCAAGGAATGAAGGTCAGGCATTGCCCTTTGTCTCTCAAAACTCAGGTGAACAGGGTGCCAGGTGTCACATTCAAGAAAGCAAGACAATTTATAGGGAACATCATTGCCTGCAACTCAGGAAAGTGCTTGAGCACATGATCAATATTCAGCATGTTTACAACTGGCTGTATGAAACACAATTTCAGTGGTTTCTTGGGTTCTGAATGTGCAAAGAGTAAGAAACATCTCTTGAGAAGGAAACATAAATGCACGAGGGCAACAGAAAGAGGACAATTATGCCAGCTTTTATTTTGAAACACTGAGCTATAAAGGTGAAAAAGAGCAAAATGGAAAAGCAGTACAAAACACTGGAAAAGGCAGGCAGCCAAAATATTTGTCTGAAAAAGCAGCTTCCTTGGTACTCTTGGGCTAAAAAGGCTTGTATTTGTAGCTTGTTCTGAATGATGGTTGACTTGAACATGATTTTGCTTCTGCAGCCAAAAACAGCCAAGGCCTAATAGATATAGTACATTTTTGCCATCTTCTGTTAAAAAATAATGTAGCAGTTTAACACTGCAAATTCACATTTTGGCAAATGAAAGGCAAAGTAGCTTGTTCTCTACAGTATTTCTGATGGATATGGATTTTGTTGTTATGCTGGAGTTTTTCCCGAGAAAATAAACTTTTGTTCTGTACCTTTTTTATTTAAATTGGCTATGGATCTATTCAGATGTTCTTCAGAGAGCTAATCCAGCAGAAAGTCTTCTGAGTCTTTCTAGATCTGGACAGACAATGAGGGATTATGAAAAGAGTGACAGCCACAAAGCCTGCAGCTAGCAAAAATGTTGACTTTGATGCAGGGATACAGCCCTGTTTGGTGTCTTATAGCTATTGCTAGGACTGCTGATGAGTACCCATTCCCTCAGCGATGAAGAAGACATTTTAGCCTCAGCAAATAGCAAATGAGCTGGATATGGACTTTCATCTGAGGAGCAGAACAAAAAGATCACCTATTGGTCACATGTTGAAAGAAATTCCAACTCTATACATACAAAAAAGTGTCAGGAGGGAGTACAGTCTCTGTCCTTTCAGATTGTTTAAACTAATGGGGCATGGCTCTTTATTTAACTATTAAGTTGGCCTGCTTTGAGCAGGAACTTGGATTTACATGGATCCCTTCAAACCTAAATTATACTCAGGTTCTAATTTTATTATTCTATAGAAATTCAGCAAAGCAAGGTAAAAATTTAAAAATTAACTAGCTATACCTTTCTAATCTGCTATATTTATGGTAAATACTGTCTTCACTTAGAAACATAAAAATCCTGATATTAATACAATATCCACATAATTTCTAGAAGTCATACAGATATAGACATAGCTAGATGAAACAATCTAAAGTTAGCATTTTACTGTCTCCAGAATCTCTTTAATATTTTGTGTGGTAAGACCCACACAACCATGCTTTCCAAATTACATATATTACATGAAAAATTACGCTTAAAATTTTGGAAAATTATGCTGGACCTCAGAAACTTCCAGTAGTTTTTATACCACAAACTATGAATTTCTTTTTCAGCTTGGAGCTCTGAGATTCAGGTTTCAGCAAACTCTAAATTCAGAGGAAGATTAAGGAAAATTACAATGTTTTCTCTGCTTCTTAGTCAAACCATTAATGCCACAGAGATTTTCATGGCTACCATGGTACAACAGCTGCTGCACTAAAAAAAGAATTTGTGAAATCAATGAAAAGTAGAGAAAGAGAACATGAAAGAAAAGGGTTCTGCTTTAACAAATTTGCAATATAAATATTAAGATAAAAGAGAACCACACATATACAGGCAGAAAGCAAGCTGAGTTGGTACCACAGTAAGGCATTTCTGAGCAGCTTCATTAGCAATTGCACTTCATTTAAATGGGCTTCTCATCCTCTCAAAGCAGCATGGGGAAGTTCAAGCTTAAAGGTGGCCCTAAAAGATGGTGAAAATTACCCACAGTGAAAAATTAAAACAAAAGCATGGTGACTAGGGCAGGTATTTATTCATCAGGCAAATGAGGGGACTTTAAATTTCCGGGGCTGTCATTAGCATGGCAAGAGCACTGGCCTCACACCACAGCATGACCCAGGTTTTGTGGACAGAAAAGATTTTGGAAGAGTTTTGTGAAGGAATCCAGTCCTTAATCATGAACAGGCTTGGCGTTTTCTGTAAGCAAGAAATTGTCTTTCCTGGTGTCATGTAAACATTTAAGCCACTTCTGAAATATAAATGAGTGAGTGAATGTGTCTGTATGTGAAAAAGATGCAGAAAAAGTACATTCAAAGGAGACAATGTATGAAATTGGATTAAAGTATTTTAGGCTACCAGGTAAGTATATAGATAGGGGGGGGTGTGTGTGTGTGTGTGTGTATATATATATATGTATAATCTTTTATCATTGGACAGCCATTTTTTGTTGCAACCCAACGTGCAGTTCTAGGCTTGTATTACAACAACTTTGTGTGCAGCATTTGTAATTTGGCTATTTTTGCCTGCTAAAAATCTGGTCCTTATTATTTCAACATTATAAATTTCAGAAGATTTTTCTCTGCTAACTTTTACATTTAACTGATGACAAATATATTTATTTTTTCCTTCTCTCCTTCCTACAGAACAAGGTCAGTTTTCTGTATAGTTCGTATCAAGCCGGCATTGAAAGGCAGTATCATCCATCATTTAGCTGCCTTTCCTCAGAAGCTCTATGGATATGGCTGATGTTGGCTTGTACTCATCCTTGAAAATTTCACCTGTTTGCATTGGCCTGTCTGATTCTACCCTCCTTGAGGAAATGAGAAATATTTACACTGCTGGACAATACTAATACTTTTCCTTTAGACATAATCTTTATGCTCACCAGATGCTGCCATTTGTAACTAAGTAAATCCACAGAAATTACGTTTCTTGCTCAAAAGATTTGAGGGCTGCTATAAACTGAGTGACACTCTGAACTGACATCTTTTTCAGTGAGTCCTCTGGTTTTGGCAGTATCAATGTTTCAGAAAGATTTGATGGTCTACCTCAATTGCTTTAGTGTAAACAGAAAATAACTTTTTAAAACAGTAATAAAAGACCAATATTTTAATTTTTCAACAATAAAGAAATATCTTTATAGCTATTATTGATTGATTTAATTTAATTTTCTTTTACTTTGATTTTGATTTTTTTTTTTTAAAAACTTAAATGCAGTTTCTCATATTCAAGGTAAATGTGGTTCAGGTGAAGCAAAAGATTATTTTTAAGAATCTGGTTCTTAGAAAGTATTTTCAGCTATATTATTTTAAATTAATTGTTGCAAGTATTAAATTTACTTTCATTTTCCTTTACTAAAAAAAAAAAAGCTAACAGCACAGCTTTAATCTTAACAGGATCTTTAGTAATCAGGGCAGCTGCTCACTAGATAAATGGCTTTCATTTATTCACTCTTTTCATCTTGGACACCTAATGTGATTGACAAATGTGTCTATTCAGGTTTTTCACATGTTCTGATATCCTAGTGCTGGCAGAACTTCATTGAATTACTTGAGAAAACCAAACTGTTGCCACAAATCAACAGGTGCAAACTTATGAATGTCTTTCGCACCAAACACTGCGGAAATAATCTCAAGAGAATAATTATGGGAGAAGTGATGATGGGTCTTTCTAATAGAGAGCCAGCAGACAAACATTTACAGTTTGCAATGAATTGCTGAGATCTGGCTGTCTGCTCAAAGCCAGTGATGGAGCATGATAAATCTGCAATGTCTCTGATACTAAGACTTGAATGCATCATTTCATTTACTCAGACTGAGCTGATTAGGTGCCTTAATTCTCAGTCTCTGAGCACCTTTCTGGTGCAGTACTTCAGGGCAATTTGGTCAGATAGCCTGTCAGTCCTTCCTCCCTGACCCCTGGCAACAGTCCTGATGATGTCCAAAACCTTCAGATTGATAATCCATGGAATGAAAGAGTGTAAGTCTGAGTATTTAACTGTAAAAGTCTAACCATATAATTAAAGTTATATTTTCACAAAAATTTCTTCCTACAAAGTTCAACATATCAGTCATGTATTTTTCTTTATCCAGGATATTCAGGGGCCCTGTACTCCCTATGGGATTGTATTTCACAAGCCATCTGCTGAGACTCAAGGAAAGCCTTTATGCTTCCATCATTCTACCCTTCCTCTCGCAGGATAGCACAGGCACAGTAACAGCTGAAAAACCCTGGAATAAACCTTCCTGTTTTCTGTTGCAGTGCAACTCTTTTATGACTTAGGCCTCTTCTGATACTTGACAATGCATTCATGAGCCATATTCTGAAACAAAAATAAGTGACAAGTCAGGCAGTAAAATAATACTTCTTTTTGACTTTTGTATAACAGGTTTTACTCCTAGAAATTGTACGCTTTCAATATAAAAGTTGTAAGAACTAATTTGACAGAACACTTACACTAGGCTTATGAAAAATGCAGAACTATCAGTAAAGGAGCTATTATTGAATGGTGTAACTAATGACAGAACCTTTTTTGATTTTGTTATTACTAAAATATTTTTTTTCCGTACTTGATGTAGAAATCATAGAATCACTGAGGTTGGAAAATATCTCCAAAATTGAGTCTAGCACTTCAAGTCCACCACTAAACCATGTCCCTAAATGATTAGTATTTCCCACCCAGTGCTCTCCTACATTGTATTTCTGTTTCCCTTGGTTTTTGTGGGAAGCCTCTCATCTGCTTACCAGACAGACCTGACAGCAGGAAATTTCTATCCTCACTATAGTGGGAGCACTTAGACAAAGTCTGTGAGCTTGAAAAACACAGCCATTGCAGATGGTGTTATCAGCGATAGGCAGTGCCAGAGATGACAAGAGCATTTAAGCCAGTGAAGAGGATGAAAGTGTGGGAGTCTGTGTTTATCTAGTGGCATTAGTTTCTTAGGAAGTAGAGGAAGCAGGAAAGAAGAAACAAGAGACATTAATCAGAGCACCAGAGCAGCCACCACACCTTGCTGAGGATAAGATTAAGCCCTTCATCTGTGCCTGTTGAGGATACACATACACAGCATGGTGTACATGGCTGTCTGCAGGAAAATGTCCTAACAAGATCTGTAGGTTTTCGTTGATTTCTGGAAGGAATGAAAAAAATTAGGTGTTCTGAGTAGCAGAGATCTATCTTTACTGAGTGGCTGTGGCCCAGCAAAGCCTGGAAACAAATTGTAAATGCAGCCATGGAAGGAGTCCATATACTGTTGTAAAGTTACAAGTCAGGTGTCTGTATAATTGCTTGCTTGAATTAAGTCTAGTGAGCTGTATGTCTTAAAAAATCAAACCACAAGGTAAAAGAGCAAAGCAAAGATGTCCTCAAAAATTACTGATACAAATATCAAGGTTTTGTGAAGCATATATACATCTTATGTAAAAAAGTATAAAAATAACTGTCTTTAGGACAGTAGTTTATATCATGCATATTAAGCGTTTTCTCCTTATTCAGCTTGCTATCAAAGATATTATTCAATTTTAAACCATAATATTTAAGTAATTATTTAGTCTAATTAATTTTGACAATGAAATATATTTATACCTTTTCAACAGCCATTTCTTAATTTGCATATTTTCATTAATTTAAAAATTTTAATAATTTAGAAGCACAGTAACAGATGAGTTACACTAAAAGACATTTTGTCTGTGAGGAGCAGTTTACCCATTTTTCCCATATATAGTACTGGGCACCAGCCCAAGAGCTTTGGTGTCTGCACTATGGAAACCAAAGGGCTGCAACACGCTTCAGTTGGCTCCTTTGCTGTGGATCTGTTAATAAAACAATTTCTGTTTCCAGATTACCCCAACTATGACTGATTGAGGCCTGGTGCAAGTTAGAAAAGCCTCAAGGCTGCTCTAAATTATGAATGTCATATGGTCCCCAAAGAAACCTATTAGAGAGGATAATGTCTCATTTGCAAGGAGCCAGAGCTCTGCGAGGCTGTGGATGGCCTCCTCCGGCTTTTTCTTCACTGAACACAATGGTGGCAGATTCAGATTTAGGCCAGGTGGAAAAATCCAAATTCTGAATATCATACTCTTTAGAGAGGTGGGTTTTGTTGAACTTACCACATTGAAAGTACACAGAAATTTGTGTTATTGAAGTGTTGGAGCACATTCAAAGAAGGGCAACGAAGGTGGTGAAGGGTCTGGAGCACAAATCTGGTGAGGATTGGCTGAGGGAACTGGAGGTGTTTAGCCTGGAGAAGAGGAGGCTCAGGAGAGACCTTATCACTCTCTACAATTACCTGAAATGAGACTGTAGCCAGATTGGGGGTGGTCTCCTCCCAAATAACCACAAGACAAGAAAAAATGGCCTCAAGTTGTGCCAGGGGATGTTTAGATTGGATATTAGGAAAAATCTGTTCACTGAAAAGGTTGTCAAGCACTGAAACAGGCTGCTCAGCATCCCTGGGGGTGTTCAAAAGCTGTGTAGATGTGGCATTTAGGGGCATAATTCAGTGATGGACAATGCTGGGTTAATGGTTGTGATGCCTTAGGATTTTAGCTTTTATATATTTCAAATCCCGTACTGCTTTAGTGTATAACTCTAAAATTCCATGTAGAGTGCTAGCTACTATCTTCACATTTTGGTCAGACAAAACAATTCCTCTAGCTCTGAAGCTCAAGGACACCTTATGGTCTCAGGCTCCAAAAGTATAAACAAAAGTGAGTTGGGGGGGAACAAATTTGGGGTATATGACTTCATTACCTGAAGCTGTAATTACAGGATTAACCCCTGATAAGTAAATGGACCAAACTTATATCTATCTAAAAAACTCGGGACCATCGTCCACCTTGAGTGTAGCCCCTCAAAGGCTTTTGGCTGCCCAAGGAGTACCTATTGAAGGCCTTCAATAATACCTGCTTTTATTCTCTTAATTTTGTCTAGCCTCTCTTTCAGGTGGGCATTCCAAAGCATCAGTTGGACTTGACAATCCTAGAGGACTTCAGCAGGTAAAAAGTAAAAATAGAGAAAACAAGACTGTTTGGACCTGATATACATGATAAAATAATCTTGTGACAGGTTTGGCCACTTATAGAAAGTTTAGGGATTCATAAATAGAACATATCTGGGTGATAGCATGCCCTGGTATGGAGCATGGTATGCAGATCTTTGCAGAATTGTTACCTTCGTTATCTACCACACATCTGCTGAGCACTGTACTGGAGTTAATTCAGGGATTTCTACCCCATGTTCTTCTGTATACTATAAACCATTGCTCAGAGTATAAAGCAGTAGTTAAGCACTGTTTAGATCAAAAAAATTACAGGATTCAGCCCCATAAATACACACATTCTGCTGCATAGTTTATGTCATCCTCAAATCTGTTATCTCTATATTTTAGTTGTAAATCATATTCCATTTCAAGAAAATGGATACTCCACATGCTTGACAGGATAGTTCCACGGGAGAGAATGAGAGTACTGTGAGCACACAGCAGGATCTGTTATAACCAATGCCAGACAGAAATCAATGCACATTTATGCCATCTGAAAAGCCAGCATATAAAAGTTTATGAAACAAAAAATTAAGAAAATTAGAAACACAAGGGTACAGGTTCTGATTAAACTGTACTACTGATAGTTTTGCACAATGTTATTGTCCTTAATTTCTCATTTGTATAGTTTTAAATAACCAGGATAGATAGATTGACCCAAAATTACTGCAGATTTACCCATGTAGTTTTGGAACTGGGAATAAAATAAAATTGAAGTTCATCTAGATTTACAAGGTTCAAACTGAAATACTCTGATTCAGCAAGGACTATTTTTTTTTTCCAAATAGACTCAAGATAGAGTATTTTATATGCTGAGATTGCCACACAGTCAGTGCAGCTGCTTGCTGAGGCAAGAAAAATGTTGCTGTTAAAACACCAACAGTGAGATGCTGTGTATCAGAAAATAAATGCTGTAGTTGGTAGAGCTTTATCACCTCCAGGACTGGTATTACATAAACTTACAAAGTTCCTTGATTGCTGCAGTTACATGCAAGATGCCAAAAGAGTTTTGACTGGGTCATTTAACTCTTGAGAGGTTTCTTGGCAGTATTGTAGACAAACCTTCTGAAGCTTTCTCTGCATCACTGGTCAGTTGACCAAGTTGTATTGTATTCTAGGGAAAAGGTGGAAGAGTAAAAGTTATTGTTGTAGACACTGAACTACTTCTGGATGCACAAAAAGCAAATATGAAGGACAAGAAGGGCACACGTTTTTCTTCCAACTGTAGTTCAAGCAGACAAAATGGATTATATTTGGATTTAATGGAAAAGTAACATCCAGACAAAGAAAGAGGAAGCAGTGATCTTCTCCTCCACCCCAACCAGTGGAATACCTAACAAGAAAATCAAATTTGGTCCAGAAATTCCTCAAGGCAATAGTTTAAAGAACTCAGGTGAAGAGATTGGTCTGACTCCGTTATGGGAGAAAAATAATTTCTATTTTTACTAGAATCATAGAATCTCAGATTGGAAGGGACCTTAACGATCATTCAGTTCCAATCCTCCTGCCATAGGCAGGGACACCTTTCACTAGATCAGGTTCCTTAGAGCCCCACTCAACCTGGCTTTGAACACTCCCAGGGATGCAGTGTCCAGAATTTCTCTGGGTAATCTGTTCCAGTGCTTCACCACTCTAACACTAAAGAATTTCTTCCTAATATCTAATCTAAATTTCCTGTCTGAAGTAGGCTTAATGGCTACTCTTTGAAGGCATTTATCCTTGTTCTGTCACTACATACCCTTAAAAGTATTTTCCCTCCTTCTTTCTTGCAGGGTTCTGTCAGGTCCTGGAAGGCTGCAATTAGATCACCTCAACGCCTTCTCTTTTCCAAACTGAACAATTCAAAATCTCTCAGCCTTCCCTCATAGGAGAGGTGCTTCATATCTCTAACTACCATGGTGGACTCACTCTAACAGATCAATGTGCTTCCTGTGCTGGGGACCCCTTTAAAATGCTTATTTTATAAATTATAAACAAAATAGTATCAAACTGTTTGTATTATTTGATGGAAGACTATTCTTAATAACTTGTGGAGGCAAGGAGAAATTCTTACCTGTCATTCTGTCATTCAGTCTGGTGCAGTGTGTACAGCAGTTTATTAGTATGGGAAAGATTTTTCTCCAACATTTTTCACACAACTTTGCAATTCTTGTCATTTACATATGTGTAATGAAAAATTAAAAAATAAGGAAATGGTGGGGGAAAACTTAAAAGAACTTTTAAATAAATATGGACTCTTTATTGACTTATTCTTTCATTGCATGTTTTGTTGGGTATTTCAGTCCTCCTTGAGATCACTTTTTGGGTGCTTATTTTCCTGGTTGGTTCTAGGATAGATCCCTGTATACTTCACATTACTCCTCTCCTAAAGCAAGGAGCATTCTTGGCATTTCTGGTTAATTGTACCTTTTAGGGATGTGTCTAGCAGAGCACCAAAACCATTGACATAACTGCGACATAAAGCTCTTT
Source organism: Alethe castanea (assembly GCA_024734035.1). Taxonomy (NCBI): domain Eukaryota; kingdom Metazoa; phylum Chordata; class Aves; order Passeriformes; family Muscicapidae; genus Alethe; species Alethe castanea. The sequence continues at coordinate 94,312,550 of JANRGV010000062.1, forward strand.
ATTATAGTCTTACTGAGTGCCAATATTTCTGTTTTCACAGGTTTATAGCACATTTTGAAATGAACACTTAGTTCAAATAAACATGAAATCATAGTCCTCTGTTTCCAAACAGAGGTGTCCCATTTTGCTAAGCCGCTGACCATTTCCACTAAGAGATGCTCCTAGCCACACAAAAATTGGTGTGTTACCTACATGCCATTGTCTTGCTTGGGCTAGAGCTCACCCAGCTCCAGGGGTTGAGATGCTCATCCTTTAGCTTAAAACTGATTATCAGACACTTGCTTATCAGACAGAGAAATCAAACAGGCTGACTTTCAGGATGGACCACAGAGGCCATACACCATTTTTGCAAGGAATAAGGGAAGGCAGACCACTCTGGTACAGAGTAAACAGATCTTCCTTCCCCTTTTTGAAAATCTGAATCCCAGTGTCCCTAACTTATTAACTGGGCCAGAAAAACTCATAAAATACTCTAGCTGCATTTTTCCCTCAAACTAGCTCTATTTCACAGATGGATTGTTGCTCTTAACACAACTGGTACTTTTCCTTCATGAAAGGTTCTGTAAACCATAAAGGCAATCAGCTGTCATTATTGTCAGATCTTTCAATCTGTCACGACTTTTACAACTCCAAAGTTCCTTGGTTTGCAAGAGAACTCTCAAATCATACCTCTATTTCATAAACACTCTGAAAAAAAATAAAAGCAAACATGGAAACATGTTCCAAGATTTCTCTCAATTTTTCTGCTGGAGCTAAGGAATATTCTTGCTCAGTCAGATAATCAGCACAAGTTAGCTGAAGCCTTATAGCAAGTACAGGGTTAATCATGCTACTCACCCTTACTCTGTGCAAACCAAGCCTTGGCATTGTAAAAGGGAATGTGTGAGGGAAGCTACTCCTCTGCAGTGAAGGAATAACATAGGAAAGGGAAAAGCTGTGGAGATAAAAGAGCAGGGCCTATCATGGCATATAGAGTTAAGGGGCAGGGAGGGAGGAAGCAGGTTTTAGATTTCTGTTGAACTGTGGGTTAATTCAGGGATCTGTGCGAAAGTTTAGGCACTTTTCAAGAGCCTGAAAATTTTTGCAGTTTGTTACTTTTACATCTTATTGGCATGCATGATGATCTCTGAGTAGTGAGAATATTCATCTTTCAGGACAAACACTTTGTGATAGGTTTTATATCATTGTTATAATCATATATATTATCATCATACATACTTGTTTATATATTGCTTGTACAGTCTAGCCAGTTTGAGTGGTTTCTGGAGCAGTTAAAGTGTATGATCCTATAGATATAGAAAATTCGGGAAAAAAAATCAAAATTTTTAAAGGCTTGCCTGGGAACAATCTTCATATACATATACAGCACCATAGTTCTACCATCAAAGCCCATATGTTGCTTGAACCCATATGTTGCACGGGATCAGAAAGTTCTCCTGCAAAGATTTTGTATCTGCAATGAAAGGTATGTCTGCATGTGTTTGTATGTTTATGTGTAGCTGTATTTACAGCTCAGGTTCTCAGCTCTGTAATTATTCTCATCTTAATATTTATCCATTGATTACTGTATTTGTCTCTCATTTTAAGCATTTGTCATACTTCTCTTTAGTTCATCCCTTGTACTTCCTGGGAAAATGAAGTTCTAGCCCTTGAGTGGCAAAAGAGCAGTGTACCATGGTGCTTGCTCAAGCAGGAAATTTTCCCCAAGACGACGCAAGTTTAATGGAAATAACTTCAAAGTCGAATGAATTTTTGAGAGCAAACATCAAGGCTGCAGAGCAGTTCTCAGAGCACTAATGGACAACTGGCAGCGTGAGTGGAGTTCAAATGGCCTTCCTTGGGAGAATTTAGCAGATATTTCCTGTTCACCTCCAACACAATCTTTGGAGATATATATGTTTTGCTTCTACAATATATTTTTTAAAATAGTCATAGCAGGTATCCAGACAGTAAAGGACCCTTTTAACATAGGACTCATTAAGAGAGCTCCCTGATTGCAAGAGTAACTTCAGCGTGCAAATCTTCAGCAGTTTATAATTTATGTGGCTTCAAAGAGCAATCCAATTTGTTTATGCAAAAAACTGTCTCTAGACTGTTGAAAAGGCTTCAGTTGTTCGCCTTTATTTTTTTAACACTCTGATAAATACCTTGTTCTGGTGTTTGAAAGCAATTTCTTTTTAGGCAATGGATAAATTAACCAACCAAGTACAAATACATTAAGAAACTAGCCCATCAAAATACCATGTTTTAATCCAGATAAAATCAGCCTTTTCAGAGGATGCAGAAAGTTGCTTTATTTGATTTTTTTAAAAATATATTTTCCCTTCTGGTTTGAAATTAAAACTTTTAATATATTAAAAGTGCATGCAATCACTATCTTTCTACCAAATCTCCTGGATCATTTAGATTATTTCTTCTCCACTGGACAATTGATGTTCAGGTTAAGCTAGTATGCAACTGGTGTAAAGCCATAAACATAAGTGTTTCCAGCAGTATTTTCCCATTTTTTTGTGACTTATTTGGTTTAGGATGATAAGCAATGTTTTTCTCTGAGAGCAAGAGAGATCTGAGCATTAGGAAATTTGAAAATTCTGCAAGGGATTACTGAGACATTTTTAACCTGCTCTGAACTTTCTTGACTCCTAATCTTAGGGGAGGAACGGGAATCCATCAACTTTCCTGTTACCAACAACTCCTTTATACCTTTTATCTCTTTTGTGTTAGCTAAAGTTAGTCTAGCCAGCTATATAGGTTGAAAATTATTATTTGCTTTAGGTTTGGGTTTTTTAAGGAAAAACAAATTCAACATTAGTTTGAAAACCAGTGCAGCAAGGTTGTAATGGGAGGGCAAATACAGAGGTCACACAGCACCTACTTGGAATGCAATCTTTTTTATTTAAGCAGTGAATTTACTCTATAATTTAAAAACTTGCAAATTTACCAGTCACCAACCTGTATTCTTAGTATTTGTGTTCCCTGAATATTCTTTATGATTTGCAAACATTTCTCTTCAGAAGTATGTTAATTTCTACATGCTGCTTCAAAAATATTCAGGCTCTTACTAGAAATTGATGATGGTGTCACGTTGAGCCAGGTTGTGCCTCACCACACCTCTGCCTGCTACGAAGTGACCTAAAGGAACGTCCTGTACTGTGCATGTATCACAGCTGTGTTGGCTCAGTGTGACCAGGGCTGAATACTGAAACTCGGTTTGACAAGTTCTTATCCAGTTATCAACCATTTGCAGGTGACAAAGACATGGCATGAGGACCTCCATTTCAGGCAAGTTTTGATCTGCATTTGATGGGGCCGCACGGGAAGGGTGGACATGGCTCGTGCAAGGCAGGCACAGCCTCTGAGTGCCATCATTTTGTCTGACGGACAGCAGAGGAAGGTGGAGGCAGACACCTTTCTGAGATTGCCCCAGGACCAGTTTGTGCCACTCCACCATCCTCCTAAATTCTCAGTGCCTCCATTCAGTGCTAGGTGTATCAAGAACATGGCAAAATCTACTGTGGCAAAATCCTCTAGGATGCACTCAGGGGTTCTTCTCAAAAACAAATTGTTCACAAGCAGCAGAACTTCAGGCATTTTGCTGCCTGACTCTTTTCCATGTGGCTGCTCCTGTCTCAAACCTCATCTCTTCAGTGATCACTCTGATTTGTCTGTCTCCCTTTCCTCTATGGTATGGTATGTACCTTTTGGAACTAAACAGGAGTTTAATACCCTTGAACTTTATCCTTTCCTATCACAGCCTGTTGAAATTGGCGAAAACGTGTGAAGCAAGGGGCAAACTAAGAGATTGTCTTGAAGATGTGTAATCACATATGATGGTTTTTTTTTCTAAGAAGAGGTTAAAATCAGTTTTTAAATTTTGTTTAAAACAAGCTTTTCAGATCTTTTTAAGTTAAAGTGGTGAGGATATCCTTGAAGTGTAACTGAGGTCTAAACACAGCAGAAATTAAGTCAATATCAGACTTATTTCTGATGATATAAAATTGCAAGTAGCTTTGATTCAGTCTTTATAATCAGGGACAAAAAGGTATATTTTTTACAGGACATTTAAAGGAATTATTTCTTCCATTGTTGAATATATCATGAAGAGTTTACTGTAAAAGAAGAGATAAACAGTATTTCCAAAAAGGACGGTAAAATGCAGTGTAACGTTGAAAAGTCCTTCCAAGCACAGACAGCTGTCACTCCCAAGTAATTAAGAAGATTAATATATGGTATTGAAATTGTCACTGATGCTTTATTTCATTGGTCTTGTATGAGGTTCACTATGAGAAAATAATTTTAAGTTAAAGTGCAGAAATTTGCATAGGAGACCTAGGTCTTATGAAGACTGCTTCCAAAACCATCTTCCAAAGCAGTAGAGAAGAGGCTGGTGAACAAACAAAAGAGAAAATGCCATTTGACACCACTGGTCGGTCTAAGCTTAAATTCTGGACAGTCAGAGAAGAAAGCAGAAAGGTGGATTCAGATGTGAATTTCATACATCACAGTATCCCAGAGTGTTTTCATCCAAGTTATGGTTTGCTCAAATAAATAAAATACTTTTGTCAAATTTAAGGGCTTGATGGCAATACAGTTTTTACATTTAACATTTTGGCTCTGAGTCCAGTCAGTTTTACATTGCTTGAAATTGCAACTTATTTTATTAAATATTTTGGGGTTTGTGTTTCATGAATGCAGTATTTCCTGTGTTCATCAGGTGGGGATAAGTGCTAGAAGGGCAAAGACTCCTTAGTTCTGCCAAGAGGGGTGTGCATGTTTGGTTATGCATTGCCACCACAGAAGTTTATTGGCAATAGAAACACAGAATCATTTAGATTGGAAAAGATATTTATGATCAATGAGTCCAACCATAAACCAATGCAAAAGCATGATTTTATGTAACTGGGAATACTCTTAGCCACTGAATATTTCATTTGAGAATAAAAGCAATACTTTATATTTGCTCCTTCCTTTGCTGCTTTCAAAGGGTAAAATTTATCCTGTCCGAAAGGTACAGACAAAAATTTTTTCAAAGTGTATAAACCACAGAGGTGAGTCAGGATGGAATGGGCAAATGGAGCCCCTCCATCACAGCTGGGAAAGACTGTAAAAGAGTGGGATGTCTGTGCCCTGGTGGGAGGATACTTAATATTGATGAAAATCCTGTGGCTCCCCACTCAACACAGTTTGAAGAGAGGCTGTGGTTTCTCTCTGAGAACTGTGACACCCCCACGCCTTGAATGGCAAATTCAATTTGCTGTTTCTGCATTTGTGCCTGTGAGAAAGTTGGATTCCCACATCACTCCATCTGCTTACAGGCACAAGCACAGCTACAGGGAATTCAGTTTTCCATTTAAATGAATACTGGTGGGAGCTCGAGGTATTCACTTCACTCTGGTGAAAGCCTGGAAGCTATTAAAAAAATGGAGAAAAGTAAAAGACAGAGTCTGTCTCATTTGGATAGCTCTTCAAGGAAACAGGAGCTACAAGTAGATTAAAACTGTGATGGTAGGGTAGGAGCAGATGTTCACTCTTAAGGGCAGTGATGGAACAATAATTGTAGCATATGTTGATGTCCTATAGACAACAGAAGACTTGTACCAGTAACTGTAACTTGATAGATCCAGACAAATATGTCAGTACTCTCATCTGTATGTTCTAATGCACTGGGAACAAAAGAGAAAAATAGAGACATCTCCTCTCACATACATGCAAAATCTCTTAAAAGCAATGACATATTTCAAGAAAGGCAAGACTATTGTAATTTTTTATTGTAACAAAGAGGAGAAATTTGATAATTAGTGTTGGAAGGCAGGCAAGAGGAGAGGCTTTTGTGAAGGTATTACCTTTCAGTTATATGGGGAGGAGGGAACAGGGTGAATCAAAAAAGAGGTTAAATTGCCTTCCAAATAACTTAAGACAGGTGTTGCCTGTAAGTAAAAACCTAGAACTAAAGAACTGGAGAAAAAAAATTCTAAAGCAAGAAGACAGAGTCTGGAGAAAGAAATCTATATTGGTCAGCATGTAAAACCATCTTTAAAATACAAGTTAGGCTTGACATACAAAGCAGCAGTTTCTAGGCTTCCTCTGATAATTCCCACTTCTGGTTGTGATCCTCACTTGGCTGAATTTGACCCTTATTTTCAGAACTACTCATAGAGCAATGCTTGATCTGCCTGATGCAAATCATCAAGTATGTGCAAGTGTTTCAGTTTGCAGTTTGTCATGCCTGCTCTAAGATTTCAGCAGATGCTATTTATTTACTTAATCAAGAGCAGATTTTATCTAACTTTGGTGGGAAGCTTCCAAGTATGCATATATACACTCACTATGAAGGAACACTGCTTTCACTGGGGGACTTGAGAAAACTGTTCCTGCTGAAGGCAGTCATCTTGTTTAGCCAAAAGGTAATTTAGAAAGTTTGATAGAAAAGGCACTAAGCAAGAAGCATTGCCCCTGGCAGATTTATTTATAATTTTGCCATTTATCTCAATGGTACTGAGATTCTCTCTGTTTCCTTAAAAATTATTTTAATTTACAAAAGAGTAGTCTTACTGCAAAGGCTTCAAAAGGCTAGAAAGTGTAAAAGTATTACCTTGATTTTCTTAATACACCTTGCTAGAAACCTTTCATTTGCTGGGGTTTTTTTATATCTTTTTTTATTTTAATCTATGTGGGCCACTGTGGCAGAGTTCAGGATTTATCTTGGGTATGAAAGAGAATAATGAAAATGAGACATCCAACTTTATATTGCAGGAAAATAATACTTTCCCTGCACTCTTCACACCAGTTGGCCTGCAAGTCTGTTATAAAACAGTTCAACAGTGAATAATGAGAGAGATCAGGACAAATCGAGTTTGGATCAAAATCTTATCAGGAATACTGCAGGATGACAGATTATTTTTAAAATAACTATTTGCTTTGGTTTATAAACATATTATTCCATGTGCACATGAAACTTAAAAAGCGACAGCAAATAATAATATGTTTTTCTTTAATTGAAAAAGTATCAAGCTCCAGTCTATTCTAATGCAATGAATAAAAAATAAGGAAATTAATCAAAAACATTGAATTAAAAATTTTTTTAAAAAAGAAACCTATATATTTTCACTGCAGTGTTAGAAAATTTTATGAAAGTGTTTAAATCTACTCCAGCCTCTGATGCTTCATTTACTCACAGGGTTCATGTTTTAAAAGATCACTGGGATAGCTGAATTATTTCAAGGTTGGTAAAGACACAGGATTTGTTTCACCATAGTGAAGACTTGGTGGTTTGGGCTCATGTTCTGTCTTTGGGTACTATTACAAAAGTTAATTTCCTTTTACTGATTTCCCCACTCCCTTCTCCGTCTTGCTGTTATTTGTAACCATACACAGCATTTTATCAGAGCATCTCCTTCATCCCTCCCCAGAAATGACACTCTCCTCAGTGAAGGCCAGAAAAAACCTGCCAGCCAATTGAGCAATGGCAGGATTACCCATGCAGTCTTCACCTACATCTGGCACAGAGACAAAAAAGAAGTGATAAAAAGAAGCCTGACACCTGTGGCTCCTGTTGCTTTTGTGGAATTAAGTTTTCGGTGGCTTTGTAGACAGATAAGATGCTCACACTTATTAACTAAAAAAACATAATACAAACTGGTGTGGAAAAAATGTTAAGTACTGCACTCTGCGTTGAAGAATTACAGAGAACAGTTCAAGGCCACGGAACTCTGATTACAGCAAGACCTGACGTGTTAACAGCACAATGATTTTATCTACCTGTTGGAATAGAGGAGTGTTTCACTACCTCTTGGATCCAGATTTTGCCTGCAAGGGTACATATGTTACTTGAGATCTTCATCTGATATAAAGCCATGTGTAATCAACCCCTGAATCAATCTTCATCACAGAAAATAATAAATGTTTGGTTTGGGTTTATGGTTTTTTTAGAAAGCAGCTGAAAAAATTCAGTCAGCTTTAGTTTGACTGGATGTGCAAGCACTAGCTCAGCTTGAGACAGGTAAACATTGCCAGGTAAACTCTGCTGGCTCTGCAAGCTTCTGGCAGCTCTTCAGAGAAGTCATCCCTGCAGCCACCCCACCAGCAGAACCTTGTCTTATTTTAGCGTGGTCAACAATGTTGCTGCACTCTGTTTCACAGCCTACTTTATTCTGGGAGCAAAAAGCTTTGTGAAAAGTAGGTTGAACCAGATAGGCTTCAATCTGTCTGGTTTTTGGGACCAGAGAGCAGTGCAGATCTCAAGGCAGTACACCTTTGCTTATGTGGTGCTGTTCTCTGAGAAGAAACATTTTGGAACTTGGTGGTCAACCTGTTCCTGGGTAATCTGCATTGATAATCTCAGTGCAGGTAAACTCTTGAGGACAACAGTGTCATTAAATTCATTAAAATATTATGAGGTTGGCAAATATTAACCGGTATGGGGTTTCTACTTGTTTTGTAAGTCTGGACCAATAACATCTTTTGCTTCACCCACCTGCACACACGGCTGAGCATTTTCTGGTGACCTAAGCACCTCTCCAGGACTCTCCTGGTCATTTAGGCATGTGGGTGGTGTGAGTGAAGCAGGGTTGGGCTCCACACGATGTCTCTGGTCACAGCCACCTCGGGCTGCTGGGAACAGAGCAGGGCAGTGACCACTCTGCTTTGGGTCTGAGAATGGTTTAAGTGCACAAAGTGAGCTCGGCCATTCCACTGGGCTTTGGAGGCAAAGAAAAAGGCACATCAGCACAAATAGATCCCTAGGTACTCCATTTTACTGCTTAGTTCCAAACTGGGCTAGGACAACATGCAGGCAGATGTATATCTTCCTAGACATCTTGGTTCTTTTTTAGCATGAGAAGTGTGCAAATCTGTAGAAAACAATGAGCACATTTACAGACATTTCTTTATCACAGTTTCCTCTCAGCACTCCAGGAGTTTTGGCCAAAGACAGCATCCTTTCCTGGTTCCCTGACTCCTCTTTCCTATAAATGTTTTCTTTTGACATTGAATCATGACTTTCACTCCCTCCCTTTGTTGTAGATTACTTTACTTTGATTTTGGCTTCTCCTGCATTTACAAGAGATTATTTTGCTATGAAAACATACATTAGGCTTCCTGTCTCCCATTTAAAGCTTTCTGACCTGCTCTTCGAGTCTCTCAAAATTTTATCTGTGATTGTTCTTTTTTGTCAGCCTTTGGGTATTTTCCACTCTCACCTTTTACAGCAAAATTTGGAATTACTGGTTATCCTAGCCCAGTTCAAGAGAGTCTTAACAAAATAAGATGTCAGCAACCTAAATATTACCCTGTTCTTTGAGACCTCAAATACAGCAATGACAGTAACTGGCTGGTTCTACTGTGAAGTAAATTCATATCTAAAATCAGAAGTAATGTGTTTTGTTACTTCTTGTAAAAAGAAAACACTGTATTTTGACATACTTGATATATTTATGGTATCCTCAAATAATCAGTTTATTCACAGTAGCTGAAAAATGAGGTCTGATATCATAGGATGAAATGATAAGCTTTCTCAAGGGTAAGAGTCTGAATATTTACAAGATTATTTATATGAAACCTAACAATAATTTAGAATGTTTTCAGATTCTCCAAGAATCCATAAAATCCCCTGCAATCACTGAAGCCTAGAGAGCAACTCAGGTGGGACAGTGTTATAGGTGAGTTGAACTTCCCTTTCCCCTCCATTAACTATATTCACTACATTCCCCTTGTCTGCAGCTGCTTGTGGCTCACATAGAAAACCATGTCATGAACAAATAAGTTTAGGGATCTGGGTTACTCACCTATGCTGGGCTGTCTGGTACATTTTGAGACCACATGGGCTGCTCCAAGACACATGAGACTTATGCAGGCCTTGAGTCACATCTGTCAGCTCCCCCTCAGAAATGTGCTATAGCAGGTCAAATGAGTAGAGACTCCTATCTTTAGGCAACCTAAATATGAGCAGTCACACACTGGAATCTGGAAAGAAATTTCACCACCACCTCTTACTAGTCAAGCACTTAATTCTGATGAAATGAAGGATAAAAAATTCACATCTGTTTCCTGTTTCTGCTTGTCCTAGAATTAGTACAGATTTCTGTTTTCTTGAAGGCATGTTTGTATAACTAATTAGTGTTTGCTAAATTTTTCAAGTTCTGCCCAGGAAAGAAGCAAATCAAGGTTGATAGGGCTGATTGAGAGGAGCTGATAAAACAAGGCTTTCCGTCCATTGTTTTCTTGCCCTGACAGTTTTCACAGGCACAGCACCATCTCATTTAGGTCCTCTCACCTTTTTAGCTAAATGTGTATAAAGTAAAGATAATGAGTCAGTTCTGCCCTCCCATTGACCTGCTTAGCTCTCAAGGGCCAGTAGTATCACATTTTTGCCATTCAGGGGAGGAAAGGACTTGATAGAAGCCATCTGGTACATTGTTACCTGAGAACAGATCATCTGAGAAGCACCTTAAGTGGGATAGCACGGAAGTGGTGACCAATCTAAATGTAAGGTAGACCACAATGTGACATTTTACTTGGAAGAAAAGGCATCAAGATAGTTTAGGATCAGCTTTGCCCATTAGTTCCTTACATTTGTAACTTACTACTTCTGTTGGAATTTGTTTTTGGTTATTTTTTGCAGTGAAAGAAATGTCTTTAATTTATGAGTCGAAAATCCTATAATTATGTAATGCTGTGCTAAATATGTGAGAAGTAGTTTAGCTCCTGAAAGGTGTCAGGACAACTGGTAAAATGTGACCCAACAGTCAGGGACTCATCTTGATCTTTCAATCCAATCATTCCTGCACTTGCTTTTGCTTTGGTTCAATTTTTTGTTCATCAAATTGGAAATTGTCAGGAGAGCAATTAATGTTGTGTTTCCAAATCTTTATGTGTGACGAAAGGAAATCACTCATCTGTATTGCTAGCCCTGGGGGAAGGGAGAGCAAAATCCAGAGAGAATCTAAATTCTCTTTAAGTGCTGTAGCAAAGACTATTGGATCAATTAGTGTGGCTGGTGTGAATGCGCAGCAGGCTCTTCTGGCAAAGTGCTGCTCTCAGAGTGGGGCTGAGCTGCTCTTGGAAAACAGGACTCATACTGCCTGCTGGATCTGCTGTACCAGCATGGGATTGCTTTCAGCCAACAGAATCCCAGCTCTCTCATTGGACGTGTTGTGCTCTTTCCATTTTTCTCTTTACACCTAACACCACTTAGACTGGAGATGTCTCTCCTACAGTCATTACTGCTTTCCTACTGATGCCACTCTGCATTTAACATGCCCTTTAACATGGGCAGAATTTTACTTGCAAAACAATGCTGTGAACCATTGCAGCCAGTGCAGTGTTTGCAAGTGATTACTGTTTCCTAACAGGTGCACTGTAACAGTGCATGGAATGTCTGGTCTGGCTTTCAGCACTCTACTGCAACTCATTTATCACTCATCTGCCGCAGGTTTCAGCCATTCCACTTACACACCACTCTCATACATTCTCAGCAATGCCCTTGATTTCACCTACCTGGTTCTATTAAAGTCAGTAACAGTGATACAAATAAGTCATTGAAATGCTTTATTCTCTGGAAACTGCTGATTTAAATAAATAACTTTTTTTTTCCCTAAAAATCACATTGATATGATCAATACTTGTAAAAATTGCGTGGTTTTTTTGGTAGAAATTCTTTCAACATACTCCTCAGACATCCCTAGTAAATTTAATTACATGATTTTTTAAGACTAGGTTACTCCTTGATACCTGTTGTTTGGGGAGGTTTTTTCAGTGACAGTAGTAAACTCTTTCATTTTGGCTAGAGAAATGAATATTTTTAAATGTTTTTTTTAATAGCAATGTAGTCCAAGTATTGACTTCTCACTCTCTGGCTTCAGGAACTGGACATAATTAAATGCTGGCTATATAGTTCAAGCTCTAGACTAATCAGACTAGGTTTTTGCATCAACTGGAAACATAGGAATATTTTGACATCCAGCTTCAACCTGGATCTAAATTTTTTTTTGTAAATTTAAAGAATAGATAGACCCAAATGATTAAAATTTCTAGGGTTTCAAATCTAAATTCAAGAGTTTACATCTTGAGTCATCCATGATTTAGCATAACAACTATTTTATTTTTGAGTGATACTTTACTCTCCTGTGAATTTGCAAAGTGAAAATCAAGTTATGATTATTGCTGTTATTATTAATAATATATAAAATATGTAATAAATGTAAAATAATGTATGTTACATTATTATACTTAAATCATAATAATATCTATTGATTTATGTGGTGGAATTGCACAGAAACACCAGTTACTCTGAAGTCCAAATAAAGTGGCAGGGGAAAGGTGCAGGCAAATATATACTGTTTTTCTAGGCATTGGCAAATGTTGTCATCAGCAAATAATTCTCAGCATCAAATCTCTCCAACACATTTAGTATTAGTAGTTTGGGTTCTCACACACATTCAGGAATATGAAATATGAAAAAAATAATAATATTTACAGTGTACGTTATGTGCCTTGTGACCTGGCATTTTATTTATTTCATTCTGCTTTAAGAAATTTACATGTGAAAGGATATTTTTTAACCTTCAGGTATAGTGATAATAATACTCTTTTTTTTCCTTGTGGGTTGTACTCTAGGGTTTTTGGATTTTTTTTCAGTTGGTTGGTGTTTTGTTGTTTGTTTTTTTAATCTCATTTGTTTCGTTTGGAGGTTTGTTTGTTTGTTTTAATTTTAATTTCTGAGCAAGAGAAATCATTTAGGTCATTTTCTGTTCATGGCACATTCTAGGTTTTATTTTCCTGGATTGAAACAAGTTGGTTTTAGTCTTGAAGCTATTTAACTGCATAAACTATACACAAATGATGCCATACAAAGGAATGTGAAGCATGCAGACTTGTCTAGTAGGCATCTCTGAAATAACATATGTCCTAAAAGTCAGCTTGCCATCACTGGGGAAATGGTGACAAGTCTGAGGCAGTGCTGCTGACATTGCATGAGGTTAATGAATGACAGTGCCAAAATGCCAGCACTTACCTTGTCACCGCCAAAGAGCTACAATTAAATTGCCCCTTAAAAAACTGACAAGTGACGAAAGGGGTTTCAGTGAAGGTCATGAGTATCTAAGATTTCTATTCCTTTGAGCACTGCTGTAATTTCTGATTTGCCACAAAGAAATCACAAGACAAATATCCTCTATAACCCAGCAGCTTTCCCACAGAATTATTAAATTACTGGGGCACAGTTAGCATTAAACCTGCAATATTAAGACATATTGTATGGCACCACAAGTTTACACACTCAAACTGTTCTGTGTCCTAAGTAATATTTCCTTCTTGACCAACAGTATCCATTAGAAGGGAAGAAAGTCCTCTAAAATGTATTACATTTTTCTTTTTGAAAGAGCACAGAAGAATTTTTTCTCATGAGAAAGACATGATTTGTATTGCCCATATGAAGGGAGGATGGGTGCCATCTAACAAAGGTTTGTCTGTGCATCCACTGACAACAGAGGATGGAATGAATGTACCTCTTGTGCTGATATTAATATGAGCAAAATATTTCAGTCTTTTTTTCTTTCATTAATCATGTGAAAATCCTATCAACAGAGGTCACGGAATTTGGTTTCCAGCATTTAAATGGACACTTTCATATGAATCTCATTTTTTAAAGCCCACATCTTTCTGATAGATGGCAAAGGTAAAACACATTCTTAAAGTGTGAGTCAAAATCTATTTCCATATTTGCATTTCAGATAAATGAGTGAAAATGTTTATAATAATTTTATCAAGTATAGGAGTTCTTGCAATACTGTAAATTTATTTTATTAATTTGAGGAAAAGGTAGTTTTATTTATGATTTAGATATTAATTGGGAGAACATTTTGGACTTAAATCATAGTATAAACTCAAAATGGAAAGACAGAAGAAATAAAGGTAGTATTAAGCAAGATTACAAGATAAATATTTCTGTCTGAGCTTTTAAAATAATGTGTGTAGGGGGTCTATAAAATGGAGAAAACTGTGTTTATTTCCCCCTCAAATTGCAGAGGTTACAGAAAACTTATGTGTCCACACAAAAGTACTGGGTGGAATAAGGAGGTGGAGGAAAACCACTGCTCGATGAGTGACAGAATCAGACAGGAAGGCAAAACCAGTTAAACAGAAAAGAGCTAGTCCATGGCAAGCTCTGAAATAGGAAGAATAGCTTTCTATCTTCCAGAGGCCCCCAGAAGAATACTGAGCATGGTGAGCCTAAATGCTGTTTCCTGACCCTGAAGGACTCTGCTTCAGGAGCAGAATATACATTTACTAATTTTAGTGCTAATACTCTGAAATATTGGACATTATTTTGCCTGGTCTTGTGGTCCTGCAGTAGCCTTGAAATTAGAGACCATGGTGCAACTGCTATTGAGGTTCCAAAAGCCCATTAAGTGGAATCTGCTCGATGATTTTATTCTAATTTACTTTATTCTATTTACTTTTATTTGTTCAGAGTCTTTAAATGCTAAAGAGCTAAGAAATGTCTCAATCAAAGATTGCAGTTGAAGACATCCCACTTTTGGAGGACTGACCTTTGATTTATAAAGCTGAGCTGTTGTAGCATCATAGAATAATTTAGGTTGGAAGAGATTTCTGGATGACACATGGTTCCACATCCTGCTCCAAACAGGGACAATTTTATTTGTGTTGCTCAGGATTTTTCCATCTGAATCTTTCAGGCCAGAGATTTGTGTGAACTTGATCTTCTTGAGAGTAGGAAGGGTCTGCTGAGGGATGTGGACAGGCTGGATCAGTGGGCTGAGGCAAAGGTTTGATCAAAAGGTTGATCAAAGGTTTGATGGACTGGAAGATATTGGAGGTCTTTTCCAACCTTACTGATTCTATAATTCTATTATTTTATTCCACATTTTCTCTGGGTAATTTGTTTCACTATTTTACTCCATTGTCCCTGAAGGGGTTTTTTTTCGCAATACTTAATTTTGATTTATTATGTGACAGCTTATGTCCAGTGACCATTCTTCTATCAATGAGCACCTCTGAGAGGGGTCTGGATCCATCTTGTCTAAGCACAGCCATCTCTGAAGCACATGTGCAGACATTGGCATCCACACAATACTTGTGTTGAACCTCTCTAGACATCTCAGAGTTGTGTAGTCCTGCAAAGATACCACTAGGAGTCAATTTTGTCCTTGCAGAACACCAACATTCATTTTGAATTCTGATCATCTCCAAGTTCTTTCACAGCATCAGAAGAAGTCACTTAACATCACTGCAAATGTAGGGATGTAGGTAGAGGCTGGCTAGGTCACACAAGATACTGCATCCCACAAGCAAGGTGGGGAAATCTGGGTACTTTCAAAAAGCTGGTGACTTGTGGCATCCCCTGATAAAAGTGGACAGGGTTGACCCAGAAGTGAGCTAAATGACTCTCTCAAAGCCCACTAATGGGGGCAATATCAGCCATGACCTCAGCCATGCCCTCTGAGCCACTGCTGCAAAGGGCAGGGATTCAGCCATGATACCATAGCAGAATATTTTGAGTATGAGACACAGGAATGTAAGAAATGATCTGGCTACTAAAAAATGAATGCTGTGGGTGCTGTTTATCATACCTAAATCCAAGGAGCAGTTCTGTCTTTGCTTCCCAGTCAATCAGATTATCCCATTTACAATATGCTGTCAATCTTTCTGGGCCACCCTTGGAGTAAACTAGAACTCTGCTTTAGAGAATAATTTATTTCTTATGTCTCATATATAGGAAAACTGATACATATCTCCAAATTAGACTAACCTTACTTTCAGAATCTTGCTCATTAATTTGCAATAATGAGATGTAATGAATATTTATAGAAGATTTTATCTATACCTATTAACTTACCATAAAATGCTACTGATATCGCCACATTTTGAGTTAATAGCACAAGGCAGATTTAAGTGGAAAGCTGATAAAACTCTTTGCAATGTGAGGCTTGGATATTATGTTTAAAGGGTAATATGTTCTGTAGAAATATGTGTTCAGTGTGCTCGTAAGTAGTTCACTGGCTACGTTATTCAGAACTGATTCAGATGTAATCTTAATGCTTCTGTGGGTCCTTATTTTTTTCCCTTGTATTTTAGGCATTTTAAAAAACCCCAAAAACAAACCCAACACCTGTATTTCTGCACTTTGTAGAAATTGAATGTTCGCACTCACAGTGATTATTGTGAGAGTCTCAAACAATTTTTCACCAGGATGAAAGATCAAAGGAAAAGCTGAGATTATACCTTGCAGTTTCACCATGGTCTTTGATAGAAGGTTTCAATCTCAGTCACCAATCGTTATATATCAACTACATTAGACTAGTTTGGTAGTATTGGTCCCTCTTTAGTTGCAGCTTTATATACTATTTCCTTTTTTGTTTGTAGTTTCTAAAAGGAGGAGTGGTTGATTAGAAAGTTTCAATTTAATTTTGTTTTATGAAACAATAATTGCAGAAAATTTTTGATGTACTCAATTTGTCTCATGAATGAGTTCCAAATGTTAAAATGTGACTAGATGTATTCAGAAGAATGGTGACAAGAAAGAAAAAACATGATTGTAACATCTTGTTCTTTTTTATTTTTTCCTTTTTTTCCCTAGGGTCTAGAGAGATTTTCCTTGGGGTTTCTAGCAAGTGGAGATGTGAAAACAACTTCTGGTTTTCAAAGTTCACCAGCATTTTATATTCTGTAGCTGTGCTTTTCACATAAGGAGGCAATTCTTCCTAAATCACTTAAACTCACTAGATTAAACACTTTGTACGGTATAAATTTTTCTGAGTTTAAACACATTTACAAAGCAATTCTGCATCAAAAGATAGTGTCTAACATGATTTATTCTTGCTTGAACAAATTTAGTAATAATAATAATAATAATGATAATAATAATGGTCCTTTACTGTAAACCTAATTGGAGTGTTTTGTCTCTTACTACAAAAATATATATACTGAAATGTCCAAATATAATGCTGACCATCTCCTGCTTTTGTTACACTAGAAATTTCTGTCCTAACCAGGGCTCTTTATTTTATTAATAGTCTATCTGATTAATTTTTTACTCTATTGACTGTCAATCAGTGTTAGCAGAATAATTTAGGTTCCATTAGACAGCATTCTGAGAAGGGAGTCTTCAGCCTGTGAGAGCAAATGCCTTTCTCTTGGGAGCTCTTGTTACAGAAGCCAGACAGAAGGACCTGAAAAGGGCCTCCTGGAGGCTGGGGCAGGAGAGGAGGGCAGTGAGTGATGGTTGGCTCTTTTCCACATAGTTTGCAAAATAAAATAGCCTAGAAATTAGTTTTTCTGCATGGGCAGCTGCACTCTGTCAGAATTTTGAAAAACATGCTGTTTTGGTCTCTGAAGGCAAGGGAAACATGAAAGTAGATGACAGCCAGGTAGAAGCATAGCTACTATCAGAGCATAAACAAATATACTTTACCATCCAAAGTACCTATACTGATGCTTCAGGTTCAGCTCAGCTTCTTAAACCCTCAGCAAAACTTCTCTGAATACTGATTTGGAATATAAATGGCTTCTCATATGTGCTGTATTTATGCCTCTTTGCTAACTGCCAAAAGCTTTCACAACAGTTTTTTCACTCACAGAAAATATTAGGAGTGCATCTACAGCCATCTTTACCTGCAGACTTGAGTAACAGTATATTGAGAGTGAGGATTTCACTTTTCATCCCTTGTCTTTTGTTAATGTCCTGTCTCATTTCTCAGACCAGAAAGCAGAAAAAAATTGCATAATGACCAAAATAACCAATCATGCAACCAAGTGATAAGCAGTCCATACCTCACACACAAACAACCTACACGGTCAACACAGGGAAATTCAGTCAATGTCTACCTATCATAATTCAGTTTTGTTAAAATCAAAATTGTATTACCCTTTTTTTTCCTTTCTACAGTATCCTGTAATACTGAAATTCTTATAATAAATTAATGCAATATTTTCCTGCCACAATTCAGTTTTCTTATGCTTGTACAACTCACGGGCATCATTATTACCTGCTATTTTTCTGATAGAAAACCAGTTTAAAACAGCTCCAACCTTGTTTTGGGGGGTAAAGATAAGATATTCAAGGTTGCCTGTCATTAGACAGAAAGGTAACAGAAGGTGCCCTTACATGTCAGGGCCATACCAGCAGTTTGATTAGGAGTACATGGCATGGCTGACACTGCAATGTACTGGAACTCGGGTAAGGACTTTGGCTTAGATTAATTTCTGACTCTGGTGGTGCCCAAAATGATGCACATTGGATTGCTGCAACAGCAGCATTTGTTTCAAGTGTAGACACAAGTAATTTCAAATTAACAAGAGAGTCTGAGGGGTTTTTAACAATCTTTGAGTGGTATGTTGTATGCTTTACGGAAAATAGTGCAGAGACTGGGGAAGCTTAAAGGGAAGATGAAGACATCAGCATTAAAAGAAAACACTGATCAAGCCCTTGGAAACTGACTGGGAGAAGCAGAATGCTCCATGGCTGAAAGCATTTGGATTCATGAATAAACAGTATACACTGCATTTTTGCTGCATTCAGAAAATAAAGTTTCTTGAATTCTTGGAAGCAAATAATAGTACGTTTGTGCTACCTTAACCCAATCCACAATCAATTTCTTTTCATAATGGCACTAAAATTGCTACACAGGACAAAACATCATAATGGTACTATTATGAAATACTGAGTTCTGTTATGAATTAAAAAGTCCTGACCACTAAAAAAAAAAAAACAAACAAACAAACAAAAACAAACAAACAAAAAAATACAAACCACAAGACAACCAACCTATCAACCAACCAAAAAAAAAAAAAAGAAAAAAAACAAGTAGGTCTTGAGATTAAGCACGTACTAAATGAAATAACATCTCTGTAAATAAGACTTTATGTTAGACTGATGTGCTTGGGCCTAGCCTTCAAAATTGAACATCTTGAATGCACTTCTTGAACAATTTAATGCATTTTCTCAGCTAATCTCACATCACCAATATCAAGCTTGTCATATTGATTTTAAAGGGGAGGCAAAAAAAAAAATGGTAAGGTAGTTTGCCTTTATCAATCCTGAATACGGTTGCCAGGCAACTTGATGACCTGACTTGGGATGCATTGTTACAGTGACCTGTCTAAATACCCCCAAAGCACCCTAGAATTTGTAAAGAAAACAGCAAAGTTAAATTATATCTGCAATAATAGGTATTACATTTTCTGTTTGCCTCTATGAAGAAAAATACATACAAGGTCTTATTGTTATATCAGGTAAATAATACTCTTAGCGTCAATTAAAAATTGATTATATAAAAAAGAAGGAATGGTCTATTTGACAGTGAAAAGTCTTTGACTTGGTATTTTAGTGTGTTAAAATTGAAATATATAATTAATTTAATATAACCTTATTTTTACAAATATGGACTGTTAGATTTACAAATATTTCTTATCCATGCTATTCTGGAAAGCTCACTAGGAAAGATACATGCAGACTAAAGTAAGAAGTTTTAAAGACTATTTTTGAAATGTTGACTTATTTGAAATTAGTTTTCTTCATTTTCCTACATGCAAGACTTTGTATTTTCAGACTGGCACTCAAAATTAGTTACATCAGGTATCTAAAACCATTACTAATATTACTTTTTGTTATAGTCACAGCCTGCTTCCAATCAAATTTTAACTTTGCCAAATACTAAAAATACTGATACCAGGTGAATGCAGGTTACCTTTTCTGAAACATTTGCTGAAATAGAAAGGACAAGAGGCAACAGGCAGAAACTTTGGCATGAAGAACTTCTTTACCATTGATATGACTGAGCACTGGAACAGATTGCCCACAGAGGCTGTGGAGTCTCCATCCCTGGGGATATTCAAGAACTGTCTGGATGCAATCCTGTGCCATGTGTGCTCCAGGATGGCCTTGCTGGAGCAGGGGGTTTGGATGATATAACCCACTGTGGTCCCTTCCAACCTGACCCATCCTGTGATTCTGTGAAATGATCCAACCATTTTCTCACATGTCTATCATGTCAACAGTGCTTGAATTTCTGTTTGTACCAAGTGCAAACAGAAGGAAGGCACTCAGCCCTATTTCTAATAACTTCTTTTTCTGAGGCACTCAATGTTTTCTTAGTTTTCACTAAGCCATAAGAAGGCAGCTCTGAAATTGTATTTCAGTGTGCAGGGTACTCTGCTCTTTGTATTGACAGAGATGTTTCCTGCCAAGAGACACACATAACACTTGAATATGTAGAAGGGTTTGTGCATTATTTGAAACTGAAGAGTACACTTTGCAATTCCATTAATTTTTAGAGGCCTTGGAAAAGTTATGGTTAGTTTGTGAAACAAAACACTTTTAGAGAAGCACATTAAAGAGTGCAAAATTTACAATTTCCTAAACTCAGTTAGAAATTGGCATGTAAGAGCATTTTAAACTGAAGCTTCCCCTGAGAAACTTTCACATGAGCTTTTTACAGTCAGAAATTTATGAAAAAATATCTTCTACCGAAAGATATATGGAGATGAGAATGATAATTCTTGAAATGACATGAAACCAGTATATGGAAATGCACATCCTGAGGAAAAGACCCCAGACTTTGAAATTAGGTGAAAGTATCATAATGGGTTGTATTACTTTGCAGTAATTCTTATTTCAGATGTTAGCAGGCACTGGAAAGCTATGCTTGAACTCAGCAGGTGATTCTTCACTAGGCAAGACCAGTGGATAATGTTCTATGAATTTATGGATGAGACACTAGTCTTAAAAGTAACAAAAATTTTACCAATGGAAAATAATAAGAATGGAATGGTATGCTGACTGGGTGCCACTAGATCTCAACAAAATTTAGTGGGTTTTGTTTTATATTTGGGTTGCTTCCAAGCAAAACATACTAAGATGAAGATGAAGATTAAACAATTTAGTTGAGGGTGAACAGGTTTAATGCAAGAATTGCAACAAATGTTTAGGGTAGCCCTCAGTGGACTGTACTGAAAAGGAGCTCTATCACAAAATAGAGGTATCCTACAGAGAAAGATTCTGGGATCAATGCTTATTAATATTGCAGTAGTGACTAAAGTAATGCTGCAGGAAAGCAGCACTGGTTGAAGGAGAGGTTGTGGCCAAAAATGACAATCTGCTTTTTGTGCTTGGTGCGATCTGAAGGGCCATTCTAAAAAACAGAGATTGACCGCCTTGTGAGCCGATGCAAGCGACATGTGGTGAAATCTTAAAGGAGAAAAATGAGAAGTCAAAATTTTGCAGACCAGGTACAAGAAAAAAAAACCTATTTCTGATATTAAAGGGGAGAAAAATGAAATTAAATAAAACAATCAAACTAAAAACAAAGATGATAAAATTGGTCCTGGAAATTCAGAAATTTCATAATCGTAACACATCCAAAATTTCAGCAACTTTTCCAGAGGAGTGTTAGGGACCTAAATCATTTCAAGATGAAGATTACTACGTGCGTGTAAATGACATACTATAGGGGATTTGATGTTCAAAATAAAATTTTAAAGATGAGACTTTCTAATATTCTTGAAAAGAAGTTAAAAAAATGTAATAAACATTCATAGCTATATATTAATCCTGAAAAAATACTTTTGTCATATTTTGAATTGCTATAAACTTTAGATCACATGTAAGAAAGTGAAGAAATGTGAGGAAAGAAATATTTTTCCCTCTCCCCATAAGTTAGTTTCCTTCCTCAGATGCAGTGAGAATTATTCACAAGACTTTATCTGTGTGGAGTGCTCTAAAGTGCATCATAATACTGGGAAACTCACATTTAGCTGGTGTGTCCTTCAAGTACTCAGTGTTTAAATGATTGCCAGATACTGGAGCAGAAAGCTATTTTACCAAGGTCAGAGTCTTAGGAACCACTTTTTTGTCTCACTACCATGGGCTGTAGTTCATGTGTTCAATCATATCTGATGCTCTTTAATGGTGTACTGAGATCTTTGCACTTTTGTCACTCAGTATGTAAGTTTGTAAATGTGGTGAATTCTGTTTGTCTGTTGTGCAAAGGAAGGCAGAAAATGAGAGTTTATTGCACAGAGATGTATATAATAATGATCTGAACTATGTGGTTAATATAGATTTTTTTAAGGCACTTAATTTTTATTACTGGATGGGCATGAGTTGAGGGTTATAGTCACTGTGTGAGTGATTGAGCACTGGAACAGATTGCCCAGAGAGGCTCTGGAGTCTCCCTGCCTGCAGATATTCAAGAATGGTCTGGATGCAATCCTGCACAGTGAGCTCAGGAATGACTCTTTAAGTAGGGAGGAGACACCTTGCCCATTCTGTGATTATCAAGATGGGTGCCATTCATCAAGAAATAAAAGTCTGTGTAAAGTGTAGACAGTTTCCTAGAGTAGTTATTCCTCAGCTTATTAAAAGCCTGAAAACTTTTTAATACTGCTTGGATCTAGAGATTTCCCTTTTCCAGTTTTGTCTGTGTTAAGGAATGGAAATCATAAAGGTCAACCAAATAATTTCAGGTTCTTTGTGGAAATTATTTCTTTTCATGTTTCCTGTGGAGTGTTCAATAACAATCTAGCATTTGCTCAACCAGAAAACATCTTTTCTGTTCGCAGGCCTTTTTTCAGAAATTAACAGTCTACAAAAGATAATGAGCTCTGTGAATCTTATTAACACAAGTTACAGCTGACTGACAAGTACATGGCTGTCATGTAATGTAATCATAGTGTTATAATTCAATTAACTATTGATTTTTGTAACCCATACTATATTCTAACTGCTGCAGAAAAAACATTCATTCAATATTTTTAGAATTTTATGATTAATGCAAATTATATCAGTCCCAGACATTATTGTCCTCCGATATTATAGAAACGTGTGCATTTTGTGTTTAATAGAAGCATTGTTTGTTTTCATATGTTACGATTCACGTATTAGCTATGAGCTATATGGAAGTTTCTTCTACTCAATCAAACTGATAATACTTGGAATCAAAGCGGGGGCGATTATTTGCTGTTTATTTAACACCTATGTAGATCTGGTGCTTTATCATTTGGCACTTGTGCAGTCATTTTTACCTATGCAAAATGAATATAAAACAGGCATGAAGCCTTATTTTCCAGACCATTGATTTATCTACCTCTTTGGACTAGCGTAGATGACTGCACAAATGGCAAAGTGTGTTGCTCTCAGGCATGAAGAGAGAGTCATGAGTCCAATTACAAATGTTAGGCTGACTTGCCAGATGCACTACTACTTCAATGAGTCTCAAGCCACACTAATACTTCTTTTACACCAGGGGCTTGGGGAGGGGAAGGTGAGAGAGAATTTCTCCCATTTTCTCGGCTATGGCTTCATTAATTTCTCAGTGGAGGTAGTAGGCAGCAGTCAGACTGGTGAAGCCACTGGCGCTTCGCTCCCCCCAGCCTTACTTGCAGCTATTTTAACAGGCAGAAGCATAGGAAGGTAGCTGAAGCTGTGTTTAGTATTTTGCATCAAAGGTAGGTAGATTTGACTCAGTCCAAGGAGGGAAATAAACAGCTAGGTCACTACATACTCCTCAGCCCCTGGCCCAACATTTTAAAAAGAAGCAATAGCTGTTGCTTATTTTTTGATGATTCTTAATTGCATATAAACAACTGCATATTTTCAAAAGTATCTCTTATAATGATTACTTTAAGGCCATAATCAATAACATTTCTTTACTGACTTTACTAAAGTTGAGGCAGGAGCAGTGAGTTGAGAATGCAGTCATGAGAAGGCATAAATATTGGTAACTGGCTATTTTCACTTGATTTGATGAACTCACTCTTTTTAAAGTGAAAAAATCTGGTGTGCAGGTAGGTCTTCAAGAACCACATGATTTTGAACTTGTGTGCCAAAAGTCCAATTTCAGATTCAGGTGCTTAATTCCTACTTTTTGGGTGTGGTCCATCAGCTAGTTATTGCACCAGTGAGTGCAGTCACCAGAGCTCTCCCATCACAGTCTTCCTGGCTGCTGGGGTTTGGACTATATCAGAGGCCAAAGACTTCAGACTCACTTTCTGTGTTGGAAAGGATATACTTTCTTAAAAGTTACAAATGTCTTTCTTGACTTGTTTGGATTCAAATTAACTCTATGTGTTTTACTTTAGAATATGTATTTCCAGTAGTATGAAAATCCACCATACCCTGTAGTGTGAAACTGGTTACACCAGAAGCTTCAAAACCTCAGGGTCTTTTACTTGACAGATTTATCAATCTACTGAAATAACTGTGCCTTGCCACTTTGACTATATACCCGTTACAGTAACAGCCTGAAAAGTCCAGCAAATAATATAAGTAATTCAAGACAAGAGCCTTTTATGACTATACCACACAATTTACATGTGCAGAATAGTATATTAAAATGACTTACTAAAAAGAAAAGCCATTGCTGAGAATTACTTTTTAATGTCATTGTTTACCTCATTTCTTGTTCCAATATGGCTCAAGCCCAGGCAATTTTCTTTGTCACTGGCACTGCCACAAGACACAGGCAGCAAGTTGAATGTAATAAGCAGTCTGCCTGCTTTTGGGAAAGTAATACATTGTCTCATTCTCACAAATGGGCAGCTATCACCAGCCCCTGTATATAGCTGTTTTAATGTATGTGGCATCTTGGCTGAGGAATGCTTCTCATATGTAGTCTTAACAGAAGCAGTTATTCAGCATGACTCAATTTCACTCTTTTCTGAATTCTTTTCTAAGGGATATATCTCTATAACAGATGAAGGCAGTACAAGTAGGGAAGCCTTCTATGACTTTCATCTTGCTAGTGTGACTGACACTGAAGGATTGGTGGCAGGGGCATCTGTTTTGTCCCATAAAATTCCTCATGGGATGCCTGTTAAGCATGTTGACAGATTGCTAGCCCATGAAGTCATTTTGCTGCAAGTTTGTTCCCTAAGATACATATATAAAAGCAGGTAAGACATGTCTGTAGCTTCTACTGGTTTCCTGCAAGTTGCTCTTAGAGCTTTTCATTGATATTGTCTCTGGAGAGTTGTGATTCTTTGTCGGTAAAAAGTGAGTAAGTAAAGGAAACATTTTGCCATTTACAAGCTGACATGTTTTCTTTATCTCTTTGCCCAGATTTTTGAGTAATAATGAAATATATACATCTTCATTCAATTGCTCATTTTATTCAATGTATGGCTGCAACAAGTAAAATAATACAATAAGGTGCAAATAAATACAAAAGGTGTTTTTAGAATAGTAGAGTACAGAAATATCCTTCCACCTCCTGTGATGGCCCCACAGCATTTTCAGCCTGCAGTCAGTCAAAACCAATGTTACTACACAGATAGTCAAACCTTGTTGAAAGTCAATTCTCTTTAAGGTTTTAATTATGACACAGAATCATTATAATTATAAGAAAAATCTCTGATTAAATAAAGCTCTCTAATTCTTAATATACTTTGCTTTTATGTGTCCCTAAGTTGATTAATAAACTAAAAATCACACTGCTGGTTGCTGAGAACTGTAGTCTCAAAGATGGCCATGGACTGCAACAGCGCTCACGCACCAAATCACCTCATCTGCTGCTTCAGTTACTACCCAGGCTCTCAGTACAACCTGGCTACTTCTTCATGTCCCAGCAAGAAAAAGGGAACCTGAAAAAGGAACCTGAAAAGGGACCTGAGTTAATCAGGAATGGAGAAGCAATGGAGCAAAGTTTGTATTGACAGGCAAGACATGCTTATGGCTGAGCCAGCAAGATGATCAGGCAGCCCTGTGGCTTGCTTTGGACATTATTGACTTGACCTCTTTGCAGACAGCTTCAAGCCTGTGAGCTTGGATTTCCCTACACTGGAAAAGCAGATGTGCACCTTTTTCAAGCTGTGCACTCCAGCACGACACTGTATGGGAACATTCAAAGTCAGGACTGCATTGTCCAGGATGCAACACAATTTTGTACACAGAGCACAGGTCCTTGAAGCATGATTGTGGGAGACATCTGAGGCATTCCTACTCTCTGGTGCAGATCCAGCTAAATCTTAATAGGATGATGTTTTGTGTCCTTAACTAAGAATACAGAATGGAGACATGAAAACTCAATAAATACAAAAATGCTAGGGGAGAGGGGGGAAGAAAAAGGGGGAAGGATGTGTCTTTTTATCTCTCTAACACAAAAGCAACCTCCAAATTTAAGTGTTCCATGCCAGGTTTTATTTACAGGAGAATCACCTCAAATCTTTTGGCACAGAAGACAAATTCTGTCAGACCATGATTAAACTAAACCTAATAAATCTGGTATTTCAGCAGAGCTTCCCAGGGGTACCACACTGTGTATGATGGCCCTGCAGAGCTTGTCCCTCAGCAACATGTGGCACAGCCAGGCTAAAGATGTGCCCATATGTTAGGATGCCACTTGGTGGGGATGGAGTCAGCAAGGAAATATTGCTGCTCCCCACATCTCTCATTCTGGACAAGTGTTCTCCTCTAGGTTAATGTCCTGGCTGTAAAGGTTCACAGTTTATTCTCATTACAAATACTGTCTAGGTACTGTGGTATTTTGTGAGTTATCAGGTTCTGCTGCTTGGGAAAGAAAGAGGTCAAGATTTGAATGCTGATATTAAAACAATTATAACTAAACTTCTTTCTTAAATGTGCCATGTTGTGGGCATACCATTCCAAAGAGCCTAAGAAACTAAGAGAGCAGCCCCAGGCAATGCTGCAAGGGGCACATTTGTTATTGCAGAGATTTAAAAAACAAAGCTGACAAGCAGACTTGCCTAAATTGGTTGGATTGGTGCTTGCTCAGAGTTGTCACTAATTCAGTGCAGATTGTCTGTGTAATACGAGTGCTTAATTTCAAAAGAAACAGGGTGGGAAAAGTGTGTGCAGTCCTCAGGAGATTCTGATTGCAAAAGGCATGGTTGGAGCTGATTAGCCTGTTTACCCTGTCAGTTTTCATATACATATAGGCAGTCGTGTGCATTTCCTCAAGCAGATTCTGGAGAAGGCTGAGGAAGAAAACAAAATCCAGTTTCAATTCCATTTTCCACTTGCCCTGTTGTTTTAATCAGGGAAAATGCTTTAGCTGGATTGGAGATCTCTTATTTTCTTCTTAGGAAGAAATGGCCAATTTTTGGGACTATCATTGTAGCAAATCAGTAGATCCTGAATTTATTCCCTCACCTTTATTTATGAGGAGTGAGATCTATTCATCAACTGGTAATAGTGCAAAATTCACCTGCTTTTTCCCCCAAGTATCTGATTCTAGGCCACAATGATTATTTTTTATAAAGTGTTTTAAGTTACCTACATAATTTGCCAGACAAGATTGAGAGGTTTATGGATTTTGAATGATTATCTGTAGTGTTTGTTTGGAGATGGAGTGGATCTCAGTTTT
>JANRGV010000062.1:94339984-94354627 GCA_024734035.1 Alethe castanea
GGTTCCCTGTGCTCCTGTGATTAGAAGTCACAGCCTGGATTCTTTCCTTCCCTATGTTCTCTTCTCCAGTCACAGATGTTTCCATAAGCATACTTGTATTATTGGTATTCTTTAACTGACAGAGAATTTTTCTTTCTTTATTCTTATATCCCTATTTCTTTCTTCCAAAGATAAGAGCGTCTCAAATGCAAGAAATCTTGAGTTTTGAATTTGGTTCAACCTATCACATGATTCCAGGGATATAAAGGTGTATTGTAGGAAGAACTGTGTCACTCCTGAGGGATTCCCACAATTTGATCTGATCTTCCTTAGAATACCTAGGAAAATTTTAGGAATACAATATTTATGGTCCTTAAATTGTCTGAGTTTGGCTGGGATAGAAATAATTTTCATCACAGTGGCTGATATGGGGCTAGGTTTTGGACTTTTACTGAACACAGGGCTGATAACACAGAGCTGTTCTTGTTATTGCTGAGCAGAGCTTACACTGGGCCGGGGCCTTTTATGTTTTTCATTCTGCTGTGCTGGTGAGGAAGGCTAGGAGGAGATACAGCTGGGAGAGGTGACCCTAATGGCCAAAGGAATATTCCAAACCATGGGACATCATGCTCACCATTTGTAAAATGAGGGGAAGAAGGAGGAAGGAGGGGCATTCAGAGTGATGGTGTTTGTCTTCCCAACTCTGTCACATGTGATGGGCCCTGCTCTCCTGGAGTTGGCTGAACACCTGCCTGACCTTGGGAAGCAGTGAATTCATTCCTTATTTAGCTTTGCTTATGTGTGAGGCTTTTATTTTCTCTGTTGAACTGTCTTCATCTAAACCACAAGTTTTCTGCCTTTTACCCTTACAATTCTCTCCCTAATCCTGCTGGCAGGGGAGTGAGCTAATGCCTCTGAGGTACGTGACTTATGGCTGGGGTGAAACCATGACATCTGGATGGGTAAAAAATTTTATTCATTTCTCATTCTGTTTTTAATTGGCAAATAATGGTAGGGAAATTACATCAGTAGGGTACAGTTCACTACATTTCAGACATTAAAATTTTATGTGTCAGGTCTAAGCTATTTTAATAAGTTTCTACTCTAAGTTACAGAGATAGGTACCTTCAGACAGCAGCTTTTACCTGCTCTCAGGATGCTTCTTTCATTCTCTCAGAGCATTTCACTGTGCCCTAGGAACAAAAACTTTGCATTAAACAAAACATAAATGAAGAATTTGGAATGGTAGAAAAAGCCATCAGTAGGAAGACACAGCAGACCAAAGAATCAAGCCTGTTAGCTAGGAGATCTTCAAGCATTTCACAAAAGCAAGAGAGAATGGCAGAGCAAGCACAAAACCAGTAGACTAAAAGAACACCCAGTTCAGACTGCATTAGACTGTTTTGGCACAATAAAAAGGGTTGATACATGGCATAAATAAAATTTACTCCTACAGGAAGGGCCTTTTATCTCTTTTTGTTTCAGATTTATTCCAACTCAAATAGAAGAGCAGTAAAACTGAAAACTTGGAAAGATGTGTCTTTATTTTACACACTTGCTACAGGTTAAAGAAAAGGATTTTTTTTTTTCAAAACAAATTAGTCCAACACAATTTTGATGCCTTGGACTGATATTTTAGAACAAATTGGCAGTGACAGATTTCTTGTTGTCTGTGTAATATATAAGCGCACTTTCAGAATGGTATTTACTTAAGCATAAAAAGTATCCTTTCTAGAAATAACATTGTTATGCAAATAGTGCCATGCCCAAGTTTTCAAAATAACAATGCAATAAATTATATGAGTTAATTATGTCAGAGATAATATTTGAAAAATCTCTCATTTCTCAGCAAAGAAACTTAGGGCTAGATGTGTGGCATGGAGACACTCATAGCACAATGGGGGGAACCCACATGACCACCTTGGTGGGAACTCCAAAATTCTGATTTGAGGATGCCTGTTTGCACCAAAATCCCCTAGTGTGGTTGTCTGCCTCCTAGAGACTGGGTTATGGGATTATTTATATGCCTCTGAAAGGGACATAAAGCCACTTTCACTGTAGGGAAATACCTAGCTTGAGTATGACCAACATGTAGGCATTGTCAGCTAGTTGGCAGGAACAACTGCTGCTGTGGGAGAACCATCAATTCTTTCCTATGTCTTGGCAGCAGACTGGGGGTTGCAGGGAAGGTTGCTTTTCAGTCTGGGTCATTTTATTTGTCTCTGCAATTATGACTGCTGAAAGCAACATAGGGCAGTGGTTTCACTCAAGTTCTTCTAGAGCACACATTTCCAAGTTTTGGTTTGATATAACTTAGGCTATTGTACCAGACGGTGTAACATTAATATCATGAACATGGAATAAAGTAACTTGTAAAACAGTAATTCCAAAAGATCATTTTGAAAGCCATTTTATAAGAGTAGGGGAACAATGTATAATTCATAATGCTCACTTTTTTTATTAGGCCACAGAGGAACAAAGGAACAGACAAAATCCAGACAGGAATGCATCTATGCATGCTGAAATATCACGGCACCTGTAAGTACAGCCTAGTGTATCATATTGGTTTGAGAGAAGTATGTTTTTCTAAATTCTGACTGCAGAGCTACTGCTACTTTGAAGTTTTAAAAGCAATAAGGGCAAAGACACATTCTGGTTCACTCTAGCTAGCTTAAGGATGAGCCAATTACCTTCTGATCATCCTTTCCAGGACAAAGGAAATTCTGAGCATCTACAAATGTATAACTCTAGGTATTTTGGGAAATTAAGAGTAAAAGAGAAAAATGCAACTGGTTTTGGAATTCAGACTTCTCAGGCTTCCAATGGCTGTACCTCATGTTTGGATTTTCATACATGTCCTTTCCATTTTGGGTATCAATGTCTTCTCTGGCTTCAATTCTTAACTGTTTTTTTCCCAGCATCTTTGTGCAAGATCTGGGATGCTGCAACCAAATTATTTTAAGTTATATACCGGTACTGATAAGCTAACTATACTAGGTAGTTTTGCTAAATAAACTGTGCAGTTTCCTATGAAATATTCTTGTGTGGAATATATCTGTGCTGCACATCTAATTAGAAATGGCCAGGCTAGCAGTTTGTTCAGTTTTGTTCAGCATCTCAAAAGGCACAGAAGATGCTGACACATGATGTTCAAATACTTTCCCATAGGCAGAGGATGGCAGTCATCTCAGTGTTCCCAGTATGACATACATTTACAATTCCCTTACATCATTCCTCCAAAGGTTCCACACAGCACTGCTGACAGGTAACAAGGCTCTTTGAATATGATCTTTTGCATTTCAGTATTATCACTGCTTTCTAATAACAAAAAATGGGGGACAGCAAGTACAGGGAATTTTTAATCACATTCCAAATCATTCTGAAAATAATCTCGTCAGAAACTTCAACCTGCAACTGCAGATGCCTTCAATTTTTCTGATCACTCGGGGTTTCTGTGTACACCAGTGTAACTGATGTTTTCTCAAATGAGAACAAAAGTACTTAGTCTTGTCACTTCATTTTGTTACTATAAGGTCATCAGGTTTTCCAGAACCTCTTTTCGCTATGCTCTTCAGCCAAATAAGAAGGGACCATAATTTGGATCTTTCAGAAACCTGTAAGCTTAAGAAGACAACCAGGCCTAGCTGGTGTGAGAGTTCACACACACTTTGCACTCTGACATGTGATCACAAAAGGTTTGGGACCTCAGGAAATACACCCTGACCCACTCATGGCACTGGTTCATTTGTGGCCCATGCACACAGCATTGCTGAGTTGCTGGTCTGCTGCTTTGGTCTTCATCTGACAGTTTTGGACAGTTTTGGTGGGGCTACTGAGGCCATGCCTAATTCAACCATTTTTTCCTGCACACCTGAAGTGGTACAAATCACATAAGATTAAAAGGGGAGGTGTTCATGCAGAGATCCAGGCTCCCACTGAGGTCTGCACTCAAAGGGAGTGGGGAGTCTGAGGGCACGGTCTCACAGCCAAACAAGATATTGCCTTTTTGGCACCTAGTGGAAAGTGGTGAGGCACATTATGCCTCTGTGCAAGACAGAGACTTTCAGGAGGTTCCTGTGGGTATTAATAATGCAGTTCTTCCCTAAATAAATGTTGAGGTGGTTGAGCTGCTTTTTCTTTCAAAATAACTTGTCACACCACGTTTTCATTGCATATTCTTCTTCTTTCAGCAATGAACATTGTTGTCCTTGAAGGCACATGCAAACCATAAACTAAAGATTTGTGGGAAAGGCATTAGTGAAATGTCATGTTCCATCTATTGATGCTGTGACTGTATTAAAATCTAGTATGAATCTGGACTTTTTAGGATGCTACCATATTATCAAACACTTCAGAAAGCTTGATAGGGTCTGAAACTTGTTTATCTGTCTGATAAGTGTCTGAAACTCTAGAACTGTAAGATTCAGTCCAAACAATTCAATTTTCTGAAAGCTATTCTTCTCTAAGGAAAAATATTTTACAATCATTTCCTAGAAAGGACAAAAAAGTAAGGGCAAAAGTATTCTCTTCCAAGAGCAACCTAGATATTGCTGGTGTCCTGGGCACAGCAATCCAAAGTAACACTGAACTCTGTTACTGAAGAGAAGTGTAACTTTCCATTGTCTAAAGCAGTTTATGTGCAGTTTAATAGGATCTGTATTAGCAGCATTAGCACTGATACTTAAATGGGAGCTCTGATCCAGCCTTAAGCTCTGTGAGTCCTGAAGACAATACCTATTATAGCAACATAAGTATCATCTTCAACACCATTAAAATTAAATACCAGTACACATCAATTTCAGTGTCAGGAGACATACTGTAAAGATCAACAATAATTCTAGCTGCAGATCTCTCTGAAAGCCCATAAAGCTTGAATACCACAGTATGAGCTATACAGAATTTAGAGCTGTTTGAGTAGTACTTACAGATATAGAATTCTGTTATTTTGTCTCTTACTTTTATAGAGCATTCCTGCAATTTAGCAATTTGTTACAGTGGAGTGAATCTCATCATTGTACACAAATGAGAATACTTGAAAATTCTTTAACACTCTAATTTGTGATCTGAACCCAGGTACCTCAGATATCTCTGTATATTAATGTTTTCAAATCAGTTGTGAATTTGTGCAGTTCTGTGAATACTGACAAATTCAGAACTGGTGTAGATGTACTAAAATGCCAACATGACTAAAGAGTGAGATTAATTATCAGGCTCTGACTATTTTGTGCCACTCCAGTGGTGCAAGGAAACAGTAAGTCTGTGCTGTCTGTTGTGCTGTGACTGGTCAATAACTGCTTTATGACTTCAGGCTATCACAAAGTAGATGAAGAGTATTCATGAATTTGGCTGAAACATTCAAAATTATTCTTCCTTTACTTCATCCAGCTTTGAAGAAAATATATTGACTACATCTAGAATGTAATAAAACTAACAGAATTTCCAGTGCTAAACCAATAACTCTTTTAATAAAAGGTCTGGCAATAGTTCTTACCTAAAAGTGGTACTCAAAGCATGCACTTAGGGTCATTAAGGGACCAATGCTGGTGGAGAATGAGTTGCTGCAAGTCAGCTGGTGTGCAAGAGCTGCCTGTGCTCTGTCTTATTGTAAACACTTCTGAATCTGAGCCCTCAGATCTTTCATACAGAAGTTACGGTCGTTCAGGGCCTTCCAGGCATTGTTCCTGCAATCCTTCCAACAGGGCCTCCAGCACAAGTCCATCCCCAGCAGAGGATCTCTGGATAAGCCCATCGTGCTACCCTCCTTCTTTCCTTAAGAACAACATTCCTTCTTGTGCTGGGGAATGCAAACAGATAAAGCTGGCCCTGACAGCATTTACAGTTTCATTTCCCTAATTTTCTGTTCTTTTGCATCAACTCTTTTATTTGTTGATATCTAGAAGTAAGATTAATTCCTAAGAAGGTTATGTTTGCACAAGGCCACTAATTCTGCTATACCTCAGCTTTTGCAGGTTGGTCTCCTAAGAAAAGGACATCTTCACCAGGTGAAATGGACTATAACCATATGTGCTTCTTGCTATAGGAATGAAGGAAAGTTAAACCTGTGAGTTAAGAAAGGCTCTGTTAGATCTGTGGATACTAGTGAGGATCTTGATGAACTTAGGAATGATGTTACTGGAACAGAGAGATGAGATGACACAGGTTTGAAGCAGGAGAGCAATGTTTTTGACAAAGGTGTAAGTCTCTGAGTTGGTTATTTTAGGGTGGATCCATAAGGTGAAGCATAGCAGGTCTGGCATGGGAAAGGTTTCAGAAGATAAGATAATTGTATAATAATATAAGAGATATTTGAAAGAAAAATGAAAAATTTGGTGTAGAGACTTCATAGAGGCAAAGGCAGAGTCTGGAGACACTAGGAGAGAATCAGAGAGCTTGGGTCTAATTAAGTCACTTAGCTCTGGCTAAGTGACTTTATTTTTCAGGCAACCTATGGATAAGAAAGAGAAAGGTTCTGGATTACCAGGAGCTTGCCATCACCTTGTTGTGAGCAATGTATCAGTTTAAAGCTGGAGACATACTCTTTGACTGTTCTCTCTTCTGTTTCCAGTTAAGTGATTTGCTACACTCCCACCACAGTGTAATCCAGTAATTCAGCTCAGAAAGCAAAAAACACAACACAAAGGTCTCTGATATTAGTTTCAAGGCAGTGTTTAGATGAGGAAGGACCCTTAAAGTGGTCAGGTTTAACCCAGATTGTCAGATTTGTCGTTGTTCAGTGAGGAACTGGAAGGAGTTGGTGGCAAAACCAGTAGTAATTCAGAACAGCTTTGCCCACAAGTATTCCTTAACACTGACTGCATTGTTTGTTTTGTCATAGGTATATTTTTTCAAGTATATTTTGTTTATTTGTCTTTCGGCTGTTAGTAATCAGTATTGTTACTAATAAGAAGACAAGAAAAACACCTGAAAGGCCCTGTATGGGCTGGAAAACTGAAGATGGAAGGTTCTTCTTTTATGTGTCTTATCCACTTCTTTGTGCTGTAATAAGACTTGCTTGGCTTTTTGTCATGGCCAGGACATGCCAGCACTAACACAGTGTCAGGAGATCTCTGCAGGCTTTCTGCAGACAAACAGATCACCTCTACCACCAGCCTGGATTCTGAGAGGAGTCAGAGTACTTGTCATGCATGATGTGAGAAAAAAATCCCTTGCTAAAGGGAAGACTTTGGCAAATCCCTTCTCAAGGAGAGTCCATTAACCTGAGTGAAATAATTGTTTTCATGGATAGCCTTCTATCATATTAGAGGTGGTGATTGGGGAATTAATCTTTTATACATGCAAATATGAAAAATGTCTGTAAGGTCAGTATGTAAATAAACAGCATTTATCTCATTTTCATCAACTCGTTAATTCACCCTTCTTATATATTAATGAAGCATCAGTGCATGCATTAACAAAGAGGAAAACCCCAGTGAAGTTTTCTAAGGTAGTAGCATTCTTACACTAAGGATCACAGAAAAAATTTCTTGAGCAACAGTCTCCAAACTACCCCACAAAGCTACATCCTTCTGGAGTTCTGATGAGTAAATGTTTATTCATCCATTTCTAATGTTACACACCCTGTAACTCCAGATACTGTAATGTCATATCCTGGGAAACGACAAAAGCTCTTTCTAAAGACCTGGAAGCAGATGTTCCTAAACACATCTCACAGCAGCTAAGCAAATTAAGTTCATAATATTCCTGAATTTCACTAGGTGGAAGGAAAAGTATTTTACTACATTCTAGAGACAGAGATTTAACTTTTGCTGTAGAAGTTTATTATCAGAAGTATGTGTGTCACTGATGAGAGGTTTAACAAGGCTTGTAAGTGAGAAGTGCAAGCTGTATTCTGTACAGGGTTTTGCTCATCAGAGAGGTTTGACATCTCTGCTAATGTCAGCTGCCATGGTAGACCCTTGTCATTTGTGGAGAAAAACAACACCTCATTGCAAAGGGTATAATTTTTTTCCATTCTCTTTTAATCTCACTTCACTCTCACAGTCTAACTGAATGGCACTTTTTCCAAAACATGCTCAATTGTGCTGATTTGGGATCATACATCAATACAACTAGAACAAGGTTGAAACTAACAGTTAAAATATTTTCATATTAATCAGAGAAGTAACATGAAACCTGGGAAAGGACCTTCTGAGCAGGAAAGGATGGCTACTGCCTCTTTTACGGTGAGTGAAATGGCATTGACATGATATAATATGTGTGTCCAGTTTATAAGTTTCTAAATCCTTGGAATGTAGATCTCTGTAAAACAGTGTCTTTTTTATTTAGCTTGGTAAAAACAATATTTTTTTCTTTCAGAGTGTTGTACATTGAGAACATAGAAGGCAGAAGTTAACATTAGTGAAGATTACTGCAAAACCTAAGGGAATTTTGCAGAGTTTATTGAGTTTGGAGGGTTGTCAACCTTTAAATGGACAATAACTCACTTCTAATGGTATTCATTAAAACCTTTTCCAGTCTAGGGTAAGGATATCACGTTGAAGGCTGGTTTCCTTAGCAGAAATTCTGGGACGATGATTCTGAATATTCTGCATGAAGATTTTCAGTAAAGTACTAGTACTAGTCACACTGTGAAACCAGACATTTCATTCAGGTTGTTAACACTGAAGGATGGAAATAAGTATTTTTCCAGTCTGAGGGAAGTTTAAATTGTACAAGAAAACATTAAAAGCAAATCCAGCTGATCGAGCCCCCTAAGCAAGTTCATTCTACTTATTAGGAAAATTGATGACTACATTTTAACTGCTTCTGATTTAATTATGAAAAGGTGGTGCAGTCTGCAAATCAGGAACTGTAGAGCCATGGTCACCAGTCCTGGAGCAGCAGAGTAGGTGTTTGTGCATGTTGCAATGCTGTTGAGCTGAGCTCACAGCAAAGGGGACAGGACAGGGACAGCATGTTTGTGGATAATGGCTACATGATGTACTTCCCAAATTATATCTGAAGAAGATTAAAAAAGAGAATTATATTTTCCTTCATAATGGATGACAGGTTTTAGTGATTCCAGTTGCAGCTTTAGACAAGGAAAAGAGCTCGTCTTTGAACTAAAAGTATCTTCAGTATTATCTTGTCCTTTCTGTCTAAGTATTCCCCAGTATGCAAGGTTGTCCTGGCTGATCCCACTTTCCCCTCCAGTCATCTTCTGCTTAAGTAGTACTGGGGCAGTTAAAGCAATTGTACAAGCAGAGTAATTTGTATTGTGACCTGAACCATGAGCATTCACAACTTAAGAGCTATGGGCTTCCCCTGGTTAGTGCTTGCTTTTGGCTCACAGACAAACCTCACCCTATATATCTGCACTCTGGGAAGCAGCAGCAAAGGTTAAAGGTTATAGAGAGATAGAAGAAAAACAGATATCTGATGGAGAAGTGAGATAGGAGAGAGTGAAAATATTGAATAGGGCTAAACTGTGACAAAGGGTACACAGTAAATATTTGAGGCAGAACAGGGAGATGTAAATATAAGTAGATGCTTTTCTGCTGCTCACCCTGGATCCTGTCAGCAACACAGGATGATTTCAGCCATTGACACAAACCTCCCTTCCAGCTGCTCCATTAATCACTTGCTGCTGCTGCTGTTGTGTGAAACATGGAGTGAGAAGGGTGCTCGTTAGCATGTAACCATCCTTCATTTCAGTTCACAGTGCCAGTCACACGCATCAATCTGAACCAGCAACACTCTAAACCTCAAGGAAAAAAACATGAGTCAGAAAAAAGAAAGAAAAATGGTTTCTGAGGACAGCGGAGAAAGATAATAGCTGACGTATTGCTTTCAGAAAGGAAATAGGGCAAGGACAAACCTCAAATTTCTCTGCAAAATGGGACAATCTATTCAAACATTTTATACTGAAGTCATGCTTAAAATTAGCCAAGATGATAGCTTTTTTTAAACTAAACTTGGGTTTTATTGGAAGACACAATAAGGCCTAAGAGCTCATTATCTATGGGACACTGTCTTTTCATACAAGTGGCTGAGTCTTGCAGGTATCTACAGCTGAGGTGTGGCTGGGTTTCCTGTATGAGAGGGAGAAGTCCAGTACTTGAATATTAAGAGTTGCAAAGAAGAGAACTAGATGTGGCAGCTTAGGAGTACAAAGGTCTTGCACTCTTCCACGAATCAATTCGTATTGTCTTAATGTCATCTGCATTAAAATTTGTAAAACTGCTGTGCTGTGTATGGCATGGACAGCTGTGTATACTGTGCTGACATAAACCAGTGTCAGTCGGTTGGTGCTCTCTCCTGTTGTATTGTGCATATTTATGCCATTATGGTTGTGTCTCTGTTATGAAAGAAAAAATAGAAAGACAGAAAACTGGAATAGGTTTCTAGTGGGGAAAATATTACTGATTAAAAAAATAGGTTAAATATTAAATGGCCATTTTATTCTCCCAGTTTATAATATATGAATCTATGAACACCTTTTCTGCATATAATTTTTTTTGTTTTTCATATCATCAGGTCCATTTCATTTGTTCTACACTTGACTGTTAACTAAGTGGTAGATAAAGATGACTGACTGAATTGAATCAGGTACCTCTAAACCCCAAAATTTGTGTGCTTTTCCTTTGACAGTGAAATTTGCACACTGCTAACATATGCGCCTCTGAGTTGAAGCATGACAAAGAAGTTTGAGAAATTAAAGTTAGTTAATTTTTTTTTCTGATAAAATATTTTTATTTTTTTTTAAATTGCCTCTTCTAATAGCCTGAATTCCCTTTTCACTGAGGATGCTTTATAGAATTCTGGCAGTGTAGAGTGGTTTTATGTTGGATTCAATTTATGTTTACTTGAAAGACAAGCACCACTCTGCTTAAATGACGATGAGAACCTTACCCAATACATAGTGTATTTTGAATTATGAACTTCTAAATGAATCTGGTGAGAATCACTAAATCTCAGATGGTCAAGCCTCAATGACTTTATAGTTTCTCTTTACATTTTATAATTTCTGTATCTGATCTACGACACTGGTCATCTATCAATATATCACCAAGCAAAGTGATGCTGCAACATAGAACAAAAAGAATTGAAACTATCACAAAGACCTTCCACAGTATTTGAACACAAAATCCTGAAAGGAAAACTCCTAATTTCACTGTAGTTTTTTATGAAAAATTGTAGCATATCCGAGGAGCCTTTGATTCCAAGGGAGCTTCTGCTGTTGTTTCAACTCTTTCAACAATCCTTTAGGATGATCATGTTGTGCTCAAAAAGGGTGTCTTGCCCTTTGAGTCTAGTTTAATGGCCTTCATTCAATGATGTGTTAGCAGAAGTTCAAATTTTTTGTTGCTTCTATCATCTTGTTAATAAAAGACTAAGTAGTTTACCAATAGGTAAATATTCAAATTGATTTCAGATGGATTTGTGGGTTCACAAATAGATAGTGAAGGTCATGTTTTAAATTCTAACAAGCTCCAAAACTGACCATAATTAATGTTGTTTGGTTTTTTGTTCCTGTAGCAGCTGATGATAGTTGTGGTGCGGGATAGAAAAATAGCGATAAAATGAGGTTTGTGTTTAGATGACTCAGTGTGAAAATATTCATGTTTACAATTCAGCAAAGTTGAGAAAATACCTCTCTCCTGATCCTGACACAACACATTGACAGCTTTAGTATAAAATGTGCATTCTTGAGCCTGCAGGTGATTCTCACTGTGGAGACCTTGTACTCACAACTACCCAGTAAAACCTGAGAATTGTTAAAATGGAGGATAAAATATAACTTCAGAAGAATATTCAAAGGAAGACACTCTAAAGTCAAAATCCACAAACTAGATTTAAGTTTTTGAAGTGAGGCAATTCACCTCAAATAGGAGCAAATAAAAGATACTTTAAAAGCGTAGGATTAAAAAGTAGACATAAAAGAACAGTGATACTTCCTTTTCAAGTAATAGAACAAACTATATTATGAGCAGCATTTTGAAGTGTACATCAAACCGATTTTCTCCTCTTTATCCTTTTTAATCTCCACCAGATGCAGTTTCTTTAAATTCAAGTTTTACATTCCTAGCCATAACTTGTCTGAACACACGGAGAGAGCATTGAGAGACATTAGTGGCATTCTTTTTCTCTTTCTTTCTCTGCCATTCTATTTGTTACAGCTGCTGAAGGCTTATCTTCTTAAGTCGCTCAGTTTTATAGACTTGGTTTGCTTTATTTTCATCTATGTTTTTAGGCCCCAAACAATTCCATGCCGTTCTTCCATGGAATTTTTGCAGTGAAAAAGATGCACAGACACAGAGATACATACTTACATAAAAGCCTATGTAAATAAATATGTGTATGTATATATATGCATGTATATAAATGATCTCAATGTGATATGATTGTTACTGGTATGCTAGAGAGAAGCTTTACTATTATATTTTAAAACTTAATTGACAGAACATAGCATGATTGAAATCTCAGAGTGGAAATGCTGCAGGAGGAAAGAAGGGTTTTCATTAAGATACACCAATACTCAGTAGCACTTTTTCTCAGTTGATCCCTCAGGGTCATAATTTTCTCAGGAATGATAAAATACAGTTTCTTTTCTCACAAACATTTTAATCTTTTTTTCTGCTTTCTTAAGAGATTGTCAGTAATGAGTTTCTTCTTTATTCTTTCCCTCATCTCTCTTACACCCCAATTAATTGTGGATCAGGATGGCTTTACCATTTTCACTGTTTCTTCTGATTAGAACTACATGTATGTGAAGCAAACTGATCTGTTACTAGGTGTTTGTTTTTGGTTTTTTTTTCCCTGTACAGGAAATACCCATGACTAACATCCTGCAGTAGCTAAGTCTCTAGAATAGTTTTTATTCATCAAGGCAGCATGATATATTTTAATGATGTTTAACAGAATCTGAACAATTTCAGCAAGTCTGTCTGCTGACCTTGTGCTGTAAACATAGGTTATATTACAAAGTTTATAAAAGGCAGAAAAAAAAAAATTCTTCCTGGAAGTAAAAAAACACGACTGCTTGTTATTTATTTTGGACATGTTCAGCTGGATGGACAAGAATAATTGCATTTTTAGACATTGTTGAATCCACAAAACATCAAAAGTGCAATGCATATAATGCTGGAAACAACTCTCAGTGAGGAAACTCAAGGATAAATGGTACAAAATAAACCCCTTATTTGGTTAATCAACTCTATTCCCCTTTTCCCCCCATCTTTCAAATTCATAGGCAAATGACATTTGCCTTTCCCCAGCATACACCTCTCCTTTAAACCAGGGACTTTGCCGGGGGCCATACCTATATATCTGATCCATGCATAATGAAGCATGAAGCTGCCAATTGTAGGGAGCGTCTGCTGTGTCAGAGACTGATAGGCATTTCATTTGCTGAACTCCCAAGGGCCCTCACGCTTCTCAGGTTTCATGTAGTATTTATTTTAGGCACTCACATTTCTCATCTGTGAACTTCACACCATATGTAGAATGAGTAACACAAGCTCTGCGTGAAAAACCTCTCCAGGTAGTTTTAAATTGTAACTTGGTGGACTGGGGACATTATGGCCTTGAAAAATAGGCTTGCATGGGAAATGAAAGAATATTAAGCTTTGTTCATACAACAGCTGTCTTAGTCTTTCACTGAATGAGAATGGTCTTATTCTAATA
This sequence comes from Alethe castanea, assembly GCA_024734035.1. NCBI lineage: Eukaryota > Metazoa > Chordata > Aves > Passeriformes > Muscicapidae > Alethe > Alethe castanea. The sequence continues at coordinate 94,353,590 of JANRGV010000062.1, forward strand.
AAATCACGGCTTTACACTTCTACCGCACAAATTGTTTTGTAGTGTGCACTGTGCAGATCTACATTTTTCACAAATTACTGCTACTCTGCTATAGTGTCTACAAAGAAATGTTCATTTGCTGTTCCTAAAGTGCAGTTTTATTAGGCCTGGGGCTTACAGTCGGGCTGAGCTGATGGACAGAAAGCCCATATGCCATGCAGCTTTGAAATCTGAAAGCTGAATAAAAATTCTGGAAAGATTGTTTTAGTTCTCAAAATCTGACCATGCAGAATTACTGAGGCAAATGTATGTCTCTTGTTTATTTTTGTTTGTAGGGATCTAGAAAATATTTCGTACGAAATGCTCTCTTTTAGCATAACAATGAAGGAGAATAATAGAAAGAGATAAAAGAAATGCCTATTCTCCATTGGTGTCTTTTCTGAATAGGAATTTCTAAGCATAACAAAACCTCTGGCATTTGCTTCTTGGTTTGTAGGTGAGGGGATTATGACAACCTTATGAAAAATCCTCACGTAAGTGTTCACAGGGGACACTCTCTCTGGACTTGCAGCCAAATGATGTAGACTGGACAGTAAAACTGACATTTAGAAAACAAATCTGTTTGACTGCTTGGCAGTTAATGCTTGTTTCTGGGAAGAGACAAATACTCTGTTCTTGATCAGGAATATTTAAATATGTGTGCAGTATGAAGCATTTCACTATTTCACTGGTTCCAGTGGCAGACTACTCTCCTAGAATTCAATGTCCTCACAACATGCTGTGCTGAGGGAGCAGACTCTCTGCCAGTCCAAAGTGCTGTAATGGTGCAATGTCAATTTAAAACAGAAGCATTGTTACCCTGCACTTCCATCTTTATCTGCTTGCAGCACTCTGCTTTCATGATTGCTCAGCGTCCAAACTTCCTTTGGCAATCAGCTTTCTCTATTTTGTCCTTTATTGAAGGTAATTCTGGGTGTTTTATCATTAAAAAGAAAGAAAGAAAGAAAGAAAGAAAGAAAGAAAGAAAGAAAGAAAGAAAGAAAGAAAGAAAGGAAAGGA
>JANRGV010000062.1:94358802-94369408 GCA_024734035.1 Alethe castanea
AAGGAAGGAAGGAAGGAAGGAAGGAAGGAAGGAAGGAAGGAAGGAAGGAAGGAAGGAAGGAAGGAAGGAAGGAGAGATAATATTTTATCTGGAGAACAACCTTCATACATCTCCATTAGAGTTTTCCCAGCCTTTTCCAAGCCCAGGTATCCTTTCCTTCCTTTGAAATGTTGCTTCCAGCAGCCATATGTGGTGCAAAACAGCCTACCTCTCTTGGCTTCTTTGGAGTCTTGTAGATTTACTTAGTGTGAAATATTTATCCGTTGTCTCCATTGAAAAATTGAAAAGTTGTCTCCAGAAAATCTCCATTTGGTTTACATACAGTGGGTTAAATCTGATGGCAGTAACATCACACAGTCTGCCTGGCTTCCAGGAAACTGCAAGAATAAAACTGTCAGCAGAGACAATTCCATTTTGTTGTAGCAGAGCACTGCTCATTTATGCCTTTTCAGATTTGTAATCAGTTATCCATGTTCTCATTTACTTGACCTATCATACTAAAGCACCAAAGGTGTTTTATCACCTGATTAATTAGGAGGCAAAGCAGAAACAAGTTGTCTGATCAATTCAACATTCTTCTTTTTCACCTGTCAATAATGGGCTACCTAGCTCCACATTTTGAACCAGCACAACACCAACTTCTTACAGGAGAAAAGATTAATCTGAGAGAAATATTGCACATGTTCACTGGGAAAACTTCCAAAGATAAACTGCAGGTAATTCTCTTGTCTTCTTTTAATGGATTTTGGAGCGCAGATGACTTTGCATATGACAGGGTCTGGGACATGGTAGTCAGTTAGAACATCCCAAAAATGCAGATGAAAAAGTTCAGAATTTGCTGTTCTGAAAGCACCATTCTTCCAGGGGAAAAAAAAAAAACAAAAATCCAGGGCCCATTAGCAAAGCTGCATCTCCTGGTTGCCCCAACTTCCTTGACACAGCATTGGTGTTTGCTGCCCCTCTGTTCTGTTCTTGACCGCACAGTCGGTGGGAGGACCTGCAGATGGATGTCACTGCTCAGCAAAAGCTCATGTTTATCTCTGCTGCTTTGCTCATGGAAGGCTGTTATTACTCTGCTGTAATGATTTTATTTAAAAGCAGTTCCCGCTCTATCCAGCAGTTCACAGTATTGTGCATATACATACCATTATGGTATGCAATCCAGAAGTTTCTGTGTTCACTTGTACCTTACATTCTCCTTCCCCTGTCCAGCCTTGAGGCGTATGACCATGGTTTTATTTTGACTTAGCTTTTCAGAAATCCATGTGAAAGACTGGAAAATATTGTAATAAACTGACTTTTTTCTCATTTATACAATATTTAGAGGCAGATGGTATTCACACAAGCCCTACAGCCAACAATTCTAGCTCTATCACCAAAAGGAAAAAATAACTTGAATGTGATGTGGTGGTCAATAATGTCATATTAGTACACTTTTCTCCATGTAACATACTAATACATCAATATACAAAAAGTAAAAAAGTGTTAGTATCCCAGAAACTCTTGTGTAGTGTCTAACTCCAGACATATTTTTCATATGTTATCATTCAGCATAAATCTGTGAGTAAAAGGCCAAAAAGGCCATCCTATTTCATTGCTGTACTGAAACACCAGAAAGTCTCTACTCTTAAAAGTCTGTCAGGTATGAATGAGGGTTGGAGGAATACAAAACTCTTACACATGAGGTTAGGAAAAGTGGATTCTTTAGCAGGAGAAATGTTGCAGCACAGACTGTGCAACACCAAATAGAGAGAAACCACAGCCAGGAGTGATGGTCAGGTAGCTGTACTTGTATCCTGAAATGAGATAGGACTCTCAGCAACTAGTGCTTTATTCAGGCATCAAATTTTGAGTTAATTTTGAAGCAGTAGCTCAAAAAAGGTCACTTTTTAATGTGCAAGCCAAAAATATGCTGAAGTACCTAGCTCACAAACAGATTCTTAGGCAAAAGTTCTGCAGGCTATATTATATATAGTATTTGTGCAGGCTTTTTATTTTCAAGAACAAGCACTTGCCAGCATTTATATTCAAACAATTACATGGAATGTAGATGACTTATAAAGCAAAAGTTGTGTCCCTAAAAACCAAAAAAAGCAACCTTTGGGAGCCTAAAACATATGATTAATTTTAGACAAAACCTCAAAAATAATTATTTATTCTTTTGCCTATGCACATGCTCACACAGCTCCGGGCTCCACCCCCTCATGGCTACTGTGAAAAAATTAATACTTCCCGTGCTGAAACTAGACATTGATGTGTGTGGGGGTAAAAAAGAAATGTAGCATTGATTTGGAGTGATTTAATCTCCTCTCAAATAAGCCATATGATAGACAGAATGGGTTGATATTCTCTTCAAAAGCAGCCATAAGGCAAAAAAAAAACCCAGCCCCAAAATAAACAGAAAACTCATCTTGGAAGAAGTAACAATATTAATAAAATTTAAAACTCATTTTAATGTTGTGAGAAGTGTGTACAGCTGATTGCATATTGAAGGCCTATTTTTCTATTTCCAGCCTTGAATAAAGAAGACTTAAATTTAATTCAGAAAAAAAAAGTTCATCCTTTGCTGTTGCAGTGTCCCTGAAGTCTTAGAAAATCCATATGACATTAAAATATTAAAACAAATTATTTTTAAAAAGCAGATATAGAAAATTACTATAACATTTGATTTCAAACTTTTTTTATTCAAATACGCTACACTTTATAACTATTTTACCTGATAAATACAAATATAGTGTTCTTAGTGACCACAAATGAGGAAAGTGGGCTTTTGTAAGTCAGTGCACACCATTCCCAGATAAGGGTGACATCCTAATGCCAATACTTCCTGCTAGATGCTCTGAGAATTGGCTATTTCAAGCACCTTTGTATTGATACAATTTTTTGCCTACCCAGTGAAGTCCATATTTGCTTTTGTTGCCATCTTGTTCTGTCCCCTTCACAGACTGGGAGCCATCAGTCACTCTGAAGCCTTCCAGGTTTGCTTATTCACTCCTCTATCCTTATGTTCTGCTGCCTTTTTGCTCTCTCCCCTTCTCTCAGACCTGTCTGAGATGCTCTTTAATTTTAAGGACTCTCTGTAGATGCTCTTTAATTTTAAGGGCTACTCTGTCATTCAGGGAGATTTTATGTCATTAACAGTAGGGGAAATAGTGACCCAAGCTGAAGATCAGCAGAATCTGATTTGCCCTGCTACACAGGTATAGATCATTTTAAATAAACTGGGTTAACAGGGTCCAGCAGATCCACTCCAGTTCATTCCTTTTACTTTTTATTTTTTCTTCTTTCACCTTCCTAAGTGTTTAATAGTTTAATTTTCTTGCTAAAAAGGAACATTTTTGCATCAATCCTTATTTTGATTTGGCCATTTATCCAATATACTTGGAATCTGCCACCAAAAAAATAGAATCTTTTAAAAAACCCTGAAACCAGCAGTGAAGGCACAACAGGATTTCCACCTTATATACAGCTCCCTCCTCCACTCTGTGGAGTCACCTGGGCAGTGAAAACTGCAATTCAGGGTCTGCTTTTGTTATCAGAACAGTGTGGGAGTGTGTTCACAAGCCTATAGGATTCAATACATCGGAATAGTTCTGCTTATAAAGGGTATTTACATATTGGCATGATACAACTCTAATTTCCATATGGAAATTAAGGGGTAAATTAGACTAAAGACAAGACAATTTCTCTTAAAGAACATTTTCTCCTTAGAGTCAAATAGCCTTGTGGGAGAGTAAGGGGCGAAATAGAACTTTCAAAACCAAAAGATATTTAATGTGTTTGAGTTTGGGGTTATTTTTTTGGAAACTGGTCTTTTTATCTGCAAGTGGCTTGACATGGTCTGTCATGGTCTTTCTAGCACATTCCAGACACATTCCCTGCTCAGCCTTTCTTTTGTTTCCAATAAAGCAGAGCTAGGCTACTTGCTACCCTTTCTCTTCTCTAAATAAAATTTTTAGTACTGCTCTGGACAAATTATATCATTAATAAAGAACTTGAAAATAATGTTGACCTCCCTACAAATAAATTGACTGTATTATTAACATCTAGTTATCAGTCCTTCTAGGCTTGTGCTTTTGATCTTTTTTTATAAATAACCAAAAAAGAATCCATTTGAAGTCTTATTCAGTCTGAATAAGTGTTGCCATAATCAACCCTACACTCTATTACTTGGAAAATTTTGACTGATCTTAGTGTGTAATCAACTATTGATTCATGTTTAATAACAGCCATATCGGGACAGCAGTCAAAGCTTTATTATTTTGCATTTTTTCCCTTAAATCTCTTGCATTAATCATGTTCGATGACTGACTATTCAATACTCATGACTTCCCTTTCCTTTTTCCTCTCCACCTCCTTCATTTCCCACTTCTATTACTTCTTTGATCTTTTATTGTCAAGTCTAGAGCCAGACCAAAAATCAAATAAATCTTGTTTTGCCTTAATCATTTAAATGTCAAAGGATCAAACTGTCAGTATCTATTGTAGAGTCCCTAACACAGGCAAAATAACAGATATTTTTGGGATGGATTCTGTACAAAGAAAAGGAAAAGAAGAGGAACAATTACTCCTGTATCAGTGTAATACTATATCTGTGCTTTCTATTCAATCTCACTATTCCATCAAAATCTATTGGTTAAATTGAATATATAAGTAAATTGAACTCTAATTAATCAGATTTAAATTAAGTCTAGGACCCAAGGTTAGAAAAAATAATATTTAAAAGCCTACATCCCTAGAAGTGGGATGCCTCTCTGTATGACTATTTGATCCTTTTTCATCCCAAGATGAAAAGTGTAAAAGATGTCTATTTGCTTTTTCACAAGGTACAAAATTGTATGAAAATATCATAAGAGTTTTTTCATTTTCCTTGCTACTCTTAGTGCTTCCAATGTTGTGCTAACAATAGTAAGACTCAAACTTTTCAAAAATACTGTTTTGCCTTTGTCTTCTTTCCAAAAACAGAGAACAGAAGGGTTTATACTTATAGCAGAATTCCAGAGAGGAATCTGCCCTTTTTGAGAATTAGAAATTGAAGAAGCTGCAGAAAAGAGATTCCTATGCCTGAAATTATTCACCTGTCCCTAGATTCTATTAAAAGTAAGAGCTTTCCTTCCTTTAATTTGAATGCCAATAGTTTCAGGGGTCCTGCCAACCTCACTTTTGGTTTCCTTACTCTGCACTGGTGCTGAGCTGGAGAGTTTCATCACTGTTGTGGATGCAGCAGTGTCAGAACTCCTTGCAGTCAGCATATCTTCAGGTTACTCTTCTTTTCTTGGGTGAGTCATATGTGCAATAACATTTTGCACTGCTCCCTGAACCTGTTCCACCAGGAGCTGACCACTCTTCTCAATGAAATTTATCAAGATTGTCTAAAGTAATAAGCTGTCTTCCAAACTCAACACATTCAATCCAGTGTTAAACACTGGGAAACCCCCAATGTTTAATAACAGTGGAATCTGGGAAATCCTCTTTAAAATATTTAATCCACTATACATACTATAACATTTTGTTAAAGGAATGTAGAAAGTTCAATATTAATTCACCAAATATTAATGTCACTATGTTATACAAAATTGCAAGATGCTGAGATGGCAACCCACTTGATGAGGGACCATTTAAAGAAACATTTCTCCCAGTAAAACTCTTATTCCAGCTGTCTTCTCAATACATCTGAAATACTTGAAGACAGTTAATTATGAGAAAAATGAAGATTGCATGAAGGAAGATGACTTTAGTATAGTAAAAAAAAAGTCAATATGTTCATTATTTCCACTCCTGAAAGTAAATATCTCAATTCCAGCACTTGAGAGCAATTATTATTTCACTGAAATAAGAAAAGATAGTATTTTATCTTCTCAATAGTTACAGTCAGAATTTATTGTGGAATATAAACAGTGAAGACAAATGGCCTGTTTTAGAAATCTTGTGGTTCCTCTTAGGCCAGCTTCTCTAACTGGAAAGGGAAAAAATACAGTCCTATTATGGAAATTATCCAGTCGATGAGGCTGGAGATGGAAAGAAACACCTTGCACTACAGAATCTCTCTGCAAAGGATGAACTTGTCTGTGCATAAATATATCAGAAATAGGTGCACAGGTATAGACCCATCTCTATACTGATAACACCCCTGTTACGGAAGGGAAAGGTCAATAATGTATTAATTACATCGTCTATGAGATGTAATCATTTACAAGAACTCAAGAAATCCAACTATGACTGGATTTTTAGCTCAATCAGAATGAATATGCACTTGAGTGTTCTTTAACCTATTAAAAAAATCTTCTGTTGGCAAGATTCATAAAGGCAAAAGAAATCCAAAATGCACTCTTAGAGATGAAAGTTATTAGCAATATTGGAATTATCTCAGCAAAGGGGAAGCTACCAAGGTCCATTAGTCATTGATGTTATTTTATTATATTTGAAATGAATATACATAGATAAGGTTATAAAGTAAAACGTTATGATGATAACATGGGAGCTAAGACATTTTACAAGAAATTGTTGGAAGCGTGACAATCATGGAAATTTCTTCCTCCTTAAATTCCCTTGTGAGTTTGTCATGAGCCCTGCTGTCCCTGCTGCAAGATGAGCACTGATTTGCCCACTTACTTGAAGTAGCTCTTTATAGATACCTTCTTTGTATTAATGGACAGAGAGCTTCTGACTCAATCTCAAGACTGCCTGAAGAGTGACACACAAGCTCTCAACCTCTGAGCTGAATCCTCCTTATTCTTAAACTTCCCATCTGCCAGGACTTGCAGCTGTGGCTCTGATGGTGGTAACATGATTACCCTCCTGAGTTCAGCATACCCTCAAAACCAGTTCCCGAAAGGATTGCATTTCCAAGTCCTGAGTCTGATTACGTGTCCTTTAAAACTCATAACACAGAACTGGTGAGTCCATCACCTGGAAGATGATATGATGGCAACCTTCAAGATCAGCCCTTTTCCTAGCTCAGAAACTTTGCAAAAATATACCAATGCACTGAGTTCCTACATCTTTTTATTGCCCACTCATAATACAAATGACAATTCTGTCTGCAAATCCGATAGCATGACAACCATTTGTAAGAGGAGTGGCTTCACAGACCCTCATCGCCTAAATCCCTACAAGTACTCTTTGTGCTTCAAGAACAAAAACCTCATTGAAGTGATAGCTGCCCTCAATACAACCTGAGACAAATGCTGGGCTCAGTAGATAAGGTGGGTAAGACTACAGACAATGTGTTCCCTTTTGTGATTCCAAGTAACCTTAAAGCCACAAGGCACTATCTTTCCTTGAAATTTTTACTTCTTCCTAACTTCACACCTAAGCATTACACAAGCAAATTGAACAGTACTTCATCACAAGTTTAACCCACTTCTTATTTCAGAGTGTCTGATGAGAGCACAGCAGCTTCAATGATTTAAGGTTAGGAAACAGGATCCTAATTCTAATCAAAGTTGATCAGGATCTTCTGGAGATCTGATAACCTTAAAGTGACCTGTTGACCACCCTTAAGAGGTGAACAGAGGGATCCTAACCCCTAAATCACTCTCAGAACCATCCTAAACATCATCAAATCTTGCTCTCAACTACAGGTATCATCCCTGCCAGCACTCCTCTCCAGCCTGAACAGGAGTCTGTCATCATCACCACTACTTTCACCATCAGTGTGAGCTCTGATGATGGCCACTGGCAGAACTAGAGCTGTAGAAGAACTGTCACTGTCATCTTTCCTGGTGTGCTTTCTCCACTACTGTGAGCAGCCAGACTGAATTCCAGCACTGATCTCACCGAAACTCTAAGTCCATGCTGAAGGTATCCATCCAAAGTCTTAAAGAAAGTTGAGACCATGTTGGTTATGAACACTAACTCTATTTTTCACTCTGAAAATTCTGACAGGTATGTTGGTTAAGTGGCCCAGTGAAGCTTGTAATTCTCAAACCCTAAGAGCTTGTGCAGGGCCCTCAATAAAGGGCCTTAAGGAAGAGGATAAATCTCATTAAGAAACCAGCTTCCTAATCCATTGAGTCTGCAGTACATGCCAAAATAAAAGCTCCCAAACAAATCAGAGAATCAAGTTGCAATCATAAGACCCTTAACCAGTCTCACAATCCATAAAAATGCCCATGTCTATGGAGAAACCAACTTCCTTCGTGGCTGCAGTCCTTGCAAGTCTCACTAGTAAGCTGGAAAACACAGATTTTCCAAGCCCATTTTTTTCCTAACCCTATCCTTACTATAATGGTAATTAGAGCCAGGAAATAAATCCCTGCACTAAATGAGATCCTATTATTTCAATCCTATTAACACTATGGCCTCTTCCTAGCCCTGTAGGCACTTTTGAATCCAGAAGTAATCATGGCTCTGTATGTGTGCATTCTCAAATTCTAACCCTAACAACACCCCTGAATTCTAACCCTAATTAAACTTAACTTTAATTATTGAAGTACCAGTTGTATCTTAAAAGAGAACATGAGTCATTGGACCTTTACCTAATTCTGTGGGCCCTTCGGTGACTGTGAATAAAACGGAATTTGGAAGGTTTATTCCCAAGTTATTCCCCAAACTCACACTCTACTCCAACGTCTACTTACAGCCTACAGTTAATGAAACATATGGTACTCTCTTCTGTGCACAGCATTCCCTTTTCCTAATGTCTAACTCTGCAATAATGAGATGAACTTTTGAAGCTTTATATTCCAAAATTCTACACAAAATTGCAGCCCTAGCTCTAAGTTAATTGTAGCAGAGTGGTCAATTCTTACTAGTTTTACTAAGCCATAATAATAAATCTAATCCAAATATTAAGATAGATTGGTAACTATATATTTTGGAAAAGGGGGGGATAAAAAAAAATCAAACAAACAGAATGTTAACAAAAAAACAGAAACAAAAAAACATTTTTTATCCTCATCAGTTGTCACTCCCTTTCTCCAAGGCCTGTAAAAGTTAACAATACATTACAGGAAACCAGAAGATTTTAGAAGTTTTGAATACTTATTTCTGTCTTAGAGAACCCAGGAATGAACTAGATAATTAAAGTTTGCATTTCCAAACTCTAGTCTAACCTGGAAACTTTTTATTATAATAGCCAATCTCTACACAAAAGGACAATCTGATGAAATTTTAGCACCATCTCCCTGTCTAACTCCTTGAATCTCACAAAATCCAGCTATAAGTATGCTCTCAAATCAGTTGACACCACACCCTTAATCCAGCTTTAGTTATCACCAAAAGACCAATCTATGCAATAAAGAATAATGAAAAGGCACCAGCCTAACCCAAGCAAAGAATGAAATATTAAGGTAGCCTCTTGATATCTCCCTAGGTGTAATCTTAATTTGAAATATTCCTTCTCTAAATGCAAATAGAAATAGAGCTGAGACACATTCTGACATTATGTACAAATATAGAGGAGTAGAGATGCTGCTGACACCACTTTTCTTTCCACTTTTCCTATGTTTATAACATGGAAAAGCCAGCATGTGTGACACTATTCAGTTTATAGCATGAGAATCTTTGGAAACTTTTCATAGTGAAATGGTTCTAGAAGACTGTGTAGGGAGCTAAAACAAGCATGGTATTTTCTACACTGGATAATGATAAAATCAGTCTAGTTCAAAATAGTTTCAGAAATATAAATTTGGGATTTTTTTAGAAGGAACTAGACTGTTCATTACAATATTGGAGATAGAAATAAACTAAGCTTTGCTGAATGCGGACAAGTGGACAACCGAAACCTGAGAGTATTTTTCACAGTAAATTCTGACAGCATTATGAAATATGTTTGTATGGTACATCCAAGTGGAGAGATCTCCCTCCTTTCCTTGGCCCCTAGCAGTCTAATTGCAGCATCCATTTTCAGATGTAGTGCTCTGTTCGCAAGAAGGTGGAAGGAAACTATATTTACCTTGATTTTATACTCTCTCCCTAAGTATCTATTCCTGACCACTCCATAAAACAGACTTAATAATCCCTGGTGTCTGAGGCAGAAAAACTCCATGCAATAACCCAAAGCCTCAGCTACTGTTAATCTGCAGATCCACTAAAGTCAGTTCATAACCTGAGGCTATGGATTCTCAGTGTTCTCAGTGCACACTGAGAATTACAGGATCTAGTCTATTATTGTACAGGTTTTGAAGATTTCCTGATTATTTTATAAATAATTCACTAATCCTTATCCCTGCACATGTGTTGTATGTGTCTAATTGAAACACAAACTCAGAGGATCATTTGCCTCATAGTGTACCTGACACGTAATTTCTCAAACAGAGATTACTATTAGTCATCCCTCTTCCATGCTTTGCACAGGTCACTAAAGTAGCATCAACCTATACTAAAGTAAATTTTAATCTGATCACAGCTACAGTGGTGTAAATGCTTGAGTTCAGTGGAAAATCACCTGTAAAATAGATTTATTAAGCTCTTCCTTTCACTTTTTTCTATTTTTATTTGAAAAAAAAGGGCAGTCTATGTTTGAAATAAAACTGTTCATAAAAAATAATATTATGTATTGTAACTTGGTTGTTAAAGGATTGCATTTAAAGATGTGTAATGAAAAAAAGCAGTGTCACACTTCTGAATATTTAAAAATCTCTGAGCATTTTACACACTGTAA
>JANRGV010000062.1:94369479-94397419 GCA_024734035.1 Alethe castanea
AATCTGAGTCATATACATACCCTCCACATTGTAGGAGAGAATATTTGCAAATGTCAGCAGTACATCTGTGGGATCCAGGAAACAGGACTCAGTTCCCCATGCAGTTAATGATTTCTTGAAGAAATTTGGGACTGCATTATCAAAACAACTCTATTTTCACCACAACAAAGCTGCTTATTTTCAGGGTTATCCAAAGTCCAATGTTCTTTCTCTTTCTATTCCTTTCTTGTGATATTTACTGATGAGCTTGGAGCTATACATTCTGTAAGGTTAGCTCTGTAAAAGTAATTTATTTTGATGCACTAGTTGATTTTCAAAACATGCCAGTCACTCATCACACACTTCTTATTAGTTAGGAGGAGGAATTTCTGCTTCTCTCACTTTTCACAGCAATCTCTTTCAGAAATAACTGTTTATTGCTTTGTGCAGTGTATCAGCCAGAGCACAATCTCCATCTACACCTGCAGGTGTAACGTACCTGGGAGCTCAATATGAGTTTGTGGTGCTGCAGCCACGTGGCTGACACAGAGTGCAGCCACACACTCCTTTCTGCTGCCCTCCAGAACACCATGCAGGCTGCCATCAGGAAATAACTCCAAACTGCACAACTGAATTACCTGGGAGAATTTTAGGTGGCTTCACTCCAAACACAGTGGGTGACAGCTTTACCACCTCAACATCTCCATGTTACAGACCAGGAATAATGAACAGCACCAGGAAACTCATACATTGTGCATGTATAGAGAAACATGAGACACTTATGTAAAACAGGCTCTGTAATGCATTGCTACTGATAATGACCTTGTGCTGGTTTTGGCTGGGATAGTGGTAATTTACTTCACAGTAGCTGGTATGGGGCTGTTTGTGCTGAAAACAGTATTGATAATTCAGGAATGTTTTTGTTATTGTTGAGCAGAGCTTCCACAGTCAAGAACTCCTCATACAGCCTTCCCAGCAAGGAGGCTGGGAGTGCACAAGGAGCTGGGTGGGCATACAGCCAGGAGAGACCACAACTGACCCAAGGGGATATTCCATACAGTGTGATGTCATGCTGAACATATAAAGCCAGCTGAACACCTGCCTACCTATGGAAAGGGATGAAATTTCATGTTTTGTTTTTGCTTTTGCATTCAGCTTTTGCTTTACCTATTCAACTGTCTTTATTTCAAACAACGGGTTCCCTCATCTCAGTGGCAGCTGTGTCCAAAATGCTTTGGTCAATCCTGGTCTAAACAGAGGCAGAGAATGAAAGGTACTACAGGGAAGGGCAGCAGGGATATTTGAACCTGTGCAAAGAAACTCATAGCCTGCCTAAAAAGAAACAGAGAGTTTCTTTTAGCTAGGAATGAACAGAAGGCAGCATGAAAAAATTATACATATTATTATTTTCATTAGTGACATTTGTGATTTTTTTTTCTTATTATGACATTTAGTGTATTTCATGAGACAATAAGGCGATGTGGTCTCCTTGCTGAATGATTCTGAAACCCAGACACACTTCAGTCAAAGAGTAAGTGACCTTTATGGTAAGAATATCCTGCATTTTGACATGAAATATCAGGCTTTACATAAGCTGGTATCAGACATGAAATTTGTACCTTTTGTGGGCCTGGGAGACACTCTGGCACCAGGTGATTCCTGACTGCCTGCTCCTTTTCTGAGCTCTGCAGCCATAAATCAATGCCATGTTTAAAAGTGTAAAAGTGTAAAAGTGTTGGATATACAAGGGAAAACTCCTCTCAGGATATCTTCCAATATAGAAGCATCTGTTGCCCTGGAGAAAGAGAGGGAAAATAGGGAGAATATAGCATAAGTCTGCTGTGGAATTTCTGGTAACAACTAAATATTACATAAGTTACTATAACATTGCAGCTGTGATTTTATTCCAGATAATTTCTTGAGTAAAACACATTGTTTGTCTGCTTCAGAATTAAAAAGTTGATTTTTTTCATATAAGGGACTGTAATATCCTTAACTGAAATTTTCTTAATCTTTGGAATTTATCTGCAACCCATTTCTAAAATCTTCATTCTTATGATGCCTCACTTCTAGCCAACTGATTTCTCTACGTTCTCTATTCTACTGGCAATTATAGTTTCCTTTTTAAAAGGTCTCCTTTCTCCCAGCCCTCAACAAGAATTTCCAAATTCTTACTTATAAACATTGTCTCTGTCTGATTTATTCTTTTTCTTGCGTAAATATCTTGCACCCTTATTTTCCTCATATCTCCCAAGTGCTGTTTCCTCTGTTGCTAAGTCTGCCTGTCTCCCACAGTTATTTCTATGGCATATATCCTAGATGTGTATCCTCCCTCCCCGCCCCTTTTTTTTTCTGTTTGTTGTTTCCCCTGCACAATTCGGCAGCTCTGTGTAGAGCAGCTACAACCTCTGGGAAGATGAGGGAAATCCATAGTGGCAATGGACAGATGGCCTCTTTTTCTATCTGATAATGATGCTAAAATAGCAATGAAATCTTAGAATGGTCATAAAAAATTACCACTCTCCAAAAGCTTGAAAATTAAGTCTCTACCAGGTTTAACCAAACAGTAAAATTATAAATCTCTCCAAATAATAAAAAATACACATGCTAAACAACTAACTTCAACTTTTGGTTTTGCCTGGAAAATGTTCAGAATAGGAAAAAGAGGAGGCTATGAAGTGGCACAGATTGTGAACTATGGGCTGTAGATAGAGCTTGACAGATGTCCAGTGTTTGACATGCCTCTAGCATTCAAATTACTTTCAGATTAGCCAGCACATCTCCAATAATAAAAGAGAGTAATGATTTCAGCTCTCTTATTTATTCATTTTACACTGAGTCTGAAAGCCATAAAACACTGCACTGATGGATGCAAATTGTCTCAGACAATTAGCTCCTATTGTGCAAAAGCAAATTTGAAGTCTCTCCAGTTTAATAAGCAAGATGCCTTGGATTGCATTTCAAATATTAGGGAAGTAAACAAAAAGAGAAAAAAAGGCTTATAGTGGACAGGGAGATGTGTAATGTCCAGGGTTTGACTGGAAGGCACTGTTAGGAATATAAATCTGCAACGGGGCCACTTCAACTGCTCAAATGCCTATTTGCCTGTCCTTTGTGTATTATTGAGTAATAATCTGTTCTTTAAATTATTAACATATTTCTCTTCTCTTTATAGCATTTCTTGGTTTGCTTTCTAGGTTTAGACAGTCTTGATGTTTACCATTCCTTCACCAAACAATTACTCAGTCTCTTCAGCTCAGAAAATCTCTCTGCAGTGTCTGTCAGATTTCTCAGTATGAAACTGCCCCAAAAGACTTCCACCAATGATCAGTCAGCAAAGTCATTCAAAACAGTTCAGAAAATCTTCCTCTTATGGTGCCAAACACAAGTTAGTCTAGACACTTTCCACCTGTATTGTGATATTTCCCAAGGCCTATTTTTTTACAGCTTTGAGATTTCCTGGGAATGCACCATGGATTTGAAGCAAAGCAATGCACTGCAGACTTGAACCAAAAGTTCAAGACCTAGCAAACTGGACGGAAATTCTTACATGTAATTGCTTTATTCATTCCTTCCTTGCCTTGTTGAAATTTATTTCTCTTGTTTGTCCTGATAGATTTGTATTTGGAGGAGCATTGAGTGCTGGTCATTCAGAAACAGAATGTTCATTCAGAAACAAACATTTCTGGTCATTCAGTAACAGATTTGAAGGAAACGTGGGAAATATTGCCTTAATCAGCTTCAGATTAAAGATATCCTTTTTCCTTATGGACATTGAAAATGCATGGTTGTATTTGTATAAATGAAAACCATTACAGATGCAGAGCAAATGTAATCCCATAATTATCAGAATTTTCACCCTTTTGCTGGACTTCTGCTAGAGTTGACACAGTGTCCCTAGCATGCCAGAATGATGCTGTTGAAGCCTCTAGCACAAGCTCCTGTGCAGCATATCCAGTCACAGCAGCTCAACAGATCATCCTTCAGCTGTTTCAGGGCTGTCTGTCTTGTTTAATTGTTTTAGCCTTGAAGTTATGTCAAAAGACTTCCGTGAAGTTGACATTAAAGCTGGAACAATAGGAAAGATTGAAACTGGATGGTCTGTCCTGGTTTCCACAAATCAGATGGAAAGGTAGTTGGGATCTACACATCACCACTTCACAGCAGCACTGATAGCTATTCTTTTGCACTCTGGCTCTGTGTTCTGTCATTTCACATCATTGGTCCAGCAAGTAAATTGCAAGTAAATTTTTCAGTGCTGTAAGGGAAAAAAAAACATAAATGTGAGATTAAAATAAATAATAAATAATATATCACAAATAACCAATAGAAGAGAAAGAAGATCTTCCCAGGATATCTTGTGGTGACCCTGACCTTTGATACCTAAGAGCATACTTCATCAGTAAAAGAGGGCTGTGAGGGATATCAATTAGTTATTACAGACAGCAGTACCTGAAGAAAAATGCCTTGTTATCCTTTAGCCTAAGGCTTTTTCCACTGCACTAACAGTGCAAATGAACTTATATAGTGTGTGAAAACTGCATTTGCAGTTGTAGAACATCAAAATGGGCTATTATATATATGTCAATTGGATTCTCTCTCTGTTTCCTGCCTTCCAACACACTTGCTCTTAAGAGGAGAAAGCTTCTGAAGGGCACACTTTGTGTATTAACAGCACAAGTGTGATCAGATTTTTCCACAATAATTTTTTCAGCTTGAAGTCAGGTCCAAAACAATAGCTGTCTAAGAAGGGGCTTCTCTGCAGTTTCATTCTTGGAGGTCAAGATAATTAAATTAATGCTTTGCTCAGCCAGTGAAAACTGAGAACGATGTATATGATTTTGTACGCACAGATTGCGTGTACACACAAATTTTGTACAAATTGTGTGTTTGGATTGTACATATTTAAAACCCTATGCTTCCTCAAACTCTGAACTGTGTATAAACAAGCTATAGTCCTAATAAGCTTTTTCTGATAAACCAAATAGTAACAGCATTTGTTTAAAATTTGTATAAATTTAAATTTTTATTCAGCACGTTATCTTCCTGCCTTTCGCAAATCTTCTTGAAAAAGTCCTTGAGATAAGTCCCAAGAGGAACTGTTGCCCATCTCTATAAAATATACACTCCAGTTTAGTAGTCTTATCTGTTGTCTTTTCTCCTTTCGTCCATGGCTGGTCAATATCACATTCTTGTTCAGAAAACCAGGTTCAGCAATTATGAGTTTGTTTAAGGAAAGGTTACATTTTTTCCCCGTGTTGTTTACCCTATGCTCAATTATTTTGTATTTCAACATTCAGCATAAGCTTTACATGACTTTGCATGACTCTTCTTTCTGAATAATAATCCAAACCATGTTTCTTTTTTAAGAGGAAGAAAGAAATGACAAAATCTTTAAGCAGACCTGATTGTGTTAGTGTCTTTTTTTTTTTTTACTTCTCAGTTCTTCTTTGATTTTATAGAGCTCAAGATCATTTAAAGACTTATTTAAATTTCATTTGCAAAATCGAAGACAGCTTGGTCATCTCCATCAATTTTTGATAACCTATATTGTTACTATATTATTACTATTTTTCCTAAACTTTAATGTACAGCTTTCATTGCTGATTAATACCTTTCTTCATTTCCTGTAGGCATTCTGCTTGCTCCAAATATCCTCTTTAAGGTGCTATTAATTGAACATAGGATTATGTAATTTTCATGTCTGTGCAAAGTGGTTTTGAAATATCAGAATTTAACGCATTTCTTTAAAGCAAATATTATAAGCAAAATAGTTTATAAAGCAAATAGTTTAGCAAATATGGGCATCTATCAGCATATCTGCACAATCCATACCAGTTGGTGTCAAAGTAGTAATTAAATACAGCGCAAAAGCAAATCAGGTCCTCCAAATGTTAATCTCATTATCACCTTCTCAGCCCCTCTTGCCAGAAAGTTAACAGCCATTAAAGCTCTGCTGCTCATCCAATCAGAATATTAAATTAATCAGTATGGCCTGACACAAATATTGCCAGTGGTGTTAATCCTTTGCTTTGTACATAGCAAATGGGGAAATAAGCGTCAGCCTATGGAGCTTGATGAATTCCTATTAATATTTCAAATCTGCAACACGCTTTGGAATGTTTTGTGTTGTGGTGTGCAATGAAAAGTTTCTCAGAGACTGGAAAATGCACCTCATGTCTGGTCCCCAGGCTCTTTGCCTCATCTATGTTCCCCTAACACTGCTCATAGATAGCTTCCTCTCTCTTCCCTCTCTCTGTAAAATCATATGACTTCCTGGCAAATTTTTAAAAATGTGCCAAGTGTCTGAAATCGGATAGGATTAGATGGATGTACCTAGACAAGCTCCAGCATTCAACAGGCATGTGTTGTAGGGAGACATCTGAACCACAGTGTAACATTATTCCTTTAAATA
This sequence comes from Alethe castanea, assembly GCA_024734035.1. Lineage (NCBI taxonomy): Eukaryota > Metazoa > Chordata > Aves > Passeriformes > Muscicapidae > Alethe > Alethe castanea. The sequence continues at coordinate 94,375,874 of JANRGV010000062.1, forward strand.
TATTTTGGGTATTGCAGAAGCTATATAGTAAATTTAAATTTTTTTTCCCCATAAGCAGATGAACATGAAAACAGCAGCTGAAAGAACCTCCTGGGTTGTAAATTCTGGCTAATGAAATTCATCATGTTCTCAAAGCCTTGGATGCTGTTTGGCTGAGGCCTTTGCCCTGCCTTTGTTATGATAGTTGCATCTAAGCCATGATCCTGTCAGAATTAATCATAGATAATAAAAAATATTAAATGTACATAATTCCACCTCTCATGTAATGCTTCCATTTATAAATAATGCACATCTATAAAGAGCATATTTACAACCTTGCAGAATTGCAGCTGTTTGTGCACATCCCTGTGTGTGGATGGATGTATATACACATATATGTACATATATGGGGGAACCTGTATATCCATGTGTAAAGAGCTACTGAAATAATTTTATATGTGGGTATTCATATAAGCACAAAATATACATACATGCATGTACTCATGCTGCAAGAGGAATAAATATTCATTGCTCATTTTAATAATTCATCATAATAAATATTTATATAACATACACAGTGATGTGTTGTGGTATAAATGTTTTAGTGGCATGAGTTGGGGCTGAATACATTATTTATGAGTGACAAAGCCACAACTAAGCCATGCAGGTCAGCAATAAAATATTTCCAATTCACTCTCATGGAATTCTTACATACTATCAAAAGAAGAACTATTTGTCAAATGTCTGGAACGGTTACAATTTTGCTATTCCTGTTTTGGTTTTTTATTTTTTTTTTCTATTAATGCTTATCTTTCTGACCAAAAATAATCCAAAAAGACAGCAAATATATACATAAAATTAACATTTTCTGCTTTTATTTTGGTAAATATATAGTCAGTTTTATTCATTAACAGGGAGTAAAGACAACATTGGAACAAAGGCTTGCTCACACGGCAATTAAGTTTTGATAGCAAACCTGTGATTCTGAGAAGAATGGGGAAAGAACAAGGCAAAATGAAATATGATGACCACAACTTCTCCTAGATTCAAAGTTACACATTTTGGGGTTTTGTCAGGTGTTAAGTGCTGGAAAAGCCCATAGGGAGCAATCTTACCTGTGGTAATATGATTTTCCTTTTTGGTACTTAACAGACATTTGTCTGAAGCTGTGTAGGGGTGTGGAATAGTCGAACTTCCTCCTTAGGAAGAGGATTAGTAGGAAAAAGATGAGACATACAGAGGTACCTGATGAATTGAAGAATCACAAGATAAATTTTATTTATATCATAGTTTAGCAATTTATCATACAACTATACAATTTATCCCCTTGCTAATGCCATTACTCATGCAGTAATGTGTATTTGTTTGCATGTTTTTTGCCTCTGTCTTTTCACTAGTTTAGGTACAAGTGCATTTGTTTAGGTCTGTAAGATAATATAAAAAGACATATAATGTATCTTTTCCTATATCATCTAATGCTGTGGTGATGACAGGAAATGTCTCGTGTAAATACAGATAATTCTGGATAAAAATGCATACACACCAAGAAGTACTCAACCTAGGCAAAATAGATAAGTAGGATTTTGAAAAATCTGAGCGTATGGGGATAGCTTGAATAGAGATCTGTAATTATGATTGTCTGGAAAAAAAATTTAGATTGGAATAGTATGGACTAAAAGCTTCTGTATATGGACTAAAGACTCTGTATACTTTCATCCATATATATATACATATATGCACACACATGCATACTTTCTAATTTTTGGTTTTTTTAATGCATGATCTCTTACATCTCTTTGGAAAAAAATGAAAGAGGTTGTACCAGGCAAAATAATATATTTCCTCTACCACATTAGCAACAACTGCTGATACCAATACCTTGCACCCCCCTGCAACATGATACCAGTATCTCTCCTTCCAAGCCTCTAAGCTTAACTGTGAATATTTTCATTAATTATAATTTGGAGGATATGGAGAGTTTCTTTGAGGTGACAGACAAACAGCAGGATATCATGAATATGCATTGCATGTCTGAGAAAATAAATTAACAGGGGCCATCCACTCTGGTGACCCACTTAGGCTGTCATTGATGAGTGTGACAGGAAGGTTCTGTAAGAACTGAATTTGCATGACAGACTTTTCTCCTGATCAGCTAATTTACCCTATGCATTTAGATTATTTTAAGCACTACACAGCAGTCAGATAATTAATCACAAAATCACCAATAGTGACATTAAGGTACAAGCTATACATTATTGCTGATTACCACTTAGAGCTCAGTCTTGTCAGGCTTCAGCTCAAAAATTGGTGTAATCTTACACTGAGTAATAAAATATATGATCTTATATGTTCATAAGGTTAGATGTTTGGGGAAAGAGGTTGATACTCTATAAATAAATTTGCTTTGTTTTCTTTATAAAAAATATGAAAAAAAATGTAAATTCTCACAGAAGTACCTGATTGCCAGCAGTTATCAGGTTATTCTATTAAAAACAGATTATATTAACATTAAATGTCTTAAAATAGCTGGTGTGAAAATGTTTGTGTGCATGCACATATATCTACATACATATAAGCATATAAATATATGAATGAAACATCATTTTCTGTTGCTCAGATATCCTCATGCAAACATGCACACTTTCAGCCAAACTAATCTAATCCTTAAAGGAATATAAACAGATATGGAATTATAATAGAATGGGTCTCTAAAATTATAACATTATTGCAATGTGTGCTTATGTGATGCATCAGAAATACACAGAGAGCATCTTCCTCTGCTGTAGATTTTTACTGATTCATATTAACTTAATTCAATGCCTGTAGCAACATATGAGCCTTCAGATGCTTTCTTAGTATTTGAGTTTGGGCCTAAAGTTTTATCATGAAGGCCAGATATAAACTATCATGTATTTTAACAAATTCCTCTTTGAAGGCATGTAAAAAGTAAAGCAAAAATGTTCCCCTAGTCTCTCAACAACTTGAAAATAAAGAATAGAATTTTAATTCTTTTCTAGCAGACATGCAAAAAGTTCTCAACTCTAAAAACTTATCAGGTATCTGCAATCCTATTAAATACATATGGAAAGCCAACAGCCTATAAATCTTTATTTTGGAAACTGAGAAAAAACTTATGGTGTTTGGCTGGTTTTAACTGACTTTAGACTACCTGTTTTCAATAACAGCAGAAAGCTCCAGCACCAAATTCTTTAGCCCAAGAGGCCTTTGACACTTTTGGAAACTTAAGCTTCTTAGTTGGAGGATAACAAATCAGTGTTTGAGACCTGCTGTCTTTAATCTTCTATGCTTACTTGCAATCAAAGAAACAAGTCAGGTCTGCAAGGCTTATTTATCCTGAGGTGCACCTGGCAAATCATTTGTTTTCAGCTCCCTTGCAATGACCAGGAATTCATCCATCTGTGCATGTGCCTTGGGTGCCTTTTGGAGAAATCCACCTGTTGGGAAGTAATAGACTGGAAAAAGCATAATCCATTTGGTAGCCAAGGTAATTCTCTCTAGATACACTTAATTAGTTTTCTTTCGCAATCTGAAGCTACTTCTGACTCTTTTTGGGCTTTTTTTTTTATGCTTACTGAAGAGTTTTTAACTGCACTGAGAATTCTCCTGAAGCAAAGTTCTGCAGCTAGTATCTTTTATAAGTCCACCTTGACTCTCACCACTCTGCAATTTCTTTGTAATCTGAGCTGCAATTGTATCTTAAAGGCTTATTTCAGTTCCCAACCAGCAGCTGAGTTTAAGTGACAAGAGGAGCACAGCAAGAGATCAGGTCATTCAAGTCATCAGCTGAAGTACTCTGGAAACTTAGAAATGTATAGGGCTGTTTTGTTCAGAAACACTGTGAGGATAGCTATTCACAACACACTCTGCAAGCAGCAGCACTTTTCCCAGAAGTCTCTTAAAGTCTGTGTTTAATAAATAAGGCAATAGCTTTCTTGTGCCACCAGCAGAGAACTGGGACTGCTAATGTCCTAGGAAATTGAGCCAGGCACCTCAGGCTCTCCACAGTGCAGAAGTCCACACCATGGGCTATGGAGGTGGTAATACAAACAGCAACCTAACTGCTGATCTGACTCTCTATCTGTACCTACTTTTGGAAACTGGGTTACCTCAATGTGTGTCAGCAAGACTAATTTGTACATATTTAGAGGATAAGTCCCTGTTTCCTAAACCCCAAACTACACCAAATTATTGTCTCATTCTTGGACATCTCATCTGAAGTTCAGATCAAACCTGTACTTCATAGCTGTGAATATCAGAAACTCTGAGAGTTTTACAGGCAATGCTAAAGCCAATAAGGAGATAAAAAATTCTTAGCCCAATCTGACCAAATATACTTTAGATCAGAAGCAACCAAAAATCCATCTTTGAATAAACTGAAGTTTGTAATCTTGGAAAATATTTCTTCACCTCACATATGTTACCATGGCAACAATAAAAAAAATGGTTGAAACTGAGACGTCTTGTAGAAAAGAGTTCAAGACTAATTCCAATAAAAAATAGGGGGAAAATGTGAAATCAGAAGTCTGAAATCACAGACTCATATGTAAGTGCTTCAAGGGAGGTGATGATTTTATTCTCTGCCCCAAGTCCTTTATATATAGTGTGCATTATATATACAGAGAATGCCTTTACTGGGAGGGAGAATCCAGGGTTCATGTCCCACATCTGGGTTGTGAGCACAGTTTAAACTCATGATCTACCCCCAAACCTTTACAGCAGGAATGAGGGGTTTAGTTCAGCTGCTCCCCCTTGCACTGCCCACAGCAGGTGAGGGCAAATTCAGTCCCCCTCAAAGCAGGTAAAATAACACCAGTTATTGCTGAGAGCATGCATCTCCTGAACACAATTTTCCCCAGCAATAATGCCATACTAATTCTCACTAGTTTGGTGCTCCAATATCTGTCAGTCTATCAGCTGAAAGAGAGGAATTTCATATTTCCTGGAAAGCAGGAAATAAAAAGGAAATCCTTTACAACCTTATTTACATAGATAAAATAGTGGTTTTGACATTCACTCAAGGTTTGGAATGCTACCATAAATCCTTCTATTTTAGTGGGATTAGTGGGCAGAGTTCTCATGTGCTTCAAGAAATTTAATATATACCGTTAACCAGATTTTGAAGTGAGAAAATGGGTTGTGAATCATTTGCAGAGAACAGTGGTTAGTGTGCAGAGATGTAAGAAAAGAAGCATGTAGCACAAGATACAAAAGCTAGGAAGTCCTTTCATAATTTTAATTTCTTTTTTTTTCTCTTTATATGACATGATTCCTCAAAAAAGTCATCTGATCCTGGAAGGATATTAATTTTCACCAAATAATTTTGAACAGCATCATATTGGTAGAACATATTTTTTTATTACTGTGTTCAAATATGCTTTTCTGGATTTATATATTTACTTGAGGGTTTTCTGGATTTTCCAGAACCATCTAGAAAAAACAGGGCCACGAGCAGTGAGCAACTTAATGAAATTCTTCCTGCAGCAAATCTGTATGGGGACAAAGGCCCTTTGTTACCACTGTTTCTCATATCACCCACACAAAGAAAATAAAAACTAAAAAAAAAAAAGAAAAAACAAAGGCTGTTTTCTGCTCATAAGTCAATATCTTTTACTTACATTCAATGGAAACTGAATTTTTTTGCCCAAAGATTTTAGGCAGAAAAGGAGCTCTTCCATTTCCCAAACATTAGTAATGTACAAACTGCAAGTGAAAAACCTTATTTGCATGCTTAACTTAATCATGTGAATAGGTCTGTTCAGTATGTGCATGCCTGTTTGCCGAATGGAAGCCCAAAAGACCAATCTTAGTCCCAGTGGAACTAGGAAAGGCTTTACCAATTATTTCAGTAGAAGCAGGATCATGACATTACATATGAATGATAATTGATGGTTTAGAGACACGATTGTTTTCTGAGCAACTGTTTTGTACACTGCCAATTTGTCCAGCTCCCTAAGGTCTGTTAGTGAGTCCCACAATTCCCTATCTTCTCTGGGAAAGATACATACCTCTCCAGTCTTACAACAAGCTGTGAAATTAGCCATTTAGTTTGGGAAGCAAAGAGTTATTTCATAATTTTTGGCAGAAGAATTTTGCTTAATAATTGCTTAAACTGCTTAATAATAACACTATTAAACAAGAATAGAACAAGGAAAAAAGTGAGATTACCTAACAGCTGACAACTAAAATGCTATGAACAAGTAAATAATTACACAGTCTGTGAGGCAACTCCCTCCCCAAAAAATTATTTAATATTTAGTAAACAATTATATTTAAAGGACAATTTATGGGTGTAAGAAGAGGTACTATTTATGAAATTCAGCTGTCCATTTGTTTGAACTCTTAATTTTTTCATAAGAAAGATTTAGAACTAAAATTAATTTAAATCTGCAATGAGAAATACTCTGGTCAAACCTCCAAGTTTACAAAAGTTTACAATTTGCCAATTCTTTTACTCACTCATTCTCCAGCCTCCTTGTCTCATCTTCTCCTGCTGGGCCCTTTTCCCTGAAGTCAAGAAAAAAAAAAAAAAAAAAAGAGACTGCAGCAAAGAATAACCATATAATTGGATATGCATATTAGCTGGACCAAGATTTCAGATAAAAATACAGACTCCAAACATTCCTTTTGGCACGGTAAGACAGGTTTTTTTTCAGATGCTCATAGATTTCTGACAACCTAGGATCAGGTGTAGGATCTCTTTATTTGCTCCACCAAATCCTTTGCCATCTGTGTTATCAAAGCATTAACAAGTGATAAGCTGACTGATCATGAATTCAGAAGAAATCACTCATTTTCTTTGGAAAAGGCTGCGAAGTTGTTCAGGGAAAAGACTGGAGGACAATCTGTTAGCTTTTCTTAGTATGGCCCATTAAGGGCAAATCTATCTGAGGTTTTCCATCCTTATAAAATATTCAGTAGGTGTATTCTTAATGAAACTTGGAGACACAGATGACATCTGTAGGTGTAAACCAGCCATCAGCCTCCTGACACCCTTTTACTTCTTTATGCATTCATGGCAGGGAAATACTTTGAAATATTCCTCACCTTCATGTAAGCCTTCTCTTTGTTCCCTCCCCTTTCCTTTCCCCTGTAGCAATCATAATGGAAGTTTCCACTCTTTTTTTCCTTATCTGGATTTTCCTTCTTCTGCTTCTAAATGTATCTCCTCTATTCCTCTGTCTCTGCAGTCTGTGTTTCCTCAGTCTCCTTTTGTTGGTGCTGCCAGGGTTCTCCACCACCCACCCTGCTTGCTGTCCTTTTCATGCACCTGCAGGCACGTGCCTTCCTTTGGCAGCAGCCCTGGATCCCTCTCCAGGCATTTAGCAGCAAGGCACTGCCACCTGCAGAGAGCTGCTTCCACAGTGACAACTGCACAGGAAATGGGAAACAGTACAAGCTGGCTGCTGGATTTTTGAGGGTTTTATCTTGGATTAGGAATCAGTCCTCCTACATTTTCTTAAATCCACTCTTATTTTTCTACAAGGTAAGTAAAAGCCTGTCTGTTTCAATATTTAAACAGGATAACGATAGTGAAATGTCCCTTGTGATAAAAGTTTACATTTTCAGATTAAAATTACAAAGTTAAGTCAAAGTCTGACCCGGCTTCAATGGATATTTAATTAACCATCTGATACGAACACAGGTTTAGCACCTCTTTGTGTGCTGTTGTCTATTGTAAGTGGCAGTGCTACCTATGTTTGTGTGACTTAGTATCTGACCTTCTTCAGAGGCACTGAAAACAGATCCAAGCAAGCCTGTCTCCTGGTTTTAGGTGCTGCCTTAAAGTGAAAATCTGTGTCAAAGATATATGTAGAGGTGTACCACTCTGTTGTTTGCAAGAAGCAAGAAGAAGGACTTCAGTTTGAAGAAATTTTCCTCCCTTCTTTTGGGAACCATTGGCAACTGCAAGAGAATGGAAATATGTATTGATAAATTAAATATGGCTCTGGAGCTGAAGTCAACTGCCTGGTATGTTCTATACAGACTACTAAACATTTTTGGCCTTCAGAGTGAAATGGTTGCATTCATATCTCACACTGAGCAGACCCCTGATGAGTGCTGGTTCCTGTACTGCACTCAAGCACTGTTTCCAGAACTGCTCATTATCTTGAGCCAAGCCTGTGCCGGGGTTTTTCTAAAAAAAGAAGTTTAGACAATGGAGTTGTAGTCTTGGAAGGATACTTTGATTATTTTTACTATACTTGATACAGTTTTTTATCATTTGGATAAAAATGGAGTGAAATCTGGATGCCTTAGAAGTGTTTGTTTCAGACTGATTTATTTCCACTCTGGTGACAGAAGATTCTTCTCAGGACCAGCTTGTTCTGTTCAAATGTGCAGACAGCTGTGCATCTCCTTCTCCACTGTGACTCCCCTCTATTAGCACCTCAGTTTTCACTCTGAGACAGAAAGCACATTCCCTGCCAATATCTTTCAAAGAATAATTACCACTCCCTCCCCTTCCATCCTGTACTTCTGCAGATTCAATGCATCACAGATGCCAACTACTGCAGCTGGAGAGTTTGCTTAAGGTGGACAGCACATCATCTGTACTGCAAACAGCTCCTTTGCCATGCCATGGCCCAGACCTGGACTTGTGGCTGGCCTTCCATCCATCATGTCTCTGAGAACTGATTAGGCACATCTGGATATGCAAGTGTTTGATGAGGAGGTAGGAGACCAGATATCAGCAGTGATGGACAATTAATGGATAGGGTAGGGGTCAATGACAGCACTGAAGAAACAGCCAGCTGTGTCTACTCTTTTCCAAACAGTGGATGTCATGGTAAAACAGCTGTGGAGGGAAAAGAAGACTTGTGGGGACTAAAACCATAAGCTTCAACAAGTAGGCTTATGGAAACTTTACAGCAGACTTTAAGATGAAAACACCTAGATATCTGACATACTTATGAAACACCAACATTTGTCTAAATGTACAGGTTTTTCCACTGTGTTTGGTCTGCTAAGAAATATTTTAAACCAATGTATGTAGCTTAATTATTGCTCTCAATTCAGACTAAATTAATTTTCATCTGTATCTTTCTTATGAAATGTAGAGAAATCCCCAGATTAAAATTATTCTTGCTTTTATTGACCTTAATCCCGCCAGATTTAGCAATAGAAACAGTAACATTCTTAAAACTTAAGCACGTGCAACTATGAAATTTACACTTCTTTCTTAATGAACTGGATTAAGTCACTCCAGTCAAAAAAACAGTCCTCTGTGTGTCTGAGAGATGATTTCATTTCCTGCAGAGCCCTCTGCAACTTCAGGAAATGTAGAGGTAGTCATGCAGTTATCAGGGGAAAAGAAAATTATTAGAAAATAAGCTTTCATCAGAAAATTTTAAAAGGAGAAATCTAAAAATTTTCAGACTATAGAACTGTATAGACCAACTATAGAAGGAGATGGGGGAGGAGAATCTCTATTTCCAATGCAAAACTGTCCTAGAAGTACAGTTATACACAGCATTTGCACTGTCCTGTGGGAACTCTACTATGTAGTATATGCATAACACTTTTCTCTCATTCTCATTCTCCAAATAAGCCAAGGCTGAAGCAGCACATAAATGCAAAGCTGGCAGGAGGCCAGGTCCCTGTGTTCTGGAAAAGTAAGTGTCATGTAATGTCTGATCAAGAATTATGCAGTTGCTGAAGATAAGAAGATTTTCCCTTTAAAAATCATGGGAAATTACTAGAGTCCTGGAAGCAGGGAGACCTCATCTGTGCATCAGTGAAGAGGCAGACCCCATTCTGCCATTCTGCCATTCTATCATTCTGCCATTCTTCTTGCTCCTGCTGCTGCTGCTGCTTTGCCCCATCAGTGCTCCCACTACTCCATGCATTGTGCTGTGGCTCAGCTCGCACTCATCCAAGCAGCCCAGCTCATCCAAGCAGACTTTTGACACAATGTGCTCCTTTACAGGTGCACTGCTATAAATCAGGTTCAGGACCACAGTGGTTAGAGGCTTAGTATCAATATATAAGCAACATAAGCAAAAGCAGGCTCAAACAAGAGTAAAAACTTCGGCCAGCTTTTTAAATTTATACTGAATGACAGATTTATGGAGCAGATCATAAACTATTCAAGGCAGACTACCATTTTTTTTCTCCAAAATTCCACATACTGAGACTGAAGACTCCAGAGTATGAATAATTATACATCTATTATAAGGAACATTTTTATTTTTAAACATGAAAAGCAGCATTGTCAGCAAAGCATAAATATGTATTTTGAGAAAGACGCCTCACCCGTCTACAATCTTTAGTAATGACAGAGGGGAAAAGGTCATCTCCTAGAACTATACTCAACACTTATCCTCAAATCTACTGTATCTAGTATAATGCTGACATAGAATGATTGCATTTTCTTTCACTCTTTTTGTAGTGTTTCTAGTGCTTTTAGGGCTTTTCATCCCAGAGTTTCACTGCTGTCTCTGTGTGCGTGTGGATGGTACAGGGACTTTCCATATACTCAGCATGACTTAAATAAACTCTTCAGCCATTTGAAATGTGGGTGTTACTGTTTAAGGGGGAAAAAGTAGATGGAGGGGAAATGACAGATGTTTTTACTCAGCAGTGTGCTTCCATGATTTTAATAAAGATTTTTTTATATAAATAGTGCTTGCAAGGCTAAATATTTTTCATGTGGTATTCAGCTGTAGCTTTGTCCTTTATCTCAGAACAAAATTCAGTTGGAAAAAAATATATTGTAAGGTACTAATATAGTTGTATATATGTCTTTATGGTTCTATAAAAGTATACGGTTCTTTAAAATGAAAATAAAACCAGATTAGGAATTAAGGAACACTAAAATATTAGAAACTTGAACTATCCTAGTGTGTAAGTAACCATGTTTTCAAATATCCTTACAGACTCCATACAGTTCCTACAGCTGGATCACCCCACCCAGTTTGAGACAGAAAAGTTAATTCTACACTGTGCATTTTTAACCATAATGTCATCTCACTCAAGTCCCATATGTATAAATGTGGTAATCAGGTATATGTATAAATGTGTATCCTCTGGAAGATTCTTTTGTACAAGAAGTCTGAACATAGTCACAAAATTTGGGGTAGATTCACAGTATATGAAGTTTGCAGGCAATGTGTCATTTTCCTAAGTCTAAATATATACTCAAAAATGGGTCCGAGTGCTGAAGAACTGAGCTGTTTTGAACAAAACTCATAGAAATGAACAGGCCTTTTCTCCCTTTATTAATTGCTTGAGCTTTGTATCAAGGCTGAATTTCTTGATTTAGGATAGCAAATGACCACAGACCTGAGACCACCCTTCTGCAGAGAAATATTGAAATTTAAACACATATCAAAAGTGCTTTTCCTAAGTAAATTTTCCTTAATTTTCAACTATATATGGAGAAGTTGCCATGATATCTCCCAAAAAGCAGGTATACAAGATAGAGTGAAGATCGTTGAGAACAGAGGGGTGGCCTAAAATGGAGCAGACAAGGCTCTAGGCTCTAGGTCTTGCTCTAAAAGGAATCTTTTCTACTCCTGGGCAAGTTGGTAGGGGCAGACCTGTGCTACACCCATGCCAATATATTATGCATGGTGTTCCTTTTTTATGCCTCATTAAATTGGTGCTATCAGGAAGAGTAACTCAGTCCTACCCACCCTGGCTGCAAGTCCCTGTTACTTGCGTTGCACCACTGTAAGGAAACGTCATTGCAGTGAGATGAAGAAGGGATTTGGCCTAAATGAAAACTCATAATTTTCCTTTGCTGTGCACATTTTAAGCTGGGTAACATCTCTGTGTTTTTTCCATACTTCTGTGTTAAACTCAGGCCAGGCAAAAGGGAATTGTTAAGAACACACAGGCAGAAAAGGGGGAGGTTTGAACCATCCTTCCAGCCCCATGCTGTGCTGTGAAGTCAGCCTCCAGACTTTCAGCCCAGCATGTCAGCTCTGGTGCAGCATGTGACTAGAACAGTCTGGATCAAAAATTTAGATGCAGACGCCTACATTGGTGTCTTTTCCCATCATATTTCCAATTCCAACACTAGCATGGGAAGACCAAGCTCAGCTCGGCCTGTACCTGCTAATGTACACCTACACACAGCTTCTGTGCATCTGCTCTTTGTCTGGGAACTTGGGGGAAACTGCATTACCTCAAATGACAGGGAAACACATTCCAAGATGAAATGCTTTCACAGCTTGTGAGGCTTACAAGCACTGAAGTAAGATGTGCCAGTCAAGAATCTTGGGCTACCATGCCAAAATATACATATAGTTCCCAGTTACAAAATTATTAAGATGCTAAGAAGGAAATATTTGTGTTTTACTATTGTCCTCTGCTCAAAACTGTGCATGTTTTAAAGTGGTTCCTTTGGGCATGGGTCTTTCTCTTACTTTCATACAGTGAACTGGTTTTAATCCTTCATCACAGAATACTGAACAATTATGGAATTCACACATAGCCGGCATGCCTTAGGGAAATCGATACTGATATTTCAGTTTTGTTTAGGAACTGCTTTGTGTTTATTTTAAGCTTGATGATGCGATATATGTTGTGAAATAAAGACTGATAAATAATCCTAATCTGAATGAGACTCAGTTGCAGAAGAGCCACTACACACTGCTACTATTTTTGCTCAATTTGGGGACTGTAACAGCCCACACAGTGCCAATAGTTCTGGTTCATGTTGATAATATTGAGCAGACCTTTTATTCTGCATTCTTATTAGCTTTTTAAAAAAATATTTATTTAAATAATTTAATTTTAGATGGGAGTTTGCGTATCTTGAACAACTCTGTTACTAAAACACCACATTCAATAAAGGAATCAAATACCATTTCTTCCATTTTCAAATGCGATATTATTTCTGTTTATAAAGGAAAACACATTGAAGCCATTATTGGAACCAGATTTCCCAAGTGCTTTTTAAATAAACTGTATGAGAGACTTTGATCTAGTTAGCTGACTGGTATCATAGTTCCATGCATATGTCCTTCCCAATTCTATCGAAAACTTAATATAATTTCAGATCATGTGTTGCAGTGCCAATGGGTTAGGTAGCTAGAAGTTAAGGCAAATAGTAAAATGTCTATAAGCTAAGAAATATACCTATTTAACATTACCTGAAGTATGTTAAATTACCCAAGAGGAGTTATTTTGCTTCCCTTTTTTTCTAGGCACTGTAAAGAACTGCTGAAGTGGGGTCAATTGAGTCATCATCCTTTAAACATAAAAACATTTTAGGTCCAAGCTTCTGTAACATGTACTGTGCTTCCAACCCTCAAATTGCTGGTATTGGCTGTGACTGAGAGGCTATCTCCAACTGACATGTGTGTTACCTTTCTGTGCTCAGCACGGTGGTGATTTATCATTTGTGCACCATATCATGTCATGAAACACTTACCAACCTCCTGAAGACAGTCAGAACAATATCTAGCATAATAAAGTGCAGTTCCAGTAGGCTCCAAATTACAACTTAGATATTTTGTTTCTTGTCCTTTATCAAGAAAATGTAAAATTGTGTTGGGGTTACTGACAGACTCTATAATTCAGCTGTCTGCTGCTTTATCACAGCTCTCAGTAGGTCTCTAATGAATATTTCTGTATGCATGTTTCTGACTGATAATCAGACTAAGAACAAGTCCTAATTGGGTTTTCCAGTGCACAGAAAAGTGCCTATCTGCATTGGCAGATAGCCCAACAAGCGTTATATTAAAAGAGCAAACATAACAGATTTTTTTTGCAATTTTTTTAAGATTCAAATGTGCACAAAGTACAGAGGCTTGTGCATAAAGCTGCATGGTGCCCTAGAATAAAAAAAAAAAATAAATAAGGCAACGAAGGGGTTTGCTGCACCCAATGAAAGTATATAAATCAGTGGCTGTGGGTCTGTTTCTTCAAAGAATCACACCAAAACAAACTGAAATGTCAGTAAAGTGGTGATCAGATGAAGGCTTAGAAATTTATCAGACAAATAGTGTAATAATTACTAGTATTTTGGAGCCAGATCTGCACATTTATACTATTCAGGTAATTGAAAGCCTTTAAGGATTTAGATCTGACTTGCAGTTGACACACACATTTTTTTTTTTAAGTATACACAGCACTGGTGTTAATGGAAGTTACACCAACACCCAGACATGAAGCACGTTTAACCAATTTCTCCATACTTGATTTCTGCAACTCTCTTTAGCTCACAGTGGAGAATTATGTGAGTGACACAAAAAGAATCCACCTTGTCTCACAGAATGACAGAATATGCTGGTTTGGAAGGCACCCACAAGGATCATGGAGTCCAGCTCCTGGCCTTGCACAGGACACTCCAGCAGTCACACCATGTCCCTGAGAGCAGTGTCCAAACACTTCTTGCACTCTGGTGCTTGCAGTCTGGTGCTGTGACCACTGCCCCAGGAACCTTCTCAAGGGCCCAGCCACCCTGTGGGTGAAGAACCTTTTTCAAATATCCAACTTAAACCTTCCCTGGCACATTTTATAGATTACCATGAATAACACATCAGTATTCAAGAAGGCAAATTAAGGTTGTATATAGCCAGGCAGGATACCCCTCCTTAACCAGTACAAGGGATGTGACCAAGATGTGTCTGTGGTCAGCGGTGACATATATACAGCAGGTAATGATTAGCCTTACATATTTTATATATCTTAGTCCAGAACTTGATCTCTACTGCATAAATTGCAGCTGGACTGTATATGGCTTCACTTGCTTTAACTTGAATTTCTACCTGTATAACAACTTACAACCCAAAAGTTTTCAGTTATTAGAATCATCGTTGAAATATTTGTCTACTTATTAGAATTACTTTTCAGTAGTTTGTGGAGTCTAGTTTTCTCTGAATTAAAATATTTTTGGGGGAAAATGTTAATCTAAAACAGGCTGAAGAAGGATCCAGCTGATATAAACAACTGGAGTGTTTTTTTATAGGTAAGGGTAGAATTACTTCAGGTAAGAAGGGAGTTCAACAGGCTATGCAAGCTTAGAGTCCTAAATTATCTGTAGCCATAGACAGAAGATAGCTAATCATCACAAAGAACAGGATTAGGTAATGTTATACAGAGTGCAGTTATAGTAAAAGAGGTAGGCAAGGTGCAACAAAACAAATCACAGAAAAAATAATTCAACACCACAATTGGATCTTTAAAAGGATTCAGTTCTTGCTTCCAATAATTCCAATGCACAGCCCACTTCCAATTCCATTACTTTCATTGTTTTTTACAAACAATATTCCATTCCTTCAGAGCCTTATTCCTCACTTTCCTAAAACTTTCTATGTAATGCTTAGACATAAAAGTGGGAAGAACAGGTAGCTACAAAAGTGCAAGATATCCATGAATACTAGCACAATATGAAAACACCAAGAAGCTTCATATGAAAAGGTAAAGTGGAGAAGCATGATAGCTACAGTCTCTTTAAAGACACAATTTTGAGTATCTCACTACCTTCCCCTTACCACATTGTCAGTGAGTCATTCTAGTGGGGGCAGAGAGAGGTAATATCAGCTGCATGATTCATGTGCATGCTGCTGGCCCCTGTGAACCTTAAAATGCTTCGTCTGTTTGAGCTTAAGTGAACTCCTGACCTTCTTTAAAGAGAGACCCAGAAATTTCTCATTATATCTTTCCATTCTGAGCAAGGTGGAATTAAGACACTGAATTAAAAAGCTGTTTTTCAAGGCTAAATCATGCCTCCAGCAAAATCCAACAAGAAATAGATACAGAATGAAGAACAGGTACTGTCTTTCACTCAAAGCAGACTTGAAAGTTTCGTTTTGTTCTTAAGACATATTTCCTCTTCCTGCAAATTATCTTTACTGGCCATGACTGGAGGCAAGATAATGAATAAGGTGAAGTATTCATTTCGTACACATGAGCATTCTTAATTTTATATGCCTGACTTCAGATGAAAGTGTTTTCTTAGAAAGATTGTTTTCTAAACTTCCTATGCATAGATTAGGTTTCAAGCACATTAAAAGTTGGAATGATTATGAAATGGAACAGGAACTAATAAATTTATTAAAGATATTGTGGATGGTAGAAATGTTGAAATTCCTTACTGCATTCATATTCCTAAGAATATTTTAGATGATAAAACTCTAAGTTAGGGAAAGATGCTGCAGCTTTAATACTAAGACAGCCAATGTTTTTCAAAACTTGCCTAGCCAGCCCTGAGGAGATTTGTAACTTTGATTGGCAGAGGCCAAAACTCCTCACATCTGCTTTATAAAAGTAGTTCTTGAAGACCACATATCTAATTATTGTCAAATCCACTATGCAAGTTTAGAGTATCTGATCTTATGATTACAGACAGGTGCACTTAGAACACAGAAAATGTTTCTAATTCAATTTCACTGATGAGATAATCAGGACTGACTTTCTACTAAAGCCTGTACTCTGAAACCTTGAACTTTGTTTTCTGTGCCATTAATGGCCTTTCCTATTGTGTTTTGTAAAGCAAACTAAGTCGGTACTGGAATTGAAGGTATGTCACCATTATCTACAAGAAAAGCAGACTGGCTGGACAAAGTAAATAAATAATTATATGTTACTAGTAGAAGAGTGTCTTAATAGGAAGCTGAAAAACTTCAAAGCTAGTTCATCCTAGTAAAATGAAAACCAGGCCTGATATCTTACATCCAGCCATATACTTCTAAGGTCTAGAAGGTAATTATTTATTATTATTTACAATCTTGTAGAGCAAATACAGTTTGACTGACATAGTTTTTTTCTTCTATAAAAAAAAAATTAGAAAAGAGTCAACCACAGATAACCTCATGGGACAATGACTAAAGGAAACTTTAATCTGTATTGCACATTAAAATGATCCACTTCTTTGAAACAATGTTGTTGGTATTTAAAACAGATGTAGAACCCACAGTGGATATGGATTTTTAATCAAAAGCTTCAAGTAAGTTTAACCTCCCAAATAGTGAAAACACTTGAGCAGTTAATAATTATAAAGATAATAAAATCTTCTTATGTTGTGATTTGTTACACTGAAATTTGATATGAGCCTATTCATGTAAAATGCAGCTGAAAACTCCTCATGCAATTGATGAATTTGTCAGTTGTTATGGATCTAAGAATCACAATACAAAAAAAAAGCCCCATCTTCATTACCTGTATTATAAATAAAATATCTCCTACTGCCAATATTTCTGTGTATCTAGTTCTAAGAGGATCCAAATTAGACAGGGTTCTTGCTCTTGGTATGGTACACTTGTGTGCCCAGTCTTTTCACCTCCTCTCTCCATAGGATGTAACCATTGCTACTCTGCTAAAAGAATCTATACACATGTACATCTTAATGTAAAATACATTAATAGTTTATGAAATGTATGGCTATCCTTTTCTTATACAGCAATGTGTGCATGAGGGAATCATATCCAGCAAAAGCATCATTGAGAATATTCTTAATAATTATGAATATTGTGAAGCCACAAGAGCAGACAAGTTTTTATTTATTCATCCAAAGCATTCCCATTACCTGAAGGTCATCACCCACTCTCTCAGTGCAGATTCCTGCAATCACAGACCCCCACCCTCTATTGTGTTTGTAACCCAGACTCTTCTACTGCCATCTCTGTTGTTGTTCTTTCCTGTCTGGGATAAACATGTGGCTGACAATTTAAATTCGCTGTTGCTAGGGCAGGATTTTAGAGCAAGCTGAACCGCCCCTCCTGGAGGGTATCCCTGGAATAATGGATTTATTCATACCCCTAAGTTTCTTTCTGAGAAAACAGGAATGGGTAACTCACTGGTTCAGACCAAGATAATGTAAGATTTCTTGAGCAGGTTTGGTAATTTTTCTCACTTTAACAGGAGAATTTCTGTCAAGCATGCAAGAAGTAAAATGGCATTTAGACACATGAGAACCAGGAAAGGGATAAGAACCAGAAGGAAGACAGAAAATGAGCATGCAGCAGAATCTTGAGAAATCTTTTTGCTCTTAGGACACCACCAAGTGCTGTCACTGCTGTTTCACCCTGTTCCTTGCCTCTAGGAACAAAAAGCACTCCGAAAACCTTGCTGGTTTTGCTGAAGTGAAATTTTAGCAAAATTGAAATCTGTGCTGACCTGTAGAAGGAAACAGGAAGCCCTGAGGAAGAGGACTGTCTGTTTTATTACACAATCTCAGCCTTGAGGCTCCAATTCTCAAATGAACTCAGTTTATCTGAGAAATTTCTCTGATTTCACAGTTTGTTGCCAGGCTGTGGCACCTTTACTGTAGATGATTCTTCTTACACAATCTGACTTCAACAAACATGTGCCTTTTGATAAATAAAATGATCACATTTTGCTAGATGTTTTCTTGACTTCTGAGATGTTACAGCTCCTCATTAAATAAAAGCTATCTTGCTGTACATTGTAGATTTTAACAGCAGAAATAATTTTAGCTATTAATAAAGAAATCATACAATTCTATCAGCCATTAATAATCAGCCAATCATAAAATTCTATCTAGATACTTCTTTATGTATTTTATATGTTTTTAAAAACTGAATCGTAGGGAGGTAATCTGAGATTGCATAGATTACAGGCAGCTCCTTTTCAACTGTTTGTCAATAGTGTTTAAAGTATTTCAAAGTGTAACAAAATGAGCAGAGTTCAAATGCACCATGACTTATTTTGAAGCATGAATCAGAGATGCTTAAGTATCAATACTAAGTTGAAACTTAATGCAGTTGATGTGTTAAACTCTGCCGTTGTGCAGGTGCTAGATAATATTAAAACTGCTTATTTTTATAAAAAAACATTTACAGGTAAAACTGGCTCTTGCAGAGGAATTCCACTAAAATACATTCTTACATTTTCTTTGTGAAATTAGAAAATTTTATGTAGCCAGCATGACAGAGCATACAATACGCAAGGACATCTTCCATTTATAGGCAGATTATGCCACCTTTACCTTTATTGATTTGAACAAGACTACTCAAGCATCAAGAACAATACTTGATATAGATAAGGCCAGTCAATAGGTCAAAGATAACTATATTAGATGTCTCAGTGAAGCAAGGGAAAATGTTTTAAATATTAACAAGGGACTGAGGTCGAACTACTGTATTACTTAAGCTGGGATGGAAAGAGGGAGTTTAACCAAGCACTGCATGATTATGTGCAAACTATGCAGATACCCACTGAAGGCTTTGCACTTTCTGTTAGTTTGACATAACTCTAATCCTACATCTGCAGATGTGCTGTGAGAAGTATGGAGGTGCTTTTCTGGCAAACAAAGGAATCTTCATCAATCAGCATACCAGGGATGATAGTGGTTTTCATGTTACACAGTTCCAGACATCAGCTAAATTAGGATTTTGATCTACAGCAATTTTTCCTGCAGTCAGTGGAGAGGGACACATGGCTTTGTCCTCTACTTTGTATTACTCCACAAAGGTATCCAGCATTCCTCTTTGGCTAAGGAGGAAAATCAATATAAAAATTAATGCTGTGAAATGCTCCTGGGCAACTAAAATAAGTAATATTAGCAAATATTGAGGTGTGTATATATATATACACACACACACACATATATTTTAAAACTTACAAGTTTTACCTTGTAATTATATATTTTCTACAATTTTTCTTTATATTATATATATATACACACACCTTATAATAATACCATTAAAACATCAGATTAACACTCATCAGTGGCTAAATAAACTCTAACCAAATATTAAAAATTATTAGGGCAAAAATAGTGAAACAGCATAAGTCCAGCATATCACCATACATACATATCCTTTTTTAACAGCTGGATTGACTATGATTGTGACTATGGATTGACTGGAAAATATACAGAAAAAAAAAGAAAGAGAAAATTATGCACTAACTTCTGTATAAGGAAAGAATAGAGGGATTAAGACCTACACAGAAAAGTGTTAAAATAGAAATATGACTAAAGAAATATAAAGTCATTAACATTCAATACAAAATTGTTTCATCCTATTTTTCTTTAAGAAAAAAGATATGAAAAAAAAAACTTGCATAAATTAAAGGAAGCAATGGCTACTGGAACTTGCTAAATGCAAAGACAATAACTTTTCCTCAGGAGGCCCCTTAGCACTAAATCACTGCAAAAGCACAGCTACAGCTTTGCCCTGTTCTTAATCTCTTCCTTTGCTTTTGGCCACTCTCCAAGGCAGGATTTGAGGACATTTACTCTGACCTAACAGGGCTTTTCTGAATCTAATACTTCAGAATTGCTTAGGGGGAAAGGAATAATTTATCTTAAATTGTTACCATGGATTTCAGTTGAAAAGATATCAAGGGCATTCTTAAAACCCAGGCAGGTGCTTTTGTACTATTTCTCTGAATATTATCAAATAGATAATTTTAGGAGGCTTTATTCTCCTGCAGATGTCAATAGCTCCTGTTAAATTCAGTCTTGCTGGAGAAAACTCATTGTGAATTATATTGCTATTCTCTTTCATTTCATGGTATCACATGCTTGGAGCTGTTTGGGTTTCCTGCCAGTTTAACAATGTGATTTTCAGTGATTTTCTTTTTCTTTCTTTGTTTTGCAGCCTTGCTTAACTGTGAGACTAATGGATATATTTAACATTGGAATAAATTATAATTTGTGATCTTAGCTGGCAAGAGAACAGTGAGCTTGGATGAGGTGAAACCATTTAAAACCAGGTGATTAGGTGCTTTGCTGAATTTTAAGAGACATGGAGCTCCAGTTGCAGCATGAAGTGATACTTGGCTTAAGCCATGGTGGGACCAAGAAACCTATATAATTGGGAATTTCTGTGGGAAATTACCGGGACCCAAGACAGTCACTTTTCAATGGATTTCTGCTTCTAGTACTAAACCTGTAGTGAAATGCAAAGATATATTTCTTTGTGTACGGAGGTAAACTGAAGTATGCACTTTTAATGGCAAATTTACCAATGAGTTAAACAGAACTTTGAGTATGGACAGTAGAGGTGAGAGTCACATCCCTAAGCATGGTTGCTCACAATGTAGCCAGTAAAACATGAGTCAGTCATGTGAGGCTGCTGAAGCAGTAACTGGAGACTGAGTTAACACAAAAAATGGATCCCAAGGCATGGTATAAGTTACCCCAATGCATCTGTATTTGATGAATTAACATGGTCCAAATCCACTGACTGTAAAAGAATGTTGAGGTGACTCACTGCCTCTCTTGTATGCTCCCTCATTATAAACAAAAAATAAGATAACCATAAATCACCTTTATTTAAGGAGATTTAAGGGAATCACCTTAAGGTGTTAAGAGAATAATTGTATCCATCTTTAAAAAGAGTAGAAAGGAGAATCCTGGGAACTGCTAACCTTTCAGTTTTATCTCTGTTCCTGGGATGATCATGGAAGAGATCCTCCTAGAAGCATCCAGAACAGTGGTCAATGGCTCAGAGTCCTGATGGACATCAGTGACAAGTGTTGTCCCTCAGGGGTCTGTACAGGGACCAGTGTTATTTAATATCTGCATTAATGACATAGACAAGGGGATCGGGTGCACCCTCAGCAGATTTGCAGATGACACCAAGCTGAGTGGTGCAGTGACCCTCCTGAAGGACAGGATGGCACCCA
>JANRGV010000062.1:94407726-94424683 GCA_024734035.1 Alethe castanea
ACTTTAACTGTCAAATAAAGCGGTCTCACTCTTCTCTTTATATATATTCTGTGTGCAAAATGAAGCATATCTCTTCTAGCTGGAGTGACAACTTCATGCATCTTAACAAGTTGTCCTATAACAAAGGATGAACACCTCTGTATTCATGGTAAGAAACTTTATGTGTTGGTTTGAGATACATGACATTTTATAGCTGACAATATGCATTCTCTGAGGGTGAAGCATAGCCTCTGCAAAGTTTTTATATCTTGATATATTGTGTCTTTTGAATATCATATTTTTCAAGGTAGACTGTTGGGGTTTTGTACTCCTTTCAATATTTCTTAGATTATAACATTCTTTTCAGTTTAGGAATTTAAGTTTTGAATTTCTAAGAAAGGAAGTGTGTGTGTGCAGGGGTATGCATGTTTGTGTACACCCTGAGACACTTGCTTTACTGTGTCTTTCTGTCCTGGCTTACCACTACAGAGACAATTGTTCAGCTCACCTGATTTACAGAAGAATATCCTTCACAATGAAATCGAAATTTTATTAGCATATTATTACTTCTTCTAGGTCATTATTAAAGATAAACAATATCACTCTATCTAACACAGAGTCTTCTTATGTCATCATAGCAAATAAATCCTGGTTGATTAACAAGCATTGTTACATTTCTTTTTCACATTTTCCAAGCTGCATAACTTGTTTACATGTCAGTTACACAGATTTCTGTAGAACAGTGAAAAGAAAGAAAATAGAACTGAGACCAAACTGAGTGCCATGCACAGGAAAACCTTCAGCCATGCCTGTCAGGGGTTTGTGCATCTTCTGCACAGTGGCTGAAGAGAATTGTTAGGAGCAAGAACAGGCAACCGTATTGGATGAGCCATGTGTTCCATTCTCCAGAAGTAATTTCTCACAAGAACCATCCTCAAGAATCATTAAGTCAAAATTTTCAAGATTTTCTTGGGTATTTAGCAATGCAACTCTTATTAAAGGCTGCAGAACCTTTACTCTTGATAAACAGTAAACACTTGTAAAATCTCTGTCATTTGAATGCTGAGGAGATTGAACTCTGTCACAATATTTTTCTCCCTGAGACATACTTTTTACTACTGATAAATGTCAAGAGGGTAATATTCTTTCTTTGTAAAGCAATTGTAAAGTTGGCTGCCTCAGGAAAGCTCCTTCTGCCGAAGCTATAGATCTTTGAAGAACTGTCTGCAAAGTATCTTTAAGATATTGAGCTACTGCAGCTTGCAAACCTGTTCTGCCTGAAGTAAAAAAACCCACACTCTTCTAGAAAATGCAGGTGCTAAACATGTAGAAGTTGCCTTCAGAACTAATCAAAAGCTTCTTAAAATTTCTCTGTCAACAGTAAAAAGGACTAAGTTGCTTCTAACCTGGGAGTGGGGGAGGTATATAGGGAGAGGAGTATATTAAGTGAGGCCCCAGGCACAAGTAATAAATCCTTCAGTCAGGTTTATTGTTCTGGTTGAAGAGGTGACCATAGTGTGGGATGGGAGCCTTTCAACTCTGGGATTCAGCAGCTCTCTGGCTTGATAACAGCATCCACCACCTGCTGCACTTCAGCTTTCAGCTCAGTGGCAGCTGCAGGCACCAATTCAGACTAGAAAACAGAGGGAACACCGACTTTTATGATGTTGAAAGGTAGCTGAAAGGCAACTAGAGACATACAGTGGTATTAAAGGGAAAACAATTGCCATAGAATCATAGTCATTGACAAAAGTCATTGAGTCCAATTCTCAGCCCTGCACAGGACACCCTAAGAGTCACACCCTGTGTCTGAGAGCACTGTCCAAATGCTTCTTGAGCTCTGTCAGGCTTGGTGCTGTGATCACTTCCCTGGGGAGCCTGTTCCAGTGCCCAACCACCCTCTGGGTGCAGAACCTTTCTCTAATATCCAACGTAAACCTCCCCTGGCACAGCTCCGTGCTGGAAGCTCAGGTCCTGTATAATGATTTGGTTCTGACTGATAGATATTTCTGCTCTTGGGGTCACACTGCACCGCACAAATGTCCCTGGGCACACAAAGTTTGACTCTTAAAACTGTTACAGATACTCATCCAGCTAAACAAGAAACCTCTCTGGTCTATGCCCATTTAGGGAATTTAGAATAAGAGTTAGTTTTTCGTTGATAAGCGTCTGTACCTAAGCTCCCTGTCTAATGAGATATATTGTGTTTCTTAAAGGAGAGTTCAGCTAGTCCACTGAAGAAATGCTGAGAAAAAAAAGCTGATGCCTGGACCCCACCTCTCTATGGTTAGGTGACAGCTAAGTGGGGTTGTGATAGTTAAAGACTGTTTTGAAGTTCTAAAGTTAGAACTTGTGAGGAAAAATGATGGTTAGGTTGTTAAATCTCTTTGTTCTTCAAGCTCTTTCTTTAAAGTCATCAGACTGACTCCTGAAGTCTGTGTTTTGTCTTGTAAGTATTTACACTGTAATATAAATGGGGACTGTTTAACATTCCCTTCTAAAAATGCCTGTGTGCATGTTCAGCTCCATTAACAATAGAGGTGTACACAGGACAGGAGAGACCCTGACCCCAGGAAATTATTGCCTAGCTGCTGTAATGGCAATTGCTTATCTCTTATTTAAATAATCAAGTTAAATACCAAACAAATCTTCTAAACTCTGTTTTTTGTTAAGCTCAAAGAAATCATGGGGAGAAGAAAAGCAAATTCTCCACAAGAATGATTACAAAAATTCCCCCAAACTCTCCTATATCCTGCTGGCAATCTGTATAAAGATTAATATTTTTAAAAACGTCAAACTAATTGTAAATATAAGATGTCCCTATCCTCCAAATGCCAACTGAAGGGCTAGATTGCTATCTACATAAGATTAGCAGCAAATTTAAAGTATTATTTATTGTGGGCAAGAAATTAATTTAGGATAAAAACACTTCCATTTTGAAACAGCAGGGTGAAATCAGAATTTGTCTATTAATTAACCTCCAGAACTTCATAGCAAAGATTTTAGTGCCTTCTTAGTTTTGACTTTCTAGTAACTAAATTGGCTTTTTCTGCATCTGAGTGACTGTAATATAGCATATCACTGGTGTACCTCCAGATTTAATATGCTAATGAATTTAGCACATTCCTTATCACATAACAGACTAAGAACCCCACAAATTTTATAATAATATTTCATGTTATCGGGCTTCTAAGACCAATAAAACTAATAATATCAGTAAAATCAACTGCTTGTACAGGTTTTCTTTTTATTAAAATAGTCATAGGATAAAATCAGTATATACAGTAACCATGTGTTGTGAGATACTGATCAAACCACAATAAAGTTCTTACAGCAGGGTAATTAGGGCTTTGAATGTGATCTGAATGGGATAAGTCGACACACCGACTTACATTCCGATGGTCAAAGAGATGTGATCCTATCTCCTTTACAAAGAATTAAATAACACTCCAAAGTTTATCTGTCCATCTGAAAGAAGTCCCATAGAGGGAAATAAACACTTTTAAATTCTTGACACCTTGAGACTCTTTTTTCAACTGGCTGCAACAACCCTAATTTTCCCTTCAGTATTGCTATTTTATAATGATATTGCTAATATATTTTGAAAATACAAAATCAATTTTACAATCAAAACTGGAGCAATACAGTATGGAACAATGAAGTGGAGGACTTTTTAGAGGCTGCCATATGATCTTTAATCTCCAAAGTTCCTGAACTTTTCTTAATCAGTTATAGATTTCTTCTGTTTTGCAGCCAAAATTAGATTTTTTAGTTAATTGCTATTTGTCTGGTGCTCATGGGCATCAGTGGAAAGAAGAAGCCTGTAGAATCCTGGCTTTAGTGTTTGCTTTAGGGTTAAGACATATGCCTTCTTATTTTATTAAGAATGCTACAGTAATTTTTTCTAATGATCAGAGTGTGAGAGAACATTTCTGCAGGAGGCATCTGACAAAAGAGGAAAAACAAATGGAGGCTTAGAGGTAAGGTGAGTATTTAAACAAAGCTGTAATAGTTATTATGAAAGACCCACATAGATTGATCTACTCTCCTTAACTCTCATTTACACTGGAAACAAATCAGCCCACAGAAATCCCAGACAATAATCCATAGAGCCTGGTGTCCGTGGCTACTCAGTACTCTACAGTCTTAACCTCACTTGAAACTCGTGGTTTTGCCTAAAACACATGATATAAAAATATATAAAGAAATAGAAAATGGATTCAAAAAAGAAAAAGAGTGAAGGGGAATTTTATATGTTATGTTGATAGCAAGTATATTAATTTTGATGAGATCTATATAAATGGGGAAGAAGACTTGAGAGAAGTAGGAAATAATCTGAAATTAAGAATTTTTCAACAAAAGCTGCCAGAAAATCAGGAAAAGCAGTGGAGGTAGATGAAAATAAGATGCTGAGATTTTATAATGAATACTCTAATTTCAATAAGGGTTGAGCTAGTTATGAGAAAATATTGAGAAGCCAGGAAGAGTTTGTGGATGTCAAGCAATATATGAGAACCACTACCATGAATGGTGTAAAAACTCACTGTCTGTAAGGAGCCAGTATAAACAAAAGAGTAAGCCAGTACCATCAGAGGAGTAGCGGGAATTGAGGGAAGAGTGAAGAAGGTTCTAAAAATGGGTTCTTAAACAGGAAAAAAGTGAAAAGATATTTACTTCACAATTAGTTAAGACAAGCTGGAGAGTGAACTCAGGAGAGAGATAATCATAATAGAAAAGTCTTTTTTACAGGTAGATAATAATGAACTTCTTGCTTTTGGACAAGCAAATTCTATATAACATGTAGATTAGAATCAAGGTTGGACAGCAATGAGGAAGGAGTCAGAGAGCATCGTGTGTGCCCTCAGGCAGAGAGAGCCCATTCATCGGGAGGACAGGGAGAGATGGGCAGTGAACAACGAGAGATGGGTGAGATTCAGCAGTGGTAAAGAGCTCAACAAGGTATAGTTAACAGAGGAGGAACTTACAGATAAAGCAAGTGGCTGATAATGTAACAGGATGGAGGCAAAAAAGAAAGAAGCTTGAATTGAGAAAAAAGTAGGTGGTCTTGAGCAGATCCATTTGGGAATGGTAATGGTAATGGATGTGGTAAACAGAAAAGGTAGTAAAGAGAAATAAATAACATAGACACAGATAGGCTGTGCATGAGTCTTTCAGTGTTACTTTTTGAAATGCCAGAAAGCTCAAAGACTAAGCAAAGAAAACTGAAGGTTGTACAGACCTTTAAAAAAAAAATTTGGAGAGGACAAAAATCAAACCTGAAGACCTACTGTGAATGCCAAAAGAGAAGAAACTATAAAAGTTGTATTCATAAGCAGTATTAGAGTTCAGGAACTTTCTCCAGAGCAGACAAAGTGTAGGAATAAGTGGTGCCCACAAAGCTAGGAAAAAGCAGGAAAAGGAATAGCAAGGTGGATCAAAAGGCCCATAGGGTTTGGTGAAGACTGGGGGAGAGCTCTGGACAGTGGCACCTCTGGTCCAGTGGAGCTGAGGTATTGGGTGGGCAGGAGTTAAGTTTAGAACAGATTAGAGTCAGAATGATTGACAGAGTGAGAAACAAGTTTGGCAAGTGAATAGAGAGGCAGGACATGAGAGAACCAGGATTAGGACAGGACAATGATGGAACAAAAACAGCACATAAGAAATAAGATTTTAATATGGAGCAGGAGGTGGGCAAACTAAAAAGCACATGTATTTTCAAGGAGGCAAATTGTGTAAAATAGGGTTTAATTTTGAGGACTGCATTTAAACTAAGCAGTTCTGCAGCACAGAGATTTCCTCACCTGTCTGCATGCTTCTCAGACTTCCCAGAAATCTCTTCTCCTTATAGGAGAGATGACTGCTGTTCCAGATACCTTTAATATATGTAATCACCCTGTGGTGCCTTTCATCTAATTTGGCATAATGCACATTTGAAAACCTGTCACAAATGGGCCAGTTTGAAATGATGCTGTAATGCACAAAAATTAGTTCTCCTGCCCTTTGGCTGCTGAACAAGCAAATTGATTTTTGTGCATTATGCAATGAATTTAAATGGTATATTTCAGACAGCCTTGTAAACACAGGACTTTGCAAACAGAGACACTGGAGGGATATAACCAAAGGCAATAGGAACAATTTTGGCAACCTATGAAATAATTTTTTACTGACTCTTGCCCATCATGCCGTTGGACTAATGAGCAGACTTGTCTTTGTGGTTTATGGGTTCGTTAGAAACTCTGGTTCCAAATGCAACTGGTCACTGCTACAGCTTCCATTACCCGTGATGGTTTTAAAAGGTTCTTCTGGTTGCAGTACTTAGGCTGTGTATATATAGCGAGTGCTTTTGAAAAGGCAAATTCCTGTGCTGTCATCCAAGCAATCAAAACACTCTTTGTTTGCAGAGCAGGGGAGGATGGAGACAAGGCTAGAGGAGAGGGGGAGATGTTTAGAGAACCAACATTTGCCACTCATTGGCCTGGCCGCTGCCTTCTCGTCCCTTCCCGGCTGCCCCTCAGAGCTGTGTGTTAAAATCCAGTGTCCAAGGCAAGGTGACAAGCCCCAGGAATGCTGCCCCAGCCCTGCAGTGATGGTTTCCCGGCCAGGGCATCTCCTCCCGGCCCGCTGCCCGCCGGGGAGCGCGGGCGCAGCAGCCGGAGCCGCCCCGCAGGATGACAAATTAAACACTAATGTGTTTGTAGAGGCTGAGCTGCTGGGCTGGGGCAGATAGAGTAACCCCTCCGCTCTGTGACCTTTGCTTCCTTACTGCAGATGGGAGCAGAGAGCTTAGAGAACAAACACTCTGCTTTTGATCAGCAGTGCGACACCGCGCTCCAGCCCAGGCACCTGATGGGGAGACAAAACTGTCCGAGTTTTCTCCTCTCTCCATGGCAATATGCCGAATGCTTCCGCAGCACAAGCACTACTTCTTTTCAAAAGGGATCAAGAGCCTCTACCATCAGGAGCAGCCTCTTTGCACTGCATGTTTTTATGCCTCACAAAAATCAGTCTATATGAAGTCAAAATAATTTTTTCTCTGAAACTAAGCAAGAAATGATGTATTTATTAGCAATTTCTCTGAATTTTCCTCCTACAAGCCCTAGCTTCTCTCTCACCAAGCAAAGCAAATAAGCTATTAATTCTCTGTTTTTCCTCAGGGTATGTGCATGAACAGCAGTTGTAGAAGCTCATCAAGCTGCTGTTTGTTCCTGGCAGAACCAGAATCCCTGATGAATGTTTCATTATTTTCATCCAAAAAGGGGGAAAAAAGATAATTTCTGGGATGGTTTACACTCTTTTAAAAGCCACTGTTAAAACCCTCCTGTTGCAGGTTTGTCTAGGTCTCAGTTCCTCTATTCTCCAGTATAACCTTTCTGAAATCTGGTACCAAAGGCTATGGAGAAAACAGCAAGGTGACTGGCATGGAGCCTAATGCCCCACTTTGCACAACCTTTTGGAGCACTAGAGTGAAGTGTGCCAAAGGCCTCAGCTAGAACAACAAATTTCTTCCCACACAAAGACAGGTCTCCATTACCCAGAACAGATCAATTGCTCTCAGCGTGACTGATGAAACTGAGGTGAAAGTACAAAAAACAGAATGATGCTGGCTCAATATTTTATTTTTGGTAATGAAAGTGATCTATTGCTGTTTAAGTAGTAATTCCAAGAACATCAACACAGAAGACAAGGTAAAAAATGTTGGTTACAACATTGTTTATGTAGCCAGATTTCAAGATGAAACTAGCTGCATGTAGTTCACAAAACACTGGCATTTCATCATCTTTTATTTATGGAATTCATTAAAATGTGAGACTCTAATATACCAGGCACTAAAAAGAAAACCTATAAACTATTCCCTGTATCATCAAACCCATCAGCCATACTGCAGTAGATGGCTTGGAGGAACACCTCATATTCCAGTGCTGAGCCCCTTGATCCCCTGTGGAGGGTGCATCTACCTCAGCAATTGTTTTTCAGAGAAGGACCATTTGTTTCAGTGGCACATCAGGACAAGCCAAGAAGAGCTGCAAGTAAGTGACAGAGAGAGAATTCACCACCTGCATTTTGGCTGTTACATTTTAGACATAGTATTTATTTTTATAAGCCCCTGGGGGAACAACTCTCCCAGATGCGCTGTATCTGCATAATCACCCAATTTTAGATAGATTAAATATTCATATCAGGCTTCTTGAGTTGTGATGATGTCCCTCTGGGGTTCTGAGAATCCAGGAAGAGCTTTGCCACAGCATAATGATTGGTCCTGTTGTTCAGACTGTCAGGGTTAGTCTCTTCCCATCACAGCTTGTTTAGAGGCAAGTTCTTGTGAACCCTTGAGGATGGTGGTTTTTTCCCCATATAATGAGGTAAGATATGGTTCTTATAATACAAGGTGGTTCAAAGATAACCAGACCTGCATAAAGACTTTTGCTACACCTGTACACTGAGATTTATTATCTGTCTATTTAGTTTGGACCCATCCAGCAACACAACAGGCTCAGATAAGGCTGAGGTGAATAACAGGTCAAGATCATGCACATAATTACATTAAATAGAAATATCTGTGAAATAGTGGGCAGAATTTTCTATGAGATATAGATGGGCTTGGTAACATCTTCCCAAAATTCATTCTAGAACTACTCTTTTCCATTCTGCCTGCATCTTTGTTTGTTGTAACAGTATAGTAGTGAATGTAATTTTTTTTTTTGCAATTAAATTGGTGATTAATAAATTAAATTTAAAAAGAAGAAAAAATTCCCCACTCTTTATCCTAATTTTAAATCCTAAAAATTCTTTGGATTAGTTAACTGATTACATTGTGTAATAAGTCGAAACATTGTTCTTGCTCTCTTGTGGTTGGCAAATTACATTGAAGTTTTCAGGCCAGGAGAGCAGCATGATTTAATGAAACTGGGTAAGCAAAACTTGCTGAAAAACTCCCATCATCTTTCTTTGTATTTGTAACTATGACCCATTCTAGCTTCTAAAAACACAAA
Source organism: Alethe castanea (assembly GCA_024734035.1). Taxonomy (NCBI): domain Eukaryota; kingdom Metazoa; phylum Chordata; class Aves; order Passeriformes; family Muscicapidae; genus Alethe; species Alethe castanea. The sequence goes on from JANRGV010000062.1 coordinate 94,416,696, forward strand.
CATTTTAAAGGGCACACATGATTGTTTTTCCACTTGTCATGGCTGTTGGCGACAACAGAGGGTTTAACAAGTATCACCTTACTTCCAGACAGGATGTGCCTATCCAAACTCAGATGCCTGAAAAAAGCCTGTATGTTTATATATTCTGGCGAGCTATTTGTCTACAAGCTCTCCAGAGACAATAAAGAGGAGTCAGAATTATTCAGAATAATTTCTTTTGCATTAAACCAAGAATCTAAGATAAGTAAGTTGAATTCTTCCCCTAAAATGTTTTACTCCAATTACATGTAAGGGGATGTAAGGCAACTACTTCAGATATAGGCACCTGCATTATCAACATTTGTAGTTAGATCCAATACAATGCATCTTATATGTTGAGGGCTATTTTTTCAAGACATATAGGTGATTTAGAGTCTCCTTTTATTCTTTATGAAATTAAAACAGAAATGGAGCAGGAGCAAGGCATCCTAGAGTGTCCATTTATAAACTAATCTTGTCTATGTACAGATATGCATCACATCCAGTTGATATTCAGATATTCAAGTTTTATAAGCTTCATCTAAAGAAAATACCTCTATCACTCAAATGTCTGCATAATGAGGATGTTGCACACTGTCTAAAAAGTGGATTTTTTTTAGCACTAAAGAGTAAGTTCGTAAAATTTTTAAAAATAACATTTGAAATTGGTTAATCATATACAATGCAATGTAAAAGAAAATCATGCACATAACTCTGGACAGTCAACGGTCAACAAATTAGTCATTGAAATGCTGATATGTTTGAAAATTTACTAAAATACTTTTTACTACTGGTAGAAAAAGCTGCAGCTTCTAAGACTTGGAAGCCTAGAGCTAAACAACTAATTAATGTTAAATTATAGTTTTTTTGGGTTTAAGATGCTGACTATACTCAAGGAGTGCAAAACCTTTTAAGCATGCTTTTGAAAACTGAGCCAATTAATTTTGTTCCTGTGTAAGATTCCTTAGTTAAAAAATTTGGGGAAACTGAAAAAAATACCATGCTAAATTTTAGTAAACTTACATACTAGCGGCTTACAATGTTGCTTAAATACCATTGTGGTTTGCTATTTATTAACAAAGTACAGCAGGTTATGATACAAAATAGGAAAGTCCTGCTTTCTTGTTAGATAATATTTTGCCAGTTCCACATGATGAGATTCTGCTTGTCTTGCCAGTTAAACACAAAAGGAAACCAGCAGATGGAAGCAATGAAAAGCAGAATCTTTACTGCACTCATTGGCAGCTAGTGCAAATTACTGACTTTCCAAAAGTATAATATGCATTACTACATCTTCCATTCCTCCTGTGCTGATAGATGTTGGGTGAAGTGTCCCTCATTTCAGAACACTAAGGAAAGAAGTAAAAAACATAAGTGGGCAACTGAAAATAGGACATGCTGATTCTATTTCTACAAGTCAAAATCAAATGTTTCAGCTCCCACACTTTGTATGCAATTAGTATAATTACAAACTGCTGTGATTGCTACTTGCTCTGAGTATGCGCAGGCAAAACCTCCTTTGGGAGGAACCAGCTTAATTCTATTGAAGTGAAAGAACTTGAGTTCCTGGCTCACTCTTAAATATTGAGCTGGCGTGGCAGGTCCTTTTCTGCTAAATTATTCTTGTTGTTTGAGCCTCACCTCATTTTTATTTTTTTTTAATTAATATGAGCCAGTAGGACAGACAAATGCAGTGGAAAAATATATGAATACAGATTTGGTGAAATCTGGTTTTCAAAGAAATCCACTTAGAGATTTATACAATAGAAACTAAGGAGCTTTTATAATACACTTATTAAGACTTTAAGCTCTGAGACAGATCATCAGATACAAGTCAGCCTAGTTTCAATAACTATGAAACTGTATATTTTAACCATAAATTATGTGAGGAATCAAGAAAGAAGAGAAACAGAAAGTTTACTCTGAAATTTTTAAGGGCAGCAGGCTAGTGGAACAGAAGACAGACTATTTCAATATTATACTCTATTTTCAGTCTCACTGTAATTAAAATCTTCAGTGTGAATGCTCAGTTAGGGCATCTATATTTTACTAGTAGCAAGTAAAACTACTCGAGAGGAGTTTAACAAATGTTTGAAATTTATTTGAAATTCATTACCACATTTCCACCAGCTGGGATGTAGCCATGTCTGCTTTCAGTCTCACACCAAAAGCATGTTACATTGCTCTGACTTTTCTATGGGAAGCTGAATCTATAATAGTTTGGAACATATCAAATATTGGAAAGTATTCAAGCCACAGTGACAGTGAGATGAGACTTCATGCACTGGTTGCATTTAGAGGGGAATGGGAGAAACTGAGCAATGGGATTGTTATGCGCTGGATCTCTTTCTAACATACTCTGGTGTACCTCATTTCCACAAAAGTCTTGTGATCACTCTCCCTAACCACTATCCTTCACCACAAGCTAAAACAAGCTGTATATTTCAGCCCTGTTTATTTTTAGAAAGATTCAGAGTCCTGCCTATTCTGGTTTCATTTTCTTTTACTTTCACAGTCCAATAAACTTAACCCACTTTCAACACACTAAGATAATTTAACCTGCCCATGCCCATGCTGTATTTTAATATAATGTTCGTTTGTACTTTTATTTTCAAAAGGCTTGTGTGTTGTCAAATCTTGAGAAAAGTGAACCAACTTTGATTTCTTGATCTCTAGCAAATTTCACAAACACAACGGGACATAGAATATCAAAACATCAAGCATTGGGTTTTTTTCCTGAAAATGGATATTAATACCTAATATAATTTTTACTTTACAGAAAGTAAAGTGGACATTTTTCAATAGTGTTCTCAAGAGTAACAAATTTCAAAAGTCTTCTGAAGAAGTGTACATTCCGATAATTTCCCTGAAGTAAGCTTTGGGGTTTTTTTTATTTTTGCTGTAGTAACCAGGTGGCTAACAACCAAAAACCTCGTTTAAATAAAGCTTACAAAAAACTACTGAAGCAGAACTGACCTCTTAGCAAAGCTACAGGACTGTGCATCTATATGATGCTATGTTTGGAGTGTAAAGACAGTGGATGTGGGACTAGATCTGGCAGTAGGAGAGAATTGCCAGCATGCACTTTACAGAGGGAAAGTGTTCATGGTGTTCCAGACTTGTCTTTTCCAAGTACTACTATTTCTCTTTCAGTACCTGTGTCTTCCCATCAGCATTGTGTGATGCCAGATTAGTCCTTCCAAGACACTTCTCATCAAGGACATTTAAATCTCCTCTATTTCTTATTCCTATTTTCATCTCACTGTCCCTGTCCTGTCAGCCCATGGCTGCCAATGCTGCAAGAAATTCCCAACTGTTCATTCAGCATCGCCCAATTTGGGAACGGGAAAATGACCCTTTTCTATATAATTTTATTATAATTTTATTATTATTTTTTTCTCTCCCTGACTCTATCCCCAAGAGTTCTCTAGGGAATATTTTTAATGTCAAGTAGCACACTAAAAACTTCTCTCAGCAAATTAATCAAATCACTGATAGTTTGTATTTGCAGTAGTTATAAAGATATTTCCAGAGTTTAATAATAAGGAATACATAACACCTATAAAAAACCTATTTCAGCTTGGAACAAAATTTTAAATTTTCCCAGAAAATTGTTTGTCACTGTTAGTAACAAGGCAACATAATTTATGGGAAATCTGGTTTGTTCTGAGGAAACTGGACATGAGCAGCTAAAACGTTTCTATCCCTCTCAAATACTGTCCCAGATATTCCCTTTAACGGTACATCAAGAATGTACTGACTTTCAAATGTATGTGTTTGGGTTATTTAAAAAAGGAAAGTAAAAGAAAAGAAAACCATAGTAAAGCATATTATGCACCAACAAGAACAGGGAGCAATGACCACATGGTATATATCCCAGAGGTGGCTGTCAGGAGAACTACAGTTGAGCTTAGAAGCACTGGGCCTATAGCAAAACAATGGTAATGTTTTATTTTAATTACGAGTCTGAATGTGTTTCATTTATTTTTTCAGTGGTTTCAGTCTCGTATTGGTCACTAGGGCCATAAAATATGTAGTATGGTTTATAATCCACAGTGCTCCTTGTTGCTTTTGGAGTAATTGGAAGGCTGCTCATACAGTGCATTGTGCAAATAGGCCTGGTAATCTTCCTCTTGCTTGAGCAGCTGTGGGGTAAAATACAAAAATACTGTTTTCTACTGCTGTGTTACTGTGATGTCTCATGCAGACAAGAGTAAATTCCAAAGTAAATGCTCCAGTAGAAGCATATGCACTGTGATGTCAGCTGATGCACCACTCTAGCCCTTGGCACCAAGAGAGCACAGCCTGCAGGAGACTTTCCAGCCCACTGCCTTTAGAGACCTAAGTCAGGTACAGCAATACTGGAAATGTAGCTCCCTCACCCCAACAGGACTGCCAAAATCGTCTGAATTTTACAAGTTCCAAATCCAAAAAACTTACAGTAATAGTTGTAAAGGCAATTTGATCTGTTGTTGAAGTGGTTATTAAAAATCAGCTCCAGGAAACTGTTGGTATTCTCTTGGGATCCAGCAATTCTCCATTGGAAAGGATTTAATCTAGAACTGCTTGTTACTGGTTTTACAGCATGTCCCTAATGCAGATTTCACAATATGGTACTCTGGGGTATGTTTCTCGTTATGAGTCCTTGGAGTATTTATATACTTTCCTTGCAAAGAAAACAGAAACACTCATGTGATTCAAGTGAAGCCAAGGCATGCCTTGTACTGGATGAATACCTAACCACTGGGAACCAGACCTGAGGTCCTCCTTGCTTATTCATAGCATCATTTAGGCTAGAAAAGATCTCTAAGACAACCAAGTCCAAGTGACACTCTGCTACTCTTCCTAGCTATGTGATAGTCACTATCTTTAATTGACAGCAAGGGTACATTGCATCTAAATCAAGGCACTGAGAGTAACTTCTCTACAGTAATTGTAGCTGAGGTCTGCCACTCTTAAAGAACTGAATTTAAATGTTACACAAATGTCCCGGCTACATTCTCAAAAGTATAAAAAAACCTGCACTGGACCCCCACACAAAAGAGTAGCCTTTGTGATCTCATGCTGATCTCCTAAAACGATGTGTGAATGGTGGTGCCTGTCGTGGAGATTGAAAGCTGCTCAGACAGAGCCCTCCCCCTGGATGTCTCTGTCGGCTGTCTCCCACGGGGTATCTCATAATTCCTGAACAGCCAGGAGTAAGAAACTGATGCTTGCAAGTAATGAAAGAAAATTTACTGCTTTCCATAGCTGCTCTGCATCACTGCTGCTTCCTTGATGTGGATTTGTAGTTCTGTCCACTAGCCTGTGGAGTGGATGGCCTAAGTGCTGGAAAAATAATGTGTTTGCTTATACATTAAAGAGATTTGCTACACATCTTTTTTCTTTAATTTGAAGAAACAATTACTATTGGATATATTGCAAAGGTTATACTGCTTGTTGCTGTTGAAGAGAGCTATCTAAAGCCACAAATGTTGAGCAAGCCACATCTCAGAGTGACAGTTCCATGAAAAAGTTTGTAAATCTCAGTAGTCTGCTCAGTGCTCTACAATGATTCAGATTCTGTGTGTCTGCTCCTGTATATTACCATTTTAATTGCTGTACATGAGACTATATAATATATTCAGTAAGGCATGATGCAAAATAATGAAACATTTCATTACAGAAGCATAAGCCTCTTCATTATATTGTCACAGGAATAGATTTGTCCCATTATAATTGTTTTTGTATTTACAAAAAAAAAATCTCAAATATATTAAGCTTTAGTACACTAATTAGGTTGTATTTTACAATACCTGTATGTGTGACTTTCTTTCTGTTCACAGCTGGCAGATGGTGTGGAGCACGTAGCTCTGCTACTAAGAGCCAAGAAAGTTTAAAGAGGTGAATACAATGTGTATTGGTTTTGTTGCCTTTTCATTATGTCTGAACGTTGGCCTGTCTTCTGTTCTTCCTCTTTTTTAACTTTATTTAGCTGCTTTTACATTTTTGATCCATTGTGCTTCTTCCCCACAGTAGTAACTACCTGAACCATTGCATAAAGTTTTCTGTGCTTGAATACAGTGGATTTCCATTCATATTTGATTTCATTAACTTCACTGGATTGCAGGCACATATAAAGTTAATCATGCTATTAAATGTTCCTTTGAAAAAGCCTATGGATGCATGAAAAGTCACAAGAAGGCAGACGACATTATGCATTCAATTGTTATCCAGTTAGTACTGTCTGATCATCTGCACATTCTCTTTATACAATAAACTTCTTATCTTAGCAATCAACCATTTAATAAAGAACAACTGATCCATTAGTAATTTGTACTCTAGGATACCACAAAGCAACTTGGACCACAAAAGTAACTCTCAAACAAATGAAAGGAACAATTTTAGATACCCTTAAATTTGAATAAATATAAAGAATATATGTTTCAGTATATGATTTTCTGTGTAAGTGATAATTTTCTGATAATTGGAATATACTGCTTCTCCATAAATTAAGAAAAATAGTAATGAAAAATATAAGACTTCTGAAGTTTCATAGATACTCATTATAAAATGTATACCAATATGTGTGTAATTATAATATTCCCATTATTCCATGAGAATTGATTCTATGTTGAAAGTTGTTATCATATTCATAATCAAAATTGTGATCTATTATTAATTATTACTGGTAAACATGTTACTCGACAGAATCCCTTACAATTAGTAACAAAATTGATTACATGTAGATCATAGTTTGAAAAGCAATGATAATAAAAGGCAGATTTTACATTTTTAGCCTGCAGAGTTTTGTGTATGTCTTGATTAAATTATTATAATGAAAGACTACTTCCTGAAGCAGATAGCTCTGCCTATTGATGATCATAATGAAAAAAACCCAACATGGTTATAATATACCAAGTACTAGTTCCTAAACTCTTTAAGAATAATACAAGTACAACAAAAAGTGTCTAAGACTAGAAGGTTCAAACCTGTATTTTTAGTAGCAGAAGGTTAAGTTAAATACTCTAATGAATTAGAAATGCCAACAAAGCAGACCAGGGCACCTATTTCAGAGATTATCAGGCCTTCAGTCCATGTAAAGAAAAAGACATCTCCAGAAACGAGCCCAAATCCTTACCTCACCCTCTTCTCACAGCCATGCAGAGAGCCCAAGTTCTGTGGGGTGAGAACTGCAGTGGGTGAGCTCATGCACTTTCAGCACCTTGGAAATATTGAAGTTTAAAATGGAATGCCCACCTTAATATTTTTGAGTGTCACGCCTTCACTGGCATGAATGAATGAATTAATGAATTAATTAATGAGTGAACAAATGATCCTTATCCATGTGAGCATTCATGGCAATGGGTTTGTTACTGATGAAATGGTACATGATTTAATGCACAAACCTTACATTCAAAAATGTCAGACCCGTCCAACCACTTTCCCTGAAGAGCAGACAGAACCCCCCCTACAATGCAGACTGCAACCAGCCTGAAGTTTTTAAAAGACTGTGATCATTTTGGGAAATTCCTGTCTCCAGCAGGCTCTGGAAATACCATTAAATCCTAGGAAAAATTATACTATTGGCAATTTTAAGGGGAGCATTGAGAGGAGGAAAGATGCATTGGAAAATATCTGTATTTTTTCTGACAACGTTGAGTAGATGATAAATGTACAGTGTCTTTTCCTTACTTATTTATCTCTTAACTACCTATAAATTCTTACACCTAGAAGGAACTCTCAGCCATAGCCTACAACTGCAATATTTGTGATACGTTTTAAAAGATTTTCAGCCCTTGAAGGGACAGAAAATAAATTAATTGAGATAGCTGTTTATTTGATTTCTTTGAATATTTTCTTAATCATTAATGAGGGGATAAAACATTCTGAGTGCTGTTTACTCTATTATTCTGTGCCTCCCTCAGTTCCAAATTTACAAGATTCTACCATAAGCTTAGCATTTTCCTAGGAAGAAATGAATTTATTTT
>JANRGV010000062.1:94424840-94437034 GCA_024734035.1 Alethe castanea
GATAACAGCATAAACAACAACAAACATTTTCTGTAGAGAACTCTTACTAGAGTGCATATTATTTCCTGTCTTGACGAATTCTACTGGCATTTTGATTATCTTTAATTGTACACATCAAATATGTTAGTACTGTGCAGTGATACACTAATGCACATGAAGAACTTTTTAGTTTAATGTAAACAATTATATCCTAAATCACACAAAGCATTGAAACATTCACCTTTCATTGAAACATTCCCTTCATAAGTTTTGAGAATTGTTGTTCTGATTAAGGTTTTGGAAGCATCCTTCCAAAATCACTTTCAAAGTTTTTGACTGCATTGCAAGACAGGCTCCTCTAAGCTCTATCTGTAGATTCTGGCTTTCCTACAAAACAATATTTCTCCTTAAGAAAAGGTAGAATGCTCATCTTCTTCAAGAGGCTTTACAATCAGGAATGAATAGCAATGTTAAAAATAATGATCATGAAGAACATCTTGCAGGTCTTTTTTGGATCTTTCAGTTTTGCAGGCATTGGAAATGAGATCAGTCATGGACCTCGTAAAGTGAGAAAACATTTAAACATGTGGGGTATTTTACAATAAACAATGTAAACATTTATATCTATTATTATAATGTTTATATGTATTGGTTATTTTTATTATTTTCTATGTATGACCAGCCAGCATAAACACACGTCCTAAGTTTAAAAAGTGCAATCAGATATGACTTTGAAAACCATATTTTGATTCAGTTTTGTCAGATTTGGATATTCCTTTGCACATTGTTACAAATATTCTACTATATTTCTACTATAATGCTGCACAAGGTAAAAATACATTTCTCATCTGGATCATACAAGTATTTTACATATATGCATTTATCAAAATGAAATTAAAAACTGAAGATGGAGAGAGGGATGAAGAACAAAGACATTTGCAGCCTGAGAAAGATTAGAAAGTTTAAGGCCTCAAACAAACTGGAAAGTGCCTTTGTTAAAGTCTGGAGGTAAATCAGTAATATTCTGCAATATTCTGAAAGCCCTTTCCAGGATACATAAAAAGAGTGTTCTGTAGTACATTTAAACTCAAGGAACGAAAACCTCTAATATATTACAAGTGACTCAGAAAGAAGTGTTACTTTGTAATGAATAAATAAATAAATAAAAATTTTAAAAGCTTATGCTGTCTTAAGCAGAAGTGGAACAAAGAAAAAGAGTTCCCTATTAGAAAGCAAGTCATGTTTTTAAACAAGATGCAGAAAAAACCATAAAGGAATACAGAATAGCACATACAACTAATATAATTTTTTAAAGACTCATTAATGAGCAGATACATGGTGCATTGATAAAATTAGCCTAGTCAGACTAACTTGGTGCCCCTTTCTGGACCTGATAAGGAGGTTTGTCCATATCTAGTGAGAAGCAGTGCAAAAAAGCGAGAGGCAGAAGGAAGGACACTGTGCATAGGAGGAATTCAGTAATGTTGTCTGCACATGTAGGGAGGTACCAGCAACGCCAGAGCTCAGCTGAACTTGACAGTTCATAGGTACACAACAAGAAGAGTCTGTACATTACTAGTAAAAGAACAAGGAATATGTTGAACTGTTGCTGAATGAGAATGATGATTCAGTGCCAAGGGAGACAGACAAGGCCAAGGAACTCAGTGTCACCTTTCTCTCAGTCTTCTCTAACCACTGAAGAGGACTTCACTTTTTTATGTCCATGGGAACCAAGATTGTATTTGTATTTTCATAAATAAAATTACAATTTTGTATTTCTTGTGATGATAGGAAACTCTTTCCCAAAGTGTTAACATCCCCTACCCCCAAATAATCACATTTCCTGATGTACTTCACTATAATTCTTCCACTCCAAATTTCTGTCTGGATAGTTATTTGCACTTGTGATGTATACAGTTAAAAGCTGCTTGGCAAATTTAACCAGGAGACTTGAGTTCCCTATCAGTTCCTTGTCTGTGCCACAGGAAATTAGTGAATTTGTCTTCATATTTTTAATGGACAAAATCTTTCATATCTGAAGCTGTCAGCTATCAACCAAGGATGTCAGAACAAGAGATCGTGAGCACATCCAGGGCTCATTTTTGGCAGTGCCTTGTCCCAGGAGCAGATGAAGAGCCCCAGTGAGGAAACCATAAGGCTCATGAAAGTCGGTTTGGAAGCACTTTCCCAGTGGATGGGCATTTCATTAACACCTCTATTTGAAGGACAAAATGACATCCTGCCTACAGTATGCTGAGGTCTTGACCCTCCTCAAGAAACCATCTAATTACTATCCACTGTCAAACCTCCCTTTTTGGAGAACATGATTAAGGAGGCAGTTGCTAAGCAACTTCAGGAGCACCTGGACAAAGTGGGATTTTTAGCCTTCTTCCAGTCTTCAAGTAATCATTTCCAGACAAGTTTTTGTAACAGTCTTAGCTTCATATTTCCTAATACTGCTCTTGGGACACTAATGAAATATTGTTTTATATCAACTCTGTTAATGTTTTCCACATATATTAGGGTTATTGATGATTCAGGTCATCTTATGTCGAGTAACAGAAGGATCATGTTATTACCAGAATTTTATAAAGAACATATGCATTTAAAATCAAATGCTTTTTACTTATATTCATGAGAAACAAAGCTCACCTTGAAGAACAGATAATGATTTTATTCATATTCATCTCCATGTTTCTTCTTAAATCCCACATGTCAAATATGCAAATCCCCTAGCTTCTGTCAAAGATAAAGAAAAACTGAAATTGTATCACCATCCAGACTTCAAATAATGAAGCCATGAATAAAAAGATCTGTGATAAATGAGTTTCTAATAACAACGAGATTTCTAATAACAGAGGAATCAGATTATGAGAACATAAAGAGGAAGTTTCATGAATGAATGAAAGACTGCAACCTTAATGTTGCTTTATCACTTAAAATGAGGAATGATGCAGACTGTAGCAGTCATAAGTTCTTCTGTGGACCTGCCAAGCCTCCTGCTTTCACATATCCTGCAGCTCAGCTGTGAAATTGTGGCTCAGAAATTAATCAAGTGCCACAAAAATCAATCAAACAAACAAACAATCTGGTAAAGAAGTTTTCCTCAGAAAACCTGCCCAAGCTGGAAATACTCTGAAATATGAAATATCTAGGTTTGTTTAAATAATTTATTTATAAAGAAATTCTGCCTGATGTGAAAGAAATGGTCATTTTTCATTATATAATTAACTGCAGAAAAGATATAAAAAGCTTTTTGTTGCAAAAGGATGAAATTTCTAGAAAATTGCTCTGCTTCGGTCCACCAAGACAGAGGGAAGAATTGTCAATCTGGTGTTGCTGTAACTATTGAGAAAACCCTTTTCTTAAATTCAGACAAGTTGTCTGTGCAAAGTAGTTAAGGAGAACTAAGAAAGGGTTAATAAAAGTAGTGCCAGTGTGTAATTTCAGCTCTATTGCCCTCCTGTATTGACTTTCTCTGTTATCAAGTTTCTATTACATAACCAGATTTATGCCACAGCTCCAAGCATCACAAGCATAAATCAATGAGTGGGAGCAGCCGGCAGAGTCAGACAGGGAAATTGTTTTTAAGTCCCACAGACATTTGGTTCTAAGTCTGAAACTCTAGAAATGCTCGTGAACTTATGACCGTGGAAAGTGGTGTTGGTGGGGGAGCTCAGCCCTTTTCCTGCAGCCTTCCAAGCTCTCCACTGTTTAAGCTGCTGATGAAACTGCAGCAAACATGCAGGAGGATGGAGCAGAGTAGAGGGAAAGGCACAAAAGCACCATGGAACAGCTCTTTCTTCTATCACAGCTTCCAGCATGGAGGGTGAAGTACTTGAACATTCATTATCCCCTGAGAAGACTGGCAAAGTGATCCTTTTGACTGTTTTCAGCTCTTCTTACCAATAAATTAGATATTGAAAAGGAAACAAGCTGCAGAAAAAGAGTTTCTTCTTTCTGACTGAACACAGAAAATAAGGCAATTGAGACAGTTTCTCCAGTACCAAGACTAGCATCAGTACAGACTTCTTTCTGCTTGTTTTTCTGTTTGGCTTCAGAGGCATTTGTTTCAGGCAATGTGACGCCTGAAAAATAACAATGCTTTTTGAGAGAAGCATAACAATGAAGAAGAGCTATATGTTTTTCTGAGTTAAACATGCAATTCTTATATCTCTGCTTGTTAACAGTAGAGCATTATCCACTTCTGAATAACCTACCTTCTGCAACTTTCAGAATAACTCATAGCCAGAAGGTCGTTAGGCAGATTGATGGTCTTTCCATTCTGAAGAGCTAAGTCCTTGGATTGTTGCAGTGCACTCATGCCAGTCTGTCAGGAAAAGTCCCCTGTCCAGCATGTCCCATCTACCTGGAGACTCAGCTGTAGAAATGCAGAGATCCACTAGAATGCAGCATGGCTGCACGCTGCCACACAAATGGGAAATTCTGCTGCAATGGTTTCAGAACAGCCCCGGGTAAAAGCACATACCCGAGACTTTTCCTAGCTTGGACTCTAGCACCAGGAAAAAAATAAGCCCTTAGAAGGACTTCTCACAGTCTTGGAATGAGTGAGAGTAAGAGAGAGGCACTAGTAGAAACGTATTTTAACACACTTCACAAGAGATAAAGAGATTTTCCTTGGACACTTGCAATTCCTCTGTCCTTAAGGGTTTTAAGCTTTTCCTGGAGTTGTACAGTTTCCTAACATATTATATCTCTTATCCACCGTTATCAAGAGGCTGTCTTCTGACTATTTATGAATTAATTCCAATTTGACAGCACAGATTTCTTGGCAAAAAAAACAAACCACAGCTTTGGGGATGCTGCAGTTTGATGTTTCTTTGTTCAGTCAGTTCAGTTGTGTAAGTCGAAATTAACCAAGATTTTTTGGGGGGACTAATACACCTTCTGATAGTCCCTGAACATAGCTGCAACATAGGGGAATTTGTTTGTATTTTGCAGAGGATGCTGTGACATTTTCCACAACCAGGCAATTACCTACTCTGCCTCTACAACTAATTCTAATGGCAGCTGACTACTGAAGGGAAGGAGGCAAGGATTGTGAGGTTAGAAACAATTTCCTTTAAATATAATACCTCTGGACAGTACCTGTTCTAACTTATCCACCTTTAAGTTCAACTTGTTCCTATGATCCTTTCTCACTGGCCAGATGGATATTCCAACTGATGACTATTGTACAGTGCCATGGCTTTTAAACAGTCTTTCCAAATAAAAAACAATAAAAACCTGTTAAATTCCAAGAGGAAGTTTGTCTTCAAATAATTGACACTTTTCCCTACAACGAATTTTTGCAAACATCACTTATCTCTTGTGCCTTTATGATTTACTTGGACAAGAACTCTAGAGTCATCATGCTTTGTTTTGGTGGTTTGGTTTTTTTTTAATTAAAAGCAGCAATTGAGCATTTGTTTTTGGGACCCTTTCAGAATCTATGTAATATTTAAATCCAGAAAATGCAAAACTAAAAGTACTAAATATATGGCCTTACATTTGTAATACTTGTTCTGGAAATGACATTTGGTTCTTATTACCATTTAACATCAACTTGAAAACAGTTATTTAAAATTAATGGTCTATGCTAAAGAGATACTGAAGGATCAGTGCCTAATTTTAGCTAGACTATATTATAATAAGCAATTACTTTTTCTCATATCATGTTTATATAGCATGACCAAGTTTAAATACCTGATTTAGTAAGGCCCTGAAATGAATAATACAGCTTCTTGAAGGAAGAGTAAAAAACCTTGTGTTACTCACTGAAAACTCCCACAAAAGTTTCCTTCAGTTTATTCAGCTGATGAGCTGATAACTGCACTACTACAAGGGAGAAGTATATAAACAAAGTGGTGCCTTTTAATACCTTTTTGTACTGTTATGTTTTAAAACAAATACCTCCGTTTCCCTAGAAGCTTTGAAGGCCCTTTCCCAGTTGTTGGGGTTTACTGTATGGTCAGTAAGACAGGCAGGTTATAGTGTTTTCTAGTGTCTTGGAGGGGAAGGGAGACCCCAATGGCACTGACAGCCCTGTGGATCAGGACCCTGCTCCACTTCTCTTTCTAGATGAGTTCACTAGACAGGAACACTGCCAGCAGTGAGATCTCATTTCCAACAGAAGAAATGAGATCAGATGTAAAATCCAGCAATGTTTAATGGCACTGAAGGTTTCAGTACTTATGCCTCAGACTTTTTGAAAGATCTCTTAGCATCAGATTCTCATTTCCTCTAAAGAGCTGGTTCTTGAAAGCTGCTCTTGCTGTGGCAGTTCCCAGATAAAATGCTGAAGAGATGGGGCATGGTTGTCCAAGCCTTGCCAAGAAATCTAGAGCATTCATAATGCCATTTTTGATCTTGTTAGCTTCAAAGTGCCTCATAACATTACTATTTTTATGTACCAGTGCACAGAGATCTTATCACAGAGCACAGCTCTATTCAAATATAGGACAGAAAAATGACTTCTGCCCCAAGGAGATCACATATGACAGAAAAGTGACTTGGAGATATAAATAGAGGCAAAATAAAGTATTGGTGATTCTAGAAGGTTGTATTCATACAGCATTAGCAGCTTGATCACTGGTTTTGGAGGAGTGGGGATGTGTAGTTAATGCAGGTATTGTTTTCATATCTTTTCTTTGTTTTCCATGTACATATAAACCCATAAGAAATGCATACCTTGTACAATAAACTTGCTCACTGGCATGGTTATATTTTTCCTATTTATTTTTATTCTTTAGCAAGAAAAAAATCATTAATGTAGCAGAACTGATGCAAACCTCAGTAAAGATAAGCATGTCACTGTATGCATGTAAAAACATATTCCATATATATGATGTTTCATACTCACTGCAAGTGCAGTATTTGCTTCCTGAACAGCTTTCACAAGAAGTTTCATTGGATCTCCACTACAGTATCAGTCAGCCCAGGCAAGTGACATTATCAGTCGCACAGTAATGTGAATAAGATTACATGTGATAATGTCAAACAGCAAAAGTTGAGGTGCCCAATTCGATCAAGTATAACTTGATTTTGAGAAAAACTATACTTGAATCAAAATGTATGACTAGACATATAGCCAAAAGTCTTTTTTTCTTTGATTGTTTCCTTTAAAGTATTTTATAATATTTTAGAATAGATTAAACAAACAGTAATTACAGTGCTAATGTGAAATTCAAATTTGAAACTGAGTGATATTGATGATGATGTCTACTCTTTATATTCTGGCTGATGCACATGTATTGATGGCATAACACTGTCATATGATTTCTGAAAAAATATTGTTATATTAGATTTCTTTTTTGATTGCTTGTAAAAACTGGCAATAGTAGCAATTCTTTTGAAAAATTCTAATTCTCAGAAAAATTCTGGACCTCTAATACTTTTCAAAGTCAAAAGGCCAACCAGTAATAGAAGTAAAAGAGCATGAGAAAAAAATATTGGTCAGAGGAAAAAAATACCATCAAAAATGCTTCAAGGGGAAAATTGTATCTTGTTATCTTGACCAGGGTGAGACAGTAGTGTAGAGTTATTCATACAATTCACACTGGCAAGAGCTTTTGGAGCTCACATAAAGAATAATGTGGATGAGCAAAAGCTCATCCACAGTGACTAGCAATGATGAATTCAAATGTGGGCATAAAATTTGTTTAAATCTATCATTCACAAATAAAGCCTTTCTATATATCACATGACATTCATGACATTAATCACAAAATAATACACAGCTTTTTTTTTTTTTTTTAATTATGCTCTGAGATGCTGGGGCAAGAGCAAAATCCAGTAAAGGCTGAGATATTTTCAAACAAGATTTATAATACTGAAAAGTTACAATTCTTTCTTTTCAGGAAAAGCCATATTAAATAATATGGCCTTACAATTCTACACAGAGAAATAAGACAAAATGTAATTTGTACTTGAATATGAATTATATTAATTTTCTCTAACTGAAAAAAAAAACACTATAAATTAAACTATTTATATTAAACACAACATCAAAATCTTGCTTCAGTGCAAACTCCAGCATACATTTAACTAGAATTATTAGTGGCACTTACATAGCAGAGAAGATGCGGTTTTTTCTTTTGCTGTCCTTTCAGTAAACTACTATCCACAGAAGTCACATCATGCACATTCAGACAGCAGACATAGGTAAATCAATTTAACCAGTTTTGATAAGAATCGACCAGGGGGAATATATATATATATATATACACACACTATATAGAGAAAGGCTCTAGACTTCCTTCTGCACAAGGAATCTTGAAGAATTTCTTGTAGAAAAAGAGCAGTGGACACCAAAAATCTCTGTCCATCCTTATGGGCCAGTTTTATTCTCAAATGGTAGATACTTGAAATGAAAGGAAAAGCAGAAAAAGGACAGGAAACTCATAAACCGCAAATGAATTGAGATTGCTATTAGCACAGTTTGTCCCCCATCCCCAGAAGTGGGAACAATTTTTAATCCTTTTTAAGGATGAACTCATGCAGCTCTAATGATGTTGATTCACAGACACACTGAGGTAATACACTTCACATAAGAAGGACATTGCATCATTTCAGCAAGTCTCAAAACATTAAGTATTAAAGGGAATTTAATGATGGCATCAGCTTTTACTGTAATCAAAGGCTCCAAGGTATGATTGCAGCTATGCAGGTCACACAGTGGTCTCACATAGACTCACTAAGGCAGTAAGATGGTCCCAATCTAAAGAATATAAGGCAGGAGGCACAAACCAATTGTCTTATTGTATAATAGCACATAATGTTATATTATGTCTTAAAAAATCAATTTAAGTTATGTTCCAGCCAACTGATTCTGGTTAAGGGGAAAAAAAACTAACGTGAGGACTGCACATATTTATATCAAAGTTAAACACTGTGGAAAGAGGCTGAAAAATGAGGTTTTTTCCTTGCAGGACAGGATAAGTATCAATTAACTGAAGTGTGCAAAGTGCATTGTTTTAAAACCTCTGCGTTTTTATGTGCTGTGTTTCATATTTGGAAGGAAACAAGAAATTCTATGGTTCTGACACTTATTTTTAAGAAATGAACTCAGGAGGAGAATATGACTTATAAACATATGCCTCTTTCCTGGGGAGAGCAAAGGTAGCTGCTGTCGTTATGATGTGCTTATCTTTTATAGAAGTCCTGACCTGGAGCTGCCACAGGCTGCTTCCACCAAGGCCTGTGGTTCCTACCCTCTCCCAAGGGATAACAGGGTGTGAAATGGAGAGTATGGTACACAGTTGTTGTGAAATATAAATAGTACTCCACCTAGAAGTCAGAAAAGCAACTTAAAACTGAAGATGGTAAGACCTGGGTCATCCCTTCCCCCTGTGGGCACCCCTCCAAGCCAGGCTCACAGACTGTGCTCCAGCATCCCTGCACTCCACCTGCTGCAGTGACAGCCACGTCCCCACCTCCAGGCACAGGCACCGCTGGTGGGCCAGGGCACAGGCAACTTGCTTGCAAGAGAGGTTAGCATGATATTTCTCAAGCACTGCTCTTTCTCCTTTTATGGATCTTTTAAAACCACCTTTACTATGCAAAAAACATAAAATACTCAAACACTTGATACTTCTTCACTTAAGAAAAGCTCCATAAAATTTGATTGACCTGCTGGCTAGAGAAGTAAGATTATTGCTTGAGTGCTTATTTTAATTTTTTTTTTATTTTTTTTTATTTCTTGCCAAGTGCCTGTTTCCCTCCCGGAGATGAATGCTGGATAAATCTTGAGGAATTACAGCCAGGACTTCATAACCTGTAGTATCTTACTCTGCTGAAAAGTCCTAAAACTCCTGCGGATTTTCAATGCAATAGCTGAGCACAGACTGCTCTCTATCCATTTGCACGTCATAGCCCACGTGCTCACAGTACTCAAGCACTGTGGTCCAGCAGCAAGCCTGAGACATTTTTGGCAGTGTTAGGCTTGCTCTGTAGCTTTGTACAACACCAAGCTGCATTTAATAGCCCTGTTGAGGGGACTACCTATTCATCTGGATTACCATGTCTTCAAAACCAGCGTGTCAAAAGGCTTTAAGCAGGACACTGACAGAAATTCCAGCTGGTTCAAATATTTCTAATAATATTCGGGGCTTCTCTGAAGAGACTTTCTGTGTATTTTTTATATAGACATGAATAAAATTTGAATCCAATTTTCTATAGCTGCTGGTTTCACTGCCATGAGTCCTACACATGATATCCCATTATTTTTACTGGGCCAGCCCTTGCACTAACTTGTGTATGAAGTCTGCTGTTGTGATTTGAGTGGCTGGATCTTGTGTTTCCTCTTCATTAATTATCCCACATAGTTCAGAGTATTCCCAGAATATTGGATAAGGTTTTGTTTACTCCCTCTTTTGGCACTCAGGAGCCCTTTCCTAGATGATCTGGAGTTTTGTTTTGCGCAAATTCTTCTACCACTGTCTACAAATAGAGAATTGCCCGTCACTCAACTCTTTAGGACGACTTCTGCCTCAGTAAAGAGCTCAGACAGTTTCTGAGCACTGCAACACCAAATTTGCTCCTTCTTGTTACAAAAGTTAATCTCTTCTACTAGTTCTGTAACTTGGCCAATACATAATTTCTTTTTTCCTTTTCCTAGATGAAATCCACATCTATGGAAAGAACGTTTATATCCAAGAGAAATTTTCATTTACTTTACTCAGATAATGAAAAATCAACTCACACAGCTCTTCCCCCAAACCTTCTTTTTTTTTTTTTTTTTATTTCTTCAAGAAAAGCTCTGTGTATCTGTTTTCAAACTTTATCTTCATGACAGTTGTCTATAAGAAGAAACTGGCCTGCTTATTTAAGCCCTGTCATTGTATATGAAATGAAAGCTTTTATTGTATCACATTACATATATGGTGAGGTAGGAGTGAGAGTGTATAAAAGAAGTCCAGTATCTACATTTGTTCATTCATTGCATCACCGTATTTAGTTGCCTATTCACATGAAACAACAACGCTTTTGTATAAATCTGATGTTTAAAATCTAGTCTACTCTATAATACTTATTTTATAGTCTACTTTATTTTAATTTTCCTAATGCTTTCTCTACACTTTGTAGAGATATGAAACCATCTTACCCTTTTACTTAAGATCTGTTGAGGAGAGGGAAGAAGGGCTAATAATGAGTGAAAAGAAATGTGTATGGGTGTCAGCCACCCAGCACTGGTAGAATTGACATGTTTAATGCCACTCCACTTTATTTGTTACTAGTGTGCCAAGGGGTCTCTTTTGTACACACTGAACTTCACTGTGTCAATATATTTATCTAAATGGCTTGTATGGCAGAGAATTACACAGTGGTAGGCACTGGTGCTAAAAGTGGATAGACTCTGTGTCTGTACCTAGCTAGAAGTGATTTTGAAAGTTTCTCCTTTTTTCATTGGAACAAAAATTGCTTAAAAATAAAAGGCTTGACAATAACTTAAATGACCCTGTAATTTCAGGAGAGTTGCTAAATGAAAAAGTGCAGTGAAATAATGATGTGTTTAATATTCCTAATGCTAAATTATGAACTTCAAGTAAAAAGTAGAGTTGCTTACACAGCTCTTCTACTTTCTCTGTATCTTTCCTTGTAAAGCATTTGCCTCAGACTGTCCCCAGGCCCGTCCTGCCTGCCTTCCTCTTATAAGTTAGAAGTAAAAGAATAACACCACCTCAGAGAGGGCTGTGGAGTCCAGAAGGTTAATCTGGCAGAGACTGTCCTCAGGGACACATATTCCAGTTTTTAAAGCTATTTCCAGATTAAATGAGCATTGCAAGCTGCCTCTTTTCTGCAGTGTTACTGAAGTTTCAGCTACCCCAATTAGCCTCATTAAATCTGCAGGAGGTTGTCTGACATCTGAGTAGCCTCGTGCACTTTAGTGTAAGAAAACTGCCACAAACTGACTCCCAAAGAAATCGCTCTTTGCTTTTGTTTTTTTTTTATTTTTTTTTATTTAATCAGAGCAGTCTCTTGCTTCTGGATGTTGCCTGCTATGCTGCAAACCCTCCAGCTCCTCTCTAGCATCTTTTCTCTGAAAATCAGCTTTTGGTCTGCTGGATCAGAAGCTGAGTGGGTGTAAATCAGTGGCAGTGTCTGGAGCTGAGCCAGCAGTATTAGGCAGGACGCCTCGTGGGGGCAGAGGCATTCACCCATGAGACAAGCCCAGAGCTCAGCTCAGTACACCAAGGAACAGCCTCTCCCTCTGT
>JANRGV010000062.1:94467388-94488019 GCA_024734035.1 Alethe castanea
TATATATGTATATATGTATATATGTATATATGTATATATGTATATATGTATATATGTATATATGTATATATGTATATGTATATGTATATATGTATATGTGCATATGTGCATATGTGTATATATGTATGCATCAACCTGGCTTTGGAGATGTGGCATGAAAAAAATAAAGTATGAAAATTATACTTCCCAGCAAAGAAAATTTTTTCGGAAAACCCTTCTAATTTTTAATGCATAGGAAATATAACCTTATAACTTTGCAATCCATTTGGTCTTGAAGAAGTTATGGATTTATTTAAAATATCACTTCTCATTATATTCTAAATGCACATGTGACTGGGGTTCTACAGGTGGACGAAAAGTATGTTGGGTGAGTAATAAACATTTCCAGAGAACAGTCAAAACTACTCTGACATCATCAGAAGTGTATTATCAGGTGGTGGTACAGCTCTGACTCTGGCTGGGTATTTAGAAAGCATTATGACATTACCTAATGCTATCAGTGGTGCTACTTAGAGGGAACACAAATGCTTTGGCCAGACTACCATTAGAGCAGAGCCCCCCAAAGGCACAGTCCCTCTTCAAAAGAGCTTTCAAATTAAGAAATAGATGTGATGAGAATGGAAAAGGCCTTGGTAGATATTTCAACAGCTGTCCAAAACGCCACAAATCTTTGGAGAAAAAGCTTTCAGGATTTTTTTTTTTTAGTCTGTACTTCAGGCCTCCCCTATAACATATTAATCCTTCCTTCTTAAAGGATTTGAGGAGGGATGGGCTACTAAGAAGAAAATTAAAGTACATTGCATTTATCTGCACACCAGTATCTTTAATTATGTAGCATTTGGTATTCATCCGTCATTGGCATCTTGCTAAAAATTATTCTAACTACTCAGAAGCAGGGCCATGAAACCTGGGGAACTGAGCAAGCGAAAAGATTAACCAATATGAACAAATTCTAACACACTCCTCACTAATTTGGGTAATATTCTACCCATCAAATAATTTCTTTGATCAATAAGACTATGGGGTTTTTTTGTAATGAGTAATGAGCCAGTATGAAAAGTGAAAGGATTAAAGACCCCACACCCTACCTGTGAGGTTATCTATGGATCAAACAGTTTCATCAGGGCTAACAGTGACAGAATGGATCTTGAAGTGATTACTTAAAGTAATGACTCTGTTACCCAGAAAATTATTCCCCAAAAAGTAGGATGGACAAAGGATTTTATTGATCTTTATTTCATATTTTAATGATGTGTATTTTAGCCATGTCTTCTCTGCCAGGTGAACTTCTGTCTTCTTCCTATGAACCAATGATATCATGTAGCAGCTATTACAGAGTAGTTGTTTTCACAATCCAAACTGTTTCATTCTAAGAATAAAAAGATATTGGATATCTGCCAATTAAGTAAATGGAATTGTCATTTTCATTTATTGCAATAGCCAGTTTAACTTGTATTCATAATGTTTTTTGTAAATGTGGATAAAATGACAGCACTGGCAAGAGAGAGTATTTTTATGAGCAGAATATGTGTGTTAAAATATTCAGTCTTTTCAGAGGATTCACAGCTGTATTGGTTTCAAAATGCAAGTTTTAAATGATCACTAATGTTCTGGTGTCTCCTACCTGTCCACTGACGCCAGATCCCCCTCCCCTCTGCTCATCTTTCTGGTGTTTGGTGCAGAATGATCAATAAGAGGGAGGGCTACATGGGCATATTTTCCCACCTACTTCCTATTCCTGCTTTCCAGTTAAAATGCTGAATAGAATTATAAACCCATTAAGCTGTGTTAAAATGCACTAGTATCAGAGTGCACTTTTTGAAAACTGGATCACTTTACAACAGAGCCACATCTTCCTTTAGCGTACGTCAGGAAGGGTTACGGAAAGCAGATATAATCAGCTAGGGAATTTTTTTCAAAGTACTTCCTGTAGAGAATTAAATGCTTCACAGTTTCTATTACCTACACAAAATGTCCATCAGAAAAAAAAAATTAAAAATTATTTTTTATTTGTTGCACTTACTATCAAAATTTGATGTCATCTCAAAAATGCCATAAACGCCCATTGCCAAGCTTGGAGACACCACATATGAAGGCCCCTTTTTGGGACAGAGGCATAGGTTTGTGACAGAAGATATATTTAGAGTGTAAGGCAAGGCAGTTTTTGAAGGGGCAGGTGGGTTTTGAAGGAAGAAGAAGGATTCAAGCATGGTGTTGTGCACTGCTTAGTCATGTTCTAAATGTCCAGGTTAAGGAAGGCATTTAAAGAAATGGTTATATTCACCTCAAGAAACTGCAGAGCCTTCCAAAATCAAAAGCCCTTTTAGCAGAGCAACCTTATATCTCCTGTACCTTTGAATGCATACACTTTTGAGAAAGATAAGTAACAACCAGGAAGGGGCAAGAGGGACAATGGGTGTCTGAACATCCTCCTCCTCAAGCTGGAGCTAAAGCAGTGGAAGAGTTCTCCACCTCACTGTGTCATCTGGAATTTGGGGTGCTCTGCTTGGCATATGCCAAGACATTTTCCTGAATAAGTGACCAGGATGAGTTCAGCTAAAATAAAGTCTATATGAATTGGCTATTTAAACTCTGAACTAGATTTTTCCCAGGAAAAAAAGTACTGTTCTGAGAATAGTAAGTGCAAGAGCTAGGCTTCAAATGCTTAGCCACAATCAGAAAACTCAGCTTCTCATTAATTATAAACATACCCCTTCAGCAAAACTGCAGACAAAGGCAAGAAGCAGACACACGAAAAGGTAAAACTCTAAAGCAAAGCAGAAGGTAATCAATTAATGCACTTTAGCTTTGTATTGTTCTGTTTACCTCCCTCTGAAATGTTTATACAGATTCCTTGTTCTAATATCCAAATATCCTTGAATGCACATTTCCTCAGAACATCTTATGACAGGTAGAGAGAAAATGGTTATCCCCATTTCACAGGGGGACAACTGAGGCAGGAAAAGCCTGTGATCAAAATGCATTCCCTGGAGAGGCAGTCTCCAAAAAGCGACTGGCTTTCCTATGCTTCATGGATATCAGTGGTAGAGATAAAATAAATTCTACTTCAATACTAAATTGGTTTAAAGTCACAGAATTTGGGTGAGTTCTGCAAATAATACAGATTTTTTATTTATTCTCACTTTTATAGCCCTTAAGATGCACTACTTTTTCATTTTCAATGTTTTCTATGCAAATCTGAAAAAAGGAGAGAGATAATGCATATGTTATATATAATCTACATCATACATATTTAATGAAAGATTATATTCTTAAGCAAGATTGCAATTCAGGCAACTGGAGATTAGAATGATTTAATTATACATCTATATATAAATAGTACAAGTAGAAATTAACCAAATTTTATCTATTTCTCTATGTATTTATGTATGTATGCAGATGCATTTTATGACCTTGAAAAAAGAAATCTATGAAAGTTGGCAGCAGTCTTTTGGATATAGGTGAATGAAATTACATATGAAGTAATTACAGAAATAAATACCAACTAATCAGCAATTCATCACAAAATAATTTATTGTTAATGTAAAGATAATATAAAATGAGGAAAAATAAAAGTAATGTAAAAAATATTAAAACATTTAGAAGCAGTTTCATGTCGATGAAGTCACCTTGGCTCTTTCTGTCCCTCCAGATCTCTATGCCAATGCCCCATTGGCAGGTCCGTGCTGTGCCCTTGTCCAGCCCTGGGCAGGCAGGAGGGGGCGATGCTCCAGCTCTCTCCCATTGCTCCAGCTCCGTCCCATTGCTCCAGCTCTGTCCCATTGCTCCAACTCCATCCCATTGCTCCAGCTCCGTCCCATTGCTCCAGCTCTGTCCCACTGCAGCACAGCCGGTGCCTCCCCCGGGCTGCCCAGGAGCTGGAAGTTACCTCTTGCAGGCTGAGGGAGGCATTGGAGGGAGCAGAAGGGTCTTTGCTGCTCTCCAAACCCTCTGGCCAATCCCTCTACAAGAGACCCTTACTTCAAATGGATTTAAATCGCTGCTTTCCAGGTGTCTCCCAGCTGGCTTGTAACCCAATATCCTAAGGGTTCATGTACCTAGTTTTCCTAAATTTCCCCAACTTCCCTTTCCTCTGCATCAACATCTGGCATCAACCTAACCACAAGCTTGAATATCCCTTCAAATGCATTCAGGACTATTTTTCATTAGCAGTCAGGCTCTTTTTGAAATCTCAGTCATTGTATGCATATTTTCATAGGCTTCAAATTTCACAGCCCTTGCTGAAGGCAGGATTTTTTAGTCTTTCCACATGATTAAGATTGCTTATGTCATTCATGGATCACCAAAAGAAAATATCAGAACTCTGCATCTCCGTTAATTTCAGTAGACTTAAACTGAGATAAACACAGCCTGTTATGCTGTGGCATCTCAGAGAAGTGCAGTCGTTTCAAAGCACCGCGTGTAGTGAATAGATGAGGCACAAATGTCATCCAGAAGCAGTAACCTAACTGCAGTTTCCTTTCTTGCATTTCAGCATAGCTTTGACATCGAAAACTTTTGTAACTAGAGTAATGTTTCTTGATTGCAGATGATAGCAAAATATCTTAGCAAATACTTGGCTTAATTGTTTGGTTTTTTTAAGACAACTTTGACAGTTTGCAAACTATGAACAGTAAGTTTCAGCACACGATTTAAAAGGCTCAGGCAATACACAGCTTCTGTGGGATGAAGATATAAAGAAGAAAAATATCCTGGTAGTTGATGGTAATTAAAATTCTAATTCTAGGTGCAAAGCATCTCAGTTAATTCCACCACAGTTATCCTGATGTTAAAAAGTGTTTGTCCTCTTCAAGGAGGTTGAGGTACCTCCCCTACTGATGGGAAACATACAGTGACTGTCTCAGAATTAAATAGAAGTATATTAGCATAGACACAGCATGACATCATTGGTGTAAATTGTTAAAACAAATGCATTTGCCAAGAATTTAAAAAGTGATTAATGGTTCTGGATGACTTCTAAGTGCTTTGCTTTAAAACCTTTTAGAAGGACTATCTTCCTTAGGGTGAGAACTCAGTGTGAGAGTAATTCCCTTCTACATATCTGAAGCAGAGCTCTGTGCTAGAGATGAGTTTTGCAGAGTCACTACCTGTGAAAATTTAGATCCTAGTCCTGAATGTTCCTGAAAAGTACTATACAAATGCTTGGTGTTATTTAGTTACAGAGATTCAAACTTACCATTTGCAAATAAGAAGTAATTCAGGTTTTCAGATTTATTTAAAGAACTTAAAAGGCAATCCATATAAAGTTTTCATCAATAAAATCTAGGGATGCCTTCAAGATATATTTTAGGGCTGCTGATCTTACGTGTTAAAGCCAGACATTTATTTCTTTCCTATGAATTGAAGAGTCTGCTTCTGCTCCTCTTTGAAGTCAAGGAGAGTTTTATCACTGTCGTTCAAGGACGGGCAAATTGGAGCTCAAATTAGCATCTGGAACTATGTACAGTAGGGTGTTCGAATGGTGTACAACTTGTCACCACAATTACAGTAATTTTAATCAACCTCATTTGCTGTTTGCTTCCCTGAGATTTTCAGGGAAATTTTCTGATCTGCACTGCAGTGTTAATATCTCCCTACCCTTTCTGTTTTACAAGTCATGCTTTTATTCTGTCACTCCTGCTGCAGCTGAACCCGGAGCATTTTAATAAACCTCTTGTTACCCACATCTTCTATCCATATGTCATTGACTTAAGCAGAGCCGTTTGTCAGGTTAATATTTTATACATTTTGTATTTAGACTATTACTTAGCTGATCCATAACAGGGGATTATAGTCAGAGATAGGAATATTGAGTGGCTTCTTTTTTCCCACATGCTTGTCTCCAAGACAACTAGATGGCTGTATTTAAAAGAGCACAAAGACCAGAACGAGAAGCTCATCCAAGTCTTTTAGCAAGTGAATGCTCTGCGGTTTTGCATTTTCAGGCAGGCCTTTCACTCCATCCCCCTGACATTTTTCACCTCGGGCTCTGATGGGTGGTAACTCCAACTGGGAGCCCGGCTGATAATTGCAGCTATTAAGCTGCTGCTAGTGTAACTCCAGTTCCCTTTTGTTTCTGGTTTTATCTGGGTTAGCTGGAGAGTTTCACTCCTGATAGTCATATTTAAAAGCCACAATGATATTCTTCCTTTTCCCCCTTTCAGTCAGGGCTGGTGATTGTTAGGTACGTCCTCTCTCCAGTTTAGCCTGCTTGCAGCGATTTTTCAAAGCACACACTTGCGCTTCCTGGATTTTACACACACAAAAAAAAAAAAAAAAAAAAACCAAAAACCAAACAAACAACCCCGCAAAGCGTGGCCATAACAAAAGGTCCTTGGCAATCAGAAATTAGCAATAGAAATTGCCGTCAGCCCTGCTAAAAGCCCTCGTGCTGTAGCCTCAGACGGACCAGCAGCCAAGCAGAGGCTGGCTATTTACCAACTATTACTCACTATTTACCAACCATGATCTGCCATCAATCTGAATCTGCTTCTGAAATTCAGCTCAGCACTCCCTGAATTTCCTCTCCCTCCTTGGCTCTGTCAGGAATAACACCGTGCACTGGAAATGCAATGTTTGAGTGGTCAAGCTTCATTGCTCCCCTGTATATTTTTTGGCCTGATAATTACATTAGGGATGTAAAATACGTAACGTAAGTTTCCTGTGAGAATTTGCTGCTGGGCTAAGTGCTATCACATGTCATGGGGGCTTCAAAGGGTGTTCAATACAAAACCCCAAATCTGTCCAAACAACATATTTAGATGGGCACTGCAAGAAAGATTGTGCTTTTCAGCTGTAGTCGAGGCTCTTTGCTGCTCCTGTGGATAGCTGGTTGTGACGCCTGTGAGGTGCCAGTTTTTATTAAAACTTTTCATTCCTTTGAACATGAGAGGCACAAACTTTTATGATTCAGATAACCTTTCAGGGGTTTCCTATTCCGGGGGGATAGTATCTTTGTATAGACTCAAAAAAATCCAGCAAGCCATTTCCATCCTCTCCCTAAGATGATTTATCTTGCTTCGTTTCAAACAACTCCTTCTGTACTTAACCCTCTTTGTGAGAACAGAGTACTCCAGTCAAAATTCAAACTAGATTTCATGTGTTGGCACTTCTGAAATTTCACATCCTCTTCCTATCAGTTAATCTAGTAGTGAAGGTAAATTTCTGCTGTTGGATACATATCGCAGACACCTTACTGGTATGAATACTGACTGTAAATATTCCTATAAAAGGGATTGTTGTCTTAACGTGATTTGCTGGGAAAATGAAGTATTGGCAATCCTCAGTCCAGAATTTTTGTGCAGTCCTTCATAAGGCTCAGCTGATGTTCTTTGAGAAGCTCTAAAAAGCAAAAATGCAGTAATTAAATTGCCAGTAAAATGAAATAAATAAATATAAATGTATGAAAAGTCCGGCCCCAGCCATTCTCCTAATCTTTCCTTTCTCTTCACAGCTAACAGTAGCAGAAATAAATCAGCAGTATTTGAGTACACAAGCAGAAATAAAACAGTTTTGGAGGGTCAGATGTAACAATGAAGTGCTCCCACCAAAATCTGGTTTTGACAGAAAATATGTTCTGTAAATAGGTATCTTCCTTCCTGTTTTCCATAGAACATGTTGGTTTTTGTCACATATACCCAGGAAAATCTGCATATCAAAAAGTTTCCTTCAAACAAAATCTTTCGATCTCACTTTAAAGGGGAATAAAGATTTTAAGGAAATCCAGGGAATAGTAAACAAGCATAGAAAAAATTTCTCAATCCCTCTCCTGATCGCTGACATCATTCTGCTTGGGAATAAACATATCCTCAATGTCTAGGCTGGGTCATTAAAAAAAAAAAAAAAATTACATAAAAGCAGGCCAGTTCTCATTTCCACCAACTTCAGTTTCAGTCTTGTCCAAGGGAGCACAGTTCTCTTCTGGTTCATCACATAAATAGGAAAACTGAAACCAAACCAGGAGGTAATTTGAGGCAGGGAAAAATAAGATAAAACTGGTGAAGAAAATTACTTTAAACAAAGATTAAATAGATAGGAAAAGGTGGTGTCTTCCTTTTCACACATGTTGTCTCTGGTGATGACCTAAGGAACCGACTGAAATTTTCAGGTACCAAAAGATTGCCAGCACGACAGACTTCTAGATGAGTCTTGAAGTAAAGGAAGCTTTCTATGCACTGCTTATTATTTTTCCAAATTCCAAGCACCTGAAGGGATGTGGTCTTCATCTTCTGCACAAGTGAGCATTTTGAAACCCTGCCCCTGTTTTATGTAGAGTTCTGAACATATATGTCATTAAAATTTTGACCAGCTATAGTCAGTTGCCAAAAATCCCTTGAGTTTCACAATGGCAGAGATAAAAATGTATATTCACACACACACATATTTTTTCTTCTAAATCAGCAGTTAGAAAATATTTTTTTGTAGAAAACTTCAGCATTTTCATTACCCTCTTCAGATTTTTCTCACATTTACAAAGAAGTAGAAGGATTGTTTAGTTTGTTGGAAGGTTTTACAGCTTGGATTGCGCTGAGTAAATGAAAATTCAGACTGAACACTGAATAAAACTTCCTGAAAGTAGATGCTATTAGGCTTTGTGATAATATCCTAAGAGAAAGGAACAACTCCATCACTTGTGACATTTAAAACCAGACTGGACAATACACCAATAAATATTCTGTGTAGGCTGTTCTGCATTGTCATGGGGGTGGATCAGGAGAACTATAAGGTCTTTTTAACATCTAATTTCCCCAGTAACTATTGGAAACACAAATGCAATGGAATGTCTGTTTTTGCAAAGACAATTAAATATCTTAACTATTGTTGGAAGAGTGGAATGGGAAAAGATCCTGGTAATTCCTCTGTAAATTAGTTTCTGTCCTAAATCCCCCAGGTTTTGGATGGCCATGTAGGTCTGTTTTAGTCAGTTATTAATACAGAAAAGGGTTTTATTCTAATTCCTATTTAGGTGTAATAAATCTAAACTGTAAGGAAGAGAGATTGAGAGATTGATTGATTTTGCTATATTTATCAAAACAATCAATCTGGTGCTGCAAGCACAGAGTATTAATCTTATACAGAGCTATAACCCCAACCTTGTCTGATCTGAGCAGACTGAAGCAGGGACAGCACAATTCCCAGTCCCTCCAGTGTAACAAAGGTCACCCTGCAAAACTTGATTCTTGCTATCTCTTTGCTAGGGATGTGACTCCCCAGAACCTCGGAACTAATCACTCACCAGTTTTAAGAAGTATCCCAAAACAGAGGATGGCCTTACAAAGCATGATGGCAGAGCGTCTTTCCTTTCTAAGCCATTTTTTAGAGAGGTCTACCTGGACTGGAAATGTACTGATTTGCTGTAAAAAAGGCTGCTCAGGGCAAACTCAGACTTTTGGAAAGTCAAGTTCTCCACTACCAGGTCCAAATATCTATGAAGGACCTCACTCTGCTGTCACATAATCTTCCCTCTCTCATTTTTCAAAATGAACAACATTCTTACTATGTTTTCCCCCCAAACATATGCAAAAGCTTCTGAAGCACCTATAAAGTGCTTTATCAGAATGTAGGAAAAACTAACAAACAGACAAACAAAGGTATTCCAGACTTTAGGACCCTACTGAAGAATATTTATTACTTAAACAAAGGGATGTAATTTCAGATGCATTGGTAACAATACCAGTGATGGAATTATTTCACATTTTAGGACTGAATACAACAGACTGAATACAACTGTCATCCTAAACTCTACCCAAAAATCGACTTGATGTCAGTACATATTATGGAGTAGAAGTAAAACAGATTTTTCCTTTAGAACCTCCTATTATAAGAAAGGAGCCTTATTCAATGAGAAATGCCATTCAGAAATGTTCTTACACTAAGCACCAAGGCAGCATATTATAGTAATCCATATCTGAGGCAATAAAAACACGCCACAAACTCCACAAATTACAGGAAAACCTCCAGTTTTCATGAAGCAACACATAATTTAAAAATACCAAGAAAATCCCACATAATTTAGAAGAATCAAGCTTGTCAACATTTGCTACCTGAATAACCATGAACCTGATAAAGGAGGTGGACAGACTATATTTTTCCTTCAAGAAAACTTAATTGTAGTTGCAGTCCTACTGATTTGGGAAAAAAAAGATGTCATTTCATATTCAAGTTCAGCTGCTCAGTGTAACTGGCGGCAGTAGTAGTAATATAATAGGAACTGAAGTATAAAAATGTATAGAAAAAATAAATTAATCTCATACAGAATTAGAGAGAGAGGGACAAATAGATCTTTTTGAAAGAATATGTAATTCATTATCAAATAATTTTCCTCACTATTTTACAATACAAATATATGAAAAGGTTTATATAATCATACCATCAATGCTAATAAGCTTATAAACTTGAGCACTGTAAAAGATGGATTTGAATACATTAAATTCTACTTACATGTTTGACAGGATGCTAAAATCTGACTGTACTACAGCGTATTATGAATTCACACATTACTGTCGGTCAGAAAACCCTGACACTAACTTCCATTGCTAATGGTAATGGGTATGGGAGATTTTAATAATAAAGTGTGCATGCTCGTTATTTTTCAGAGACAGTCTGTGGAAAGCAATTCCAAATCAAGAAATATGACAACAAATGAATACATTTGCATTAGGAAAATATAACATCCCTGAAGGCTGAAGGGAAACAGTTTCATAAGCATCTGAAATGAATAGTGTATATAACTTCCACAACTGTAAATGTGAACAGAAATACAAAAGATCAAAGATTTCAGTGCTGTGTATTATGCATAGCTACACTGAACTTCCACCTAGTAGCTGAATGACAAAAAATTTGTTTTGAAGTCAGGTGCTCTTCCCAGAGCTTTCAAGCCAAAAGTTGCACTGAGTCAAAGACTCCCCGATAGCTGAATTATCAAGTGAAGGTTTCAAGGCTCCTTTCCCAAAGAGGAGAGCAAAGTGGAGAATTATTTTTAGCCTAGTTTGTTTATGAGATACAGAAGCTAACAGATCAGGACTGAAAACCACACTTTTCTGTTCTCATGAAACAGCATGAGAACATCCTGGAAATTGTTACCTATGTGCCTAAGGATTTTCATTCTCTAGCCCTTGTGGCTTATGTTGTCAGTGATGCTGCACAAACACTGGCACCTCTCTGTGACGATGCTTTGGGCTGCAGCTGGTGCACTTGAGAGAGGAGCCAGTAAACTTTGGTTATGGTAGGCTTAAGGAAAAGAATGAAGGAAAGAGACAATCATATAAAGTGATTCTGAATGGAGAAGCCATTTAGCCAATTCACCTGTCCCAAGGCAGGATGTCATTCTCCTGTCACTCCTAGCCTTCACTTGCCTTACACAGTCTTATAAACTGTTGCTGGGTGTGTGCTCTTCAATCTCTCCAGACTACCACTTTAAATGTTACACTGTTCCTGGAAAGCTTTCCTGAATCTTTGCTCTTAAGCTTATATCCCTTTTACTGTGTTTCCCAAGGATACAAATAAATTTATTTTTCTCTTTCTTTTCATGGCAACCTATTACACATTTAAAAATTCTTAACAGGCTTTTTTTTTTTTTGATTAAGCAATCCCATTTATATCATGCAATTGTTAAATATCATGCAACATGGTTATAACTCTAATCATTTCTGCTGCTCCTACCTGTGATGGGTACTTGTATTCCTTGCAGTCCTGTGGTCAACACTGAACAGTTGCTTGATTGAAGCCTTAGCTGTTCTGAGGAGAATACTATGAGGATTTCATCCGTTTTATAGACTATGCATGCCTCTGTTAGTGCAGTCTGGTATGACACTAGTTTCGTCCACAACATGGTGTTGTTTAAATTTTCCTGACTAACTGTCCTCACCTTTCCCTAGAATATAATAGCTGAGGTATTTGTATTCCCGTGTTTTAACCCAGGCAAAATATACATCTTATGTTTTACGTTCCCATATGGGAAATCACTCCAAGGTGTTATGAGTTCAGAGACCAAATCACATTACTAAAATGTTAGCTGTCCTCGTCTGTGTTATATTTGTTTGCACTTGTTCCTACACTGCAAAGCTATGACCACTGTACCTGCCTACAGCCTGCAGTAACAATGAGTTCAGCTGGCTAAAGTAGCTGTTGCAGTAACCTTCTAAGGTAATATGGGTGATTTCCGGCTTGTGTGAATAACTTCTGAGAGTCCTGAATCTTTTAAAAAGTATTTGTTATTCAGAAATATGCAGTGATAACTTTAAACAAATAATTAGCAAATTATGAATTATCTTCATTCTTTTTTTTTTTTCATTAATTCACAGATCAGGCTCATTTGCTTGCCAAGTGTCTTAAGGCAGCACTTAAACATTTTTTGTCATATCCCACTGATCTGAGAATGACCTGGCACACTCAGTGCAAACCTTAGAGGATGACTGTGAGGGAACAACAGCCTACAAGGCCCACAGGAAGGAGGGAGGGAAGTTGGTACCTCATGGCATGTACTTAGCAAATCTATCAGCCACTGCCACTGCACTGGAGTGGGCACTGAAGTGCTGTGGGGCTTGGTGCTTGCATTTTCCTTCCTTTTAACTTTCTAAATTTAATCCTTCAAAGGTATATGGTCTTTAGTTCCAGTCACATGCATTATACTTCTTAAAGGGATAACAAAACATTTAAAATAGATTGATTATAAATAAATAGTAACTAGTACAGGGCACAAATGAACAAGTTCCCCAAAAAATAATACACAAAAGTAATTTTGCCAGTATAATTCTTTACTATACAGAAACACAGGAAACCAGGCAGTCCACACAGGGATTTTGACACTGAACATTTTCTATTAATGAATGTGTACTTTTGCTCAAGATGATAAGTGAGTAGTGTAAAAGAAATTTAAAAAGAAAGTTTTTTTAAAGCTTTTTATCTGAACTTAGACAGAATATGGGTCTGATTTGTCTCAGTGGATAGCACTGTCATTAGGAGAAGGACCATTTTTATTCATCTGACATGCAGAAAAAAAATAAATGACACTATGGGTTATAAAAATCACTTTTATTTTTCAAGAGGTGGAACTCTGTTACACTTTATGAATTAGCTTTGAAGCACTCACAGATTACAACTGATTAGATTTGCCAAACCTGGAGATTTTCAGCACAGACTGAGTTTCAGTAGTCTAAGATTTTATCTATATTTGCAATTCTCTAAGAATTCGTCCATATTTGTATGCAATTCAGCACAATAAAAGCAGACCAGTGGATCAAAGCCCTAGCTGCTGAAACCCCTGTATCTGCACCTGTGGTCCAGGGTCTTTAATTTGCACCGAATATCACCAGGACACATATGGTTTGAAGCTGTCCAAAGGCCCAGTCACTACTTTGGACCCATCTCAGTGCACCCCTAACTGTGCTTCTTGTGTCCTTTTGTCCCTAGGGAATCCCACGGGCTCGCCCTGGAAACAGAACTGGTGTGTACACCTTGAAGCTGATCAGGGCTTCCACACCAAAACCTCACTACTCCTGCACAGCTTGTGACTGGGCATGCAGAGCAGTCAGCTGAATCTGCAGTTAGGCAATTTCAATGTGCTTATTTCAAGTAATCTGAAAAAAAAGGCAAATTAACATCCAAATTTTGAAAGACGCTATTTGTTCTGAGGGAATGTGTGCTGCTGAAACCTTTCTGCAGATTGCATTTCTAATTTTGCTGCTACTAAATAGTAGGATCAGCTAGTCTTGCAGTCTGAAGGCCCTGTGATATCCACTGATAGGAACTCTTCCTGCCAGATTTACCCTGGGACTGTAAACTTGGGAAGACTGACTCAGGAGTTCCAAATTTGGAGGGAGAATGAAGATCACTGACAAAAGCTGACTACAAACTTCCGACCATGTAAGTGAGACTATAAACTCCTTACAGCCTGGGTTCACCCTGGGGGCTCCTGGCAGATCTAACCTTCTTGCTAAAGGTCCAGGAGCCACAGTCAGCTCAGATCTGGGGCTCCTGAATTATCGAGTTTGTATCATATGTTGCCTTGAGGTCCTGGGTGTAGAGAGGATTTACCAGTGACCCAGTTGTAAGTCCATGTTACAGCACTGCAGATCTTAGAGTGAAGGAGTCCTTTGTGGGAATGGAAATGTGGAAAAGTCCATGTATTACAGGTTCTACAGCTTCAGGAAAATCACACTGGATGTAGGAGGTGTCAGTGAAGAGTATCAGGTTACCATGATCTAACAAAAATCACCTTTTTGATTTTTATTTTCCATTAATTTAGAAATTTTTATGTGCTTCTAGAATTATGACAATAGTGGAAAAAAATTAAGCAAAAATCCCAGCCAGGCTCTACATTTGAAACTGTTAGTCTGGAATGTTCCTAAAAGGACCTAAATTGTATATTCATACCATCCCTTTGCTACTTTAACTCCCCACCCTCATACAGTATGCCAAGCTGTTTCTGTGTAGTGATGTGTCCCTGCCTGAGCTCTGTATGTCTATATTAATACACATATATATGAGAAACGGCTGTGATGATTGGAGCCAGGGAAGGGAATATTTGTGCCTCCACACAGCTCTGTGGGGAGGGACTGCTGAGAAATGGTCCAGAAGGTTCTTTATGACACTCAAGTTCAGGAACTGAAATTAGTAAACTGCCATTTATGTAGTAGCAGAATGAATTATTCAATCTGCTGTGTGGACTGAAAGTCTAATTTTAAAAGTCTAGCTTGCCTAAAGAGGCCCATGCAAAATGTTCATTAAATGTAAGGCAGTACCAAGTGTTACTGCCTGGCTGGATATCTTGGGAGGAGTTGTCTGGTATGAACCACCATGGCTAATCTGTTCCATAAACTGTGGGTAACAGCAGAACAAGAATCTGTTTCCCTGTTTTATGAATATTTTGGAAAAGTTACGGGTCTCCTCCTTGTGCCACATTCAGGACATTTTTGCATGGATACCTCTGGGCTCCCCAGCAAGGTCAGCGTGTGGGGGGCAGGAGGTGGCTCGTACACCCCTGGGGCAAAAGCCCTGAATGGACCCTGCAGAGCCACGGAGGAGCTGGAGCCCTGCTCTGTCCTGGGGCCTTGCTGTGTTCTCAGAGGCCAGGGCAGACCACAAGGGCTTGCAAGGTGTCAGCTTGTGGCCTGAGGGTGCAAGAGGGGGAAGTGACAAAGCTTCTGTCTTTATGTTTGACTTTGATAAGACAGCTGAGTGCATCTGAGCATCCTTTCTCATGGAAACTTCTGTCTATCTCAGCATTTCCCTGTAAGAGGATCCACCTCAGTGCATCAGCACTTTTCTGACACAAAAATATTTATTTGAAAAATTTCTGACTGGCCAGTTACTAGCATGAACATCAGTAATGAGCTTCTCCAAACCAGCAGCCAGCAGATTATGTTTGTGTGTGTCAGCCAGAGAAAGGTGTAATTTGTCCACTGCGTGGCAGTTTGTCCTCTAGACATTGAATATATGAAGCAGGACTTTATTAGTTAGCAAATCACCCCAGCTTGAAATTAATGAAAGGTGACTTTTCTTAATGTACCTCAGTGATGTAGGGACCTTCTCTGCTGCCTTCATACCGTGACTCAGGCTTTTGTCCTGTGGGAAGTGTTGTGCAGGTCACCCTTGAGCTCCTTCCCAGGCTAGGATCAGATTCTGCTCTGTAAGGAAGAAGTGACAGAAAACAATAAAATACTGCACAGTACTTTCTGTTACCTTTGTCTGTATTGTAATATGTAATGCCAATCTGAAATAACTAAAACCAAAATATTGTCATATGTACACAGAATAAAAATACATACAGTAGTTCCATCAATCAATTAATTATTTTCTTAGTACGTATATGTACAGGTAAATAACATTTAGATTATCCAGATGAGTAGCAGGCTCTGAAAGAATTATGAAAACCTTAAATGAAAAACTGCTAAGAATATGCTGAAGTGAAAGCTACCGCTGCATGTGTGAGTTGTCCCAGTGAGATCAGGTTTAACCATCTTTAGTCTATTTGCTCATGAATAACAAAGGAGATTTAAATCTTCATTGTTACTTCAGAAAAGTCTAATTAACTTCCCTGCTTCCTCAGAGAAAAACAACTACCCTCAGACAAACACACTCGGATAACATCACCCAATATCCTGAAGAGCTTCAAGGATTTTCAATTATTTCAAAAGTGGGGTTGTTTCTCTCTTTCTCTGCTCTCATCCCGCATCATATATCTTAGGTAAACACTACAGGAAAAAAAACAAAAAAACAAAAAAGCAAAAAACCAAGCAAGATGCCATTCAGAGATGTTTGCACGGCTTACCCTGATGGAGAACAGGAGATGGTTGTCAGAGATAGACAATGCTGCCTCTGGTCCTTAAGGTGGACCTTCCCTCTCTTCCATGAAGTTCTACTTGCTCTGCTAAATAGAAAACTGATTTCATTTCTGGCTATCACTTACTCCCTTGTGCCAGCATCTTTCATGCCAATTGCAAGTCCATCTCCATTTGAAGTGAACCAAACTTGGACCTGAAAATATTTGCCTGAAAGTACAGTTTGGCACACTTCGCTGTGCAGCTCAACATAAAGGCCAAGTTCCTCAAATCTGTTTTCATTCTAACCTACTTTTTGTGCCAGAAAGTATCCACCTGGAAGGCAGCAGTACATGGAAACATTCAAATCAGTCTGCTGCAAGGCATTTATAGCCTGTGTTTAGCACAGTGTAACTCACCAGAGAACGTGACTTCAGGCATTGCTATTGCAGCTCCTCTTTCCCACTTTCTGTTTATTCTTGTGCCCCAAAATGATAAGCAGTTTTTTTGAGTTTTCAGCAAGGAAAGCCTCACATGTGGTCTCATATTTCACTGCTGTTAAGATCTTTGTCTGCCATAGGAAGGGTAGAACTATGTGAATGAGTCTAATTTTTTAAATATAATTTTTTTTTATATTCCAGATATAAAAAATAGTGATTCTGCTCTGTTATGGTTTAATTCCAGCCAGTAGCCAAGCACCATGCAACTGCTTGCTCACTCTTCTACCAGAAGGATTGTGGAAAAAATTGCAAAGGAAAAAATTGGCAAACTCATATGTTGAGATAAAGATAAGAGTTTGATAGGGAAAGCGAAAGCCACATACATAAGCAAAACAAATCAATTCACTGCTTCCCATGGACAGACAGGTGTTCAGCCTTCTCCAGGAGAGCAGGGCCTCATCATCTATAATGGGGACTTGGGAAGGCAAACACCATAACTACACACATCCCCTTTCTCCTTCCTCCCCCACTTTGTATACTGAGCATGATGTCTTCTAGTATGAAATACCCCTTTGGTCAGTTTGGGTCATCTGTCCCAGCTCCTCCCAACATCCCAGGCACCCCCAGCCTCCTCACTAGCGTGGCAGCATGAAAAGCAGAAAAGGCCTTGGCTCTATGAAAGCCCTGCTCAGCAATCACAAAACCATCTCTGTATTATCAACCCTCTATTCAGCACTAGTCCACTGCATAACCTCATGCAAGACACTGTGAAGAAAACTAACTCTGAGACAAAACCAGCACATGCTCTTAGTGTTGACTTAAATTTTACCACAAAAGTAGTTCTGCAAGGACAAAAGAGCTCAGAAAACAGCATTTGCTTTATGATGATTTGCAGAGGTAAAACTCAGGGCTTTTAAAAAAATAAAAATTACACCATAAAATTATCTTTGCAGCTCCAGCAGGGCTGGGCTACAGTTTCATTGTTATTCCCTCTTCACACTGCACAGACATTGTTAGAAAATAGAAGCAACTAAACTTTCAGTTCAACAAGTTGGACATGACATTGCACCTGCTTATTCCAGTGTTTTACAAAATATGTGTCTTAAGTTCCATCATGCTAGGCAAGGCCTAAACCCCACAAATAGATCCGTATTGGCTGCAGAATTGATGCTCATGACTATTGCACAAAGAGTGGGCTGGGGTTGAAATGCCTGCAGCACTGAGAGCGGGAATTTGTCATGCTGAGGGTCCAGCTGTGAGCTGTGTCCCTCAGGGACCTGTGCTGCCACCCCCTCCCATGGCAAACCTGTTGACCATGTTTGCCTCCCTCTTGCCACTGTGTTTCTGCTTTGACATCATAGACTTTTGCCTGCTCCAATTTTCTGATGTAATTCCACATGGAGCAAGCAAAGCTGTAAGCCAGACCACAAGAGTGAGCTATATTGAAACACTTATTTTTTAATTTTAATTTTTCTTCCAAAGAGGGGTCATTGTAAATGTCCCACTTAAAGTAAAGCCCACAGACAGTCACAAGAGAGCAACTGAAAACAAATTGCAATGCTGGGGTAGGAATGACAGATGGGGGAGGAATTTCCTCAGCCATCTGCACCACCAAATTAAACAAAAAACTACACAAAGCTGCAGCCTCAGGCACTTCTCAACCTGAACTTTTCATCACAGTTGAGATGAAAACTGGCGCTAAAGTAGGAATCAGTGCCAAATCCCCAGCCAGGTGCTCCTGAAAACATGTAGGGACACAAGTTGAGAAACCTTGGGAATTTTCAGGTTGATCAGGAAGATTCCAATAAGTTTCAAAAGTCTACACGGTTAGGTAATATCACAGAGAAGCTTTTGGTTTCTGTGGCATTACCTGGAGATTGGTGCTTAAATTCCATGGGTGGAATGGTGGAGGTCTGGACCTTGATTTTTACTAAGCTCCACTGAAATAAATGTCAAACCTTTTAATGGTATCTCTGGAGCAGGATTGCACCGTCCTTTTACTGGAAGGCCATATGCTAGATGCTATATAACACCCTTCTGGTACACCAAGCATCTTCTTGACAGGTTTAAAGATTCCAGCTGTAACTCTTAATACCTCCTGGCCTCGTGGTTTGTTCCTTCTTTCTTTTAATTTTTTTGATGGGTTTTTGTTTTGATTTGGTTTGCTTGTGTTGGTTTGTAGGTTTGGGTTTTTTTATTATCATTATTTTATTTTTATTTGTATTTTTTATTTGTTTTTTGGTTTTGTTTGTTTTGTTTTTTGGTTTTTTTTTCTCCTGAGAGTGGCAATTTTATACTTTTCTAGCAGAAGCAGAAGATTTTGTGATGTGGGCTGATATGGAGAAAAAAAGTTATAGTAGACCCTTTTTTTCCCCTGAATTTTTCCAAGAGGTTCTTCATGCTGGTGTTTCTATTTGGCTTCATTATTTTCTATTAAATTTTTTTCTATTTTCTATTAAAACATCTCTTGCAAGGGGCTATTTCTGTTGAAGAACATATTGAAATATTCTGATCACTGACATCCTTCCTTCCTACTGAAATCTACCTAAACTTCATAAATATCTTCAATGGAAACCATTGATTTCCACTTCTGACTGCATGAGTTGACCAGCCTTTCTCTATAACTTACTTTTTTTACCTGTAACAATAATGCCAAATCTGGCTTTGACATATCAGAAGAGTCTGGAGAATTTCTCTGAAGTGCTGCTCTTTTTTTTTTTTCCAGAAAAATGAGCCCCAAACAAATCTTCATGCTCACAGCAGCCTCTGCAAGGCTTAGCAGAGCACTCTTGTGCATATCACACCTCTCAATTTCTGTGTTTCAATCTGATAATGGGGTGGTTTCCCTGCAGAACTTTCTTCCTCCACTACCTTCAAAAAATTATTTATTCTTAGTAGCATTTCATCTGTGTTTTTTAATTCCTGCCTTTCTAATCCTTTTACCCTTGCTGGACTCAAAGGACAGGCATGTGTATAAAGATAAGATTTTCAAAACATGAGTTATGCAAAGAGAACATTTTTGAAAGTCTAACTCTCATGTTTCATGATTAAATGAGCACTGAACTCTTTTGAGGACATGGGTAATTACATTGGTGGGTAAACATTGAGTCTCTTTCAGAACTTGGAGAAAGATTGGAATAGAGGAAAAGAAAGGAGAATTTCTGCATGAAAAAATTTCTATTAGTTGATCCTGGTCTCTACTTTTCATCAGTTGGGGGTAAAAAAAAAAAAAATGATAAAAACAACTAAAAGAGAGAAGACTGGTCAGAAAAATTATCATCCAGCTCATGAATATAAATCCTGTGCAACACATTGACTCACATTTTTCTTGATATCCTCAATTTTCCAAACATCATAACTTTATGAAGGAGTAACTTTTGTGACTATAGACTAGGCACATGTAAAGAAAGTCAGACACAATTAATCATAAAATTATTGTGTACTATGTATAATGCTTGATACATTATTTATGCAAGTAGAGATAGATTTTTCAGGCCAAAGGTGTCATTATAATGATGTAGTCTGACCTGCTTGCCTCAGTCAATACTGTCTCACCCAATAATTCCTCTTTTAGCAGCAATGCCTGCTTGAGCTGCAGCCTGTCTTTCAGAAAAGCCTCCAAACTGAAAGGGGAATCTTCATATGATGGGCAGTCTCCCTCATCCCAGTAAAAATATCTTCCAGTTTCAGAAGGTTAGGACAAATGAAAAAGAAATTTGTGTTGAAAAATGGAATGACAATGGGTTTCCTTTTAAAAGAGTGCTGGACACTAAACTTTTAACTTGAGAAACTTTTAAAATTAGTCTCACTGGATTTTATTCACCAATCCTGAACTATTTCCTGCATATCATAAAAAAAAAAGTAAGAAGAAGTTATTCGAACTGTCTTTTTGGTCAGAGTTTTTAAGACTGAAGTTATTTTTATTTTTTATT
>JANRGV010000062.1:94488119-94541395 GCA_024734035.1 Alethe castanea
CTGAAGTTATTTTTATTTTTTATTTTTAATTTAATTTTGCCCTCATAAGACAAAAAATATTTTTTGACAACTCTAGTTCTAGCCATAATTAATAGAAACACAGAATCATGGAATAATCTCTCTTGATAGGGACCTCAGGAAATTGTCTAAAATTGACTAATGTGATTAAAGAAAAAAATAACAAACAAATCCCTTTCCTCCTTAGAAAACAAATATACTTCCTCACTGAAGACTTATTTCTTTTTATGTTTGTCTGCTATCGTGCCCTCAAATTCAGAAAGTCAAAGTGGATGTGGGATTACTTATGGAAATACAGTCTTTGAATCACTACATTAAAATTTGGGCCTTTCAGTGAGGTGAATTATGGGAAACAATTAGAAATGGTCAGCTCATTCTCTCAGCCTCATATCTGAAGATCAAGGCTCTTGCAGAGGGCTGTGCAGAAAAACAACAGACCTGTGGCCTCCAGGTAGCCACAGCTGGCTGTCCTTGCAGCACAGGTACCTGTGGCCCCTGTTTTGATGGGAGGAATCTAACCTACATCCATAGTTTTTCTCCTGGATCTGCAATAATCTCACCAATTTGTGACCCAAGTGAAAGTTTGAGGAGCAAATGGAGGAGACCCATGAGAATTTCCCCATGAGGGAAAATTTCCTGATGACCAGGAAAATCCAGTTTTTAAATCTCATATTTGAAAGCTCATTTTTAAGATTTCTTTC
Source organism: Alethe castanea (assembly GCA_024734035.1). Taxonomy (NCBI): domain Eukaryota; kingdom Metazoa; phylum Chordata; class Aves; order Passeriformes; family Muscicapidae; genus Alethe; species Alethe castanea. The sequence goes on from JANRGV010000062.1 coordinate 94,488,839, forward strand.
AACTTTCCAATCAGGCATCAGCTGAAATGTCTCTTGAACCATCTTAGATTTGAACAATCAGTTCAAAAGTAAGTTTCCCTCAAAAGTGTTATGATTCCATATGCACAGTACAGTCAAATACTTAATGTTTTTTACACATGCAAGTGAGAAAACTACTGAAAACATCTATCTTCAATTCAGTAAAGTTATTGCAAAGGATTATGTCATTGCATGTGTGAGCATTGGTGTGGCTTCCCAGTTGCATTGTGGGCAGCTTCTTTTGGTTGGCAGTGATTGTTATAACATTGGCTTTATTAAAAATTATATTCAATCTCTACTCAGAGAAGTGTATATACATGTAATACCTTCTATCCAAGTATTTGTTAAACATAAATGGTTAAGCTTTGATTTTCTTTTTGAGATAAATATCCCTGCTCCAGAAAGGGGTAAATAAAGCACATTAAGGTTAACTGCAAAAGTTAAGCAATATCTCAAAAGGACAGATAGACTATTAGAGATACAACACCTCTCGGTATTGAGTCATCATGTCCTCCACCCAATACACATATACAAATTAAATACAATTGCACATAATTTAAAAAATATATTTTTTTCCATAGTTAAGATCTAAAACTCAGATAATTTTATGTATATTTCAATGTTCAGTCAAATAAAAGACAGAATTTAAGTTTACAAGATTCTTGAAAAATGCAATACCCACTGTGTCATTCTACATTTCAGAGTCAAACATTTCCTGATGGTTACTTACAGGCTTTTAAAAATTCACCCAGATAATTTCCAGATGCCCTGGCACTCCTCCCCTCTATGTTTCCTATGCATACCATGTAGAAAGCTTTAAGGCTTTCAGCTGTTTTCTACATTTCTGCCAGCACTGCTTGAAATACCATTTGCTTTATTTTTTTTTATTCCTTTAATGTGCTGTCTTCATGTGCGAGGAAGATGACGAGCTGTGAGGCAGCACATTTACTCTTCTCTGCAGCTGCTCTCTGGGCAGCTCCTCAATGAGGTGCCAGCCATGTCAGAGCACTGCAAACCCCACACTTCTCCCCTCTTGCTGGTGCTTCTGTCCTGTTGCTGAAATGGCTTCAGGCCTGGCAAAAACCTTAGTCTCCAATATATGATTGTGCAGTAGTACAGAGGTAAAAAAAAAAATCTCTAGAATGCTGCTTACACATTTCAAAACTGATGTTATTTACTATTGCCTTTTTCCATCCTTCTGTTTCTGATATACTGAATTTCATTATAAGATTGAAATTTGCCTTTCAGAAACAGCGTGTACCTTATTTGCTGCATCTGAAAAGCAGGTGCTCTCAAGCCAATCTGAATATTTTGACCAAATCCCTGCTTTGAAGTGCAGATGAATTTGCAATGTCTGCATAGCTTGAGATAAAGCAGTTAACAATGAATTAATCCTTGCTTTATGCAACTCATTATCAAGAGACTATGACCAGGCCAGCAATGTATTTGGAACATAACAGGGTCTTGCCAAACAGGTAGAGACTCTATTCAGACTGAGCACTTACAGTAGCAGTGACTCTCACTTTTGAGGACAACATAAAATAGCACAATAAGCCTAATTTTTTGTTTGCCCCAAAAGCTGGTGCCTAGGTACAGTCTAGCCTTATCCCAGAACCAGTCTCCTGGATGGTACTAAAACATTGCCATATGAGGAACTTCAATAAAACATTGTCTTAAATGATAAAAGGCTGCATTTCAGAGGAAATGGCATTTTAAATTTAAAAGATTGTTCCAAAACCATGCTATTTTCATGAGAAGTGCATGTGCTCTGAAAATTCTAAATCACTGATGATAAATCTACTATGGCTTGAATCTTTCTTTGCACCAGGCAGTGTAGTTGGGGCAGGTTTAGATTCTGGTGCCTGATAGAACAAAGGTGATAAAGTGACAGCAGTGGAGTTCCCATGGCAGTCAGTGTGAATGATGAGAGGAACAGACCTCCAGTGCAAAATTAGCAGCTCACCAGCATTATGATACCGTGCAGGACTTCATCTAAACAAAAATTGTGGCCAGTGATCTTCAGCCTTGCTGCTGTCTCTACAGGGACTCTGTAGAGAACGGGAGAGAGCTGAGCACATTTAGCATTCCTGTGCAGAGGACACAGCACTGCTGAGGGATGAAGCCTGGCTGCGCAGACCTGGGAAGGACTTGCTGAGCTTGAGTCTGTGGGATGAGGGAAAACGACACACAAAAGGTGTGTAGGAAACAGATTGCAGGTGACAACTTTGTAGCCCCTCTCCTACTGGGACTCTGGGCATGACCCCTCTCCTAGCCCTAAGCCTTCCTGAGGACTGGGCTGGGCCTTAGCCATACAGCCCCACTCTGTTGTAGGTGGAAAAGATCTGAGAGAAGAATTTAACTGCAGGATAGGACTTCCCCTGGCTGAAATTTAAAATAGAAATGCACTCCCCCCATTCATATATATCATGGTTCAATTAAGAGAGAACAGTCTGGATAGAAAGGTGAGGGGAAAACTTTCTGAATAGCTTGCTGGAAATGAAACTGTTTTTGACTTATTTGTGTATTTTGTTGGGTTTTTGTTGTTGATGTTGTTGTTCTGTTTTGTTTTTAAGCCATAGAGTGCTGTTATACCTTCCCATAACTCTGTCACAACTTTGTAAGGCACTGTGATAAAATGAGGAGTTTGTTCATTAGATTCTTTTTTTTATATTCTGGAGTTATACACTCAGTGGTAAGATGCTGTATAATTATTTACTTGAATATAGTAGTTTCTTCTCATTACTGCAGGTTTTTTTTGCTCAGTATGTTTTGATGACTTATATTCATGATCTGCAAACTGCTGAAATGGAGGGCTTCAGTTTTGCCTATCTCTAATCACTGTAGTACATAATAACAGATGGTGGCATTCCTAAACTGCCTTGTTAAACAAATGGTATGAGATAGATATTTCAATAATTTCATCATTCTGATTAATAATAATTATTATTATCAAGAATTGAGAATGAATATTGAACTTCATGTTATATAAACCTCTTGACCTACATTTTTGGGATTCCTAGGAATTCTGCTTACCTCCATTTTTGAGCCTACAGAGGACAGACTACAAAGACTCCTGAGTTTCAGACCTAACTGAGCAACATGTATTTGAAAATTAGGCTGCTTTAAGGGATATTGTGTTGATCCAGAAAAATAACTAGTTACTTTTTCACATATTGGCTCTCCTTACATAGTTTGCTTTTTGTTCCGTTCAGGTATTGGTGCTTATTGGTGCTTTTTTCCTTATAGTTAATAGAGATGAAATATAAAATAAAAATTTGCATTGTGTTTCAAAAGGCCAAATTTATCCATGCTTTTATCATGACGTATCTGAATTAGTTAAGTTTAAAATGAAGGGGCTCATTTCCCCACTCTCTGAAGACACAATCAAGCAGAGCAGCAGTGACAAACGAGAGGGAACACTTCCTCTCTGTGCTGACTCTTTTATTTTACTACAGTAATATACTGTATTGCTGACCTGAAGAGACTTTGGGGGTCCAAAGGTTATTGAGGTGCAATTAGTATTGGATTTGAGGCCTTCAGCCAGCTAAAAAATCAGGATTCAATAAAAGTTGAGCTTGAGGTCTCTACTACAGCCTCATGGTCTGGCAGAGCAGAGCAATTATTCTAGTTTAAATTGCAAAGCACTCTCCTATTCTAATATTGATACATTTTGTGAAAGACAGAGTTTGCACATTTTCTTTGTTCATAATAACCTTTGAAATATAAAACAAAGGAATTATTTTAAAAATATTCTCATTCATGAGCTACTTCTCAAATCATTATCTTGCTGTCTGACAGTACTAATGAGACCAAACATACAATTTTTTTCAAGGTCTTGAAGACAATGTCCTCCTGTATCCCAGAAGGAAATAACCTCTTGTTTAAAAATTAATAAAGAAAAATTATCGTAACTGCTACAGGTGCTGTGTCAAAGTCTTTATCTAGCTTTCAAGAATTTTAAAACTAATATTTTTAAATTTTATTTTAACAAGTTTTCAGCACTGATGATAGTAGAAGGAAAACAGTTATATCAATGTAAGGAAAAAAGGGTTCAGCAATGCTTTAAAAGCATTTTAAACCAAGGTTTCTATCAATATTTCTTAAAGATTCTGTATCCTCATGTAACAGGCTAAGACAAGTAAGAAGAGGTGAAAGAGGAGCATAGCTTGCTGCAAACAACAGTTTGTGACTAAAAAGCTTAAAGGACATTGACCATGTTGAATGCAAAAGTTGAGTAAGGTGCTGAAAAAACTTCAGGCATAATTCACTTCCTGAAGACTGATAATTAAGACAGTCTACCAAATTAAGGAGGTCATGGAGCTACCACAAATGCTGCATTAGGAATCACTCATGTTGATCCTCTTACATATAAACAAAAGGAACAGGACTACCCAAATAATCAAATTTTCTTGTCTGATTTTTGTAATGCAAATTTACTTGTCTTAAAATGCTCTATCATTTATTTTTGTTTTATTCTTTTTTTCCCTGGTTAAACTGTCTTTCAGGATTGCTCATCTTCTTCCTATGAAGATTCATTTGCAATAAAATCAACCCACTCTGAGTCTTGATTTCAATAAGCTAGTCAGAACCATGGGTTTTGCAGAGCAGATGTCTCTCTGAATTCCTTGTACTAATTGCTATTTATTATTCCACTAATCTTTGTGGAAAACTTTATCACTAGCATCTGTATACTCAATCACTGGCAAAGTTGTTTTATAGAACCAGGTTTGACACTGATCCTGGCAGAACTCTTCCAGTTAGCTCTCTCTTTGATGATGGGTCACCATCATGAGCTACTTTTTGAAATGCTATAGAATAGAGTAATTGAATCATTAAGGTTGGAAAAGTCCTCCAAAATTATCAAGTCCAACCTTTGAACAAACACCAGCTTGTCAACTAAACCACAGCACCAAGTGTAATGTCCAGTCATTTCTTCATAATTTTCAGAGATGGTGACTCCACCACCACCCTGGACAGCCCGTTCCAATGCTTAATTACTCTTTCAGTGAAGAAATTCTTCCTGATATCCAACATGAACCTCCTCTGGCAGATCTTGAGGCCATTTCCTCTTGTCCTGCAGCTGGTTGACTGGGAGAAGAAATCAACCCCCACCTTGCTGGAGCCTCCTTTCAGGTAATTGTAGAGAGCAATAAGGTCATCCCTGAGCCTTCTTTTCTCCAGGCTATACACTCCCAGCTCCATCAGCCACTCTTTATAGGTCTCATGCTCCAGGCCCAGGCCCTTCACCCACTCTGTTGCCTTCTCTGGACTCACTCCAGCCCCTCAATGTCTTTCTTGTAGTGAGGGGCCCAGCTTGTCCAGATTGAATGTCGATTTCTTGATGTCCAGTTGACAGTAAGTGTCCACCAGTTATGAATTCATTTCCATGTGTCCTTTTGACATGATGCTTTATTCCTTTTACCTCAGGAAGTAAAATCCTGACAAAACTCTAAGAATGTTGCATCTACATAGGTTCTTTTTCAATTAAATTTGAACTCTCATCAAAAAAATGAATTCAGGTTTTTATGATGTCCTGTTCTCTATTAGATCCTCTTGCCTGGCATTAAATATATTCTGATCGTTTGATTCTTTTTCAATTAAATTCTATACAACCCTTTCTATTATTCCCCTCTCACTGATATCAGAAAACACACTATTAAGACACCTGGGCTATCCCACTTGCTGTCTTTGATAAAATACTTGGTTTTGTTCTTTTTATGAAAAACGTTCTGATATTTCTTCATTGAGACTCTTGACAATTTTTCCTTCAATTTCAAGCTATTTAAACTCACTTTCTCTTTCCTAAGCCCTTAGTTGAAATCTATTCAGCAATACAAACCAAAATGTAGTAACAAAATATTACATCAAATGTGGCATAAAAGCCACAAGAACTTCCAAACACTGCTTGACTTGCCAAGCAAAACACAAGGTGTAAAGGTTGACCCGTATTGCCAGCAAACACTAAAAAACTACTGGCAACACATTCCTACTTTTCTCACTTTGTAATGAAATCCCCAAAGAGGTCAATTTTGTATTGTCTGGCTTCATTGCAAATGCTGCGCATAACCCTACTGTTAATTCTTTACATGTTATATCCATACCGCAAAGGATTTTCCAGATTAGAGATGGTGACTTCCATCAAACCTCCAATTCTGAAAATAAGAAATCCTTTTAGATCTGGTCTACACGAAGATATTTGCTATAACAGTAACTTTATTTGAGGATAATTGTTAAGTTCACAATGCAGAGCAGAATTAGAAAGATTTTTACTCCACTAGAGAGTCCTGTCTAAGAGTAGTAGGGGTGGGACTGCCCTACAAGAGCAGAGACACCAGGAACCTGGCAGGACAGTGAGATTAACTGGGCTGACTCAGACTCTAAAACAAGGTGAGCAGAACAGGGCTATCACAGCAACTCTGGTCAGCCAAGAGCCCACTGATGTCCAGGCACATCTGTAGTGGCAGAATTTAGCAGCTAGCAGACATTCTTGTAGTACTTCTGCCATGCTTTCAATGAAGGTGTCTCAGTGGAGAAGATTCTGTAGGTCAGTGTCTCTAGCTGTTTAGTGCAAGAAGGATTTCATGTGCTATGTCTAACTTCTGCTTGTGTAACATGTAGCCATGTCACTGGATTTCAGTGAAGCAACAAACCCTGTATCAGAGTCCTGAGCATCTTGCCTTGTAGTTTGCTGTAACTATTGTTTTGAGGGAAAGTCTTGGTTTGGGCTGTGAAGTTTTACCTTATTTTTAAAATCTGTTTTCTAAAGCATTCTCAGGAGCCCTGCTTTCAGGTGAAACAGAAAAATTTTGTAGCAGAAAAGGATCTGTTAGAGACATAACCATTGTGAGCAATCCAGTTGTAAGAATTTAAACCACTTGTCAACTAAGATGCTATAATGGCTCATCTACATGTTTCACCTTCTTGCAAATACGTGGTAAAACCAAAGAGGAGGTTTATGCTAATAGATTTTATTTTACAACTGCTGCAGACACAAGGCAAGCAGCTCACATAGACTCATACACTGTGGATGTCTGACAAGCAATAATTTGCCAACTGTGATAACTGAATTGTTTGTAATTGTAAGAAAATATCCTATTATAGTCTTTTTAATTTCGTCAGTATATTGTAGTAGTATACTTATTTCAGACTCAGGAGATCTTAAGAATATCTAATTATTCAAAAGCTTTGGAATATGAGGCTGCAAAAGTGCTTCAGTGTTGCTCCTTGATTCACATTTTACTGTGGTTAAAGTTCTCACAAGCAGGTAGTTCACTAACTTAAGATTCAGAGGCATATAAAGATTTATGGTCCCAAACTCAGATGAATCCTCAAAAAAGTGGTGTTTTCTTGTGTCAATAATAAATATTTTTAAGAAGTAAAGTAGCTTCAACTCCATCAACTTTGGTGTATCTATTTCAATGGCAGTGGTTTTCTAAATGTTTTTAGTAAGAAAACACACAAGCACCTATTGAAATCCTTCAAAAAGGCTCTAAATACATATGATTTGTGCATTGGACTTTTCCATGGGCCTGTGCTTTTGCTTAAAAGGACTAGATATGGGCTTGTTTGCTTATTTAGAGATGTGCCAAAATCAAATTTGAGTCTTTCAAGGTGAGACTTTCTAAATACCAATGAAGAAACATTGCAGCATGTTGCTTTCACAGTTCATGTAGCTCCACGCAAGAGGAGCAGGACACTTTCACAGCATGCTGATCAGAAACGGGTTTTGGAAAACAAATGTTTTGCACTTGTTTGTACTGGGACACTGAGGATCAATAGCTTTAGCTCCTCATTCCACTGAGAATTCAGGTACAGTCTGTCATGTTTAAAAAATGTCATACAGTTTGTCAATCTCAAACAACATCCATTTGCATCTGCCTTTTTTCAACTCTTTTTTTCATTCTTGGAAAATCTAGAGCTATTATAATGCAATAATAATGTTCCTAATTATATTGTTCCTGGCTGTAATAGATAAGTAGTGAGCTAACCACTTTAAAACAGCTGTGTTGTATCACTGATCCTGTCAAGTCTGATTCTTACAGCTTAAATATATTTGTCTTTCTTGTTGTGCACGCATATATACATACCCACAAACATATACAAGTCAACATATAGGAAGTCACCATGCTCTGTATATCTTTATCAAACACATTACCTGGGCACACAAACTAAATGATATGTGTAATGATCAGGTATATTGCTTCTACACACATAGAGCTTTACTGGTAGAGCAATAATGTTAATAAGATCTTACCTCAACACCATTACAAACTCACAAATAAGTAATCATTTAAAACATTCACAGCTAATCAGTTCTTTGCTTATCCCTTCTTCTTTTCCCTTTCACTGCCAATATGTTGCCAATCTGTATTTGGCTTGACCCCACCTCAAAAGGTTTACCCTCATGACTGTGGAAGACAGAAGGATGATTTTCATATTCTTAATACCTTTTTTACCAGTATAAGCCATATGCAATTCTAAATTTTCAATATCTGTGCCTCTTTCCCAGTGAAGATAGTAAGAGCTAAGTAGTTTGTAAGAGCTAAATGGTCTGACTTTGTTTAATATGATTCTTCCACTAGGATGTCTATTAGCAGCACCATCGTCAATTGTACAGATAGGTATGAAAGAGGGCATATCTCCATAGGCAAAGATACACCTGCAAAAACTGTAACAAAATTGTGATTATTATTCCATATGTCACATCACACCAGTTTTCTAGTTTGAGGTTTATGGTTTTTTTTCTTTTTGTTTTGGGACTTTTTTGCTGGTTTGTTTTTTGGTTGCTTGGGTTTTTTGGGGTTATTTTTGTTTTTTTTTGTTTTTTGGGTTTTTTTTGTGTTTGTTTGTTTGGTTGGTTTTTTGGTGGATTTTTTGTGTGGTTTTTTTGTTTGGGTTTTTTGTGGCTTTTTGTGGGTTTTTTGTTGTTTTGTTTTTTGGTTGTTGTTATTTTGTTGTTGGGGTTGGTTTTTTGTTTGGTTGAGTTTTGGTGATTTAGGTTTTTTGCTTGATTGGTTGCTTGGTTGGTTTTTTGTTTTGTTTTTTTTTTATTTTTGATTTTTGGGTTTTGTTTGTTTCTTTGTTTGTTTGTGGGGGGTTTTGACTATGTAAGAATGACTAGCTGTATAAATCCTTCTATGTCAATGGAGTAAAACAAAAAAAAGTGTCAGTAAAACATTAGGTCTTCATACATCTGCTAATAAATTGTTCACATAAAACCAAACATAGTATCAGAATCTGGCTATTTTCTTTGACAAGAGAATCGCGTTTTTACTTGAATATGGATTTTAAACTTGTTTGAGACTTCCTGGAGTCTAACACAGCCTGGAAAGCATTCTCATGGCAGAGGAATCTGGGTTCTTTGGGAAAGAAAATAATACAGCTTCTCCCTCTCACAGTAACCAGCATATAGCACTAATTCAGCTAAGAAACCAGAGGGTACTACTGCCTAAGTTTTGCTGAATCTCATTTCTAAGATTACTTCATAAAATAATGCTATTTTAAAATCCCTGCCATAGATCATGTTTTTTTGTTTGTTTTTTTTTTCTTTTCCTGTATTAAATAAATACACTGATATAAAGCACCATGCTCTATTCCAAGCAATAATATGTGAAAGCAATTGCATCTACATTATTATTAACAAGTCCTATGATTTCTAATCATTATGCATTTGGAGTGATTGAATATGACTGTTGGGAGGAAGGCATAATACAAGTTAATACCCATAGAAAAGAAATCTGATGGATCCAAGGGATACAGCCTGCATGTGCAGTAGGACTCAGAACAAGCAGAAGACCAGTTTATTCCCTCAATATTTGCATTTTGCTCTGATGAACAGAAACTATGAGTTAGCTGAGTTTTCTTATAAGTACTGTGTTAGGTAACAGACACATTTATGCAACCTAGTGGAAAGCAGACTAGACCTACTGGTCTCGTTCTTCAAGGAAGATGAAGCAGTTACATCAGCCAAAGGTTTTCATGCACAAAATATTAAATCCACACAGACATTGTAGGCTACTCAGAACTCCACTGAAATATCCCCTTGAGAGTACACACCACACAGAGGGAAAAGAAACCTTAAGTAGAGATGTAAATATTTTTTTAATCTAACCAAAATATTTCCTAAGCAAGAGACTTCTTGAGTTAATACTTTACTGTAAATATTCTGTCTCTGAAATCTTTGTTTTCCTTCTTGTATCATCTCCCTCCAGCCCTGCTCCTGAAACAGCATCAGAAGCACAGGCTAGAGCACAGCTGAACTTCTGCACTTCCTTTTAATAAGGGCAGATATGCAGGGAACCAGAAACTAAACCAGAGTAATCAGTTTACCCAGCTAGACAGGCATTCTTCTCATCTGAGAAAAGCATGTTATTTGCTGAGGAAGATATGGTATATTATTGCTAATGATTATTTTAGGCACAATTTTTCTGCTTCTCCAATATTTCTATTTCTCAGCTATTTCACATAACAAAATATTTACAGTTGTAAGCATTACACTGTACTTTGAAATATTTTCTACACATTGTACTTCTTGATATTTTAAAATCATGTGATTTGACTTTAGTGTAAAAATCAATGCTGAGTCACCTTGACTTGGATGCATAATTTTAAACAATTTTTCAAGCCCAATAATGAAACAAACATACAAATATTGCATTACTCCCAGTAAGGATTTCATAATGGCCACTTCCATGAAAAAGTGATTAAGGCAATTTAAGTTCACTAGCTATATTGTCTATTTCTTTAATATTGAAAGAAAAATGCATGGTGTAGGTGTCTATCTTTACAACAAGAGTCATGCCCCAGGCATTCCTTAGAGACTTTTTCTGGTATCTTGAGAAGACAGCACAGAAGGGTGTATCTGTGGCAGCAATTTGAAATTTGCACCCTCTGGCAGATCTCTTTCCATCCGCCCACACTGGAATCATCATTTCCCAAAGTAGACATGCCATCATACAAAGTATGATAAAGACACAGCAGCAAGACCAACAGCGGGGGTGGAGAGTGGGGGAAGACAAGGAGAGAAAGAATACCCACACAACATCCTCTGCCAGTCACCATAAGAAATGTTGTCTGGGAAATCCATTGCTCAAATGCCACAAATGTTCATTGCTTGGTATTAAGGTGTGGTCTGAACTATTTCTTATAAAAAGAACAGCAGCATAGTCTGCTCTCAGATAAGCTCATGCATATTCTTTGGCGGGAGGAAATTTGGGCTTAGATTCCTCTTGGTTTATATTGACAAAGGCCAAGCTTATAGAAGCAGGAAATTACATATGAGGAAATTATACTTCTGCTTTCACATCTTGCCAAAGACTGAAAAGTCAAACTTTGTCTAAGTTGCTGGAGCTCAGTTTATCATTCAGTGAAATGTCACCATTTCAACTTATTTCTACATCACAAAATGGACAAAGCTTGAGATGCCCAGATGGAGAAAGCTGCAGAACTGAGAAGTTATTTTCTGACATTCCATTGGCAGCTGTAAAAAGAAAAAGCGCTCTGGGTTTCCAAACTGAAAATTATCAACCATTCTAGCTTAATTTTAATTTACTCTCTTTTATCTATACTTTATGTATGGTCAGATGTTGCCTCAAGCATTCTATTTTCTCTCCAAGATCCAAAGGTGGTCATCTTCGTCTATGAGCTTATTTATGTGTCAAGAAATAAATCCTCCAGATTTGGTTATTCAACAAGTATTGAAGAGTAATACAGAGGTTTTATCTGCCAAATGATGTTTCCTCACAGGCAAATACCTGTGTTCATGGTACTTTCACCACAGTGCCATGGAACCAACAAAGTTTGCAAGTTGAGATACTGGTAGAAAGACCAGAGACTGTACTCTTTTAGATAATTCTAAACACACAAGGTTTACTGAGATTCTAGAACTAGTATGTAAAATAGACTAAAATTAGAAGAGTTTTGCTTTTATGAGAATCTGAAAAAAAAAAAAGTTTGAAATGACTTCCATGCTGAATTCTCATTATCTATTTCCACTTATTTAATTTAACATAATTTATTTTCATCACAGGTTTGAAAACAAAAACCTCTCTTAGGCCTGCTTATGTGCTTATTTATTACTGAGACATGCTTTATTAAGAATTTTTAGAATATTTTGCTTTGTTCTATCTAATCTCCTACTGAGATCAGTCAGTTATATACCACATCCTTAAAAAGATGCACACATATAATCCTAGTTTAAAATGTCTGATAACTCATTGCTGTGTGTGTACATGCTTATAACTTCAGGGAAAGAAATAATGATTTGTCATGGGCATAGAGGCCACATATCTTTACAAGAGGCTTCCAGTGACTGCAACTTGCAACTATTGCTGTAAATATAGCACACTAATTTAAGCAGTATGTGTGCTCCTCTGCTGACCCTTACTCTGAGATAGCCTATTAATACCTTTTCTGGAGTTTCCTACAGGCTCCTGCAATGCAGTGGGTAGACAGCAGGTGGGAAGGGGTTGGGCATGTGGGAATGCAGCCTGCTTCCCCAAAGCCCACAGCAGCCCAGCCCAGCACAGCCTGCCAGGACAAAGCCAAGTAGGAGCCACCAGGGCAGCACCAGGCAGCAGCACAGAGATGGGAAGTCCCCTTCCCACACTGCAGTTGCAGCTGCCCTCATTGCTTCTAGGAAGCAGGGCTTATTTCTGTAGGTGCATCAAGCATGATTTGGTACTAAATTTGTGACAGCACAGGAGCTAGGAAGCTATGAAATTAATATGTTGGCACAGGCTGAAAAGTTTACTTCCTTAACTTCCCTCTTCTATCCCAGAGAAAGGTGGTTGTACAGATCAAATCATAGCTGGATTTTGTGTGGTTATGGAGGGTCCTTGCTGAAGCTGAATAGCAGAGTTAAAATGTACCTCTATAAAGCCTTACAGCTGAAGTGCCTGACAAGACTGTATACCAGAATGCACACGGTTTAAGTTAAAGTTGTCTTTCTTGTTCTCCAAAATGAAGCTTTTGAAAATAATGAGAGAAGAGACAGTGAGACATTGTCATGTTCCCCGTTATTCTAGCCAAATTACCAAGCTTTTTACTTAAAAGTAATATTTTCACAATACCTTGAGTTAGTGTGTTACCATGCTAAAGAGTGGCTGGTAGCATTTCTTGTTCCAGCTCCCTCTCTGGCTCAGCATAGCTGTGAAGATAAAATCTCACTTTTCCAGGGAGCTGTACCCATTGTAGCATACTGGGAATGCCTGCCAGTCGCTCCCCTTGGCTAGAGGCATGTGTTACAAATGTCCATGTATGTGACTTACAGCGGGATGTGCAGAGGAGGAATGTATGGGAGGGGTACAGAGGTTCACTGAACCTCTCTGTTGGATTTTACTTTTGTTGGTATTGCCTTTTTTTTCAATGTTTTCATTAATAAGTGAGGGAGAAGAACAGCGACGTCCTGATCAGACATCTGGAGCCTTGCTTTATGCTCCCACCCAATAAACAGGGTATAAGCTTTAGATGACACAATCAATTATTTACACTAAGAATCAAACAAAAGACACCAGAGAGAGGGAAGGCAAAATTTTATATGAACAAATACTATAATTCATTTTCCTGTATTTAGGTCATCACTGTACCATTACTGAAAATTAGTAATGGTCAAGATGTCTTTCCTGAGGTCTCGAATACTTGTTTTAGGCAGATATGGAAACCAGCTGATGCAAACAATGACATTTTCCCCTTGACTACTTCTGTTTGCAAGAGTCAAAACTATAAATATATTTCAACTCAGTGGCTTGCACCAGAAATGCTGGAGGATTCATAGGCTCTGGATGGACTCCCAGCTGGTCAGCTCTGTGATCTTGTGAAAGGCACTTCACATCTGTTTTCTTCCCCCATTTCCTTTGCTTATCTAAGCACTGGTCTCACTGTATGTAATTGGGTGCCTCCCTTTTGCCCTCCAGTTGTTGAAACAGAACAAACTTCAGCTTCCTCTCCCCAGTCCCTTGCTTTCATTTTTATCTTTGTTTTCATCTCTAGGAAAATGTGCCTCCTGGATCCCCAAGGGTGTTTCTAACTGGAACACCCATGTGAAGGGTGTCAGCAGACATGCTGGTCAGTCTCCTAATGGCATGTAAACCCTGTACAAACTTAGGCAGCCCAGAATACAGCTCCACCTGGACACCAGTAACACTGCCAGCAGTGGGCCAGCTGGAGCGGTGCACCCCGTGGTTTGTGCAAAGGTTCAGGCATAAAGGGACTCCTTGTAAATCTGCTGCAGATCTCACATCCATCATTTCACTGCCTGCAAGTCCAGGGGGATGTACTATAACCTCAACACTCTGAAGCCACTGAGTTTCATCCTCTTATCCCTATCTACTCACGCCAGAGAACTTGAGTAAGATGAAAGCCCTTCAGAGGAACAAGACAGACTAAAGTTTCCATTAATGCCTTGTATCCTTGCAATAACAAGGAATCCATTAGAGAGCCTGTAGCAAATACCCATCAGTCCTCTCTCTTCAGCATTTCCCACAGGCTGCACATTTTCTTTCAAAAGCTGGATTGATGTGTCCCTGTTTCACAACTAAATTTAAACTAACGGTGAATTCACCATCTTCATGTGAAGCAAAACCAGGTTCTGATCTTTAGTTAGTTTCTTTGTTAAGAAATAACTTCTTATTTTGAGATTGAATTTGTTTAATTTCAGCTTCCAATCACTGCACAGTTTTCTTTTTACATAAGGAACAGCTTCTAGACACTGGCTGAAAGTTGAGGTTAGAAAAATACACATTTGTCAGTGAGGCTGAAATGCCCTTGCCTAATTATTTTCAGCTTCAAAACCTAACTGTGTACATACTGTGACCAAGTTACTTTTCATCCTTCTCTTCATCTAGCCAAGCAGGTTTGGTTTATTTACCCGTTTATTTTCTAATCTCTAATTTATGTCCATCTGTTATGGAATTCACTATATTATTTCCAGTGGACACTATATTTGAGTACTGATGCAATGCAGTAGCTACAACCCTAAGTATAATGACCTATTTAGACAAAATAATGTTGCATTATTGTAACAGCTTATATCTGGACAACCTCAAGTAAAATTATTAGCCTTAAAATGTTTAAAACGTATTCCCTATGCCTTATCACCTGTTTTCTTGTTCACTCCACAAGGGACAGGATTGAGTTTGGAGAAAGACTTTCAGTTCTTGAGCCTGGAAAATCTTCTACCAAGAATTCACCTTTTTTTTTTTTTTTTCTTAAAACTTATATTTTTAAGGTGATGGTGTTTTGGTTTTCTTTTGTTTGTTTTTGGGGGTTTTTTTTGGTTTGTTTTTTTTTGTTTGTTTGGTTTGGTTTTGGTTTTTGGTTTTGGTTGTTTTTTTGGTTTTTTTTGGTTTTTTGTGTGTGTAAGACTGGTTTTATGAAGAATCCTACTACTGAAGCAGGACATATTTTGACAATTTTATGGCAGTTGGTTTTAATGTGCCCAATGTAACTCTGATAAACTGCTGAAAATGCTTCCTTTATATGGTACAGTCTTACAAACAGCTCCAGGTTCTCTTTCTTCTTTTGTTTTGTAGTGGAGGATTAAGTCAATTTTACCTGATTCCTAGAAGTGGCATCAGCTACACAGTGAGTTTTTGTAACAGATTTCCATTTCTAAAACATTTGGCACTTTTTTATTTTCTATTTTATAGTAAAAATGTTGTAAACAAAGACTTTTGACAGTTAAAGTATCAATATTGGTATCCTCAATTCATTAGAAGTGAAAGTAAATGCAGACATTAAAAGAAAAGTGGAAATATAGTCCCAAATGTATTATAAATTCTATAAACTGAGCACGAGAGATTAGTTTGGCAAAGCTCAGTGAATATTTTCAGTGAACACTGCATTTACTACACCTTATTCTAATTAGTTAGTGCATGCAACAATTCTGCTAAAACAATATAGGAGAAACAATACCAGTAACTCTATAGGTGGCAAAAAATCCAGGTGGCCTCTGTTGCTTTAATTCCACACTTTTTTCTGAATCTCACATCATGGAATATTTGATTATGTGATTGAGTCCCTGAAAGATTTAAAAATATTTAGGTGTACTGGTTTAAAAGGAGAACCAGACCCAAATTCAGAGCTCCACCTACAGAACTGGGCTACTTTTCTTATTTCCTGAGTAATTTGCTGTTTATTAGCGGAATATTTATTCATGAACTAAAGGTTCTGCTCAGCACAGACTATACTGAGTGGAAATCAGGCTGAAGATTCTCTTTATGGTTAGATTTTTCTGTAAATTCTCTCTGTATTCTTGGTCCAGTGTAATTTCTCCTTCTAAACAAGCATCAGTCTTTTGGGTTGGATTCACTGCACCTATATTTTGTCATCTAAAAATTAGTCCCCTAGTCTGAGGTTTAAATTTTTTTGACACGTGATTGTTAAATGCTTAAAATTAATTTTCAGTGAGGTGAACACCTCAAAGCCACCAGCAGAATCTTTTCAAATCAAGGAGTAACGTCAAGGAGATCTTTTGTCTCCTCTCGGTCTCCATTACTGAGATGACTCTCTAAGAGTCAAGTTTGAACCCTACACACACTAAAAATTCCAGAGTTACAACTGGAAAAATCAAAATCTACTAAGAAATAACAAAAGAAAAAATCAATAGCAAGGAAGCAAACTTGTAATGCAAACACTTAACTGTGCTGCACAGCACAAAATGCAAGTTTCTGATGCCATATGAGTATGTCTTTGAACAGCCAATTCTCCAGCATGTACTCTCTCAACTGTTTGGGGTAGTGTTTGCTGTGTAAAATAAAGATGAATCATGTCAGTGAGTGAATTTATGTGTGTTGCTATTTAAGAGACAGGGCACTGCAAATGTGTTGCTACGTACAAAGTTGGTTCATCAAGTAGTTAAATCATTTTCTTCCCCTTATTTAGTGCCTCTTACACATGAGAGCTCTTGCTCCTTCACCTTATCCCCATACAGAACTTATTATGCACACATAGGCCCCTCATTCACTCCATATGCTCCATAGTGCTTTCCAAGAGAATTAAAATAATGTGGTTCCAACTATCATGCCAGTATAATTAACCCCTGGTCTTTTTACTGAATTTTGATACACTTGAAATATTACCTACATTTTAAAATCTCTGCACATTAAACAGGCCCTTTCTACAATCATTTTTCCTTTCAATTTCTCTAGTTCATTTCAAAATAATCACCAACTTATCAATATGCTCAATTTGCAGAGTTAATGGAATCTCCAAGGACACTTGAGAATCATCCCTTTCATTATTTTTCATCAAATAAATAAATCAAGGCGAGATATCAGAATGTCCTAGCACCTGCCCAGCGTGCCCATGCTGGGGAAGAGGGAGGGAATAAGCTTCTCCTAACACAGCTCTGCAGTTCAAGAGGCTCCTCACTGGGTTTCTGGACACCTCTGCTCATAAATCTCCTGAAACTGAATTTCCTGCTGCTGCTTGCAGTCTGCTCTTTTCTCTTCTAATGCACTTCCAGAGTGCCATGATACCTGTCTCCTCCCCAGGTGGATCAGGGGGTCATCCCCACCTTTAACTGCAAGGACTTTAGCAGTGCAAAAGGTCAGTGTTGATTTCTCTTATTTTTCTTAGCTTTTGCTTTCACTGTCACCTCATTCACTCCTGTACTCAGGTAAATTATTCATCAGCTGGAAGGCTAGTAAATGGTGCGTGCTGTTGGCACCTCTGCAAGTGGCAGCTTGATGCTACCACCAAGCAGTGATAAGAAAAACGATGGCTCTTTGAATTGCACTAAATAAAGCTCTGTTAAGTGCAGATTTGCTGTGTTAGGATCTCATTCTCTCTTACTGCTTTTTCAGAAAAGCTTCTATGCTGATAAAATTGCATGGTGTAACACAAGGATTCCCACATAGTGATTAGCAAAAATATAATAATAAATCAATTTTAAAAAAGAGAAATCAACATATTTCACTCGCGAAAATAAAACAGCGAAAAATAAGGAAAATCCAGTTTAATAACTCCACCCATTAATTAAAGCAATAAATATTTCATTTATTTAAGTGAACTACAATTATGAAAGTTTTCTTTGTTCCAGTTGAAACAGCATTTAAAAGCACCAATGAAAAAGAGAATTTTGACAAACTGACATGCAAGTAACACACTTCCTGCCCTCAATTTCTCCATTTAATTTGAAACATCATACAATGGGTGTATGTGACAAACAGTGAGAGGGACAAGGGAAAGAGGAAATACATTCAACTTATTCAATGAGTTATGGCTTGATCTTCCTCAGCCATTAAATAATTCTCACTGGAATAAATGGCATTGATTATTGACTTAGAATAACTACATAATTACAAAATATAGATAGAATAGAGAGCAAGCATTTTGTTATTGCTTTTCTAGGATTGGTTTTTGGATATCATCTCATTACATTTAGGTGCCATCCAGGAAAATAAAAGCTACCTTGTCCTTAGGGCTCTGGAAGAAGAATGAGGTTGCCCTTTTGGTCTGACGACACTCTTAAAGAAGGAGATAAAAGGTTTCCTTATATCATGCATTATTGTGTTTTGGAAGGCTAATTTGTTGGCTTTTCATAATAACACATTGAAAAAAAAAAATTGAATATAGAATAATTTCTAGGAAAAGTTTTTAGGTTTTTGGTTTTGGAGGTTTTACTAGTTTGTTTGCTTGCTTATTTACTTGTTTGTTTGCTTGTTTGTTTGCTTGTTTGCTTGTTTGTTTGCTTGTTTGTTAGCTTGTTTGTTTTTAAAGACAAAACTGCAAAACAAAATGCTTTGCTTTTGAAGGCTTTCATTTTTATAAGTTATCTTCTTTTCTCCTTTTGTGGTGTGCCATTTGTCTTCCACCATTTATTTTTGAAGTCAAACGGAAAAGAAGAAAAAGGAAAGGAAAAATAAATTAGAAAAGGACTTTTAGAAAGACAAAATTTGAAAGCCAAACATGTAAACAGAAGTGTCTTCACAGTAAGTAGATGGAAGATTTTTGTCTGTACCCTTTGTACCAGCTGTTGGTGCCTAGAAAGAGGAAGAGCTCTATGGAAGGTATTTCCCTACAGTTGGTAGGCCATGGTGGAGTAAATATCCACACTATGGATCAGAGGATCTTGTGCCTCAAAGAAAGCTGCAGCCCATGGAAAACCCACACAGGAGTAGGTCTTTCCTGAAGGACTACAGCCCACTAGGAACCTACACAGGAAAGGCAGGAATGGGAAGGATCTGCAGAGGGGAAGAGATTTGTCCAGACTGTAATCTCCTCCACGCACCCTGTGCCTCTGGGAAAGCGAGAGGGATCTGGATTTGAATCTGACAAAGTGAAGAGGAAAGGTGTTGGTTAATGCTTTCCCTTGTTTCTTACTACTATATTAACTGGCAATAAATTGTTTTTCCCTTCATTGAGCCTGTTTTACCCGTGATGGCAATTGCTAAGTGATACTTCTGTCTTTTTATTGACTGAGGGGTTTTCTCATCCTGTTTTCTCCTCTTGTCCTGTTGCAGAAGGGGAGTGACTGGGTCGTTGGATGGGTGTGTGGCCCTTGGCCGAGATTAACTCATACACCATTTTTAAAAGAAGTTTTCTTTACTGAGTTTATATGTCAGAACACTGTATGTGGAAGGCATGTGCCTGGTGCATCAGCATGGACACACATTTTTAAGCCTCTTTTTGTATCCAGTCTTTTGACTTGCTCTAAGACTTCCCAGATCTTGTCCATTTGGTATTTAGAGATAAATGCACAAAAGGGCATAGATATCTCAGGGCACAGTGCGGCCACAAGAGTCCCAGCCCCAGGTAAAATGCTGGTTTTTCTACAGTGTAAGGAAAGACTTAGCTATTGGTGAACAGGAGTCACTGCAGTGATGTGGTGAATGGGGACACACCTGACCTACATAACAAATCACACCAAGAGGGAGATGCCTTAAAATATCAAACACAGTGGGACTGACCCACCCAGACTTTAACCAAACAAACACTAATAACATCTGCACTGAGAAAGCAATTATGCTCTCCCCCAAAGGAGGGCAATAGGCATCTGTCAATGACAATTCACGGCACCTATTTCAATCATGTTTTATTCTCTCAATTAGCTGTTGAGAAAGCCCAGATGCTTAGATTTGATGCCTAGCATTTAGACTGCAAAAATAATTTCAGATTAATCCCAGCCCCACAGATTTTAGTATGCTTAAATATGCAATAGGCTGCTTAGGAAAGACAGAGAGTCTTGGATGATATGTCAAAAACCAGAAATATTGGCGTGGGGATGGGACCACTAAGTGTAAAGTACTCAGAAACTACTGACACAGATGATTGAAGAAAGTAAGGGAAGCATGCATTGGATTCTTCCCTAAGTGCTGATGGTCAGGACACAGTGTCTGTCGAATGTGTGGCTGACTGTCTTTCCACCTGTGCCAAGCCAAGAGACTTTCTTTCAAAGTGGTCTCTTGTCTCATAAACATCTCAGTTTCATTACCCATGACATAGTTTATTAAAGTCTGTGTCTGCTGGAAGCCCAGAGGTCACAAAATGCAGCTATATCCCCATGCAGAGCACTCCCTTTATATGTCTCCTTGCTCTTCTGATCAATCTTTAGGTGCAGTTCAAAATGTTGGCTTTTAATCTGTAATCATAAAGTTTGAATCCTGATTTTGTGTCCCTTTAGCACTGCAACTGAAAGCAAGGGCCCATTGCCAAAATAATGCAATGCAACTGGATACAGCGTTTAGCAAATGAGCTAATGGCCTAAAGTATAAGCTTGTTTTTGGAACGTGTCAGTGGTTCCTCTGAACAAGAAATCGCACTAAGTTCCTGCTATTTTGTAGTGTAAACAGGTTGTTAGAAACTTCAGGCCAAGTCCTTGGCTGGCAACATCAGCAAAGCATGGCTGAGCTCTTCTTTCAAGGCAGATGAGATCCTCTACTAATGTCTCTCAAATTTAATTTTTTTTTCTCCCTTGAAATTTCTGTCATGACTCCAATAGCAACACGTTCACTGAAACTTACAGTTCTCCAGCATCTGATACCAGCTGTCAGGCTGTGTTTCATCAGACTGAACTCTTTGTCCAAGTGCTACCAGCTGGCGTTGCTTCAACCATCTGGGATCGCAGTACTCTAACCTACGGACTAACGCAGCTCCAGCAGAGTCACGGCTCCCTCTCCTTTCCTGCCACAGAATTTACTAGCAAAGTGAAGCAAAGCAAAAGCCATTGCCCCTAATCAAAGCTCAAATCCTCCAAGTGCTCAAAATCTCCACAAGTCCACCTCTATCACAGGGAACTCAGTGCTTTGCAGCTTTCAGACGTTGGCTGCTAATTGTTGGCATAATTTTGATTCCCAGATTCTGTTGTTGGAAAACACACTATAATGTACTCTGAGGACAGTGCAACAAGACTTCCTCTATTTCCTGCCTCTCCATTTGTGGTTACTTGTGTAATTCAGTGTTATTTGTCACTTTCCAACCTGCACACTTATACCCTGCAAAATTTTACAAACTTTCTACTCCTTCCTCGCACTTTTCTTTCATATCCATTAATTGTATATCATGCCCCTTCAAAGTTTCTTTTTATGCAACCACTAATATTACTTTTGGACGCTCCAAAAGTGGAAACTTGAAAATCTGTATTTAAAATTATTATGGGGAAAAAAGCCTCCTTCCATTCAATATGTTTTGGACATCTGGATATATGATGAACCTTCCCCACCTCACCAAATTTTGATTCTTTATCTGATCTCATTAGTTAAATTCCTCCCAGTAATCTTATTACTGTTATTGAATGCCAGTAATATTATTGGCACTGTCAAAGAGCCTGGGAATTGCCATACTGGATCAAGGCAGTGATCCATCTCTCCTAGTACCCTATCTCCAAGAGTGGTCAGTACCAGCTGCTTCAGACAAAGAAACACTACAGCTGGCAGTTTGGAGATAATCTGCCTGCAAGCTAAGTTTCCCTTGTTTAGCATTATAGGCTGGCTTATGCCCCAAAGCCTGGAGATTTATATCCGTCCCAGAACACTTGCTTATGAAGTCAAGTATTGTCCTTGCCTTGTAAATTTACAGATTGGGATAAAAACGGAAAAAGTAGGAAAATACAAATGCTGAGGTCAATGAGGCTACAGCTCAGTTACCCCCTATGCTGCAAACTTCCCAAGGTTACACAGTGGACTGGTAACAGGGGTTGGAATAAAACTTTGGACCTGCTCACCCTGACCTGGTGTTAGATAATGATGCTACATCTTAAAGCATTTAAGATGTGTTAAATGTTAATTTTGTAGGACTGACTACATACTCCTTTTTCCCCCCTTTTTTCCTCTCAAGTACTCTGCAGAGGTCAATGTATTTGACTGTTTTCATCCAAAAATACTAAACTTCCAAAAAATGATAGATGGTAGTTTTGGTACTAAGAATCCAACCCGTATTACTGTGTTAACTTTGGGCTAGGACAGTATGGGAGACCAGACTTCCCAATAAAAATTGCTTTGGGTACATAGGGGAAACTTTAGATTTCCACAGAATTATCATAAGGCTTTAAATAATAGACCTATACATCTTGCACCACACAAGAAAAGATTTTTGTGGTTTTTTTCTTAAATACTCTAAGAAGCATTTTTAAGTTATAAGTTTTTGACTGAAAAGCAATCTATTAAAATAGTTAGCAAAATTACCTTTCTCCTGCTAGCACAATGAAATGTATTTGAGCTTCAGCAGATTAATTTGAAAACTAGTGATCTGATTGTCAAAACAATTTCCAGTGTCACTGGTGTCTGATCATGGGAAGAACAGGCCCTTATTCTTATTCACCGTGCATTGGAAGCAAATCCCTATTCAAAATGTCCCTCCAAACTACATTCCATTTATTTTTCAGAATCAAATGGTACTTCATCTGTGCTTCTGTTACATACATTTAATGGTTTATGCGTTGCTTTTCAGTAAATAACTCATTAAATAACCATTCATTTCCAATATGCAAAAGACCTCATCATTGCTATGTATATAAATAGAGGATTCATTTGTTGCATTAGTTGCCTTTCTCAGCCTTTTCTGCACCAGCATGTCCTGTAAATTATGGGAATGTTCAATTAAAAACATTTTCTAGCTTTCCTGAGGTGGAAGATGTAGAAATCAATTCAATAGCTAGCTGGCTGATTCAGCAAGAAATCACCCAGCCTCCAGGAGTCCCTTTATAAATGTTTTCCTCTCTAATAAAGTAACAAACCAGAGAAATGTGACGCACGGACTGGGAGATAGGGAGAGCTTATGCAAATCAGCTGCTCTGTTCCTGCAGGCTGCAACCCCTGATTTGATGCAATTTTTATTCTGTATCTACTGCTGCCTGGTTAATTTGTCATTAACATATACTATGTGCTCAGAACTATTCATATATTGCAGCAGGGCCTTTAAATTTTCTATGTTCCACAAGAGAAAGTGCATTAGATTTCATACAATTCTTTTCAGTTTACAGTTTCATTTCCATGAGGCTTCATTATCTACATTTCAGTCACCACTCTAAAAAATAGGCACTTTAAAATTTTAAGAAATGATATTAAAGATCCAAACAAATGAAGTCATGGACATAAGAATACAGAAAAATTAACTCCAGAAATAATTCTGCCAGTTGAAGAATACAGTGTATTATCTCTGTTTTCCTCTTTTCATCCTCCATATACATCATATCCAGAAAAAGGTTTCCTTTAAAACAATAAAAAAATATGCACTATTAAAATACTTAGACTGAAGGAGAATAAACATGGGACCATATTACTGAAATAATGACAATTTGAGAGTTTTAGTTAACACAGTCTTGTTTTCACAAATATATTTTACGAGTTAAAAGGAATTTTTTTTTTTTTTGAAACACTTGTATCCTTACTCAGTAAATTGAGCTCCTGGCATCAACCTTAGCCTGCTTTTCATTAAAGTCTCTTCTTATTTTATTTAATATAAAAATCCCACAACAGTTAAACATATTAGATAAAATTTAGTCAATTTTTGTGTGTTCCTTTTGATTTAGTGAAGCAGGGGTGTCTGTATTGCATCTGGCACTGCCATTAAAATTTAACAGAGCCTCAAATGAAAGAGAACCATTTTCTGGCTTTTGATTCATTTCTCATTTGCCTAAAAAGTTACAAGCCTTTGTAGAAGCTGTAAATCTGGCTAAAAGTGGGACTTGATTTTTTTCCCTTTTAGTCCATGCAGGAAAAAAAAAAAGCTGTGTCTCCTTTAACCTAAGTGTGTGCTTCAGCCATTGTGTTTCCTGGATTTGGAGCCATTTGGTACAGTGCTAATTTATTTTACTGACTGAGCACATGAATCCCCGCTTCAGAGGAGCACGGATGGTGCTTTGGCTCAGAGGGGAGCTTGCATAGCAAGTGGAAAAGGGGTATCACTCTGAATGATTAATTGTAGTCCTCAGAAGGGTCTAAGAATATGATCATTCTTTATAGAAAATTGGATTAAAATTTGACACTTCTACAATTTTTTTTTCTTTGTAGTGAAATTTTCATTTTTCATCTGTTGGCCAAATAATTCCATGTGCAGTCTTCCCTAAATTAATCTTGAATTAATTTTTAAATCCACTGTCCTCTAATATATAATTCAACATAAGAAAACCCAGAGCAGTCAATCTTTCATTAGACATGGGGTGAGAAAGGGTCAGCAGACACTCCTGCAGTACTAAAAATAAAGGCACCACATCTGGTATGGAATGATGTCTGGAATTGTAATGCATATGCATCCACTTACTCGTTCTGCTGAAAACACAAACTACGGAGTGGCTGCATGTTGAAACATGAACCAGTGTAATAGGAGCTTAAACCCTGGAACAGACTGTTTGTATATGTAGTTAGTTTATTAGCAAATGTGCAGGCCTGTAGAGTACAAGGACCATCGTTTCAAGCCGATCTGTCACACATTTAACAAGCTGTTTGTAATACAGTCCATTTCAGATATAAGAGAAAAATCTTTCCCATAGGTACAAGAAATAAACGATACTTTTAGCATATGGTGAGCTCTACTTTTGCAGGTATCCTACATCAGAAACTGCTGTAACATGTTGGCTTAACTTTTTGTTTGTTCCCAAAAATCCTCCTTTCCTTTGTTGAACACTTTACTACAAAGTATGTTATAGCGGATGATAAAAATGAGATTCTGTGCAACTTGTGTTCCTAATGTCAGGCACAGCCATGCTCACCGAGAATAAATCTAACCCTGGTGCAAACAGCTCACACTAAACCTACTTTATATACCACAGCAGGGCTGAATGGACAGGAATCAATAGCAGAGGGGCCTCCACTACCCAAGCACAGCTGTGCCTCTGTGCCTTTCCATCAAGGAGGAGCAAGATGCTGGGGTACCTCTCCAAAATGATACACACTGTCAGTAACCAGCAGGGAGATGGTGGGGAATAAACACCCTGCAGTGCCTGCACCATGCCTCAGCTTCTAGCTGGATTTGCAAATGCTGTGATTTTGCTTAGATGGAGCTGCCAATGCACCAGTGCTTCTTGATCTCATCTCCCTGCCGGCGGGTCCAGCCAGGCTCTGCCACAGCCCAGAGGCCATGAATGCCCATCCCACTGCCGTGCCTGATCTGCTTCCAAGAGACAAAGCACAGAGTCCCAGTGGAGAGGAAGAGGAGGGGAGGCTGCTTGCTCCATGGTGCTCAGCCTTGCTGGTGGCCAGCAGAGCCAGCCAGCGTGCAGGAGCAGCAGCCTCTGTCCTGCAGTGATGTGGGCACCCATGTATGCCTTCCTCCTGGTGGAGGACTCCATGAGCTGCCCCATGGAAGGACAGGGTGAGAAGGATGCTTCCCCCAGCAAAGTCTCCATCTGACTCCTGCCTTGTCCCCTTTGGGAAGAGGCGAGAACTGGGCTCCACACTGTCCCTACTCCAGCATTTTCCCAGCTGCTGTCAGGCTGGCTTCAATGCATTAACTTTATTTAAGCCTTTCTGTCTGCCGTAGACCAATGCTGAGCAAGGAGGGCTGTAGTTTGCAGACTCTACCCAAGCTGGGTTATAATTCGAAACAGATTCAGTAATTGCGCTGTGTTTCACCTCCAAGTCAGGAATTAAATCTCATGCAGGTCAGGTGTTAGTGGTTACGAGGCGATTTTCCAACCCTCGGAGGGAGTGTAGGGACCACAGATGCTGCACAACACCCTGGGGGCTTTGCTCCCCCAGGAGCAGAGAGAAACCCCTCATCCCAACTGGCAGGGCTCAAAGCTGTTTCCAGCACCAGCTGTACCCTGTTCTCTGACTCTCTCCCTAGTAAAATCACTGAAAGGATTTCATCTTGAACCACATATTCCACAGTAACTACTGGCCCTTGTCAACAGTCTTAGAGAAGTAGCCAAAGGCTGCTCAGCATGACTGTGTTAGTGGGAATATTTCCCTACATTTGAATGGGTATTGTCTCAGACCAGGAATGAACAAGCCTGTTCTGCTTCAAGTCCGTCCATCTGAGGACAGCGGGTCAGCTCTGGAAAGCTGCTGCTCCCAACACTGTGGAGCTGCTCCTCTTGTCCAGAGTCATTCTGTTTGTTGGCAGACGTCCTCCTCCAGGTCCAGCCATGCAAGGGAATGAGATTTCTTTTCCCCAGTATCTCCCAGTTACTCTTTAAACCTGCCAGAATTATTACCCCCATAGTTTTGCTGGCAGAGCAGTTGGTTTTAACTTTCCTTAATCTGTTTCAGACAAAATCAAAGGGGTTTAGCTCCCACAGCTTCCACGGATGAGCTGAGCAAGCCCAGGGTAAGCTCTATGAGTTTCGTGTCTAGATCAGAAGAGGATGTCTGTTCCAACTGCAAACTCCAAGAGGATGCAAGTTTTGCTCCTTTGCTACATTGATTCCAACTAAGTGAACCTAGGCAGGTACCCTGCTGAAAATTGACAAATGGGTGGAAATATTTAGAGAAACGTGTTTTCTTGCAATATCAACCCAGATCATGTGAACTGACCCACTAATCTGTTGCCATCCACATGTCACAGGAACTTGAAGGCTTCATACAGCTTTGATTACAAAAATGTGCATTTTCTCTCATCATGATGATTGAATGCAGAGGGAATGGGTTTGTCTTTAGGTTTGTTTATTTTTCTTTTTCAGGCATAATGGAGTTTTGAACAGTAAAATTGCTTTCTGCCCTTTCATAGCTCTTTGACTATTTGAGTGAAAAAAAGACATACCAGAGAGTGCGGCACTGCTAAAGGGGAGAGGTATAAACACAGTAAAAAGCAACTTTAATGAGCATGCTTTATTATTAAGGGGAAAATGTGTTTTCACTTAAACTACCCGAAAATCCACAATGAATCCATTCAAGTTAGTGGCGTTATTTACCATATGTTAAAGGTGAAGAACTTACTCTAGAAATGCCCTGCTAATTTAGTACTTTAAAATAAGTAAATAGCTACACTGTCCTGTGCCTCTCTAAATTTTTCAATATATCCTTCATTGTTTGAAGATGGCTGATTATGAAAATTATATTTTCCCTTAAAACTGAAATCACACAGTGAGTATGATACACTTGATGCACCCTCTGAGCAATTTTTGGTGTTGATGAATTTTTCTGCATAGTTTCTAATATTTCCTTTGGGTATACAAATCCAGCAAAATGAATTGAAGCAACCATGAAAGGAGAGCAACTGAGGCAGACATTATAAACAAGGCTGTTTCTTTAGGAGGGTTGCCAAGGCATTGGGAGGAGTCTGTATTCTTCAATTTGTTTATTTATATTAGTAAACATAATTTGACACTTTGGAATTTTTCTGTGCAAGTTGACAGCTATGACAATATGGGACTATCATTCATAATGGCCAAGCAAAACCAGCCATATGTTTCTGAGACCCAAATACAGAAAAGGGAAAAAGTACTAATGCTAGCAATTTAAAAGAACAGCTCATGAGAGGTCTTGATCTTGTGCTGAGAGCTCAGTAAACTTTGAGGGCCCATGAGAGAGGACGGGCAGAAGGTTGGAGCCATAACAAAAACTAAAGTTTTTCATGGTGTCATCAGAAGGTCTTTCCTTTTTTATATACACATAAGTAAACAGTGGCTTTTTTTTTTCTTGTTAATTGCAGAGCTGTTTGGGGATGATGAGGAGAAACACTCTGACAAGGCAATTCATCTTATCTGCCTGTATGTTTAACTTGCCCATGCCATCTTTCATTTCAGCTCTAAGTGTCAAGCAACCATTATGCAGAAGTAATAAAAAGGTCCTAGAAGGCATAACGCTGCCTTTTTCTGGTCTTGTTTTTAGGTTTTGGGTTTTTTTTTTTTGTTGTTCTTAAAATGCTTTACCTTACATAAATACCTGAAAGTTTTGGTTCTTAAAACAACCATGATTTCCGAGGCATTTACCAGTTTTGGCAAAGCTGGTATTTGTTTTGTGACTTTCTCCCAAACTGCCACAACAAAAACGAATTCCTTTAAATCACAGTCAAGTCAATCAGGGATCTGAGAGTGAGGGAAAATAAAGCAGCAGCCAAACAACACGTTGGTTCTTGCTTTTGCTAGTCTGACCAGACTAGCTTTTGCTAGTCTGACCAGAAGCAGACAGCAGGGGATAGGCTAAAGACTCTAGGTCTGGTTGAAACAATGATCATCTTGTTTTGCTTTGCCATGGCCCCATAACTGCACGGCAAATAAACAACAATGTGAGTACAGCCAATTCATATGCTGTCTAGTTTTGATTTATGAAAGCAATAACTGAGTGAACAAGGGGATTCAAACCCTTTGGTTGCTTTTTAATTTTAGTTCCTTTCCATTCTATTTTAAGCTTAATTTGAAATAGTTTTGAGGGGTAAAAGCAGCATGGGGACCCTCTTACATCTTCATAAGAAGTGCAATACATAGGTTTTAGTTTTTGCCTTGTGTGAGGACACGTTTTTTGCTTCTCCCTATTACTTGATTAAGAGATTTTCGACAACATTATGTTAATACTATAATTTGGATCTTTACCTTTTAGATATTCAGCTAAGGGACTGACTTTTCAAACTAAGAACCCATGGCTCCAATTAGAGCTTATAGGAGCTATCTGTTCTCAGTGCTTCTGTAAATCAGCCTTATGACAGATCTGTGAAGCTAATTGAACTCTAAAATTCAAAACTACTTTGCCATTTTACAAAGGAGCTTTGGTAAACCCTCAATCCCTCAAGGAACTGCTTATGCTATTTTACTCTTAATGAAAAGACTTACCAAAAAATAAAGTAAAAGTATGAATATTGTCCAGTCAAACTAGTATCTGTGAACATAGCTGATATGCGTTGAAAGAGCACAGACTAGATTTGTCATAGCCCTCAATTTTGTGTGTTCATTTAAATTACTGAAGATTTTAAATGCTATTGAAAGATAAAGCAGAGCATTCCTCATCCACCCTGTGCTGCTGTAAGCTTTACACAAGATGTAAAGCAGCAGAAAACCCGACTCCATATGTGTACATGCAATGCTCCAAATAATATGGAATGATGCTGATCCCAACAAGAATCAGGCTGCCCAAGAACTGAGTGGCAGAGGAGAGAGGCATAGCTGCCCCCTCCCTCCCCCCCACCCCCCGCGCCAAAAAAGATCTGTTGTCTGTACTTGGTACAAGGCTTTATTAACTCCCTGAGTAGCCACAAATTCCAGTTTTATGTCAGATTGAGATACTGGAGATCAGTGTCTGCTTCCTGCAGAGATGCCTGCAGTCAGCTGAGCAGCCTTACCTTCAGCTGTGGGCACAGCCACCAGTGGGGCTCAGCTCCCTCCCAGCCCAGCAGCTGTATCTGCATGGGGGCCAGATAACCCTGGCACTGGAATGCCCCCAGTACGAGGCGGGTCTCAACTCCTGCTGATTCAGGAGCCCTGACTCTTACAGAAGCAAAGTACAACCAACCAGCCTTGGTTTTCAGCTCTGAGGAGCCCCATGTAAGGCTTGCCTGTTTCCAAACACTAGAGAAACTGGCAGCAATTGTGGTGGGCTGGTGGTGTGCCCACCTTGTCAAAAAGACGTGCCTCCAAAACCGCATCTCTTCACAGCAGTGCATCCTGTCATGCTAGCTACAGAAGGCCACCTGCAGACAAGCCCCTTGCAAATAATTACTGGATAATTTCTTAAGCAAATATTGTAACAGTTCTTTAAGCATAAAATTATTTTCCTCAAATCACAGCTGTGGGATGGGTAAAAATACATGCGGATTTTAGTTACAAAGGGAAATATGCCAGAAGGACTGTACAACAGTAAGTGACCCTAAAATCAACAGAGTTAAATAAGGGTAGAATGGGCCAAATCATTGCACATCAATCCTCTTTCCATGGAGGCAATTGATACAATTGGTACCTCATTCTATATTGAAGGATGTAAACCAGCATTTTGTGGAGACCACTTTGAGGACCCCAAGCTCTTATGTAAAATGGAATATAAAGTTCAAACGCTGTATATACCTCTTTTAAGAACAAATACATTAAAGTATTAAAATATGTACGTACCCAGCAGTTTTTACTGATCACATGACATGTCAATGTAATCTCAAACATTCAAAAATTATTAATTGGGTCTCCAACATTTCTGAGACTTTAAATATTTTTTTCTCTTTCAGGTTTCATCACTTTGTAACATTCGATCCCCTCGAACATGGTTGTACTGTTTTTTCTTTTGGACTTTGGTAATAAAACATCTTTTTTCTCGTTAATGTTCAGTGTAGGAGCCTTATGTATATCTCAAGTGGAAGACCTACTTCCAAATATCACAAGACCTTGAATAAAGTAATGAAATTTGGCAATACTATTTTATGATCAAGATATAGAGGTATACTCATTTATGACTGTGAATAGTATAATACAATCAGTTTTGTGCATGATCACAGTAGTTAGATTTTCATGAGGCCCCAGCTGAGGACCCATCAAGTCAGGCTGCACAGATAATTCCTGGAAAGTCTCACTTAGGCAGTCTTATCACAGGCTCCTTCTTAATCTGTTTCAGGGGCTCAGTTCCTTGCTCAACATAGACCATTAATTTGCAATCTAGTCTATGATTGCCATTAAAGTCACTATCTATTAACAGTTATTACTTGTATCACCTCACCACAGTATCAGTTATTTTCTGTTCTCAGCTGAATGAAATATCACAAGACCCAAAATACCTTAGTGAGAATGAATGGAAATTGTTGTCACAATCAGTGGATTCAAGTTTCATGAATATAGGGCTTAGGCTAAGGCAGATCAAAAAAAGATCTAAAGAGTCATGGCACTCCAGTGATAAATAGCAACACCACTGGCAGCATCTGCAGCACTGGGTGAAAGCCTTGGTCTCGAGGCAAGGCCTCAGAAGAGTCAGACACTTCAAAACCAGATTGGCCAAGCACTAGAACAGTTTCTGCAGGGAAGTGGTCAGAGCACCAAGCCTGATAGAGTTCAAAAAGCATTTGGACAACATACTCAGGTATATGGTGTGGTTTTTGGGGTTGTTCTGTGCAGGGCTGGGAGCTGGATCTGATGATTGTGATGGGTCCCTTCCAACCTAGGACACCCATGCTATGATTCTTTGAATCTATCTCCATTCATCCTAAACCTACCCTGTTTTGACAGGTAGTACACACTACCAGTGGTGAGCTCAGGTTGTCCTCAGCATCTGGTTGCTCATTACAGGATGACAAAATATTAT
This sequence comes from Alethe castanea, assembly GCA_024734035.1. Classification (NCBI taxonomy): domain Eukaryota; kingdom Metazoa; phylum Chordata; class Aves; order Passeriformes; family Muscicapidae; genus Alethe; species Alethe castanea. The sequence goes on from JANRGV010000062.1 coordinate 94,520,446, forward strand.
GATGCAACATACTTAGGCATTGGTTCTTTGGGTGACATACATGTCTGGGAAGGTGACCGGAGCTGTCCTGCTGACAGCACTGACATTGGCAGTACGAGAATGCAGCTACACTGTCCCTGACACTTTTATTTTTCTATTTATTGCCAGTGCCATAGCACATGTGGCCTTGAAACCACAGTGGCCTCATGGAGAGTTCAGCCACATCCTCATCTACACCCCAGTGCCTGCCAGGAGCGTGTGTGGGGACTTCAGGGCCCCTTGCCACTGTCTGTAAGATCAGCTCAAAACTATATGAGAAATGCATTCAAGAGCAGTTGCTGTGTACATTGCTGCTAATGGGAGGAAGAGCAACAGCCTGTCCAATCCTTTTGGCTAAGCACCCACAAGGAGCACCCCAGGACCAATGCTGTCTGAGCAAAGCAGCCATCACTTAACCATCAAGGCTATGTTAACTTCCTAATTTTCTACCACATTCTCTTTTCGCACTCTTTAAAGTGCTATTATGTGTCTTGACCCTATCCATCAGAAATATTTTCATATTGGAGAAAATAAAAACCTACATCACTAAAAAAAGAGGAGGCTGACTTCTCCCACTTCCCATTCTTCCTTACTTGCACATTAGCTTTAGTTCTCGTATCTGAATATGGTAATCATTTGCCTATTTGGATGTTAATCACGAGAGAGGTTTCTTGTACTTCAGTGGACAAATGTAGGGAGCTAGAACTAATCTGGCAGTGCTCATTATCTATAACATTATATTAATAAAATCTAAGACAGATTTGAAAGCCGAATATCCTTTTTTAATTTGCAGTTACAGCTGCCACAGAACTAAAATTGTCAAGTTACAAATTCCAGGGCTTTATTTTTTGAAAGTGGGAATCTGTGTTTGGAATAAGCAAATCACATTGAAAGACTGTACTTTAAACTTTAAAGGTAATTTTCAATACTATTTACAGTGAGTCTATGGTTCAAAGTTAAATATAACTTTGAAATAATATATTTAGTCAGGATGAAAACATGCCTGTGTCTTACACCTCAGGTGCTCAGGTGCACCTTAGGATGCTCAGTTTCAGATGTTGAATAAAGCCATTGCTCTGAATGTGTCTACTTTATTGTCTGATATCTGTAGAAAGAGGTGGAAGTCCTGTAAGGCTTCTGGAAAAAAATTTAAATTAATAAAAATAATTTTATTAATTTGACTTTGCTTAAAATTTGGCAGATTAGAAATCGTCAATGAAGTGTAACAAGCTACATTCACTACATAAAAATAATACACACTAATTTAAAATGATTACTTTACTTGATGTTTAGGTTTAGGTGCCAGTTAGGGGCCTCCATCTTTGCAGTATAAAGAAAGGGACTATCTCCTTGGAATATCCTCTATGGTCTAAGATTATTCTTGTTATGGTTGGACCTGTGCTATAACCATTTCTGCAGGGGCTACAGGATGGAAGAACTAGCTGTTCCTTTGTTTGGTGACAGAAGAAGTAATGGAAAACTGTTTTCCAAAGAATAAATGCTGTCAGGAAGAGGCTATGCTATCCAAGTGGTCCAGCACTGGATGGACAAACAGTGGGACTGATTTGAGTCCATCTGTGTATCTGTGTAGCAGAATGAACAGAGGAAGTTGAGGAAGACCAGAGAACATCCAGGAGCTGCCTGGGATATGATGCTGAAGAGCAGCATTTGGGGCAAATGCTACATTGGTATTTGGGGTCAAACTTCCAGTTAGACAAGGTTTAGAAATTTGGTTACAGAAAATGCATTCTGCTGTTTGATTCTTGTGATGTCCAAGGGCAAAGAGTCATTCTTAACATTATATATAAATACAAAGAAGGCTTTTTAAACAAAATAAATTAGGGATTAATCAGCTCCATCAGTGGCTTCTGATCTTGACTGCTGCACCTAGATCAAAATGAAATATTGTTGTGAACAATAAATTACATTTTTTATTAAAAAGAAGAAATGCAAATGTTTCAAGATGACTCCATTGTTCAGATGTCTTAGTTTGCTATAGAGAAATCAATTTTTTTCTCCTTTTCTCTGAAAAATCTGTGCATTGTGACACCAGATAAACTCACAACTGGATGAATTCCTTCCCAGCATTCCTTTTCTTTTTTCTCTTCCCTTACAACTCAGAATATTCTGCAGTTCTGTGATTATCTTTGCTGCAAATCTTATTAATATCTCTTTTATATGTACAAGACCTATAACAAAAATGTAGAAAAAATACCAGAAAGAGAACTTTTTTTTCCCCCCACATTCACAATGATCTGTTATTATTGCCAGTCTGATCGCCAGGATTCTACTGCTAGTTCCTTGCTACTCATAGAGAAGCTGATCAGATTAGGTTAAGAAAGATACATTGACATGAGCCTGGTACATGGATATCATAATAGCAATAGAAATACACTTATAATGTGTTTTTCATTCAAATATCATTGGGGAAATAGATAAAACCTGGTTAGTTTGCTCTAACTATGAAGACCAAATTTCTATGTCATAGATTCAAGAGGTGCTTGCTAAATAAATAAAAAAACAAAACCAAACCAAAACAAACCAAAAAAAGGCCAAAAAACATAATGCAAGATTGCACCATATTCTGCACTGGTTCTTCTCCAGCCCTGGATCTCTGTCAGGGTCATGAACCTTCTGTGCAGTGTAAATAATTGATTTTTCACTATGGTTGTTGAATGAAAAAAAAAGAAGGGAAAAAAATGAAGAAAAAGAATCTGATCAAACCAATTGTTGTTTTCTTAACTCCCCCTTCTCCTAAAATTTAATTTAAAAGAAATGTTCCAGACTACCTAAAGCAGAAGGGATCAAGTTTGCTTCAGAAAAGCAAAATAAATAGTCTAAAATTATAAAACTAAACAGAAATTAGAGAGAAAAAGGCAGAGACTGCTTCCTTGTGTTAATTTCGGGATACAAAAGATTCATGTTAAACCTCTTCATTGGCTCCTAAAGGAAAAAAAATCCATGTCCCACTGCTGAGACTGTGCTCTGTTCCCTGGGCTGGTGTGGGCTGTGCAGGAGCAGGACATTGTCAGGCTCCTTCCCTGATGCTGCTTCACCCAGTGCAAGCTCACGGGTGTATGGACTGGCACCCGGGCAGCCCACGTGGGACTGACAGCCTTTCATGTCTTACAGGTAGTGCATCATGGTACTTTTAATTTGTATCAAAGATCCTTTCCAGTGTTTCGTAAGAAGCAGACAATTTCTAGGGGAGGCATTATTGCTGTAGCATGTGGTGGTTTAGAAGACGACCCAAGCTCTCACCTCCTCCTTCACTTCTCTGACTCAGACTCATAGGGGACGATCAATTTCTGGCTGGATTTGTTGTTTTTTAAAAATATTACACAGCTCTATTAGTATGCCAAAACCACACTTGTTTACCACATAGGCTAGTTCTTGCTTCATGCTCCACTGTGAGAGGTCTGGCTGCTGCAGACTGAAAGCCATGAGGTTAAGAAGCCTCAGTGGGAGAGTACTGTAACAGCAAAACTTTGACAGAGTCCTGCAGACAATTCTTAGTGTAGCTATTGAACCAACAGTTCAGCTTAGCAACACTGACTTTGGGGGGAAAACAAGACAATTTCCCCCCTTTTCTGTAGCCTCACTTAGTTTGGAAATGCACATAATAATGTTTATTCACTGAAAATGATTAAACTATATTAACTTCTTGTATAACTAATAAAACCATAGTATTTACCCAAGTGATTTATCTCACTATGAATGGACATTGGCTCACCTGTAAGCTTCATCTAAGAATTGTATTTAACAATACATACCTTCAAATTTGCTTTGCCAATATTGAGAAAAACTTAAGTGATGGATATGCCACTGAAACTTGACTAAATAGCATTGAATTTCATGCACTTGGATCCATTTGCATGCAGCCTGTATCTGATTCCTTAATACCTATAATGCATGGATGTTCAGAACATGTGGATGCAATCTACTATATTGTAAAAAGCATTTATGTACAAAGAGGAGAAACAACCTGATCACAATTCCAGGGAAAAGAAAGAAAGAAAAGGACTCAAGAATTAGTGACTACTGATGCTGTACTCAGATAACTGAACCATGTCTTGGTTCAATTTCTCAGCAGGAAATCAGAGATTTTCTAAATTACTCTGCAGCTGAAAAAAATTATATTCCTTTTTATAATACTAAAATTTTTCTTCCTCTCAAATATATTGTGCTCTTATTATTTGATATTTAAAATTAAAATAAAATGGAGAAGAAAAATAGGGTTAAAATGCATTTTCTTGGTATGAAGACAAATTATTATACACACTTTTTGTAAACAGAGTAAGATATGCCCAGGGCTCTCTGTATTTGTTATGCCTTAGCCTGGAGCCCTTAACTCTGCAGCCATTACACTGGCAAAGCTGCCCTCAACCATAACAGAAGTTTTACCTTTCCACATGTGTTCTTAGTGTGTGCACATGCAGTGTGAATGAGTCAAGATGCTTTGGGATTCAGCTCATAAGTAGTAAATTAGATTGAATTAAGAAGCTACCCAGAGAAAGAATTCAATGTAAGTGCATTTATTCACAATATGAAACAGCAGCTTTTCTTTTCAGTGCTGGGCTTATCTTCTATCTGCCGCTAGTTACATTAAGGCATGAACATTCATTCACATGAGATGTCTGACGCCATAAATCTCAAATTCTCTCCTTGCTTCCACTCTTGCCTCCATTGTGCTGGCTATGCTAATGAAAAGCAGGTTTTCAGTTTCATATGTACGTGCATATGTGCAAAAGAAGGAGGGGTTTTGTCATATAGGCACTTGTCCTGCTTGGCACAGAGATAGAAGTCCACTGAAGTAGAAAAAGTATAATATATGCAATAAATCTGGGGGAAAGCATGTAGATGCTTTTTCTGGCCTCATAACTGTATTTCTAAAAACATAGAAACCAATATATCATTGGAAATAAAGCAGTGCATTGTGTTATATTACACAGTGTTTACAGAGAAAAGCAAGCTTTTTAACCACCTGGCAAGTATTTTAGACAAAAAAAAAAATTAAAAAAAAGATATTTGGAAAAGCAAGGACAAGCATTAGAAAGAAAGGGGGAGGGGAAGCAGGAGACTTCTCATTTGCACATGTAGAAATGCAAATTTGATCCATCTTTTTCTTATCTAGTGGTAACAGACTTGGCTCGTAGAGCACAATAGCACCTACAGTTCTATGGCCAAAAATAATGAAGTATAAAAATAATTGATTTGATTATAGAAACACTTCTATAAAGCCAAGTGCTCATTAGCAGATGCCTGCCATCTACCCCAAACCAAGGATGTGAAAAGCCTGAAAGCAGGATGTAGCCCCCTGATTTTGGGACACAGTCACTCAGGGGCAGTAAGACTCCTTGTTAAATCTTTTTCTAATGCAGAGAAATGTGTGGACTCTGACAGTAGCAATTGATTTCCTGCTTTTCCACTTATGATCATATAGGTCCACAGTCTCCTTTAAAGCAAAGCTCATTCCTTTGGCTTGTGCCAGTTTACCTCTGTAATAGCTGGGACCCAAATATTGTTGACATAGCTGCAGAGATGGACCTGATAGATTAGTTTTCCCCAAATGTCTCTAAAAATCAAGCACGATATTGACAAAGCAGATCAAATTCCTCTGAATTATCTGAAGTGATTTTGTCTCCTCATTAGGAGAGTTTGCCTTGCATAAGGGTTTTAAGAATTAGACTATTGCAACCCAGGGCTGCTGAATTAGAAGCAATTGGACAAGATCTCTCTGGTACAGATTCATCTGTCAAAACATTTGTACTTCACAAAAAACGGTGGAGTTTTTATAAAACTGAAAAACAAAAAAAGTGTTTGCCTTTCCCATCTCATAAGCAAGTTTGCTGAGGAAAGAGAAGGTTGGAAGTGAGTATAAAATCAGAATCGGGGATAGCGATGACAGAGGAATATACACAGCTGTAGTTATTTACAAAAAAAAGAAAAAAACTGCTTTTGCAGGGATAGCTTTTCAGCTGGGTAGCAGTGCTGTGCAAGAAAAAAACGGTTTCACAGAGTCTACAAACCACTTGCAAGTAATTTGCTATCCCTCTACCCTTCCATATGAGCTGAAATCAGATACAAACTAATTACGGCAAAGGCGGGCGCAGCCGCTGCAGCAGCGAGAGCTGCCAGGTGCAGCCGCCGGCGCTGCCAGATGGGCACAGTGTGACTTCCTACCTCAAAGAGGGGCTGGGAGCCTGGCCGGGCTGGGGGAGGCAATTTGTAAAGAGCACAGCATATGCCACCTGATATTCAGAGGGGTATGGATGTGTTGCAGTTTACCTGTCGTTTCTGTGTGCCTTTTTACCACGCGGCCCAGTTACTCCATGCTGTGGGAATTCGGCAGCGGATCAGATGCCATGAAACTCTCATATGCTTCCACATAATTATCTTCCCAGGAGCCCTTTTTTATACCCATTCAAGGACACCACTCACCAGAAAACACAACCTGCAACTCTGCCTGTGGCCAGCCTGCTCCACGAAGAAAGTTGTGACCGTGACTTCAGTCCTTTGCCCACTGCAGCCTCTTCCTGCTCCTCTCTGGATCTCGCTCTGGAGGCCTTGCCAATACATTTTGCCCTCTTGCAGAACTGGGAATTCTTGCACTCACTCTGTACTCAATCATGATGAAAGATGCTTTTGGCTTTACAGCTACAGAAAACCCGAGACAGGTGTCAGCTCCCAGCTCTTTAAATGAGATCAAAACTCCACTTAATATCAGCAGAATTTCTCATTGGGGATTAGATCAGAGGTAAGCAAAAGGGCCCACTATGTAGTTAACAATTGGGCAGCAGGAGATCATTTTCATTTTCTAATTCTAGTTTTGCCTTGTAAAACTTGAACAAACCTCATAGCTTTTAATTTCATGCCTACATTTTTTTTTCCTTTGACATTTAGGACTAAAACGTATATACTGCTAAATCCATCATGTAAAAGGAGCTACTCCTGTTGCCTCATTCAAACACTCTTCAGCAAATCAAATCTCCTATACACTTGAGGTTGCCTGGGTTATTTCGGTACCATGCTCATTTCTGAATTTGTAGAACTGGACTGAAACCTTAGTGTAATGGAAAAGACTGCTGAAAACTTTGTTAAACAGACGATCACATTCCTGAGTTTGTTTTACTTAGTTAGCATTTTTGCCTGCTGTGAGGTGTTTTCCTTGGATGGTTACCTACAAATACAGCACTGACCTCAGTGTGCATGAAGCAGGCCAGCACAGGCAAACAGAGCCAATTGGACATGCTCTATAAATCATCACCCACATCCTTCCAGCAGCAAAAATAAAAAGGAAAGGAGGAGGGGGTAAAACAACTGGTGAGTGTTCCACATGAGGAAATGGAGGCTATTTGGTGTGACCAGCTGGAAATACTCAGAGTGCTAAGGAGAAAGGTACCAGCATGAGCTAGCTCTGTGCCGGATAAAGTACTAACATTATAAATAAATGCTATCATCTTACAGATGTCTTGTATGGGCAAAATAATAGGTCTAAAATGCTCTCTGCTATAAAAGGCACATATCTCAAATGGCAAGTGCAGAAATGTCATACTATGACTTATGAAATCAGACTTAAATCCAATATAAAAGGCTGTCTCTCAGCATAATTCACTCTAGTTCTTCAACTCTGAATGTGTCTGAAGTGATTTCTGCGGCTTTGCTGGGGCCAAATTCTAAACAAGCACCTAACTTACCACCTTCTTTCCCCAGTACCAGGAGAGGAAAACTCATCATGGGATGAAGCAGATGAAGGAGCCCTGCTGCCTTTCTACCAAAACTTCAGTCTGGATGAGCCACAGAGCAGGAACTCAGCATGCATCACTGCACTGGTCAGCTTACATTTAGGCACAGACATGTTTCATTATCTGATTTAGGTAAGATAGATTGTTTTCTCAGAAGAAAAAGCTTGATGAAAACAAAGATTTTTTTTTTTAAGATGTTTGGTTCTCTCAACCCCTTGCAACAGTGCATTTGACAATGGACTGAAATTTGACTTTACTGTGTACCTAGTGACTTTTCATTTAGCCAGTTACAGCATCAAACTTGTTCTGAGTCTAGTTCAGCCAAAACTTCAGCACTCTGCATAAATGAGTACCAATTAAGGACTGGGATACTAATCTCGGTCTTCTTCCTGTCTCATCTGTTACTTTGAGTCCCTTGAAAGTACTCAGCATGACCCTTTGTAGGAAAAGCTCCATCCTAAGGGACGTATCTCAACAAGAGGAATCACAGCGGAATATCCCAAGTGAAAGCATGCATCTAATTACTTTTAGAGATTTGGTCCAAGTCTTATTCTGCTCCTTAGCATGTCCTGCTGTATAGCTCCAGGAGTTCTTTGATCATTCTCTTAGCTTGCACTCCTTTTGCTCTGAAGAGAGGGTCTTGCTGTTTTCCACTTGGTGATAGAGCATATATAATTAAGGGGTGCAACAGTTAAGTCCTTTAGGCTGTATTTGCCTTAGCAAATACAACGCACCAGTAACTGTTGTGCAGCCCCAAGGCCAGCTGCCATGTCATCACTCACACTCATACTGTTGAATTGTCTTGTCTGCTCCTCACCACACTCTTCACCCAAAACAGGGAGACTGCATCCAAACTGCCATTGAAAGCAGCCCTTGGCTTCTGCTAAGCCCTGAACTGTGCCCAGGTGCTGGCTGGGAGTGCTAGAAGGCCATGGCCAAAACTATGTCAGAGATGATGCTGAAAGGTAAACTCTATGGATGACTGTGAGCCAGGGCAAGCACCCATACCCCAGATCATTTCAACTCACTCGTGTTAGCACGATCCTTGTGGATTTAGCTCTCACAAAGAGCCTCAATATGTCAGATTCAGTTTCCCTGACTTTAGGCTCTCCTAAGTTAACAGTACAATTATAGGCTGTCCATGCAGTCAGTGGAAGGACACTTCCAGGAGAGAATTCAGATCTCCTTATATTACACAACACACCCATGAGAGAAGCCCAGCTAAACAAAAAAATGTTTCATGTATTGATGGGAAGAGGCAGTAAAACATCAAAAGACAAAGAATCTCCCACATAAATACAGCATTTCTGCTTCAAAAAGATGATGGATACTAATGATCTTCTTGGGTTTTTTAGGGCTGAAATGCTATCTGTGGGTAAATGTTTCTGACTCTGTCCTGGGCAGATCCCCCCATCATAGTTGCCTGGTGGCTTTAATGTAGAGGAAAGATTACAGACTCATTCTCTTCATAAATCACTAGGTATAACATTCCAATGCGTTCACCTCATCAGCTAGTTCAAACTGAATATAAAACTATCCAAAGGATTTTGGTGCAGGTCATTTTCAAACTCCTCCTAGATACACATATGAGTTGACTGGGGTGAACTTATAAACACCGAAAATAATTCTCGTCCATCAGTAGAATGGCTAATATCCAGAAAGTCTCTCTTAGAGTCATTTGTGCTCATGTCTGGTTTACCAATGACCATCTTTGGTTTCACAAATCCATGACTGTTGTCAAATTGGAGTGATTTACAGAGTAAGAACCCTACACTATGCCTGCAGGGAGAGCTGCAAGTGCTTCCACCAGAAACCTCTAAATTGGTATTCTGCTAGGTTCAGCTCAACAAGAAATATGTTAGGCAGGAAACTCCCTTGGATAACAGTAATATAACTTATTCAATTATAGAAATTATGTCTTAAAACAAAATGTTTGGAAATTTTTGATTTCCATCTTTAAAGGAAATGAGATTGTTTTGCCTTTTTAGTTTTTTCTTCCAAGACAAGAAGTAAAAAGCAGAAAATAAAACCCAAAATCAATCCATGAGTAAAAGACATATTTGTTGCTTTATTTTTTTTCCCTTACACAAATTGTAAGCATAATTTTCTGCATAGTACTAGTTTAGGCATTTTCTCAGTAATACACTAAAAGCAGTTCCATGTATCACTTTGCTCTTGCAATTTCAAAACTAAAACCTTGCCTTGAAATCTGACACTTGCTATTTCAAAATCTAGCTTTTCTGCATTAAACTTTTGGTCTTCTTTTTATTGAATTGTCATTTGTATATTAATTGCACACCATGTTCGCATCAAATATTTTTACTCTGTATTCTGTTAATAATGGGAATTACTTTCATAATTCACAAAATTAAGACAGCAGTAGTTGGTTTCACTAACTTAGTTGATAATGAAAAGTTAAAACTTTACATTTATTGCCACTTTTACAGCAAAAGCCTGGTCAAGTGGAAATATAATTACATTTACATTTGTATATATATGTTTGTATACATATTTTATCAATATAGCTCATATATAAGTATGACTAGAATTGATGTGTGGTTTCAAAACTGATTAGGCACTAAGCAAAAATGACAAATTACTCAAATAAAGAGGAAACTAAGAAGTCATGCACAACTATTTTATGTAAAGCTTAAAAAGCGTGGAATAAGTCAGTGGGAAAGGCAACTGCAGCAAAGCACAGAAATGAGTTGAAAGACAGTTCTATGGACCTTTTTTCTCTCTTTTCTCCTTTCCCTCTTCAGTATGAGTCAGCAGTGCCCTGGCAGCCAGGAGGGCCAACCCTGTCCTGGGGTGCATCAGGCACAGAATCACAGCCAGGCAAGGGAGGGATTGTCCTGCTCTGCTCTGCTCTGGGGCAGCACCAGTTTGAATATTATGTGCAGTTTTGAGTGCCACAACACAAGAAGAATATAAAGCTGTTAGAGAGCATCTTAAAGAAAGCAATGAAGGTGGTGAAGTTCTGTAGGGAAACCATGTGAGGAGCAGAGTTCAATTAGTCTGTTCAGCCTGGAGGAGACTGAGGGGAGACCTCACTGCAGTTACAACTTCACTGAGAGGTGAAGAGGAGCAGCAGGCACTGATCTCTGCTCTGTGGTGACAGTGACAGGACTTGAGGGAATGGCCTGAAGTTGTGCCAGGGGAGGTTTAGGTTGGATATTAGAAAAAAGTTATTCACCCAGAGGGTGGTTGGGCACTGGAACAGGCTCCCTAGGAAAATGATCATAGCACCAAGCCTGACAGAGCTCAAGAAGCATTTGGAGAATTCTGTCAGGCACATGGTGTGGCTCTTGGGGATGGTGCTGTGCAGGGACTGGAGCTGGACTCGATGATCCTTGTGATGATCCAACTCAGCTTATTCTCTGATTCTGTGATTCTATGATCCTGTCGTCCTATGATTCTGTGATTCTATAAGTCTGTGATTTTCATAGAGGAGCAAAGGATTATGAAGCATAGTGCAAAAGCACTGATAGACTGAAAAAAAAGATAGACTGAAAAAAATATGTCTTTGAGGCCAGATAGCCTTTTCCTATTCCTTAAAACACCTTATATTCTTAATATGGACCTCATTTTCAAACTGAACTGCAGTCCAGCAAAACTAACTTTTACTAGGGAGATCATCTTTGTCCTACTGGCAGACACAATGATTTGCTCAGCTGAATCCTAGTCTTCAGTAAGGCAGCCCAGTCAGCAGCCTGACTCACACTTATCCTTTCCATCCCCACAGTGGGCTCCTTGCACAGATCACAGCCTGCATCTAAAACACTGTGGCGGATGGCAAAGTGCCTTGAAATGCTCATGGTGTGGGTGCTGTGCTGATTCCCTCAACTCCCACATTCTGCTGCTCATTTATATCTCTTTTCTGAGTTGGGATTTATCACCTTCTTCACAGATCCTCCCTGAGTTGTCCCTGCTTGTAGCACCTCCCTTCCCAACAGAGTTGATGTGGGGGACTTTGCCATTTTGGTGCATCATTCTATAAACTTGTTTATTGGATTCAGCACCATGCTGAGCTGAAGGTTTCTGGAATGCATGCACAGAGTATCTTCTTGCTCACAGGACTCTCCACACTTCCTGCTCCATAATCCGGTGGCAAATCTCCAAACTCTGTAGACAGGGTGGGTTTGCATTGCACAGAAGCACAGGTTCTCTTGCTTAAGCTGAGTTATTAGCTGTTGTTTAATACAATAACTTATGTTTACTTATTCATTCAGGGGTATTTAAATGAAACTCTATCACTAACTTCTGTTGCTATTTGACAAGCTAATGTGCTCTGCACATTACAGCTGTTGACCATGGGATCAGCAATTTCCATAGCAAGGGATGTGTCCCACACACACTGGATTCCCAGCTATGAGCAATGTAACTATGTTTGGCTAAATCACATAAAAGACTTGCAGTCTGAGTCACATTTTTAAAATAGCTGAAAGATTTTATCCTTACCACTGGAGAATTTTCACTTCTGTCCAGTTATGAATAATGATATTAAAATACACATTGGTGTAATCCTCAACACAGATAAGAAGATCTTGTCCATCACATGGCTGCCTCATTCTAGTCAATCTTCATTCCTCAGGAAATCTTAATATAGACAACACTGAAAATTGTTTAAAAATATCAAAGTGATTACTGACATCTTCCAAGAGATTGGAACAGCAACACAATGAAACAAAAATTGAAGGGGCCAGATTTTCAGCTGTGATAAGCTAAAGTATCTAATATCTGTGGTAAGTTAAAGTATCTAATATATACAGCGACTGAAAATTATATTTTAGGGGGCACTCTGAACAGACCTTTGTGTAAAGTAGTTTCCATCCCAAATAGCCTTTGAAATTCTCATTTAGAGAGCCCTATTCAGCCACAAAGTAGCAGATTATGTGTCCTGTTAGTCTGTGTCATGTAAGCCAAAATTTTACTATTATAAAGTTTATAACCATCAAAAAAAAAGACAGCAATAATGATTTTCTTTCATTGTGAAACTTTGACTAATTTTAGATGGCAGGATATTCTGAATTAAATTTCTTATTTCAGAAAGGGAGTGGTGGCACCTCAGCCCTTGCAGAAGCAAATAAAAGAATGTTAACCTCACAGCCAAACATCTACGCCTAGTGTCACTTAGCCGGTGGTCCTGAGGAAAGTAAAAATGAAAACTGCTATAGTAGTGTCAAGAAACTGTAAACACAATCTGAAGAATTAAATTAGCTGAATACAAAACAAAGAAAAATAAAATCCTGAAGTCCAATTCTTCATGACATTTACTAGTCTATCCTTCCTTTTCCTGCTGCCTGTCACTCTTTTTGTCTTAAAACATTTAATAGAAAAAAATTATGCAGATTAACATGAACAACAGTTCCTAAAATGAACTTGAAGTTTGGCATATATTTTCCAGATCTAAAGAAGAGTCTCTTTGTCACAAGGTTTCTCTGGTTTTCTGACTGGTCTAAAAATGATAATTACTTCTCCCTACAAACCCTGCTTCAGGTAGGCTTCTTTAATCCAGGGTTCAGTATTATTCCAATTGAAGTGAATAGAAACTTGCCATTGCCTTCATTATAGCAGGACCTAGCCATTACCTTGTAAAGACAGCTGTACCTACTGAACAAGATTATTGATCACTCAACAGCTTCATTTCTGACTTGGGAAGTAGAAAGTTGATAAAAAAATTTAGGCATTTAAAAGAGATTAGCCTAATTTTAAGACTAATGGTGACTCTAAGATCAAATGTTCAGCCCTAGAAAATAAACAGATGATCACAGAGAAGTGAAATGAACTAGAATATTATTTACATTTTGATGCAATTGCTCAGTGGAATTTTGGTGGATGAAATCATCCCATAAAAGGGGAAAGGGGAAGTTTTCCCTCCCTTCCTCCAGAAGAGAAGACAGGAATCAGGTCTTGCATTTTTATGTGACGCCAGTGTGTTCTTATACAGGGTCTAAGGACAAAGAAAGAATAAAAACCACTCCACTTCAAAAACTCTAAAATCAAGGCCAGGCTATCTGTAGCTCTCCAGAAAATCCAACAGGTCAGCAAAGTGCTTCTTAAAGCTTTATTTGTCTTCTGGGTCATGTAACTATGAGCTGTGGGATGAGATGCATGGGAGTTACCTATACACTAGCTGCCATATTTCTAAAGGACTTACGACTTTTTTTCATTTTGTGGCGAATGCTGCAGGAGGGGGGTGCCCAAATTGCCAAACCTGTCTCATTGCTCCTCACACCCACACAGGGAAACATTTTCAGTTTGCTATCTCAGCCTGGGTAACTGTGAAGTTACATCAGTGCTCAATCTATCAAAAGCATTATTTTGCTTGTTTTTGATGATGCAGTCCTGTTTGTTTATTAAATGATACCTGTTGGGGTTTTGGTCTGCTTGCTATGCTCTTTTGACAACTGCAGGTTGTTGGTGGTCCCCATGTCATATTTGCGTAGTCGACTACTTGACCTTGGTAAAGTATTTTGCACTGGTCTTCAGTGACTTTCATCCATGTTTCCTAGGCTGGCTCTCTAGTTTGCAGGGGTCAGCTTGATATGCTCAGTTTGATATGCATAGAGCTATTTCTGTTACAGCCACCTTGAAAAAGTGGTAAGCAGCCCCCTGGTGTACATCATCCCCATTACTAATGCTGGCACCAAACAATCCACCAGACATGGGACAGATCTTTAGTGACATCCTCCTCATCCTTTCAGTTTTATAGCAAGCAACTGATAACTACTGGTAAATGACCATTTTTAAAGAAATCATGGACCAAAATCAGAGTAGTTTTAGTCAAAAGTCAAAGGGGTCTAAGGCACTGTTCATAAAATCCTTAAACCAGTGTCTATAACAGGCCAAAAGAATCTCACCATCAAGATGCCAATTCCTTTCCATTAACTGTTCAGACATAGATATCCACTCTGTACATATCTAAAACCAGGTAAGTTAAACTTCAGCTGTTTGGTCCTTTTCAGTTTTCTGTAACCTCATCTGTGTTGTATAAAATGGTCTCAAGCAGCCCCATGATTTCATCAGGCTCAAAACAACCAGCTTATCTAGGTACCCTCTTACTTGTTTTTCTTTACTCTGGCTTGAATTCTTACCCTTTGAGTGCAAATGAAGATCATGTTATCTAACTGAAGTAAAACAGCATTAAATATTTTTGCCTCTTTGCAACAGTCATTCTTGTCCCCTTGAATAGTGGGCCCATTGTTTCCTTCCCACTTTTCACTTGCTGCTAATGCGCTTATGAAATGTTTTATTGTTACACATTTTATTGCTTGTTAGTTTAACTCTATTCCATGTCTGGCCTTTTTGATTTTCTGATCTTTTCTAATATTTCAAGGACTAACAATTGCTGCAGTAGTTGGTCATTGCAAAAAGGCTCTAGAGGCTGACCCAGTACACATCAGAAGGTAGGCTTGAAAAGCTCTGTAGGATATAAAGGTGACAGTTAGCTGCTGCACATTGACTGAAAAAATAATTATTTAGATAAAAGAACATAATTTACTGTAGCTGCAAATTGATGGCATGTCCCAGTCCCAGGTGCTGAGAACCTTGGCTCCCATGGAGCACTATGGAGAACTACACAAAGAGAACTACTTCCACTGCTTGCAGTGAGATTGCCATTTGGCAATGAAGACTTCCTTGCAAGAAATTAAATTAAAAAAAAAAAAAAAAAAAAAAGAAAATAAAAAAGAAAAAAAATCAGCTGCTGATATAAGCATTTTTTTGAAGTCTGGAACAAGCTGAAGTTTAAGCTGCAGTACATCATAAGTAGCTGACACCACTGGTACCTGTCTCTGAGGGTTGAAAAGTCTTTAGGAAAGACTGTTGCTTTGGCAGGTAGAGACAAAAACCTACCTGCAATGGATTGCTGAGAATTATAAAGGCAGCTATCTAGATAATGATTCTCAAACTAGTAACGGGCAAATAATGACCTAATACATCTTCTGCTTATAAAAAGGCCTATAAAAGTTTCTGTATTCATAGAAATCTTAATTATAATCAACAAAGAACAAAACATCTGTTGCTTCAGTTTGACATTTATCTACAACAATTGTCAAGGTTCTCTCTTGGATAATGTAACAGTGCTCATACTTAATAACTGCAATTACTCTAAATCTGTCATAAAACTGTAGAGTTTAACTAGACTATGAGAGAACATGTTATAACATTTAAAATATCTATTTCATGATAAATTTTAATGATGAGATTCTCATAATGTCTGCTGTGTTTGCAATCACACTAAGGTCAGTATTGCATTTGAATTATACACCTGAAAACACAGATATACTGGCAGCAGCCACAGGAACTTTGGTTCAGACCAAATCATAAGGACACTAAGTTCTAGAAGTAAAAACAATAAAGAGAAAGCAACAGACAAGCAAAGGGAACAATTAACAGTACTCATCATCTTTTTGTAAATAGTAGGTTACAAATGCTCTTCTTTTGGACAGTATTCAATGACCTTTTCAAGTCACAGATCCCATCTTCCTCCAGAGATTTTCCTAAATTTACAATTCAGTCACTTCTCTTTTTACAAATGTAGAACAGGAAACGTGCATTTGTTTCTATTCACGTATTTCCATTAAACGAAGAAGTTTTCTAAAATAAGAAATTGTCTTCCTTTGAGAACTCCCTGAATGAATTGTTAAATGCCAGAAAATAATGTTCCAGCTCTGGGACTATTTGTCAATGCAGACCAGTCACAATGACAATAATGGTTGTTTTTCTTTTTACAGGAAACTAGCCAAAACCAAAAGATATGAAACATTGATTTCAAACTGGACACATATCAAAAAAGCACCACAAAGAATCCTTCCATCACAAAATATAAGCCTAGACTTGAACTGGCATGGCTATAGAAGGCAACTTGCCTTTTTCAGAAGAAACCCATGTTGTTCATGGTTCTTGGGCAGAATCATATACAAAGATCTTGAGCTTCTCACACTAGCTAGTCCATTCTCTGTTAAATAAATGGTTCAGTCAGTGTGACAAATAAGCAGTTTCATTAATGTTTACCTCTCTTGAATGCAAATATAATAAAAATTAATCAAGCAAAAGTTCAATATTTAATTGACTTTTCCTGGTTTTTTGGTAGCCTTCCTTTTGTTCAGCATGTGCTTACCATTCTCCTGAGCAGTGCCTTTGGTGGGAGCAGTTACCTTTTACCGGTATTTGCAACATAACTTGGCTTTCTAACACTGAAAAATAGACCACTAAGGAAGCTACCGCGTCTGATCATCAGCTACTTGGTGCCTACCGCATGTATCCCTGATATGTGTTGAGGAGGTGGGTGCACAGCAATTCAGAGGCCTGACAAGAGATGTGAGAGCAAATCCCAGCCCTGAAGTGTTTCAAAGAAATGTTTCAACAGTTGTGGCTGAAGGAATTCAGAGATTGCTGGCAAGGTGAGTGCTAGAGTGAGCACTCGTAGGTATTCCAGGTGTTATATTTTTGCATTGAAAATACACAGAGAAGAGCTGCACAGGTGGGGGACTGTAGCTGTAGTCCTAGTAATAGGGTAAGTTCAGAAATGCTCTTCCTGGGAACCGGCCTGGCTGTAAAAAGGTCACATGTGAATGCTACCTCTTGCAGGAAAAGCACAGGGTATTTTTCCTCGTACATATTCCCGGGAGACACTCAGGGTGTGCAGGTGTTGGGGGCTGGGTTTCTTTCTTTTTACTTATAGAATTTTTTTTCATAAGTTGATAGGAAACCAACTACTGGGTACGTATGTGTACTTACTTAAGCAAAATACAAGTGGCTAGGGATGGGAGAGAAATGTAGCATCTGGCTACATCTCTTTTTCTCCGGGAGTTTTTCTCCAAGGGACAGAGACATCAGGAGACTGGGGGGCAGTGAAAGGATGGGACTGGGGGCAGCTGCTCTCTCTCCCACTCTGGCGTAGGAGGATGATGGTGGGGCTGCAGTCTGGGGAGAGGAGTTCGCTGCCACCGCTGTGACCCAGCTGGGAGCTGCCTTTGTTCTGCTGCTGGGCCCTGCACCCCTGCCCTGCAGGGTCCTCCCACGGCTCCAGCTACCACCGCGGACTTTCTGACACATCGCATCCAGGGCCCCGGGATTTCAGCTCATTCCTGCTGTCCCAGCTTGGTGCTCCTCCAAATCCTGCAGGGCCACCAGGACTGGCTGCCCCAGGGGTTTGTGAGGCAAAGCCTCTCCTCCATCCCTCCCCATCCGGGCACTGGGATTGACACAGCCCCTGTGTTTTTAGAACCAAAGCCTCTCCTCCATCCCTTCCTGTCTGGGCACTGGGATTGACACTGCCCCAGGGTTTTTAGAACCAAAGCCTCTCCTCCATCCCTTCCCGTCCGGGCACTGGGATCAGCTGCCCCTGTGTTTTTAGAACCAAAGCCTCTCTCCCATCCCTTCCCGTCCGGGCCCAGTCACCATTTCCGTGCGCTCCCCGCGCCACAGCGCCCCCTGCAGGCTCGGAGGAATCCCCGCGCCCGCCCTGCCCACCGGGAGCCCGCAGCGCCCCTGCTGGCCGTGCCCGGAACTGCACCCAGGGGAAATGCCCGCGGCTGGGAAAGGTCCCTGGGTTCCTGCTCTGGTTGGTGTTAATGCTGCAGTGCTTCTTTGTTTGCTTTATTATACACACTAGTAAAGAACTGTTATTCCTATTCTCTTATCGTTGCCTGAGAGCCCCTAAATTTCAAATTGTAATGATTTGGAAGGAAGCGGTTTACATTTTCCATTCCAAGGGAACTCCTGCCTCCCCTAGCAGACACCTGTCTTTTCAAACCAAGACAGCAAGGTTCATATCCATGTGTTGTGACCCTGCAGACTCTCACTCACAGTCTCCACCTCTCTGAGAAAACGAAGGCATGCAAAGCCTTTCCCTAGCCAGCACAGCCTGGCCACATGCACCCCTACAGCCCTCCAAATCAGGCTGCCCGTACACAGACCTTCCTACATAAGCAGGTTCTGCTGCCACAAGCAGAAGGTCTGCCAGACATCCTGCTATTAATCCAGCAGTACAGTCTGCTGCTTCCCAGGGCCAGCACCTGAGCACCAGTGCCAGCACAGACATTGCTACACTGTCCAATACCGAGTTCACAATGAAGCCAACAGGGAAGGGTGATTAACATCTTTTAATATGAGTCCCCCTTCTCATCTACTATTTAAATGATGTCAAAAGTGAATGAGTAAGATTTGAAGCCTTCTTTTTACTGTTTCCTATGAATAATCATACATGGTAGAGCTAAATTCTCATTAAATACCAAAAATTACTTTCGGTGACCACAGAATACATAAATCAGATCATGGTGAATCACGATGAAATGACATCAGAGCTCATGCACCTGACAAGCTGATGCCTAATAGAGACATGCTGTCTCCAGTTTATAGAGAAATGGCCAAGGTTATATCACTAATAGCAACATAAAGGGAAGTGATCACAGGGCAAGAAAATGGAGGCGAGGGGGGAACCAACCAGAAAAAGGAAATGTAATATCCTGTAAAAACCAAAACAAAGTAAAACACCTTTCCAAGGAAAAGAAAGCACAAAGGGAAAGAGAATAAACAAAAATAAATGAAGATACTATGGATTAAAAGAAAATTATCAGGAAGGAGAAAACAAATGAGACTACAGCTTGGGGAAAGGAAAAATATCATAAAAGAGTCTGCATTTAAACTCATGGAGTTGGTTTTACTTGCACGTTTAATAGCTAAATATACACAGTATTTCTCTGAAAATCTTTCATGAGTCCGTGTAGAATGAGAACAGAGTGCAAGATGGTAATTTCAAATAATGGTTGTTGATGTCATTGGAGAAAAGTCTTATTCTTCTGCAGAAAATTCAGCCACTGGGCTTTTGTAGTTAACATAGAAATACTTTCCAATAGATTTTTTTTTTCATAGTGAGTTATAAAATCTACAAGAAGAAAAATAAAAACGAATGCAAGACTTATGCAAGATGTGTGTTGCTCTAAAACTGCTGTTGTGTTTTTAATTTTCTTCAATTGATTTGCACTTACTTGTTCATTTTCCCATATATATGATCTTTCAAAAATTTATATCATCCATGGGCTAACTGAGAACAGAGTCACTGTTATCAGTAGAGAAAACAGATTGTCTGAAAACAAGACTTTTACAAACAGAGGAAATATCATTGCAAAATATATGACCCAAAAGGGCTTACAACTGTCTTACAAAGGAATTGTTTGGTGGCCTAAATCAGGGATAGCTGAATCCATTTTGTGACAGAATTGAGAGATGATCTTTATGAAGTGAAGGCTGACAGAGGACCATGTGTTTTAACAAACAGTCCAACTTCTGGACCATGGGAGGTACACATTTGAAGAATTTATAGAGGAAAAACCTCAAGAAGGGTGATAGAAGGTTTCAGCTCCTGCTGTTGTTTTTGTGAACATTTGAACAGTGTCAAGGGCACAGTTCCCAACACACTGGCACCTGCCATATGTTGGCACCCACTACATGTGCAAAGATAGTCACCTCTGGCATGAAACATCTTGGGACAATGTGAAGTGTTATAATATCAGCTCTTGAGTAGAGGATTTTTGTGTTACCATCTGCATTCAAAATGCAGAAATGCTTCAGATTGACAAAGAGGATGAAATAGTAATGGCACGTATGGACCAGAAATAACATGGGGCTCCACAGCTGATACCATCACAGTCCAGCACAAACAGAACAAATGGCCCAAAGCCCAGAAAAATGGGCAAACATCCACCAGCCCACCTGAGCCCAAGTCAATACCTCCCCACGCAGCTCAGCAGTTTGACTCAGCACACCCTCAGTCCAAACTCACCCTTCCTTTTCCTGCTTCCTTGTTGTGATGTTCCTGCAACATCTGGATCTGTTCTTAGTTAAGGACAGGAAAAGAATGAAGTTGCTGTTATTAGCCTTACATATCAGTGCCACAGAGGAGCACAAAGAGTTTGCCTGCATTTTTGCATACTCAGTCTGCATTTTCATGTCTCTTCCAGTTCCTGCAGAACCCCCAGCTGTAAATAGGTCCACAATAAAAGGAACTTTTGCATCAGCCACAGCACTTTCAAACTTATAAAACTTCTCAGATTTTCCATTTCCATATAAGATACAATAATTCTTGCTAAACTTTGTAATTAAAATAACTGTACTCTGTATATATATTTCCCTGCATTACGTAATAGCAAGAGAGATCTGGTATCTAACACAGGGCTGAG
>JANRGV010000062.1:94546602-94575980 GCA_024734035.1 Alethe castanea
ATCCAGCCAGTTTTATCCAGCAAAGGGTGCACCTGTGCAAGCCATGGGCTGCCAGCCTCTCCAGGAGAATGCTGTGGGAGATGGTGTCAAACACTTTCTTGAAATCTCAACAGGCAACAGCCACAGCCTTTCCCTCACCAGAAAAGTGTGTCACTTTGTTATAGGAGGAGATCTTGTTAGTCAAGCAGGACCTGCCTTTTGTAAACATATGTTGGCTTGCCCTGATCCCTGCATGGCTGTATGGTGGTACTCAGAAAGGTCTGCTCCAGGACCTTCCTGGTACTGAGATCAGGCTGATGGGCTGGTAATTCCCCCATCATCCTTCCAACCCTTCCTGTAGATGAGCACTGTATTTGTTAATTTCCAATCAAGTGGGACTTCTTCTGTTAACCAGGACTGCTGGTGATTGAGTAAAAATGGCTTGGTGAGCTCTTTTCCCAGTTCCCTCATTACTCGTGGGTACATCCCATCTGGAAAAAAAATTACTAAATTTATTTAATTTAATAAAGAGCAAAGGCCACTTTGGCAGTCTTGTGGAATCCTATAGTATTGGTTTAGGTAGCAGGGACTTGTGAACCTAATAATATTAGAGGCTTCAAGCCTTAACTCTTCACTGGACCTGGACACACAGCTTCTCTGTAAAGGCTTTGTGCTGTTCACAGCCTCTGCAACACAACGTAACTGTAATTCCCCACTGCTGAGACAGTGACAACACACAATGGTGGAAGACAGAGGGACACTTTTTTCTCAAACACCTGTAACTTCAGAAAAGCTTTAAACAGCTTATAGGTAATAAAATATGAAACTCTGAAAAACTTATAAGTTAATCTAAAAATAAGAAACAAGAGAAAAGAGTAAATGATAGCTGATTTGCAACAGCTAGGGCTAAATAATACTGATGTCAAATCCAGTTTGAGGGACTTACTGTGTTTGTTTGCATTATATATTTCACATCTGCTAATCACATCCTCATGATTGCAGAGGTGAAATTTCTCATAATTAGTGGAAAATATAACAGCTTTGTATAAAACAAGCTTAAAATGAAACGTGTTTTGACACTTCCACACAGGTGATAATCCTGATAACTTTATATGGACACAATCCAAGACTGACTATGAAACAAAAAACAACCAAAAAAGAAAAAATCAAAAGAAAGAAGGAGCAAACAACAACAAAAAACCACCTACAAAACTGTTAGAATTTTCTTTTCCCTGGTATTTAGATGATTTTTTATGGCTTTACATGAGAAGTGATTTTATAGCCTTCTACCAGCTGATTGTCCATGCACATTTAAGTATTGGCAAATGTTGAACATATGTAGGTCAAAGGCAGTCTTTTCAATCATATTTCATTTTTATGTGTAATGGCTGTATATTAAAGTAGCAGAACAGAAGCATAAGCCCATAGGAACAAGACTGTTCTTGGCCCTGCAGGAGAACCCTGTGTCCCTCAAACTCACAGGAGATTGCTGTACCCTGTACAAACTGTGAGAAACTAGATTTGGGAGAGGTTTTTATTAGGCAGATGTGCACAGAGGTGCGGGGTCTATACTTCTATTCTTATGTGCATCCAGTCCTGACTCTTGCAGGCCCTCAGTTTCCTGTTTGCAAATGAGAAATATTGCAATCATTCCAGCATGTATAAACATAATTTGAATTTATTAATTAATATAAACTTTGAGGAAGCACTGTAATGGGTGTGTAACTACTCATGAAGATAGCCCTGTGAATTAGATATATTCAATACCTTACAGGAATCATTAATTGCTTTCCAAGATCAGGGTATTGATGTCCATTTCTTTCCCTACTTTTACCATGCACATATAAACTGCCAGCCTTCCTTTTCCCTTTGGGTTTTTCAGATCCATCTAGGAGCAGTGCTCATGCATCTGGCTAAAAGTGCAAAATTATTTCTTCTGGAAGACCGTGTCCCAGTGTGGGGAGGACGTGCCTTTTCATGGGCAGGAGAGAGTACTACAATCCCCTTTGTACAGCAGAGATCCTGGAACAGTGACTTACAACAGTCCTGCCCTGAGGGGCACTGATGCAGAACTCACTCAACATGACTAAGGTGCTATATGTCTTACTCCATAACTCCAGGCACTTTGCCTCAGCCAAGTTAATGTCTCCTAGGGAAACGGAATTTGAAATGGTTCTCTAACAATGTG
Organism: Alethe castanea; assembly: GCA_024734035.1. Taxonomy (NCBI): domain Eukaryota; kingdom Metazoa; phylum Chordata; class Aves; order Passeriformes; family Muscicapidae; genus Alethe; species Alethe castanea. The sequence continues at coordinate 94,548,770 of JANRGV010000062.1, forward strand.
AAGTTAGAGTCAATCAACAATTTATGTACACCACTTTTTTCCTTAGAAGTGGTCTTCCAAAAGAATATTTCCACTAAAGTTTCCACAATTCTTTTCTGCAACCTTTGCTTTCAAAATATTTTTTAATGGGTTTACCATAAAAAATGTTCAGGACAACCAACAAATTTTGCCTAAAACTTCCAACTTAAAAAAAATCACAAAGCAAAATACACACACTCCACTTTCCCTTCAACATGTAAGACCAGTAGGAAACCCTGTGCTTTAAAATACCCACCCTTTAAGATATGCAATTATTTTCACCTGGTAGATAAATGTATTTGGCCTTTTTGCTATAAGGCTGTTTCTGCTTTCCATTAACCAAAATAACTCTAATTATATTTTCCTGCTTTTCACAGTAACTGAACTCTATGAATAGGTGTATGAAAATAGACAGCTATAACAGACAAATATAAAGTCACACTCAAAACCTTATTCACTTCACTAATTGCAGATGATTATTATAAAAATGTGTTAGTGCTTACTATGACCTGCAAAGGGGAAAACAGTGCATCAATCAAGATTGCAATTATGTTCTGAATGCCATTAATAACCAGAATAAGATGAGCATTCAGCAGATAATTAAGTTAAAACATACAGGTTTGTTGTGTTGTTTTTAACAGTCCCCACATCAATTTTCCACCTGTAGTTCATCACCCTTGTGTGAGCTTTCCCCAAGCATTTCTCCAACAATGCAATGCCACTCCAGAGAATTTTGAAGCCAGTAAAGAGAACAGGTTTTCCAGGCACCTCCACAAAGGAAAGAAGGTGGTAGCGATTTGTTTGTTTGATCATCTTCTCCCTAAATAAGCCAGACAAAAAGTAACAACCTGTGAAGAGACTCTTGCCCTCTGCAACAGAGAGCAGGCAGTTATGCAAAATGGCCAGCAATGAGCTAGAAAATGCCCAGAAGCATCACCCTCTTAATAATCCTTGTGAGGGCTCTAAAGCTAAATTTAAACCTGTCCTCATCAGTGATGCTCTGCACTGAGTGGTGTTTTGCCACACTCAGCAAAACTGTGCTTGCACCAACATAATGGGCTCTTCTGCAGGGGAGCACTGAATTAACTGACCTCTGTGGAGCTCTACTTTCCTGATAAATGTGATCCTTTTCACAACATTGATTTTGAGTTGGAAGAGGTTTAAATTATCATAAACATTTCCCCTTTCATACTTTCTTTAGGTTACTATTGAGAAACTGTATTCAACCCTGTTCTTGTGAAGTTGAGGATAGATTTTCCCACCTAACATCTCATTTTTATTTCCTTTAACCACTCTCAGCTGTTCATAACCTTCCTTTGCTTAAAAAAATTATGGAAGAGGAAAAAAAACAAACAAAGGGACGACAAAACAAAGCACTGCAAATTGGCCCATCTACCTTTCCAAAAGTTAACAGAATTCTGAAAAGTTATTTTCAATTAATTTTTTGTTTTGTTCTTCCCCTTATACCCAGCTGCAAGAAAGGAAGAAAACGTAGAATAGATATTCAATTTTGTGTTCTTCAAAGATAAAACAAAAAAAAAAGGGAAAAAAGCCCCAAACCAGTTTGAGCCTTTCTCAAAAAATGGCAGGCATGTTTGATAATAGACTAAATACCAAAAAAAAACCAAACGAAAACATTTTCTGAAAAATTTGAAGGAAATATCAAGTGTTGTGAATATTTCATAAAAGTATTTACATATCAATGTTAATTGGTAAAATAATTTAAATTGGACAATTCTAAAGTCTTGAGGCAAACATAGTTACTTGATTATGGGCAAATGATTACACAGAAGATGCAAAACAAAGTTATGAATGTATAGAACAAATTTTTTTATTTAACTTTCTGTTGATGCACATACGTGAAGGTGAGTTAAGCTTTCCAAAGTATTTTGTTTTGAGACTGTGTGCAGAAAAATTAATCCTGAAATTCATGTGATCATACAATGACCAAATAAATGAGCGGCTCCATTCCTTCTGTACTGTGCAGCAGCTAAGAGCTCTGGTAGATTTCCCAGCCAATGAGATGGGCCAGTTCTGTTCTCAGTCAGATAGGAAAAGTTCCTAAAATATCTGAATTCCAGTTGGGCCTGCCTCCTTTACAGGTAAGAGAAAAGGGGTAGACTTTCCCAGTTTACCTAACTTGCAAAGTTGGTAAGCACAACAGGTGACATTCATGTTATTTAACATCATTATTTACAGAGAATTTAACTTTCTGCTGAGCTTTAGTGATGATGCCTTCCTGCTACCCAAACCTTGGTACATAAACACAATGAATTGCTTAAGAGAGAGGGTCACTTATTGGTAATAAAACTTTCTACTTATTTTAGATGCTTACTTTAGAACAAAAACATTAAGATTTGATGAATAATATCCTAGAATCATCTACTTCTTTCTACTATTAAAAATTCTTCAGTACCAATTTAAATAGGTACATTTATACTATGGATCTCTGAAATAATTGAAAGATATTTTCAGAAGGCAAGCACTTTCCACTGAAATTATTTTCTTGCCTCAACAAATTAATCACTTTCCCATGGAGTTTTCTTGATTATGTACTCCTACAAGTTTTGTGATGATTAATTATAAATGAGATTATAGAAATTTAATGAATTCCAATAAGAGATTCTTTCACATTCAAACGGGTATCATGTTAAGATTTGCCTTGAACCATCTCAGCTAAGTATCCACAACTTGTTTACCATACTCCTGTGAGCATTGGCTTTGGGTAGATTGCACGGTTTTCTTCCTGAAGCTACTGAGAGCATTCAGGTCTTTATGTACCAAGAGTCCTAAACAGCTAAAAGGAAAGCAATCAGTCTTTCTGTTTTGGTGTAATTCCAAATTGCACTATAATGACTATATTAAACTTCTTCAGAATTTGAAAAGAGCAGGTTAGATCTTGAGGAATACAAGGTTTATGGAGTCCATTTGGAGCACCATAGGGAGAATCAATGTACTGCTGGAACTATCACCTCATGAGATATAAAACTGGTTACTTGTGACTATAGAAGGCTCCAGAACATTTTCTTCCAAAAGTGAAAATGCTGACAATGTTTTTCAATAACATTTGAGTAAAGCAATAGCACCCTAGCACAGCACACATCTAAAGTGACTACCAGGGTAAGCAAAATAAGGGGTTGTGATTCTGCACTAAAAATAGGGCAACAGAGAACTTCTGTCTTAGCAGCAGGAAGATTTAAGTAGGGTGACTTTGAACACTGAGAGTCCCATGTACATCTGTCATCCTGCAGCCACTGCACACTTAGTGTTCACATCAGCCTCTGCCACCTCCCACTCTTGCATGCAGGACAATTGGAGCTGCACACAACTGGTGGCTTTTTCAGTAGAAAGGCAAATTTCACAGTCGATTTTAATATATATGTGTATCTAAAACTGCTCACAGTCCAGGTAAGACATTCCTTCGGAGGAAAAAAAAAAAAAAACAAACCAAAAAAAAAACTGATTAAAATTGATAGCAATTATTTACCTTGGAGTGCACTTTTAGAACTTTGGACAAGATGTGGAAAAAAAATTTTGTACCTAAATTACAGAGATATTTATCACCTCACTTCTTTATATTTATGTCTGTGATTACTAATCTTTTGAGGAAAAGATTTGCAGACTAAGGATTATTGTTATTACAATGGTTTGTTATTCTGGATGAAAGCATGCTCTGAACGACAGTCAAGAACATGACAACTTTCATGATGAGTTAAACCCTTCTATGTTTAACCCTCTAGTAATAATTTCCTGTAGCTTAATTTGGTGTAAAACCAGTGGTCTTAAAAGAGCTGCACACAGGTGTGTTAGTTTGCATTAGACACAGAACCTCAGAAAACTGATGTGACCATTTATTTAAATTCTGAGAGTCAATATAATTTACATATCTACACTAGATGCAGAATCTGCATGGTCTGTTCTGCAGCATTTTTTTGAGATTTCTTTCTAATAACAGCACTGGCCAGAATAGCTCTTGTGCAATACTTTGTGCTACAATATCTATTTAGAATAGTTTTCTTGGTTTCATCTGTGAACAATCTATTTTGTATTACAGGGTGTGTTTTTTGTGTTTTTTTTTTTAATCACTTGGTGAACGTTGTAAATGTTACAATTATTCCAGAATAAAATAATCTGTATTTTAAAATACAGTGCCCATGAAAGGAGTTATTCCAATTCAACTACTGTTAACTAATTTAATCCACTAGAGCTATCCCAGTCTACTTCCTTGAAGAGAAAAATTCAGAGACAGCAGAAACTAGTTCCAAATACTGTGTACATATGTGTTAAATATATTTTATAGCTTTAATCAAAATCTCATTTCTGCATTTACATTTTTACAATTTTCTTAAAGAAACATAAGACTAGATAATTGTCCTGGAGTTGTTTCTTTTGGGATAGCAACTTGTTATTAAATATTTCATGACATTTCACAAGAATTGGTGTTGATGCCAATTTTTCAGCGAGACTCTAGCTCATGTAATTATATTCTGCTTTTCTAAATTACTCCTGAAGTTTCAATTTTGTATTATCCATTTTTCTTCCTTATTTTAAGATCCTGAGCTTTGTTTCTATGTACTGTTATACAGCTTAACTTACCTGTTTCAGATTCTACTAGTGAGTGACGTGGTTTTAATAAATACAACTTGTTTCAAAAAAGCAATATAGACATTAGTTATTAGACTTTCACTTTAAATTCATCAGATGAAAGATGAAATCATAGTATAATCTATTGCTATGCTGTTCTCCATCAAAGCTTTTCTACTTAACAAGAACTTATAAGATTTAACTCTTTCTTGAGAAAATGTTTTTCAGTCTAAAATATTTCCCAAAATGTTACAGAAATAAAGTATAGAGAGAAAATGCCTAATACAGATTGAAATGTAACATTTTCTCTTACAGAAACATGTTTAATGCAGAATCAGAGCTGCTGTAAGTCATGCTGATGACTGTAGATTTCATTTTTTTAGATAGTTTTGGACTAACTATCTACCGGAAAAGATAATCTTCCTTATGAATACTAGGAATCTTCTGATCTAAAAGTTAGAGGTTTTAATTGTAGACTGAGATTTATTCACCTGAGATGTATTAACCTGAGAAAGAAAAAATGGATTGCCTTGAGCCTTTTTAAATAATTTTTTTTTTGGGTGGGGTCTTTGTTGGTTGATTTTTTTGTGTGTGTTTTTTTTTTTTTTTATGTGCTGGATCACTGCTTTGCTAATACATAATTCAATTTGTCTTCCAAATTTGATTCATCATCCTTTTCATGACACGCTTTTGTATTGATCAGTGCTGTAGTTGCAAATGAAATTTGGAATTGTGTTTCTGGGTTTAAAAATGCATCTGAAAAAAACTTATGGTGGCATGATTCATCATCTCTGTCGATTGCCTCAATGGAATAAAAATAAAAGAACCTAAGGTGAAATTCATCCTAGGTGGAAGACTATAACTTTAAGGATCATTGAATCTGTTTTTGATAAGTGGGCCCTCTTTGCACAACCATGAGTTTTACCTTTAACCAAGACAAACATTGCATGGTTCCTTAGAGATCCTTTTCAGAGCAGAGTTGGTACCAGAACAGGATGAAATGTGCACTCTGGTGATCAGCACTGGATCTGTCTGGGAAAAATGTCAGTCACCAAATCTTTCAAGAAGGCATCTTGCTCAAACACAAAATCAATCAATGAAAATAAGTTCCAGCAAGTAAATAATGTCTTCTGTGGGTGAAGCAGTCAAGCAAATTACAATTGTAACTTGTGTTTCCTCTTGCTGTTATCTCATATCTGTGCCATCCAAGGACAAGTAAACAGTCTCCTCAGAGAGTGATCTGTTGCTAGAGAGCCTTGTGTTAGCAAGGTGGGACCAAGTGAATTAATACTCTGATATTTTCCTTTCCAACAACAGCAGGGCAGAGCTCCTGAAGTCATTCCTGCTCTTTGAGGTCCCACTGGTTACTCTGTGAACAAAGCAGTGATGAGGAGAAGATTTTAGATCGAGATTATGAATTTCATGTATTAAAAGAATGGTTCTTCTGCTTGCTGTTTAAAACATGGGTAAATGGAGAACTGAGGGAAAACCAGACCTTTAAATTAAGTCTCAAGGGAAACAAATATTTAATCCCTGCACATTGCAAATAAAGCGGTCTATTCCAGCCATTATATTTGCTAAACAATGGAAGTTATAGCAAACACTTCAAATACAATCAACTCAGACATGACAGATGATTCTTCAGAACACTCTGAGTCTGTGCACAGACATTTGATGACTGATAAGGTTTTCTCCTTACCTTTGATACTGGTGAGCTTCATGAACATGAATGAACTTGGAAACAGAATCCTTCAGGTTCATTTGGGGCTAGAGGTAATTGCATCCACCCTTATAGAAAGGATGTATTGACTGTGCAGTTATCAACTAGGATGTCTGCACTGCCATGGTTCATTTTCTAATTACAGTTCAAGATGAGAGAACTCAAGAGAATTTGAACTGTACTTCAGAGATGAGGGATATTAAAGGTTCTGATTTTACTCTTTAAATTTTCTCCAAGCAAAATGATGAGAAAATTACAAAAGTCCAAGCAGTTTGTTTAGTGTGGTTCAAATTACAATATCTATGCATATCTACATTACAGTCCTTTTTGGGGTTCTCCTTTTTTGTGGCTTTCTTTTTTCCTCTCAGATTTTCATAATTTTCTGTCATTTCCTGGCTTCATCATGACACTCTCTGACAAACCTTCTGTTGCTGCAAGGTGCACGAAGCATGCATATGCAAGGACTGAGCAGAAAAGGGGCAAATTTGTCAGAAGTATGATAATTGCCCTACTTAATGTATGTATATATGCTTTCACGTTAAAAGCATGGTGCAAATCATTTAAATTCAGGTAATCAGTAGAATTGTGAGAAAAAATATAAACACTTGGCAAGGTAGTCCATAAACTTTTAAATTTTCTATTTTAATACTGTTTTCCAAATCCAGAAGATGAAGGAGAGGAACCCCTTCAAGGGCACCAGCTTAGGAAGATCTTATACAATTTGACTACAAAATCCACAAGGAGAAAAGATTAAACACTTAAATACACTAAATATACTAATTCTGTTTACAGCTTGAAACCTTTTCCTTTCTTTTGGTCTCCCTCAGCCAAAACAGCTGTGTCAAACCTCTGTGTTGACAGTGGCACTCCAGAGGTTGGGTTTCCCTTCCACAGTGTCATGAGAGAATGAATGGCAATAATTCTGTGACTTCCCCAGTGAGAAAAGAGAGCTGCTGGCTCGCCACATTGTGAATCAAGAGTGAACTTCTTACTGTAGCTCTGTTAGTTATTCTGAATACTTTTATGGACTGCACAAATGAGAATATAATTTTCTGGACATGTCTGAATGGCATCAGTAACTGATGCTGTCTCCCTATTCCTTTCTCTCTCCCTCTGTATGTACACAAGTATGCATGTTTATACAATTCCATGCTCTGAAGAGGGCTGTTTAAATACACAGTTAAAAGCTTGAAAGACACAAATTAAAAACAGTCAGAATTTTTTTGCTTCAAATTATTAAAGAAAAAAGGTTCCCTTCCTATTAGGGAAGGCAGCACAAGCAGTTAAATATTTCCTTCAAGATTCTGTTATGGCTCATTTTAATTATAACCTATTTTAATTTGTCTACTGAATTTCTGTCTTAAACTCTGCTTTCTTCCATGCAGATTTAATATAGTTATAGTAGGATTACTTCTCTCTAGAACCAGAGTTGTGAAGAAGAACAGGAGAGGGACATTTATGGAGGAAGAAATACTAAAATAGGATCTTTAAGATCAAATACTAAACCTGATTGCATCTTGACAGACTTATTATCCTTAGAATTCACATACTTCCATCCCTCCAAGATAATCACAGAGTAAAATAATTTCTTTTAGTCCCCACTATAGAACAAACCGTAGTAGGAAATGCTAAAAATAGATACTGACCAAAAATGTAACTTGATGTGCTTATTTTTTGTTTTTCTTGCTTGTTTTTCACACACAAGTTCTTTTCAATTGCTTATTTTTGCATTCTGTTTTTAAGCAACACTGACATCAAAATTCTTTCCTTTACATATATACACATATACAAACATATACTGTAAATAAATCAGTGTTAGTATTGTATTACCCTCATCATAGCCTCACAATAATACATATTATTTCTTTGGGAGAATGACGTTTAGACAAAATAAGAAGAATCTCTAGTATTCAACCTGAAGGTCTCAGTAGCCTGTTAAACAGAAAGGCGAGATTAAAACAAATATTACCCTTGCAATAGCCTCTTTGTATCTATAAATGCCAGCTTGGTCTCTAAAGGATATTTCAGGATCCTAACAGGTTTTGTGTAAAACTGATGTGAAGAGTGGGCGTGCAATGGCATTTAACAGAAAGAGCATCCTAAATATGCAGCTGCCTACAGAATCAGGGTGGGGGTTGACCGTCAGTATATATGAGAAAAATGTCATACATGGCAAAGCTGTTATGCTTTTTGGCCATAGAATGAAAGTGAGAGGGATATTGGACTCTACAGCAGGGAGAAATGTGGCACTTTCTGTGGAGTAAGAGCTGCTCATTCCATTGCAATTATACATGATTTTGGAATCAGACCAAATACAGCTTATCTGAAAAGAGTGTAAAGGTCTAGAGCATTTGTTCCCATCATAAATTCAATTTATGCCAGGTACAGAGCCATGATTTTGGAATAGCTGGTAGGACACCACCATCCATAAAGGAATTGTTGTTTTCATACCATATAGAGGAACATATTCTAACCTATCTGCCCACAGAAACTACTTCAGGCTTGAACCCAGCCCAGCTCTGAGGTGTTGGCCAGCTCCAGTGGGTCGTGGCATTTGCCCCTGCACCTCCCAGCTCTGATGGCTCTTGGTGCTGCCCACAGCAATAGCTGGGTGTCTGTCCCCACCACCACCTACCAAGCCAAGGAGCCACACTTGCACTGACCTCCCAGCAGTGGAGAAGTCCATTTCCAGACCAAACCAACATAGCTTGTAAGCGATGAAGGTGACTGACTGTTATGGCCAGTATGAGCGCTGAAAAATTTCTGTTGGATTTTAGAATCACTAAAGTGGCTTTCTTCTGATTTATACAGTGTACATCTTTAACTGTCCTTCCCCTGACAGATGAGTACTTTTAAAACTAAACAAACACACGGTGTGTCCAAGCCTGTCATCAAATGACCTCCTGCTACCATTATTGATGAGTTACACCTGTTTGCCAACAAATACACTCCTTATCACTGTCATGTGAGTAATCAGGTTAATGTTTGAGTAAATAAGTCTGCCCAGCATGAGGCCCCTGGCAGCTCTCTTCACCGGATGCAGGGGAAGACCTTCTAGAGCTAGCAAGGAGATAAGGCTCCCCAGTGGCTGAGTACTTCATTGCTGGTTGTTTTACCATGTTTCCAAAGAGCTGCTGTAAGGACTAAACTAAAGTTAGAAACTAAACTTTACAGATCACAGTTTCCTCTAATTCAGATTCTGGCATGGCACAGAGGAAAAGACACACACACGTGCTGGTGCTCACAGGCACCCCATCAAAGCAGTCCCTGATGAGCAGGGTCAGGCTGTGAGCAGCTCAAACGGCAAGGTGGGTGCCCCCAAGCCCAGCTGTGAACAGCAGCATGGAGAGTGTTATGGCAACAATAAATTAGCCTTCTGTCCGCACAGGAAAAAGGCTCTTATGTCTGATATTCACCCACCTGTGAGGGAACCTGAGACCTGGGGGCTTTCCAGCTGCTGGGGCATTCCCTGGAAATGCAGCAACCAGGGACTGCAGTATTTGTTAACAGACTGCCTTAGGTGGTGTCAGAACTAGCTAAATAATGCTTGTGTTAAGATAGTGTATGTTTGTGATGAATGCACAGAATAAAAGAAGGATTTGAAAGCCCAGCTGAGCAAAGAAAGCAGTCAGAATTTGGCAGCTCCAAAAAAACACACTCAGGAAGAGGATGGGCAAGAAAAAAGGAGTAATGGGAGCCCTTCCCCACCCACCCCAAAGCATGTCTAGAACACACAAAAGAGCAATCTCTGTCATCACAGGCATTTTGTGCAGTCTTTTTTCAAATATCCCAGAGGAAGTGTGGCGCTGCCTGGCCCCTGCTTTAGCCCCTCTCTAAATATCACCACTTAGCATAGCCTAAGCAGAGTCAAGGTTGCTCTTTTTTTTCTTTCTTTCTGTGAAAATTATTGCTTTGTTCACTACTGAAAATGATAGAGCCAAGTGTTTGTTTTGCTTACCTGCTCAAAGAGTAGGTAAATTATTATCTGAAGTTCATGCCACAAATATATTTAGTTCTTATCTTTAGTAAACATTTAGTAACAGTGAAGCTCTCACTATCAACAAGAGCTACGTACCTAAATCCCTTCCCTCCCACTCTGATGTCTTTTATTCCAGAGCTGATAAAATGCTTTCAGTTACAGAGCTCTCCTCACACACAGACATGTGAAAAATGTGTGTGTCGATTGTGTGGCAGAGACACTGTACATTGCATTGCATTAGAAGGCTCACAACAAAAATTGGTATGAGTGACTGGAATACCAGAATAAGAACAGCTTAGAGGATAGTGTTCAGTACTGCAGCATCTTTTAGTGCTGCTATAAATAAAGACTTATAAACAATTCCATATTATGAACACTAATTTCAGGAATTTATAACCTGGATGTCAAGAAAACCACTCCAGATAATATTTAAAAAAATAATAAGTTTAGATATAAATTTTACAGGGTAAATGCTTAGATATGTCTACAAAATTTCTATTTATAAATTAATAATTTTCTATCTATCAATATTTATTTATCTAAGACGTCATACTGGCTTCAGGAACTCTTTTTAAAGACAGAGAGTATGCACTCAAATTGTTAGCTGTTTTTAATGGGAAAATTCAGTGTTGGAGATTTGCTTTCTTAACATATTAAATCATGGTGTCATATTTTAAAAAATTAAAATTCTCACACCTGAAATTCTGGAATTCCTTGGTATGTACCTTGTACACATTTCCAGCATAAGTGGAAATGAACCTGTCCACAGTCTCTGCATCAGCACTGGAAATGGGCTGTGCAGCCTGTAACTATCCTTGAAAAAAAGGCTCAGGAGTGTAACTATTCTCTATACTTAGAGATCTGGTGCTAAAGAAAAGGTATGAATATTGAAACCAAACCACTGTTTTAAAAGGAGGATATATATTTGAGTCTCTGGGCTTGTGCATCTTTATGCATTCCTCTAAATCAGTCAGAACATCCACCATCAGGGACAGGCTTGTGACCCCTGCTCTGACTGTGCAGACAGCCCATGCGGTGGCCAGGACAAGCTCTCCTCCACAGCCTGTGGCACAGGAGGAACACCACCCGTGGGAGTGCTGGAGGAGCTGGGCATTCTACACGTGCTCAGATTCCAGAGCTGAAGAAGCTCTTAGTCATTGTGGTGGCTGCAGTAAGGTCTCCTGGGAGCAGCACCCATCCACGGGGATCTCAGGAGATGGGACCTACCATCCTTACATGTTCTCTGCTCCTGCTTCAGCTCCTGCCTGTGTAACTGGGTATTTGCCACTGACTGCAGAGGGACTAGCACTTCATCCTCTCTTTCTGCTGTCCTCTGCAACCTGCTCCATAAACTCAATCTAAATCAGATGGAGAAAAAGGACACTTTAAAAAGTCACGGAATGGCGTTTGGATTTACTAGGTGCAACAAAAGATGCAAAGGATTATAGAATAAAGTCGTGCAAAAGGAATATGGATCTCTGCACTGCTCATCAGCCAAGTACAATGAGATTTTTCTCTTTTTATGACTTGACACTTCACTCAAAAAACTGTAAAGTCATCTGTAGTCAGGAAAACCTGACCATTAGGAACAGAATATCAGCAAATATGGCCAGGTATGAGAATAATTTCTAAAATCAACAGAGATATTCACAATGCTACGTCAAAATAGTGTTGTTCAGACAAATGACATGATGTTTCTTTGCTTGGAATTTTGTGAATATTTTGGGTGGCACATTTTTAACATCAATTATTCAGAACTATTATTTAGTGTAATATATTTGGCTTCATGCAACCTTTTAATAAGTAGTATGAAAACGGAGAAACATTTGCAGTAAAAACTAAGAAAATAGGATAAACTTATTAATTCTCTTTAGACTGTCAAACAGCAATAAATCAGCGGGGAAAAAAGAGTAGACTGATTTGAAAAACTAAAATAGATATAATGTTGCATCAATAAAATTTCACTGATTAAATTCATTAGGAAAAATGTGGTTTAGTTACTAGAAATACCCTTCAGGTCCTGTGTGGAAGGAAATAACTGTGACTCATTAGGATGTGGAGGGTCAGGCACTAATTGCAGGTAAGGTTGAGTGAGACATGAGGTGCATGAGGTGAAAAGAGAGAGGCACACTTAGCTCTGCACTCTGGCTTAAAGAGCTGTTTGTAAAGGTGTTGATGTAAATAGTCACTTGGTTTCCACACACAGTCTCCATATCCTGCATCAGTGCTGGGAATAGTAGAATAAATTATTTTGGGAGAGGGCAAAAAATGGTTACTGGAACCCTTTCTATTAAAATCTATTAAATAGTCTAAAGGTGTTTAACAAGGAAAACAAAAACAAAAACAAAAACAAACAAAAAATCCAAACAAACAAAAAAAACCCAAACAAACAAACAAAAAAACCCCAAACAAACAAAAAAAAAACCAAACCCCAAACCCCCCTGTGTATTGTATCCACAGATGTACAACTACACAGTCACACAGTTAAGGAATATAAAAAATGAACAGTCACCTATCCCAGTGCCTCTGAACAGTATGCAAACCAGTCAGGAATGCCATAAAAGCAAAATGTGAAATGTTTCCTGGTTCAAGCACAAATTCCTCAAAAGCTAACATTTATCCAATATTTGGTTCAGAATATAATATTGCTTCACAATTCCACTTTTTTATGCTTAGTTTTTAGAGTTTTAAAACACTGAAAGACACTTCCAAAAGACAGCTACTTTCCCATGCCTGTAGCAGGGTCTATCCCTGTTTTGAGCATATGCTTTTGCAGATAACACCCACACAAATATCCTCAAAACATTCAAATCACTGTATTATCCTGAGAAATGCTTTAAATTATGAACAGTTCTGTGGAAATTGATACAGCTCCACAGACAGAGCCACATCTCACATCCTTATATTCAGATTACATTGCTAATTACATTAAACAGTTCTGTCTTCTTTCACTTCCTACTAGAAGAAGGCTCAAACTGGACATATCTCTATGAATTTTATGCAACAAAGATGGAAAATTTCGGGGAGTAGATCATAAACTGCAGCTTTTTTTTTTTTTAAGTGAGGGTTTTGATAGCTTCAATTTCCTAAGCAAAAAGGTACAGATCCTATCAAATATTTATTCCTGCTCCTTATAAGTGCTCTTCATCTTCTAAGAAGACAACTTGCAAGAGAAGAGTAGTTGGTCCAATGATCATGAATTTTGTATCAAAGTTATTAGTTCACAGCCTTAATGCTCACATAGTTGTTGTTAGTGCTCTCAGCTAATTGGAGAAATATTTTCCATTTAATTTACAAAAGTTGTGATTTCTGTGACAGCATCAGAAATATTCTTTTGAGAAACAGGGCTCTTTCCTGGTATCAGAGGTACAGGAAACCCTATGGTTCAGCAGCTACAGAAGCAATTTCAGGCTGGATAACATTCTCATTACGTGGCAGGTTTTTTTTGTGTTTTGCAACAGGGAATTCCTAAAAAAACCCCAACCAACCAAGCAACCAACCTACCAAACAAACAAACAAAAACAAAAAAAATAAACAACAACAAAAAAAAACCTAAACAAACAAAAAAAACCCACCAAAAATACATGTACTCAACATTCAAACAGGAAACAAGTTGAGGGGAAAAAAAAAAAAAGATAAGGATATTCAGACTAATGGTGAGGTCATAACTCTCTCTCCATTAAGGGGAGCAAAGTTACTACAACCACAGATGAACGTTACTGCAATACTGCAAAAGAGCTAATGCAAGAGTGCCAGACGATGCCTCATCTTGTACCACCTTGTGACTCAAGCCCAATGGGAGTGTGGATTACAAAGGGGCTTGGCTCGAGATGGTGATAATGGGGAGCTCAGTCTGAACCAAACACCTCATCCTCTGCCTTTGTTAGGCTGGTGTCTCTGGGGATGCTGGAGGAGCTGGGCCTGAGTGAGACCTGGAGCTCCAAGTGATTTGGCAATCTGCATGTACCCTGTGATAGCCTGAATTTGGTCACTTGGCTGGCAGAGTGATTGTTATTGCTAAAGAGTGCTGCATTAGAAAAAAGGTGTGAAAATAGATGACTATTGATCTGGTAAAGACAAGTGAGAATATTGGTGAAATACATACAAATGCACACTTTTGTGATAACAATCACATTTATCCCTAAGACATTTATTGCTTCTTTAGAAATTTTATGGTTGTATAAATTTGTACTTAGGCACCTTATAAAAGTAGAGTTGTGACAGCATAATAGTCCATAAAGAAAGCACAATTTCAAGAACTGGACTAGAGATTTTGTAGTTTGCCATCTTAATTCAGTGCCACTCAAAAATACCAAAACCAGATTTTGAGACCTTGAACTGCCTTTCATAAGATGCAACCAGACCTTCTTCCTTTCTAAAAGCACTCATCAAAAGTGGATCATTAGTTTGATGTCAGGTGAATCCAGCTGCTTCCTCTCCATGTGTACTTTCAGAGAATATGAAAGCCCTTCTAAAACATTACCAGAAGAAAATGCACTGGGAAATTCAAGGGTTTCCAGTATACAGTCTTAGCTCTGTAATTTTTTTCCTCAAAGTACCACAAGAGATAATGTATTAATCATTTGTCAAATTACTGTTTTCAAATCCAAGCTGTTTATTATTTTTAGTTATTCAGTTGCATGAGGACAGAAAATGTCTTTTATCACTTTCTAAAATATTTCCTTCCTATTTCAGATAAAAAGCAGATCAGGCTAAATGTTCAGCAAATTAGAGGGAAAAAATCCCTTTCAAGTTGTTTACAAGGTAAATTTCAAACATACAAAAATATTTTAGGGTAAAAATATTGTCATTCACTTACATCTAGGAAATAGATCTGGCAGACTGCTGTAACACGATGGTTGACATAATTTTGAATATTGTATTAATAAAGCCAGTTGTAAATTGGGATGGTGGCTGCGATGGATAATTGTGAATATTAGGCATTAACACAATTAGTACTAAAAGGAGCTGTGGCTTCAAAAATTTACTCCTGTAGTTTTAATTTGTAGGAAGCATCTATAATGAAGTAATAATAACATGAACTGCAAATCAACAACAGTCTTCATACTTAATCAAATGATGCTCCATTAATTAAGTTTGCCACAAAAAGTTAATTCCTTGAGAAAGTTTGTACAATGATTGTAAAAAAAAGCATTATGAAGACAAGTCCTTAAACTTATAGCAATTTAGTCACCACTAATTTTTGAATTGTGAATGAAACATGTATTGGATTTTTATAGGAATTCCTTATGTCTTTTCCATTGTGCTGCAAAGTGAAATTGTTGCTAGATAGGTAAGTTCCTATAAAGCTTATCTGAAATACAGTAATGCAAGCAAAAAAAAAAGTGTTTCTAAGTTTTTAAGTATGTATAGTTGTTGTGTTAGGATCCTTCAAAGAATTTTTTTTTCTGCTTATGCTCCATTTACAAAGGGGCAAATGATTGAATTTGCTTCACTGAATTGAACTTATACAGCTTCCTGCTGAGTTCTGGGGAGCATTTATGGAACACCACCTGGAGGGCAGCTGCTCTTTTCTCCTAGGCCTGAATATCATTAAATTTCAGCAGTAACATGACACACTGTAGAAAATTTTGTTTTAAGACTGCACTCTTCTGTGCTGTTGTTGTCAAGAGCAAAGAGAAGTGGGGGCAGGGGGGCATTTCTAGAAAGCAAGAGTGATAGATTTCATTGCCTTGTCAGCAAATCCCCAAAACCAGGAAAAGCAGAAGGACTGGAAGTATAAAAGGGACTTTTTTTTTTTTTTTTTGAGGTTGGGTGAAAAATTAGCAGCCTGAAAGAAATGTATTTCAAAACAGTGCATTGTCTTTTTGTAAATATAGGTAATTATGGCCTTTGTTGAAGCATTCACAATTTAACTTCACGTTTGAGCAGAAGAATATCTTTACTTTAAAAAGCAATAGCTAACCTTATCTTGCACCTGTGGATGACATTGGAGCTACCCTAAGAACTCATTTTCTTGTAGCTATTTGCTTAAGCATTTCACTTCCAGATTAAGCTGAAGACAAGATTGCAGTGAAATGCTGTGAAGCACTGCATAACACCTTTGCCTTCCAAAGGGACCAAGTAACTGTAGCTCAGACCTCTGTGGGTTTTACACATTTTGTACAAGCTTTTTCATTACTGTTGAGAAAGTTTTTGTACAAAGAGGAGAGGTAAGATGGGACAAAACCTTTGGTACAAAGAGGAGAGGTAAGATGGGACCAACTGGCAGCAGCTCACATCTATTGCTGTGCCTCAGCTTTTTTCCCTCCTCTACTTTCCAGCCTTTAAGCATCAAACCCAATGTGGTGAAAGGACTGCATTCCCTGGGAATTTCAGTGCATGGTCCAGCTCTCTGTGCTTCTTACAGCCCTTCAAGTCTACAAAGGTCATCTTGCCAGTGTTAGCAGGAAAACTGGCACAATGAACAGAGAGAAAAATCTATATACAGTAAATGTTACCAATGTGATTTACCTGCTCAGTGCCTTGCTATAAAATTTTAGTATTTTTTAGTGGATTATGACACTTTACTCCTATCTTTATACATTTTGACCTCTACATTTCACTCCTTCTTTTAATGTTGCATCTTTTCTCCTCACCCTCTTTGCCAATTGCATCAGCTCCTGATTCCTCTCTCATTCCTCCTTAGTTCACCGATAAAATGCCTAATAGCAACACAAAAAAGTCTCTAAAATGATTTACAGTATTACAGAATTGACCACCAATTAATAGTGCTGTGCCAAATAAATGATTGATAATTTCTTCTCAAAACGAAATTCAGAAATAGTGATTTTGCCAAAATCATACTGTTACTGAAAATGCATTGCTTTCAACAGCAGGGAGAAATTACAGATGAGAAAATCTCAATACACTTAAAATTCGCATTTCTTGTTCATTTAATTTAAAAGCCTGTTTCAAATAGTTGACAGAAAGTTACATTACTTTCTTTCAAATTGGAATATCTATGCTCTCATGCAGCATTTCTAAATCAGAAGTTTTTATAGCATTCTTCATAAGCAACATTTCAAATAGCAGTTCCAGTTTTGTCTGGGTAGTCTTTCAAAATTCACAGTGACTACAAGTATTGGCACTTTGGGAACAACAAAGGACCCCAGATCTGGACCAAAGAATCACCGTGCTAGAGGCAGAGTGCCAGACAGAGGCACCAGGTCATGGATAAATATTTTGGGTTCCTGAGAAAAACAGTGGAATGGTGACTACCTGACTTGGATTTGATGGCTTAAGAGTGTAGTCAGGACTGGTTTTCCATCATGGCCACCAGAACTGACTAATGCTAATATTTTTCCAGGAAGAAAATGTACTTGAAACAACTTTAACTCTTGAGTATTAGTTGAAGAAACCAATAAAGATCAGTGTTGATAAAGCAGCTCCTATCACTGAGATTATATTGAATAGGAGCTTCAGAACCAGAATTTCAGTTGATCCAGTATCCTAGATTTAAATACAGAATTATTTTGTTTTTTGAGGGAAACAATATTTGCCATTCTGAAAGCCAGAAGGGCCCAGGTGGGAGAGAGGCAGATTCCAAGTGGGAGGTGAGGATGCTAAACTCTCTTCCAAAAGGAAACAAGAATCAGACCCACATTTTCCAAGCTCAGCGCCCAGGGAAACTAGGAAGGCTTTTTCTATCTTGCAAGAAAACTCATACTTAGTAAAGTTTTGACATTGAGTTTGTCTATATTTTTTCTGCCACAGCAATCTTGCTGGAAATAAAAACCTGCATACAATGAACACCAAATAATGGATTTTCAAACTAGCATTGAAATGAAAAAGATCTCTCTGGGTAAGACTGGTGTCTAGATAAAATGTAAATTCAATCTCCCTGTGAAGCACTTGTGAATAATCAGAAATGCATACAGTCACTAAAATACATTACCAGAATAATACAGAAATGGAACAACATGACAGTATTTTTTTTTCCTGCTGGAGAATAGAAGTAGATAGTTCTCCCAATTAATTATCTATTTCGAGAGAAAACTGTTCATATACAAAAATGTTTCCTTTTCACATATCTCACCCCTTGGGCTGGCTTTTGATCTTTACCCTGTCCCCAAGTGGGAGCAATTGAATGCTACAAGGTGTCTTTCCAAACGTGACTCCTCAGTCCACTTATTCATTTAGCCTCAAGACTGCAGAGAAGAGTCCACAGGACTCTAATGGGGAGAATTCCAGGGCTATTCCTGTCCTGCCAGGCTCATTGTGTAGCCTTAGATAAATTATTTTAGCACTAGTTCAGACCTTCCTTTCCTGCTTTGTTTTGTTTATCTGTAAATTGCCAAACGAAGAGCTTGGAGAGCACTCTGAGCTTGTGTGTAGCTAGTTAGCAACCCACTTGCTTCTCTTGAAGTTTGGGAAGTGAAGGAGAAAGGAGATGCAAGGAAGGGTTGAACAGACCTCTGTTAATCGTATTCTCAAGAGATAGTACTCTTTACTGTGAATTTACCCTGCAAGATGAGGCATACACTGGACTACTTGCACCTGAATGAAGGGTTTGGGCATGTACCCAGTATTTGGGGCAAGTCTCTGTGTAATAAATGTCTCTCTCTACACACCACTTAGCTGGCAGCATAGATATTCCCCTGGCTCAAACAGCCAGGCCCTTCCAGGCAAAGCAGAAAACAGAAACCAGGAAGAGGTTTCTGGCTCCCTGAACCATCCTTTTCTGATCAGTACTGATGGTGCAGGGAGAACCCCAAAACTGCAGCTCCCTTCTATAAATTGCTGATAATAATTTCCTACCTCAGACTTCACATTGTCACAAAATATCAATTGCTGTGCAAGTAGAGAGCACAATTAATTATTAATTTCTGGTTTATTATTGACTGACCACTTTGTCAAACAAACTGTATGATAACCTGTAATAAACTTTTTCTACTTGCTGCTCTGTCTTAACAATTCCTAGTACAGCAAAACTGAAAAAATAAGACCAAGTCTCATCTGACTTACAAAGATCATTAGTAACCATGTCTTGTATGCAAGAACTGGATTCGGGCCATGCTGACACAAGACAATCAGTTTTCTATACTCGCAGATTGCTGTAATGAAATGCCTGATTTGATGAAGTTAGAGGCATTATGATATTTTCATCATTGTGTAATAAAGCATCCAGAAACCTTCAAGCCTCTGATGTTATTGAATATCTTGGTGGTGTTCATATTAACAGTGCACAGTTTGTAATGTAAGGGAAGGAGGAGGGAGGAGGACAGACGGTTTGGGCGTTTGGTTTGAGGTGAGCAATCTTCCCCAAATTAATTTGTTCTCCATCCTTAAGTGATTGGTACAGCCAGGCTTTTGCATGCGCCTCAAATCTCCTAGCATATCCACAAATAAGAAATAGTGGATAGAATAAGCAAATGTTTCTCATTTTCACTGCAAAGCAAAAGCTATTAGGGGGAACAGCATGCTTGGGTTTTTTCAGTTACCTGGTTTTGGTGAATATTTAGTAATATTCTTTTAGGAACTGAAAGAACACAAAGTGATTTTCATAGTAATTAGTAATGTGCTTTAATATGCATATACATTTCTAATAGATTAATAACCAAATGTATAACAATTTAATAAAAATAGAAAACTAAACCCAGTATTAACTGAAGTGCTACTTACCCAGAGTCACACTCAACATATTTAATTCATTCCTGTGATTTCAGTGGGGCCTTGTGTAAAAATAAAATAAACAGCATTTCTATGTGCCTTCATTGTTTAGCTACTGTAGAATTTCTTTTGACTGCTGATATTATTTATAACTAGGAGGTTTGTTTGTTTATTTTTCATTTGGAAAAAAAATAGGCAATGAAACATTTGTCAAATTTATTTCTTTTTAAAACAATGGCAATAGAAAGATTTACATGGACATAACAAAACAAGGACATAAAGAGCTTTATAAAGAACTTCATACAACCTTTTTTTCTCTAAATTTATATAACCAATAGGAATAATATGTGGTTTGCTTCTTTGTTCAATAATGAAGCTCTAATTTCCATTTCCACTGTACAGCTGTTGCATTTCTCTCACTTGGATTTTGCTTGCACAAGCCCAGGCTTGCAGGATTACCAGAACTGTCTGGAGGGAGTAGTCAGGGCAGCCCAAAAAGCCCATCCCAGCTTCTCCAAGCTGAGCTCTGCCAAAGCTGGGCAGAAGTGGCTCAGACGGGAGCACAGTCAGGGCACCTGGAGGATGCTGACTCCATGCTCCAAGTGGCTCCTGCCTATGCTAAGCAGCTTTCAGAGCTCGCTGGGAAGGAGGCTACCTTGTGCAGGCAGCACACACCACCGAGCTCACCCACTGCAGGCACACATGCAGCACACATGCAGCACACACAGGGAGAGCACAGCCCACACCACTGAGCTCGGGTATACTCCATATTCTGATTAGGAAATGGCATGGGACCTAGGTGGCATTTAGGGCAAGCAAAACTAAGCAAAACTCCTGCAGATTTTTGCAGAATCCTGCTCTCTGTGTGAGTCCTGTAAATTAAAATCTCTCAGGCATATGCCTCGGAGTGGCTTTTCACTTACTCTACAAATGAGCAGATCCAAATCCAGTGAGCACATGGGACATGAGTCTTGGTAAGTGTCTTTCCTGCAGGAGGTCATGTTGCTGCCTCCTTCATGACTGCAGACCAAAGAAAACACCCTGTGTCCATTTTATAAGTTCCAATGTTATTTGGCTGTCAGTGAGGGCTAGAAAAAGCTAAATGATAAACCTCTGTGCCCGTGTCTATTCAACTGTACACATGCTTTGTATCTCTAATGGGTATATTGGTGCGATGCCTAATAAATACATTATTACACATCTTTGTCATATCCTTGCTAGATTTCCACATTCTAAAGAGCCTGATGGATTAAAAAGACTTCCTTCCCCTCTCCCACCCAAAATAGTAAGCAAGTCCATTACAAAAAATATGATTATCATTCTAGACTTCATGAAGAGAAGCTTTAAGCATAGTGCATAAATTAAGTACATGATGTAATAAATCCTATATGAGTTGTAAATAGTCTGCAACTAAGCAGGTTAACTGGCACACAAGTGTGAAATATTACACGGCGAAACCTGTGTGCCCTAAGAGACTACCCTAGGGTACTGACAAATACTTTACAACATCAAATTACCCATATTAAGCAAACTTGGCTCTGCAATTTAGCCAGAAAGGGTCTATAATTGGTTCAGTGTACAACACTTTTTCCTAAGAGACCTGCTAAAACACTGTGGATTTCAATGTCTATATGCCACCAATAGAACTGTATAGCATTATGAATAAACTCTGTCACTTTGAATTGTTCTGATTTTTGTCAAAGAATTCATATCAATCAAAATAAAGCATGTTAAAAATAAGTGTTTTCCATTTAATTTCGTATAACTGGCGGCTGAGTAATTAATATTAAGATAAAATTGTTTTAAATTCACACATTAAACTTACTTGCATCAATTTTTCAGCAGAAACAAGCAAACATTTCCATTTAAGCAAGCCTAGAAACAGTAATTTCTGATATCAAATATCTGTAATATAATCTCTTATGGGATTCTCTCCATGTTTTTTCAAGTAGAATTTTCAGAAACTTTTAATAAGAGACACATCTCTTCTAAATTGTTCTTCTGCCCTAAAGTGATTTGGTAAAAATGGCACGGTGGGCTCTGGATTCATTATCTCACTGATTTTTCTACCCAATGAGCTCAGTTTGCAAGTAAATTTCTAACTGCCAGCTGCACAAACTCAGCCTGAGTCCTGGATCCCTTCCATCTCATGCATCACCACCAGTAATAAATGTCCTGTATGCCAGAATATGCCCTCCATGGCATCTGTGCAATCCCAGTGCCATCCGTGAATTTGCACAGGTGTTGCTGGGGGCAGACGTTCAAATCAATAGGGTTACACACAAGTGGCTGAGGAAATTATCTCCCAAACAAAACTACCAGTACTACAATGATCTGTGGGATGGAAGAGACCCTGCCTGACTCACAGAGCCAGGTTTTAATATCACAACCAGTAAGAAAGATATTTGTCTTGAAAACAAAAATCTGAGAGGGGTGCAATGCACATGGAACATCCCAACACTATTTTTGTGCTGCTTCTTAGAGCATAAAATGGTTTTGAATGTATATGTTACACAAATAATATATTGGATTTTTTTTTTAATAAGATGCACTTTCCAATCAGGATATTACGAAAAATCAGCAAGTGATGTATCTTGGTGTCTTAAAACATCTTGTTGTGTAAGTTCAGTATGTCGAGGCTGAGAGGAAATGGCCCATCCATATTGTCCCAGTGAGACAGCATTGTCATCCAAAAATGCCTTAGGGGAGGGTGTTGAAGCAACAACACACTCCAGGATGCCAGACTTGGACTCCCCACATAGCTGCAAGAATAGGGTTACTTTCTGCTCCAGTTTTAAGTCCTGGATTATTTCAACCCATGTAGACAATCACTTTGTTTCTAGATGTCTTTGATGATCGTGTGTTTACAAACAGGATGCAATGTTTCTAGGGCTACCTACAGGCAGCAGGCAGTTCAAAATCAGTACTTCTGTCACAGGTCTGTTGTGTGGCCAGGAGCAGAGTTGGGCACTGGACAATGCATGAGTAAGTGGAATACTTCGTTCTGGTAGGAGGTGAGTTAGGAGGAGCTGCTCCTGCGCCCACAAACAGCTTCTCTGGGCTCCAGCTGGACTCCTCCAGCAGCAGAGGGTCACACTGCTTGGCAAGATGCCATACTTTGTGCTGAGAAGCTAGAAAACCACCCTCAGACTGCCCTCACCAGAATGGTATCTCATGCACATACTTCTGACAAAATTAAATTTTTTTTGCAAAAAAAAAATAAAGATTAAATACATCCAGATACCTTTGTCTGCATTTAGTTTCAAACTGGATGTAAATTTTTTCTAGATTATGGTTAAACTAGTTTATCCTCTGAAATGATTACTCTTTTACATGAGTCCACTTTATCTCTTCATCTGAAGTTTGGTCATGACACCCATCAGCTCTGGGCACTTTCATTTTCAAAATAAAGACTTTGTGTAAACCAGCCTTACACAATCCAAGAGCATGGATATCATGCAGAAAAGAGAGGAGAGGATCTATTTTCCTAGCAATGACAAGGAAGTTGGCTTTTTCATGTGAATTAGCAGCTTAAGATAAAAACACTAAGGCAGGGAAGATTTACCAAATCTTAAAAAGCACAGCCTGTGTGCCTTTTCACTATTTTACCCTGTGTTAGCCAACATGAAGTAAGTCCACAGCTTATTTTTTTCCTCATGAATGCAAGATGCAAGGAATTTATGTTTATTCCAGAGAAGATCTCTAGGAAATGTGTCTGTGAACTAACCTTGGATGTGACCCCCTCCATTCAGAATTCATCATATGTTTTCTATTAAGACAAAAGCCTCTTGACACTGTAATTCTTTCTTCTTTCATTCTGAATCCACAGCTTGTGACTGAAACCACTTCCCACACCTTGCAGAAGGTGCGTAACTCCAGCTTTCCCACACATTCCCCAGGCAAAGTCATTTTGGGATCTCCAGGCAAAAATCCGCAGCACAATTCAGGACAAGCAAGAAATAAATAGTCAAAAGAACACTGTACTCATAGTACTATTTATCACCAGAGTTAGCACAGTAAAAATCTTGGCATTCAGTTTACTCAAATTTAACAGAGAGAGCAGGCATTGTAAGGAGAGGGAATATCCTTCACTTTCTTAAAACACAATTTCTTGAACAACGAACCTGTTTTTGCACATATAATTCCTGTTTGGTAGTCAAAATCCTGTAAGGACTGCATAAGGTCAGTCTCTTGAAAACATGCCTCACTTCACCTTCCTAAGCACTGCTGGGGTAGATGCAGGCACACTGGGCCACATGCAAAGGGCTGATATTCCCACATGAAGTGTTTCCTGCTGGCTTCAGGCCTTTGGAGGAACCTCACCAGCTTCTTGCTGAGGACATCTCAGTGCTTCCAGTGCCATTCTCATGCTTCAGGTCACTCAGAAAAACACACCCCCGAGTTACAGTACTAGAGTACTGGGAAACCTAGTGTAGATGCAGACCCACAAACACAGACTCCATCCAAGGAGAAAAGCATTAAGCTTTTTAGTGAATCCTGTTTTACCTGGTTTTTTTCCCACTTTCTGGGGTAGCCCAGCCTCCTATTGACCTAGATAATGGGAAGATGATTATTCATTTGAATTTCAAAAGAGCGAGTAGTGGGCTGTTAGTTCTAACTGCTGAACTCTAATAGGAATATACATGCATACATACAATTATTGAACTGCTTTTAGAACATA
Organism: Alethe castanea; assembly: GCA_024734035.1. Taxonomy (NCBI): domain Eukaryota; kingdom Metazoa; phylum Chordata; class Aves; order Passeriformes; family Muscicapidae; genus Alethe; species Alethe castanea. The sequence goes on from JANRGV010000062.1 coordinate 94,573,364, forward strand.
AAATTATTTAAGAGTAATATCTACTTAGTCATGTACCTGTTTAATCAGATTTCTAAAATCCTTAAAATTTTTGTTGTTTGTTTTGTAGAATGTGGCTATTATTTGTCAGTCTGTTTTCAGCTTCATTATCTCCCTAGCATTACCCTTAAATTAAACAAAAAACAACCAAAACATAACATGGACCAACACAAGAAAACGGTAATGCAGTTTATACTTAAAAGATCACTTTTGCAGAAAAATTGAAATGTTGCCAAGACACTCAGAAAATGAGATTTAACACAAAAAATAAGAAAATGGGATTTATGAAAATTATGTGATACCCATAGTATTAATGCACTTCTTCACAGGGACATACATGAAGGAGTGGAAATATCCTAGAAGCCTGGTGTAATGACAATGGATTCAAATGACACCAAACCTTTATTAAAAATAATCTCTCCCGATCTTAATGTGTTAAATGTCAGATCTGTCACCCTGGTGTGTGGAGTCCCAGCCTTATCAATACTGATTATATGGCTTCCACTGCAATTGAGTGAAAATTTTCCAAAACAGTTTATGGTTTTTGTAAAATGATTTGAAAAAAATAGCAGTACTTAGTGAAAATTCATTGATTTGATTCACTTTACAGGAAATAAAGATTCAATTTTCGTTTCATCAGCTTGAATTTTATTCAACATATATGACATAATGAAATCTCTCATAAATGCCAAAAACAAATTAAAACATTTTGACACTTTTAATTTCACAAAATTACACCATTATTTCTATCTGAATTCAAAATTCATGTAAAAACTGCAGAATCTCTCACGATGTATCTGAACACTGGTACTTACAGAAGGGTACTAAGAAATAGGGTTAGGTGCGACATTGGTATTCTGCTATTATCCTAGTAAAGGTCCCAGCAGCATCAAAGCTGCCTTTCCCCGAGGCAGTCAGGCACCTACACACTCCTGAGACTCCCGTACACATCACCACTACGAGAAACATACTCTCAATTTTTTACAAAATCGTGGTGACACAGAAGGCTACACAGTGCCCAGTTTGAGCAAATCCTCAGCCGGATGGAGCAGGAAGTGCCAAACTCAGAGTCCTCTTGGAAGGAATGCCCGGTCCTGCCAACAGCCCTCTCCGGAGAGACCACAGCTGACCACAGCTTCGACAGGAACTCAGGCACTCCCTCCCAGAGGTACTGCGCCCTCTTCTCATGTGGTTTCTCCAAATTTTAACATTTTATGACAGGTTGAAAAACCTGCCAGTCAAATTTTCCATTTTATCTCCTGTGTCTTAAAGGATAGACATTATTATGGAGCTAGATTGTACCACCAAGTGCAGAGGAAGAGAGAGAGGTGGCAACAAGCCTCAGGGCAGAAATCACAGCTGGGGGCAGTCCTGGAGAGGCAGAGCACTATTTTTCAAAACCCATCTTTACGATGAAGTAACTGAACCTTCTTCAGCTATGCCCTTTTTCTTCCCTCTACTCTATACACCCAGCTGGGGTCAGGCAAGGAAAATCACATAACACTTTGTATCTGCCTCAAAGTATCCTTCAAACTCCACCTGACTCCTGACAAATGCAGCTGAGACCTGGCAGGCCTAACTTATCTATACAGCTAAAAGGGATGGGTGACGTTTTTTCTTTTCTTTTTTTTTTTTGTTTTTTTTTTTTTGTTTTTTTTTGTTTTTGTTCCTGTAACAGCACTAGTCACTGCAGCCCTATGATATCAGAGTCACATCATCGAAACACAGTAATTTTGCTGTAGTCTGAGGAAAATGAACCACTGGGATAATTAGAGGATGATGCACCAGGGGACCTACTGACCCATTAGCACCAGTTCATAGGATGTGCTCTGGCAGAGGAGAGGCAATGCTCATTCCTCTCATTGCCATTAGGTCTGCATGCAGCCAGCAACCATCACAAAACTTACTAAACTTTTTCTAATAACTGCAAATGGTAGCTGGAAAAGCACAAAGGAAACCACAAAACAGTATGTGAACTCATATCCAGCACACATTTTGCAATTAAAATGACCACAGGTGCATAGCACACTGTCACCTTTGGATTTCAGACATTCCGTGATAAAATCAAACATGGGATTGATTATCCGGATAGGTGGATCCGCTACAGCGTCCTGAATAACCTGATGCTTCTGAAAAACACAGAAAAAAACAAACAAACATAAAGCAGTGTTTGATGCCTTCTGTATATTTTCACGCTGTGAAATTTACAGAAAGGGGAAGGAGTCTTTATCCTCTGCCTCCAGCACGCGGTAAGCGCCTCCAGGTGGGTGCGGCGATTCTCACGTCCCTCCTGCGGACAGCCCGGGGGACAGGGGGACCTCCCGGGCCCCGGGCACCGCCGACAGCAGGCCGGAGATGCCGAGGCACCGTCCGCATCCGCAGGGACCCGGGAGCTTACCGGGCTCTACCCGCGTTCTCCCCGCCCCGCTCTCTACCGACCAGACACCGAAAGAAGCCCTGGGAGGGCAGGGAGCCGAGGGGCCCGGAGCGCTCCTCCGGGGGTTCAGGGCGGAGGGGAGGAGATCACTCTTGGGCATGGCTCTGCAGCAGGACAGCGGCATTATCCCGGGAGCCATCAGCTACACAGGCTCTGCTGGAC